>OZ059825.1:12341794-13582474 GCA_964057195.1 Orthosia cruda | reverse complement strand
CCTTGGGCTTCTTTAAGTCAAGAGTGAACAGGTTTCTTCTAGGCAAGCGTGCTTCACCATAGACCACATCATGGCTTAACATCAGGCGAGATAGTGGTCAAACACGAACCTATAGTAATAAAAAAAAACCTAACACCCAACGGAATAAATAACAAATACCTACGTAAGTACATTTGGAAATGATTGTGGTATTTTTTTATGTATTGAAAATACATATTCAAACAATGAAATATAAGATTGCTATTGTTTATGTATTTCAAAAATATTTTTCTGGTGTTGGTATTTTTCTTTTTCGAGATTACTCATGTTTTAAACTTATATTTCAACTAGCCTCTGCCAGCGGCTTCGCCCGCGTGAAAAGTGTTTTAACATCCCAAGGGAACATTGACCGGAGTAAATAAGTAGCAAATGTATCTCTTTACCAAATTTCATCCTGATCCGTTCAGTCGTTCTCGCGTGATTATGTAACAAACATACTTCCATCCAAATTTTCGGCTTTATTATAGTATTAGTAGGATAAAAGAACATTGGCATGTTCCAATTATGGCTAATTGGATTTATTTATTTAGCTTTAACTTATATTCATAGAAGTATACAATTAATTAAAATAACCGAATTTTATAGTTCATACTGCAAAATTTGTTTTTTTTGGTTATGTCATATTATCCAGTTCACAATCCAGTTATATCATACTCGGCGATGAGTGTGACGTCAGAGCGACTCAGGGGTGCACTTCCTCGCCCTGGAGAGTATATCGAAATCCAAACGAATTACCCTCCAGTTGATCAAGGGGCGTAGCGGATCCTTAAGCAATAATGCCGCATTTATGAACTTGCGAAGAGGGGCTCCGAGATGTTAGTGCTAGGCCCGTAACCGCTTCTCACCCTACCTTTCTCTCAATTTCGTGCGTGGATTCGTCAGAAATCAACAAAACTCCTTAATAACAGATGATCACGGGCAATAGACTGTAGACAGTCAAAAATGGCTTTGCTATATGTATAACCGCGTCGAACTAAACACCTTATCTGCTATATTTTCAACATAGGCGCCACATACAGCCCACTTTGCAGGTGCTGTTTTAACGACGAAGAATCACCGCCCACGTAAACCTGGGATGGGAAGGCGTGGCATCTCAACGCGAAGAAATCCTCGGAACAGTGAGGTCACTCCGTGAAGCCTGTGAAGCCCCCAGGAAGCTTCTGTGCTTCTGGAAGGAGCTAGGCTGGCTATATTAGCCAGTATCCCCACGCACAACGGACTAAATGGGAGTATAAGTGCGAAAACGGGAGTCCGTACTACTACTACTGCAGGAGCGCATCACCTTCGGGAGGTTCCTGTTTAGGATAAGGCGGGAGGAAACGCCCGGGTGTCACCATTGTGTGGATCGCCCGGAGGACACGGTGCAGCATACGGTGGAGGTCTGTTCCGCTTGGGCGGAGCACCGCCGTGTCCTCGTGGAGGCGATCGGCGATGGTGACCTCTCGCGTCCGACCCTGGTTCAGGCCATGGTACGGAGCAAGAGGGTATGGGAAGCTGTCACCTCCTTCTGCGAAGCAGTTATGCTCGCGAAGGAGGAGGCGGAACGGTGAGGGAGACGCAACGGAGACGATTGCGATAATAGGTATTAAAATAAATAATACAATTACAACTGTTTTTTTATAATGACGTCTTTGGTATTTTTTGATGATAAAGCATCTCGGTTCCCACGAGATGTGGATCTCTGACAAGTTCAAGAGACTGCTCATTTTTTATTGTCTTGTTTTAATGTTTCTAATTAAATTGTAAAAAAAAGAAAACATATTATATTCTTGGTAAATATAAGTAGATACTTACAATTTTCTTTGTTATCTAATTGCACTAGGTTAACTGTAAGATCTATGAATCTACCGACAGGACAAGGCGGTGGACAGTTGAAAGACCGATTTTGCTCAGTCAGCACAGCCTTATTTTATTTTTAACCGACTTCCCAAAAAGGAGGAGGTTCTATGTTCGACTTTATTTTTGTTTTTTTTTATGCTCACCGATATCTCCGTCAATTGTGGATGTGAGATCTGATGAAGAACTTTGGAGATATACAACAGAACTCTTCAATAAATAACGGCAAATCTCTCGGGATTGCTGTAATCGCATGTATGTTTATTGTTTATACCATTTCATAACATCACGTTAGTACGCTCTTAAGGGGTACGCAGATCTCCCATTTCAGCGGTTAAGTTCAAGTTTCATGAAATCTATTTTGACGTTATAGTTACCTTACTAACTTGCCTATTAGGTAGGTACAACTAAAAAGTGAAAAATAAAAAAAAACTTTTTTGCAAATTATACTACCGACTTCCAAATACAAAACTACAATGTGAAAATAACTTAATTTTTTGAAGTCGGTGTCCATAACGCAAAAAATGGGCACCTACGAAAGACACCGACTTCAAAAATTAAAGTTATTTTTCACTTTGTAGTTTTGTATTTGGAAGTCGGTAGTATTTTTTTGCAAAAAAGTTTTTTTATTAAAATAGCATCTTCTATTTAGATCAAGATATGGATATTTCCCGAAGGCACAAGGAACACAAAGGGGGATGGAAAGTTGTTACCATTCAAGAAAGGTGCCTTCAACTTAGCAGTGAGTGCTCAAGTGCCGATCTTACCCGTTGTTTATTCACCCTACTACTTCATTGACAAGGATAAATATGTTTTCAATAAAGGTAAGATTCAGTTCAGTTAGATGGGTATTTCGCAGAACTTAGGGATAGACAGAGTAGGAGAGTACCTGTACCAGCTTATATTTCGCCTAATAGAGAACAAGCTTATTGCCACTAACCGGACACAAATCCGGAGTCCGTGATGATAAATACTAAGAAATCCCATTAAGAAAAACTAGATGAAAAAAAATGTTAATTCAAAAAACCAAAATACCCGACTGCTTAAGAAGCGAACTAATATGACTTAAACAATAAGAAAATCATGCTGTGTTGCCGGAGATACATCTGGTTTTCGTCAGCCTGCATAGCAGCAGGTTTTTGCCTTTTTAGAATTAACTTTCAAGCAAAAAGCAAAAAACATATAGTGTTGTATATTTTTTGCCGCCATTTTGACGAATCATCAAAATCGGCCAACGCCTTTGGTCTCTAGAACGCCACATAGGAACAAACATACATACATATCTTTTTTTTTTTTTTTCATACCTAGACTGATAAACATAATTCTGCACAAAACATTTTGCCCGACGTTGGGACCGAAACCAGCACCTCAAGCTAAGCAATCGAGCTTCCAACCATCAAGCCAAAGTATTTCAGAGATTTTGTATTACCTTCGTAAATCGTGTTAAGTATGCAAAATAAAGCAACCACAGCGCACATCTAAAGACGGAACAAATATTTCTTAATCTTATCAATACTTCATTGTACAAAGGATTGAAAGATTTAATTTGAATTATTTCGTTACAGGTCATGTCATATTGGAGTGTCTAGAGCCTGTGTCGACCACAGGTCTTACCCTGGAAGACGTGCCAGCCCTCGCTGAGCGCCTGCACCTGATCATGTCTCGTACTTACGAACAGCTGTCCAAAGAAGTTCAGACTCCAGCGCCGAGTGACGACGGCAAACATACAAAACTTTCCTAAGAACACGGTTGATAAATTATTAGGTACTCTGCTAAGTGCTAACCAAGCTACCTTGGTAATTTTGCTTATAAAAAAATATTTTTAACCAATGCAACTGCCATTTTTATCTCTTCACCAACCTTGGTTAACCGGTAGAGAATGCCTAAGGCTTTTGTACCTTTTGTGCATAAAGTCTAAAAATAAATAATAATAAATATTTTAAGGAAGGCAAACCTGTATATTAAGTATTGTGTCAATTAAGTTATTTATTGCGATTAAAGTTTATTCATAAAATAAATTGAATAAAGTTGCTAAAATAATGACCTTCCTTATTTATAGTCTTTAAAATACCAAATTAATAAGTTTGGTACAGGCTCCCTACACATAATATCATCAAATAAACACATCAACACGGTCTAGGGATATTTTTAAAAAAGCGAATTACTATCAATGTGTTAATTATTTATATGACATGTATATATTTAAAAGATACGTTATTTAATATTCTACCATTTTTTAATAATGGTTAAGGTACTTCGATTAAAATTTCAGGATTTTATGGAAAAAAATTAAGCATATATGAATGGAAACCGTATATGAATTAACTTTTAATTTATGAGTAAAAACTGAAAAAAAATAGAAAAATCATTTAATTTGTGTTTATGAACTTGAAGTTAGTAGTCTGAGAAAGCGCCCATGATGTTCATAACACATCGGCAACGATTCGGCATGCTCAGAACAAGGTTGTCAATGTCTTGCTGCGGAATATTGTCCAATGTCCTTCTGAAGTGCGCAAGAAGTTGATCTTCTGTAGCCAGATTTTCAGGAACTTCCTTCAGAGCTCTTCTTTGCAGCATATCCCACGCATGCTCAATGGGATTTAGATCTGGCGATTGAGCAGGCCAGTCCAAGGCCCTAACATTGTGTGTATGTAACCAAGCTGCTACCGTTCTCGCCGTGTGTGCCCGGGCATTGTCGTGCATGAGCAGGAAATCTTGCCCCATTTGTGTTCTGTGGGGCAAGATTACGGGCCCCAGCACCTGTTGGACGTATCGTTCTGCCGTCATATTGCCCCGCAGCCAAACGAGATCCGTCCGTCCTCCAAGACGAATTCCTGCCCAAACCATAATTGTTCCTCCTTGGTATGGGTAAACTTCCTGAGGGTTCTGAAGACGGCTCCATCGTCCAGGAACTCGCCAAACACGCGTCCTTCGTGAATCTGGATGGAAGCCGAACCTGGATTCATCCGTGAACAGCACATTGGACCATTGCTCACGGCCCCAGTCCACGTGGTTCCGAACCCATTCTAATCGTCGTCCACGATTGCCTCTCCGTAAAGGTAGGACCCGGAGTGGTCTACGAGAGCGTAGATTGCTTTCATGCAGTCGCCTTCTTACAGTTTGGTCACTCACAAGCACTTGGTGTTCCACTCGCAGCCTTTGGACCAATTGAGTCGCCGTTGCATTTGGTTGAGCTCGCGCAGTAATTTGCAAAAATCGGTCTTGTCTGGGGGTAGTGATGCGACTTGGCCCCCGGTGCCTCTCCGCTACTTCACCTGTGGCACGATAGCGTGTCCACAATCTTGAAATTACATTTTGGTGGGTCCCTATGGCCTCAGCAACATTACGCTGAACAGACCCAGCTTCCAGCATTCCCACAGCTCGTAACATCTCCGCCCTCGTCAAATGTTGGCGTTGCATGGCTACAATACCTCAATTTTAACTTTATCTTTCGTTTTAAATTAAAAAAAAACTGTAACTAAACGTAATTCGTATTGTTTTCAAAATTTCGCACTAATGAAAATTCCCTCTCCTACACATCAAGACATTTTTATGCCACCGAAACAAAAGAATTTTCAAAAATTTGAATTTGGAATTAGTCAGAGATAAATTACAAACAAATCGGTGTATAAAAGATTCCAATGCGGCCAGTACTTTTCGAGTTATTTAATTGAGTATGAAATATCCCTAGACCGTGTTGATGTGTGTATCAATTCTTAGGCCGAGCTGCTTGGACGGACCGGAAATGTTCCTTGATTGAGGTGCAAATGTTCAGATAAGCCTAAAAAATAACTAATTTAAATAACTTCATGCCGTATCCGCCGAAGGGCAACCAAGTATATAACGAAATGGTAGTAGGTACACACATTTTTGACCCGTTACCTATGTTATTAATTCTAGTCCACGGAGCGTGCCAATTAACACCAATCCAGGTGAATGCATAACACATCCTGAGAATTGAACCCAGGACCGGCTTAGCAGCTGTAGTGAGAAAGCACTGTATCAATCTATCTATCTATTTATATACATCCCGACTGATATATATTGATATGTCAGTCGGGAAATTACACGGGCCCAGCCTAAACCTTTAATGCCTAATAATTAATGCATAATTAAGAAGTTTGAAATTGTGGATACCTATTGATTTTATACTGTAGGTGTCATTTAAGAAAGCATTTTTCCAAATTCATCGCCTAAAGGGCTCAAATAGGGGACGAAATTTTGTATAGTCATTTTTATTTACTCTAAGACCGTCTGGCAGCTCAGTTAGATTTTCAAGAACTGACCAGGAGACCAGAAACCAGAAGTTAAAAATAACCCGGACCTGGAATCATGAGTCAAAACTCTCAAACTACTAGGAGAATAGAAACATAAAGAAGTAGAAAATTAAAAAGTCTATATTAACCAGAGCGAAGCCGGGGCGGGCAGCTAGTTAAGTATATAAAACAGAAGTTGATGCACTACGTATTCAACATTTAAGCGGATGATCAATCTTGCTCCGTAAACAACCTCGCTCTAGCCGCCCAGACCTTGCTTCGAAGTTTTGAAGAGGCTGAAGAAAAGCTGACCTGACGGAAGCTTTGAACACAGAAAATAGCCCACGAAAAATCCTTCTAAAACTCAAATGTATCAGTCTATTTATGTTTGTTCTTATATGTGGCGTTCTAGAGACCAAATGCGTAGGCCGATTTTGATGATTCTTACGTCAATCGATTTGTCGTAACCTTGCGAGAGTCACTGGCTACATTAAAATTGGAAACTAGAAATATAGCGGCTTTTGGGCGCCCAATTCTTTTTCTTCTTCCGAACCTTTCGTGAGGGGTATCAAATAAAGGGTATTAAGAGGTAATTTCAAAAATATCTAACAACAAAAAAGGGTTATATAAAAAGTTATAAATAAAAAAGTTAATTCAAAAAATTAAAAAGCCGGACTGCTTACGAAGCGAACTAAAAAGACCTAAACAAAAAGAAAATCATACTGTGCAGTCGCAGGTACATCTGGTTTTGGTCAGCCAGCTCGCGAATATGTATCACAGCATGATTTTCTTCTTGTTTACGCCCAGTCGGGTTTTTTATTTTTTTTATTAACTTTTTTTGTAAGTACTTACGTTGTATGGGTCAGTCAGGGTAGTGTTAACCCAAATTCGCAACTCCGAAAAACGGTACGGTACTCTTTTAAAGTTCATTAAATTTGCAACAATTTAAGGCCAACCGCAGCTCTACAAACCCTCTAGGGACCAAGCTACGGTGATTTGAAGACTTCCAAGATTTCCATGCGCTCCGCACCTACCACCAAGTGCAAAACTGGCTTGGGGTAGAGAAGGATCCACTGAGTTGAGTTGGAAATTTGGGAAATGAGCTCCTGCGGCCTCATCCTACTAGCAAGTTACAAGGAGCCACCACACCTTCTCAAAATCATCGCCTGCAAATATAAGAAGGAATACAGGGGCTGGGCTAAAATGCTCAGTACTTTTGTAAAGTTCATTAATTTGCAACAATTTAAGAATCTGTGGTCCAACCGCAGCTCTGTAAACTCTATAGGGACCAAGCTATGGCTCTTCGAAGATGGTCCATTTTTCCCGAAAATTCAATTTCCCGAAATGTTTAGTTTTACGCCCGTCCTGATCAAGATATTGGCAAAATCGCACGCCCTTTGAGAAAAGTGATTCAAAATAAAGTTGAAGTACATTTAATTTCCGTTCATTAAAGAAGAGAACGAAGTCTGTGAGACTATAATAGTTTACTCACAATCTCGAACAAACGAAACGTAGGTAAAAGGGAATTTTGAAGAATTGAGAACAATCTCTCTTTTATACGTATTTCTGTGCTTTGTACCAAAAGGAAATGCATACAATCATGAAAAAGGCATTTCAGCCCAGCTCTCGGGCAAGTACACGTCCTCCTGCATCCCTTCTTATATTTGCAGGCTACGGTATTGAAAGGTCTTAGACTGAATCCCTGATTAAATTGTTGCAAATTTAATGAATTTTAAAAAGTAAGTACGGGATTTTGTTTATCGGAAAACGCGCAGTCCATGAGTTTTAGACCAAAAGGTGAAAAAATCCCAAAATTTCGCAGCCTTTCGCGTGGTGCGCAGCGAGCACAAGTTTTTCGAAGTTGCAAATGTTGATTAACACTACTCTAACTGGTCCTTATATACATAAACTCATGCCTTTTTCCCATGAGTGTAGGCAGAAACAACAGAAAGCCACCTGATACGATCCTTTATATCCTTATTTTGCTTCACTCACATTCATACACGCACCCAGGCTCGGATCCAGTTCTCAAAAAAGCTTGTGGTCACAGCCACCTAAAAATTGGTCAAGTGCGAGTCGGAGTACGACTCGCTCATGATCGATATAGTGCATTCCTACAAAGTTTCCTAAATAATAAGTCGGTGTGTCTATTTCAACGTCAAATTATGTAATTTTTGCATGCATACGTAGAGGTAAAACATGGCTGAATTTTTTACTTACTTATATTTTACGGATTTTGATTTGCATTGATGTACTTCGCTTTCAAGAGAATGTTTTGGACTTTTCACATTTATTTACTTAACTTATGTCAATACACACCTCTAATATTTGACATAATTAATATGTATTTATCTTATTGACATTGTACTCTGAGATGTGAAGACCTTTTAGTGATCCTGCTTGGGCTGGGTGTAGTCGCGGTTTCGTAATGCAAATTATTTTAACTTCGCACCAGTTCAAGGAGATGTAGCGGTGGGCTAAGCAGACTCGAAACACCTTTACGAGGTAATCAGCCAGTAGAACTCCGCTCCACCTGTGCAGAGCTAGGCAGATACCGTCCATCCTTGCTGCCTTGAAAGGTAGGAAGGTGTTGATTGCCTTGGTTATTTTGTCGTTGTCGATAACATCTAACGCCAATTCTGTGTGGTGCCCAATTTTGCTAGGTGATCTCTGGCACCCTGGGAAGTGGGTGGTTAGAAGTAATTCGCTTGTTTCCGCGTCGTTTCTTGTGTAGGTTTTATCAGGTTTTTCAGGTGTCCAGTTCAATGGTCTGTCTCTTGAGCAAGACTGGTTTTGACCCTCATTGCCTGGTTGTTATTTTCAATGTTAGTACATACAAAAACGCCTCCAAGTAGTAATTTCTCTGAGGCGTAGGTATCAGTTTTTTATATATTCTACGGGTTGTTGTATACTGGTCCCAGTCTATTGGTGACCGTGTGTTCCTAGCTCTGTTGAACAGTCTTCTCAACTTGTAATGGTTTCTTTCCAGTTCAGGACCCCACCAGGACTGTTTAACTCCCTGCCTGGGTACCGTGAGGAGGCAAGACTGTTCATAGCTAGATAGGAGGATAGATGTGATGCTGTTTAACTATTCGTCTAAATTGGTTACCGGTATTACAGCTGGAAGGACGGGTAATTAACCTAATTCAGATTGCATAAGTCTAATAAACTTAGCTTGGTCTGTGGTACGAGGTACTCTTCTTGGATATGGTTTATTAGGTTAAAGTTAATGGTATACCGGCTCCATCTATGCCTCTGGGCATGATATCCCATCGGGCACAGGCCAGTCCTGGATGGAGTTGGATATATCTTAAGTTGCTACGGTTAGGTCTAGCATTATTTGCGATCTCGCGTTCATGA
The DNA here is from genome assembly GCA_964057195.1 of Orthosia cruda. Taxonomy (NCBI): domain Eukaryota; kingdom Metazoa; phylum Arthropoda; class Insecta; order Lepidoptera; family Noctuidae; genus Orthosia; species Orthosia cruda. The sequence goes on along the minus strand of OZ059825.1, from coordinate 13,572,983 downwards.
AGGTGGGTACAAAACCCTTGTTGAGAAATACAAAGTTATTGCTAAGAATGAAATCAAGCATTTTCTCACCTCGGTTGTTGGTTTTGACATTAACCCAAAGCAAGTATGTAATTGGGATTTTTCTAGATATTTCTGGGGCTTTTGATAACGCATGGTGGCCAATGCTATTACTTAAAATGAAAAATCGAGGCTGCTATAGAAATATATACAATTTAGTTTACTCTTACTTTTTAAATGGTTCCGCGAAACTCAAACTCGGCCATCATTCCATGTCGAAGTCTCTCACCATGGGATGTCCTCAGGGTTCGGTTATTGGTCCACCTTTATGGAATTTAGGCTTTGATGATTTCCTCGCGATTCCGCTTCCAAGCGGCTGTTCATTAACCGGTTACGCGGACGACGGTCTTCTGCTCATTCAATCAAGTACTCAAGCTGGACTCGAGAACTTGGCTGACACTTGCCTACGATTAATATCTCAGTGGGGCGATCGTAACCGCCTGACCTTTGCTCCGCATTAAACTTATCAGCTCATTTTGAAAGGTAATCTTAAATCGTGTCCTACTATTAAATTTAATAACGTTCCGGTAAAAAGGAAGCAGTCCGTGTGCTATCTTGGTCTTGTGTTAGAAAGGAATTTTGCATTTATAGATCATATTAAAATCGTCGGTGAAAAAGCAAAAAAGAACTTCTATGCCTTAACGAGAATATCTAAATCTACGTGGGGTCTGTCTTTTTTGACTTTAAAGACTATTTATGGGGCTACTTACTTGGGTTGTATCTGCTATGGGGCGCCTGTTTGGGCTGATAGGGCCACAATAGGGGCGGTACGACGTAAATTACTTCAGAGTCAGCGTTTGGCTTTGATATTCTTATGCAAAGCATACAGGACGGTTAGTACTTAGGCCTTACCGGTACTTGCTGGCGTACTTCCGGTCGACCTTGAAGTGCAGCGACGTGCAGCACGTCAATATATGTACTATTCCGCAAAAGAGACCATGGACGCGGACTTTTTAACGCGGAGTGACCGTGCCAAAATCTCTAGATTATTTAAACCACATATTGACGTCTGGGAGGAACTTTTATCCGAATGGCAATTTAGGTGGGATAATTCCATCAAGGGCCGACACCTCCACCAATTCTTTCCATCCGTTCGCGTGCGGCTGGCCAGGACGTGGCTGGAGGTGGATCACTGTTTTGCCCAATTTCTCACAGGGCATGGTAACTTTAAAAGTAAATTATTTTCCTTCAAGCTTGTTGCCTCGCCATTACGTCATTGTTCTACATCTGACTGTGAATATATACAATCTGCACATCATATCTTATGGGAGTGTATTCTTTGGCAGAATGAACGCAATACTATGTTGAATAATGTACAGGCTGTATCAGGAGCCGTTTACTATACGGACCTTGTGGAAACTAGAACAAATTTCCGTGCGTTCAAGCGCTTTTGCCATACCTATTATTGGAATCAAATATAACAGCTCACAATGTTAGGACCCATTAATATTAATGCAATTTTTTATCCGTGGTGCTAGGCAACTGGGCTTATCCCAGTTGTAAACGACCCTTTGTGCCTATTGGTCTTGTTTGTTCTGTCTCCTGCTTGATATGCAGGGAAGTGGAAATTTGTGTTTTTCTTACTCCTCCATTTTCTTTTCTGATTAATTTCGTTGCGGGATCCAAGACAGTTAAATTCATTCTCCGGGACTTCGTCGGCGCTTTTCTGGTGGTCGCCACTGTTGATTCTGGCTTTCAGGAGTTGCAGTGGTTTGGGAATAGTGCGGTGGGATTGACCCAATCTAACCCAAAACGTGTGATGCGCATTGGAGTCTGTGCCGGTGATAAATTCGAGTTTCTTCCTTTTACAGTACTCCACCAGCGAGGCGAGGCTCTGTTAGAGGCTCGTTCTCATCTCCTGGCAGGTATGCCGAAGCTTGTACATTACAGGAGTTCTTGTACTGTTCTGTAAAGCCTGCAGCCTTATTGCGTAATGAATTCGGTAAGGCAAAGGGCAAAAAGTATGAAAAATCCACCAATCACTAGTAGATAAAAGCATCTCGCATGTGATTGGTCGCTATTTGCCCTATCCCTTGCCGAATTATTCAACTAAATTACGAGTAAGTGCAGTTAGTGAAGGCGATCAAAAATAAGCTATTGTTAAATCAATAATAAATAGGATATCGTAGATATCTACGGTTTAAGTTAGGATGTAGAGGACATAGAACCTCCTCCTTTTTGGAAAGTCGGTTAAAAATCTTATTCAACGATTTTTTGAAGAATCTTACGGCACTAAGATGACCTCTTCCTCGATTTGAATCTAACGAACTGGACCGTTTGTCTAGTGTTGTTTGACGGAGATGTCGGTGAACATACACAAAATAATTAAGTACCTTACTAAAGGCAAATTGCCTATTAGGTCCACCAAAAAAGTGAAAATTAAAAATCTATTTTACAAAATACCGACATGCAACTAAAAACACTACAAAGTGAAAAATTACTTTCTTTTTCGAAGTTGGTGTCCATAACGAAAAAAATTGGTACCTACCAAAGACAGCGACTTCGAAATAGAAATTTATTTTTCATTACACTTGCACGTAAAAGCATCTAAACATACAGGTTAACTTGGCCGTAATGCCCCATATAAAACCCTCAGGCTTTTTTTTGTCATAAAGCCCTAGGGCGGTAAGTAATATTTTTTTTAAATTATGGCACAGCACACAGGTCATGCAAGTTCAAGCAAGGAGTTTACACGCAATTGAAAAATTGTCTTAAAATGTTATCTAAACAGGAATTTATTTGCAATCTCGCTACATGTTACTTAAATACTCAACTAATGTTCTTAATAATCGATTTTATTAGATAAAGTATGAAAACGTCGAAATTATTTAATTCTTTATACACTCCGTCATGGCTGTATACCTACGTAAGTATTTGCCCTTAAAGTTTCTGAACGAAACACTGTATAATCTGTGGTGTGGGCAAAAATTCGCCAACCGCTTAAAAAAAAGTTCACGTATTTCGTAATAACAGCTGTGCTGACTTGTGTTTGAAAGCTATAATTCATAATTATTACTCGCAAATGTGATGAAAACTTTTAATAGCCACCTTTTATGTAGGTTTCCATTTTGGGTAGAATTTCCGGTAAACTATAAACTAATTAATTTTTTTATTAATCAAGAGCGTAAATCTACTATTTTAGATATTTTACTTTCCATACCGAAGAAATTTCATATAAAGTTTCAACCCCTACTTTATTCGCCTTAGGGGTAGAATTTCTAAAACCTAATAACTAAATGAATTCTTTTTATCAATTCCAACTCTAACTTAGAAACTATAGAAATTACATACAAACTTGAACCCCCTTTTTAGACCCTTTAGGGGTGGCATTTCCGGAAATAATTAAACTCATTGTTTTTTTATTAATCAGGAGCGTAAACCTACAATTTTAGATGTTTTACCTTCCAAACTGAAGAAATTTCATATAACGTTACAACCCCGATTTTATCCCTATAGGGGTAGAATTTCCAAAAACTAATAAATACATGTTTTTTTTTATTTAGAGATTAAATTAAAAATTCACGTGTCCAACTTTCAAACTGTAGAAATTACATACAAACTTTCAACCCCCTTTTTACCCCCTTACGGGTCGAATTTCCAAAAACCAATATATACATTAATTCTTTTTATCAACCAAGAGCGTAAATCTAAAATTTCAAGTGTCCATCTTACAAACTGTAGAAATTACATACAAACTTTCAATCCCCTTTTTACCCCCTTAGGGTTGCAACTTTGAAAAACCAATAAACAAATTAATTATTTTTATCAACCAAGAGCGTAATGTAAAATTTCATGTATCCAATTTGCAAACTGTAATACTTAACTTCATACAAACTTTCAAACCCCTTTTTACTCCCTTAGGGGTGGAATATCCAAAAACTAATAAATACATTAATTCTTTTTATCAACCAAGAGCGTAAATCTACAAACTGTAGAAATTACATACAAACTTTCAACCCCATTTTTACCCCCTTTGGGGTGGAAATTCCAAAAATCCTTTCTTAGTGCTCACTTACGCCACATGAGGAACCTTTCTGCCAAATTTCATTCTTCTAGGCCTAGCGGTTTAGGCTGTGCGTTGATCGATCAGTCAGTCAGTTTCTTCTTTTATATATATAGATTAATGTACAAACATCTAGGGGTCTACGGGGTCTACGCCCCGACCTCGGCACACCCCGACGTCAAGGTAGAGACCATGTATGAGGATATCTCTAGAGCCATGGTAAAACGTAATTCAAAGTTGTCATGAGGGACTTCAACGAAAAACAGGGTAAACGAGACGAGGATGAGGTGCAAGTGGGGTAATTTGGAGATGGACGTTGGAACCACCGGAGTCACCTACTGGCCAGTTTTATGGAGAAGGAGGGCCTATACATTATGAACTCCTTCTTCAAGAAGCGTGAGCACAGGAACTGGACCTGGCAAAGCCCTGATGGTGCAACTAAAAACAAGATCGACATCATCATGTCAACCAAGAAGCAAATGTTCAATGGTGTCTCTGTGATCAACTCGGTGAAAACGGGGAGCAATCACCGCATGATAAGAGGCACATTGAACATTAATGTCAAGCTTGATAGATCTCGACTGACGAAGTCCACACTCCGTCCAGCGCAGTTCCAGGTCCAAAATCCCGAGACCTAGGGAGTGCCTAGGGAGCTCCGTGGGTGAATACAGCGTTGGGTTCGTGGAAGCTGTCCATTCGATCGAGTCTAAGTTTTTCAAGACCTGCCGTACAGATAGGAACAAAAACTCTTTGATCCTACTCTCAAACTCATGAAGGAGAGGCGTGCGATGATCCTGCAGTCTTCAGATCTTCTTCTTCGTCGGTACACTCTTGGCAGAGTCATCGGGTTGCCATAATTTGCTTAACGATGTGACACCATCCGTCTCTATCGGTGCACTGTTATTCGTGTGCACTCATTCAATGGGCCACCCACTGCAGACTTAATCTGGTCGGTCCATCGCATGGGCGATCTGCCGCGCGCTCTCGTTCCTTCCACTCTACCCTGAACTACAAGCCGCTCGATAGAGTCGTTGCCTCGTCGGGACCCGTGTCCAAAGAACTGGAGTATTCTAGCCTGGACTATAGCCGATAGACGCTGCCTGATACCGAGCTCCTGAAGGATAGATATGTTAGTGCGAAACTCCGTCCACGACACTCCAAGCACTTTTCTCCAGCACCACATTTCCAGAGCGTCTATTCTCTTCCTCTCAGTGTCTCTCAGCGTCCAGGTCTCGGCTGCATAAAGAAATATGGGGAACACAAGTGCCCGTATGAGCCGGGTTTTCGTAGCTTTGGTGATATTGTGATTCCTCCATATTTTCCTCAGCCTATCCATGGCAGACCTGGCCATAGCCATGCGTCGCTTGATCCCTCGATCCGATCGTCCCCGCAACCACCATGGTTTGATATTAAGGCGCCCAGGTAGACGTATGATTGTACGACGTCGCAATTCGCGATTTGAGTGACTTCTGGCGAATTTTCATTAATGCGATCAACAATCATCATCTTCGTCTTGGTTCTGTTAATTCTCAAACCGAATGCTGAGCTGGTATGTTCCATTTTGGATAGCAACCGTTCCATGTGTTCAGCACTAGTCGCGAACAGCGTAGTGTCGTCCGCATATCGCTGGTTCGATACTCTTATACTCCGCATTATAAGTTCAGTGTAGATGTTGAACAGTAGGGGCGAGATTATACAACCTTGACGGACGCCTGCACTGGGGTGAAAGACATTCAATAGTACGCCATCCGTCCTCACTGACGCTGTTCCGTCCTCATAAAGACGCCTCAAAAGATGCACAAGGTGTTTGGGAGTGCCCATAGCAAAAAGGGACCTCCACAGCACTGGCCATTTCACCGAGTCAAATGCTTTAGAGAAGTCAACAAAGCAGATATAAGTGGGCTTGTTGAACTCTCGGGCTTTCTCGATAATTTGACGAACTATGAAGATCTGCTATCGAGTGCCTTTCCCTTTACAAACCCTGACTGTTCAGGTGCAACTTCCTTGGATAAGTAGGTTTTCAGTCGCTCGTTTAACACGTGCAGTAAAATTTTGCTTGCGAGTGATATTAGTGCAATCAGGCGGTAGTTGCTGCACTTCTTTGTGGAACCCTTTTTATGAAGTGGAACGAAGACAGTGTGAGCCCATTCCTTAGGCCTTCAGATACCGGCAGCTAAATAGACGGATCTCAAAGTTCTTGAAAAGCGACCTTCACCGCTTTAAAACCGAAAGTATTAAAGACGCGATTGAGCGGAATAAGGGCTCCAAGGCCACGAAACTGAAGACCGATTACGGCAGGATCTTATCCGCCAAACAGAGGCTTCTGAGGGAGATTGAGAGATTCTATGGGCAGTTGTACACGTCAACTAGTAAACCCGTCGCGAATCTAGCGAATGACCCTAGAGCTAGATTGACCCGACACTATGCCGAAGGCATTCCGGGCGTCAGCCTGTATGAGATTAGGATGGCTCTGAAACAGCTTAAGAAAAACAAAGCGTCGGGTGATAACGGAATCACGGCCGAACTTCTGAAGGCGGGTGGGAAACCGGTCCTTTAGCAGCTGTTTGATTCCGTCATACTCGAGGGCAGGACGCCACAGGCATGGTGCAGGGGTGTGGTGGTACTCTTCTTCAAGAAGGGTGATAATGCCCTACAGAAGAACTATAGGCCTATCTCACTTCTTAGCCATATCTAAAAGCTGTTTTCAAGAGTCATCGCGATTCGTATTGCGCGTAGGTTTGTCGATTTCCAGCCTCCTGAACAAGCCGGATTCCGTAAAGGCTTCAGCACCGTAGACCACATACATACGCTGCGGCAGTTTATACAGAAGACCGAAGAGTACAACCTGCCTCTCTGTTTAGCGTTTGTGGACTACGAGAAGGTCTTCGATTCGATCGAGACTTACTAGAGGGCTGTACTACAGTTTCTTCGACGGTGCCAAATTGACTACCGTTACCTACATCGAGGTGATGAAGTGTTTATACAAAAACGCAATCATGTCAGTTCAAATTCAGGATCAGACCTCAGAACCCGTACTTTTGCAGCGAGGTGTTGGACAGGAAGACATCATATCTCCCAAGCTGTTTACCGCTGCACTGGAGGACGTCTTCAAGGTTCTGGACTGGAGAGGGCTAGGCATCAACGTCAATGGCTAGTACGTCACTCACCTTCGGTTTGCCGACGATATAGTGGTTATGGCTGAGACCATGGAGGACCTCAGTACAATGCTCGATGACCACAGTAGAGCTTCCGAAATAGTTAGTCTTAGGATGAAAATGGACAAAACCAAGTTGATGCTGAATGCCCATGTTACACCCACTCCTATCAAGGTTGGAGACTCTACACTCGAAGTTGTGGGCGACTATGTCTACCTGGGACAAACGATCCAGTTGGGTAGGGCCAACTTCGAGAAAGAGGTCAACCGTCGAATCCGACTCGGCTGGGCAGCGTTCGGGAAGTTACGCGGTATCTTCTCGTCCAACTTACCACAGTGTCTCAAGACGAAAGTCTATGACCAGTGTATGTTGCCAGTGATGACATATGATTCTGAGACGTGGTCGCTTACAATGGACCTCATCAGAAAGCTTACAGTCACTTAAAGGGCAATGGAGAGGACTATGCTCGGAGTTTCCTTGCGTGATCGAATCAGAAATGTAGAGTTCAGCAAGAGAACCAGAGCTACCGACATAGCCCGAAGAATTGCCAAACTTAAGTGGCAGTGGGCAGGGCACATTGCTCGCAGAACGGATGGCCGATGGGGCAGAAAGGTTCTAGAATGGCGACCGCGAACCGGAAGACGTTGCGTTGGAAGGCATTCCACCTGGTGTACCTATGATCTGGTGAAGGTGTACCTACGCTGTACCTACGCATAATAGAAGTATTCTCAAAACGTTTAGTGCGTATGGGTGGGATGTCCACAATGTACCGATGGCGCATAGCCGTAAGTCTGGTAGTCCAATGATGAAACAGGCTGGGTGGCATTAAATCATGCCATCGATCACTCAATCAATGTAGCCCTAACCCATTCAAAACCGCAAAACCGCCAAGCTGGCAACTCGGTGACAATGTTCAATTAGGCTCTGGAGCGTTGACTTAACCAGTGCCTCATCGCCGATGAGCTTCTTGACCCGCTTTTCGATCGACTCTAGTGCATCAAGCTGGTATTTGGCAGATCCGTCCCAGTGATGAGAACAGTTATGCATGATCGATCTGGCGCTTGATATAAGCTGTGCAGGTGTCCTGGCGTAAAGTACCTACCTTCTCACCTTTGCAAGGATCCCCAACTTTTTGGCTGCCAGCTGAGCCTTTGTCTCAAAGTATGGGCCAAAATTGAGAGTCGATGCAGATCGTTAATGTGCAGCAAGAATAATGTTGCTGAGAATAAGTACCGAGCCCTGAGGGCCCCGGCATTAATATCCAATTGGTCCGACAAGCAGCCATAATATATAACCACTTGAATGGACCTATCTCTCAGGAAGGCAACAATAAATCTGCTCTTCTGCCCGTCGTTCCCAGGCATCTCCAGAACTTATATAGCCTCATTTAAGTCTAATGAACAAGACACAACAAAGCATAAAAAAGAGTTTTCTTAAAAGTAGCACAGATAATCATGATTTTAAATATTTTCCTGTAAATCTCACAAAGACCTTATACTTATTAATACCAAATACGTATAAGGTCTTTGAAATCTCATGATTCTCAGTAAATCTCGTAAATCTTAACTTTGTCTCTTTCTAGCAATCAATGTTTACGACGTTCCAGATCCAATTAACTTGGATGTCAAACTAACGCTCAAATTGCAATAGAATTTTGTGAAGTCGTTGGAACGCTCTCTTGTAAAACAGTATTTCGTTTCTCATGATTGGTTGCGCGCTGATTTCTTTCAGCTTTGTGTTTATTTTTGTTTTTAGAAGCTTGACGGTTTTAGTGTTCAGTGATATTATTTATGCTGTATTGAAAATGTGGGACAAAATCATTTACATGATAGTGATCATCGTAGTAACGTACATTTTGAAACAATTGTTTTCGGAAACACCGAATTTCGTGAAATTTAAATCGAAATTCCTCGTGTTTTACATCTGGACTTCTGTGACCGCAGTGATATTGATGCCGTTTTTTGTGTTCAACCCGAAAAATGTAAAGAATTCCCTGTAAGTATACATTTTGTTTCCTATGTCAAAACCTAGAAGGCTAGGACTTATGTCACCGCTTTGGCTGATGTCCTACCTCCTACGTTAGTTCATAGAGGGAATTTTCTGAATGGGTTTATCCCAGACAACATAATAAAAGATAATACACTTGAGTCATAAATGTTACTACAACATTTAATCAGATTTAAGAGAAAGAGATACCATTTTTATCTCACTCCACAATTCATCTCCCACTGTTTGTTGTTTACAGATTTGGATCTCAAATAGTAAAGCATGTAACCAAAGTTATAGAAGTGAAATGGCTATTGAGAAACGGAAGAGTATTAGCTGAAGATCGAGGAGCGGTGGTTGTATCAAACCATCAGTCTTCAATTGACATTCTAGGTAAAACATAGTTTTTATCCTCCTACCTCATCTACTATGTCCAGTTATTATGTTTATTAAAGCTCACCTTGCCATAGAGTAAATAAAATGATTTATTTTTAATATCAAAATAGGTTTATAATCACTGTGTAGGTTGCTCCATACACAATACTTTTAGTAGAAGGCCATTTTACATGGTTAATAAATAAAATCACCCTTCAACCCACCTAGTGCTACGTTAGCTACATACAGTAGTTATGTAGAATTTATTATTGCTATATTATCTGTGTTTATTTACATCTATCCTAGCATGTAATGCAGCATACAGTGATGTCAACTAATGATCTTGGGGTCAATTGGCAATTGTCATGCTTTATATATCTGAGAAGACTATTTTTATGTCTTGTCCACAGTGAATATTATTGCCGAAACATTTTATCTTTGTTCTTGCTCTCTGTGATTACTTGTTGTTTTTGTCCAGAGACCTTTTTCTTTGATTAAAAATATATAAAAATGTTTATTTGACACAAAGGTAACACGTAACATTATGATGCTAACTCCAAAACTAGGCCTGAGCCTGTATTTTGGGTTTTATTTTTCTTTGTTTGGTTGGCTTTAGACATCACTGTAAATAACCCATGAGCCTCAAAATAATTATATTGTTGATAATTAAATTTGAAACTGATCATGACTAATATAACTATACATTGCTGGATTTTAAGCAGTATTTTTTTAGTAAAGTTCCATGGCTGTTTTAATTATTTGCATTCCTAGTGAACATTGTTTAAATTGGTGTAGTTTTGTGTCTCAAGTGTTTATGCAATTGGAGAAAATTCAGAATCATTGAATCAGGTGCTATCTTGGTACAGTGGAGCTGGGAATGTTAGTTTAGTAATGATAGCTCAGCAAAGCTTGGCTGTAAGACTGACTCGATATATTTGTTGCCAAATATTCCAAAAAACATTGGAATGTGTTACATCTGCTTTCTAATGCAAAACAAAGTTTTTGTATAGAGGGACTGTATGAAACTAAAGGAACTAAATGTGACACTGGCTAAATGCACAAACGGAGCGAAGACAAAATTTTAAAAAAACGTCACTGCTGTATACCCGGAAGGGTTAGGCAGTGGTGTACTTATAGTACACCCACATTCAATATGAAAGATAGGTACAAGTTAATAAATTTTTAGAGTTCCGTAGTCAACCCTCTTATAGTTTCGCCATCTGTCCGTCCGTACGTCCGCAGCTTAGAGACTCTTAGTACTAGAAAGCTTTGGCATGAATACTCATATTAATCACGCCGACAAAGTAGTAAAATAAAGCCAAGGAAAACAATTTTTTTGGTAGGAAACTTAAAACTAATAAAAACACATACTCCTGTACGCGTAGTGCGGATGCCTTTTTTCCTCGTCTAACGCATGGTGTGGGGTATCGTTGAATAGGACATTCAAAAATATTAGGGGTCTGTGAAAACCATTTTTCGACTCAGGGATCCGTTTGCGTAAAATTAAGCTTTAAATTGCAAATTTTTGTTAGAGTCTAGTTTCCCCCCCCCCTGCCAGCTAAATGGTTGCTTTATGGTATGTGAAAAAATTCACGGCGGTAATATATATATACCGAAATTAAATGGAAAACTATCACAGCTAGGTAGGCTTTACAAGTTTACGAGTAATAGTCGACCAACTTATAAAATGTACTTGGAAAAGTAAAAATTCTGTTTATTAATGTATGGGGACAACACTTTTCGAACGACAAAGTTAATTTTGTCCCTTCGTTTAAGCGGTGCTTCCATTGTTTATAAATAAATTTATTCTTATTATCAATAGAAGCATGTTAACATAAATCAATTGAGGGTTACAATTAGTTAACAAAACATATAGGTGTTGCGACCAGCACCCTTACCAAGCTATTATACCTATTTATTTTGGTGAATGTATCTGTTTAAACGGAACCCTCTGTGCGCAAGTCTGACTCGCACAGGGCCGGTTTTATATAAACTTGTTGCACTTATCACATTTTTGTGCAGATAAAATAGAGCAATATCCTGATAAAGGTTTTTATACATATTATGATCACGCAAAGATATTGGCAATAGTAAATCTGAGTGTGGATGTGCACCTCTGCTTAACCCTCACGGGAATAGATGCATGATGAGGTTTTTAAATCTGTTTAAATAGTAAGTTTCATCCTAATTATATAAAGATAAAAGTCACTTAAAGGGCAATGGATAGGGCTATGCTCGGAGTTTCCTTGCGTAATCACAGAAGAAACAAAGTTACCTATATAGCCCGAAGTGGCCTATGAGACTGAAAAGTTCTGGCATGGCGACCGCGAACCGGAAGACGAAGCGTTGGAAGGCCTCCCACTAGGTGGACCGATGACCTGGTTAAGGTTGCGGGAATCCGCTGGAAGCGAGACGCACGGGATCGGTCAATGTGGTGGCACCTGGGGGAGGCCTATGTCCAGCAGTGGACGTCTTTCGGCTGAAATGATGATGATGATAAGATTAGAAATTCCAGTCCCGCAATAGCTAGCACTTAACCATATGTTTACTCAAAATACTGTACAAAATGTGCTGTAGGTTAGGTATAATGTATCTTTACCATCATGTTCTTTGAGTCATAAAGCAGCACAAATTCCTAAGTTCTATAAATGTAGATCATTAACGTTGTCATTAACTAGCTGTGGACAATAATTATAATTGTACTTTAACTGTTTTTTTTTTTACAAAAGGCTTTGGTAAATGTGGCATTTCACTGCAGCACATTTGCATACTAGCAGAATAACAGCAATGTTGCAGTAATTATCCCGCATAATATGGTTACTAATGTATAATAGATCAGCAATGGGTCCAGCCATTATTTTTAAAAATCCGGCCAAGTGCGAGTCGGTCTCGGGCACGAAGTGTTCCGTACCATTATAACAAAAAAAAATACGTTTGTTCGGGAGCCCCACTTAAATACTTATTTTATTCTGTTTTTAGTATTTGTTGTTATAGTGGCAACAGAAATACATCATCTGTGACATTTTTCGGACAGTGGCGTCTTAGTAATAGGGTCCCATTTTTACCCTTTGGGTACAAACCCTAAAAATGTTTAAACAAATGAATTAATCATTATGGTATTGTTAATATGTATTTATGGTTGCTCCTTCTCACAGAAAAGAGGCCTATGTCCCAGCAGTGATATATTATAAACAGCTTATGCTATGCTTGTCTATGGCAAAAAACTTTTTGGAATTATGATACAATAATTCTGAATTCCGGTTCTACGGAAGATACTTCGTTGGAAGGCCTCCCACCAGGTGGACAGATGACCTGCTGAGGGGGCTCAGCAGGTTATCTGTGTGTGGATGCGAGACGCACGGGACAGGTCACTGTGGTGACGCTTGGGGGAGACCTATGTCCAGCTGTGGACGTGTTTCCGGTTTCGGCTGATATGATGATGATGAATTCTGAATTCCTTGCTTGTGTTGATTCCAGGAATGTTCAATATTTGGCATGTAGCAGACAAAGTAGCTGCCATAGCAAGAAAAGAAATATTCTATGTATGGCCATTTGGACTGGCTGCATACCTTGCAGGAGTCGTGTTCATTGACAGAAATAACTCAAAAGATGCGTACAAGCAACTGAAAATTACATCAGAAGTCATGATTAAAAATAAGGTAGGTAATTAATGGAATCATTTAAACAATAATAATTATAATTACCCTCAGTATGTAATTTTATTTGCTCATCATTTAGCAGTGGGTCCATTTCATGGTGTGTGATACTGGTTTATGAAGTCAGTATCATCTACCTCCATAGACAATTACTAGCTAGTCATATAACATGCTCAGATAGCAGCCTTTTTGGTCTCGCACGAGGTTTTTTTTTTAATTATTCATGTTTTCTTATTTCTCGTGTCTTTCTTTCTTTCATGTGACTACACATACACCACTTAGGACTATATTTCTCGAGTCTGATCAAATGTTCCATCTATACATCTATAGTATATACCATTGAGTCTTAATATAGTCTCAATGGTGTGTCTTAAGAAGAGGAAATTTTTCGTCTCGTTGCTTTTATGATAGCTATGTTATTTTTACTTACAGACGAAGATTTGGCTGTTCCCCGAGGGAACAAGAAACAAAGATTTCACAAAACTACTGCCATTTAAAAAGGGTGCGTTCAACATAGCGGTTGCTGCCCAAGTGCCAATCATTCCTGTTGTGTTCTCACCCTATTATTTTATTAATAGGAAGAAATACATTTTTAATAAAGGTATGATAATATTCCCTTTAATTTTTTTGTTTTGATATTCCTACAGATATCTATAATAGGGATGATGACGGGGTACGAAACAGCAAATTCTATTTGGACTAAATAGAATGTAAAATTATCCAAAAATATTGGACACGTATTTTTATCTTATTCGATTCAATAAAAATCACCAAGACAAAGCGCATCAAAGTTCAGGAGTGGGGCTTGTGACGTCACTTCTATGTAAAAAGTGTACCAAGGTGTGACGTCATGCGATATTTTAACGCTCTGTATCGTCATCATTTTTTGTAAATGTGACAGACGAAAAAATACTCGCCCAATATTTTTTGGAAATATATCTGACGGACTATAAATATTTTTTTAATCATCATTCCTATTAGTTTAATGAAACCATCAACCTTCTGTTAGCATTGAGAAGAATAGCGATGTTTATTGTTGACCATCACAGCGTTTGTATTTTAAAAATACATGTTCGTAAATACATTTTACAATGATTTCCAATTGTAAAGACATACATGGTGATGAAAGGTTACTCACGCTCTAAATAATACAGTCAAAGTGAGGTAACACTAGCACAATTGAGGCAGCCGAGTAGTCGTGCCGGTAGTCACGAAGTGTCGACACTATTGGCTAACTATTCTTCAACACTAGACAGCTAAATAGAGCTATCAATTATCACGTTCTACATAATTAAGAGACAATAAATTTGGCATACTAGATCGTCGACAATTACAAAACGCATATAAGAATTTGGTTCAAGTTCTTACACTATTGCATTCAATTTCCAGGTCATGCAGTTATCCAGTGCTTAGAGCCTGTCCCAACAGTGGGATTGACTATGGAAGATGTCCCAGCGTTAATAGTCAAAGTGCGCAATACTATGGATGCGGCATACAAGGAACTCTCAAAAGAGGTGCTAAGCGCTTTGCCTCCCAACTACCCTCTGGCGACCGATTGAGCTCGCCAGTGTCATCGACCGACGGTACCACCTATTACGTATTAAATTTATAATCACTCTATTATTAAGCCTTTAGGTCGGCATAATAATGCTGGTTCATGAAATGTTTGTACTATATACCTTTAGCGAGCATTCCAATCACAAGAAATATGAATATTTCTGTGATTTTATACTAAGAATTTATATCTTGTCTAAATAATCTATACTAAAATATTTAAGTCACACTTTTGTGTTTATTATAATGATCAACACATCGACTAGTGAAGTGACTTTTTTCTTAGATGGCCATTTTAACAATCTAGTGAGAAATTAAATGACTGTTAGAACAAGCAAATCACGCAAATTGTTAGCTGCACACTTTATAGGTATTTTTTGTAAAAGTATTATTTTTGTAAAACTTATATTAGTTTTATTTATGTTTATTGACTGTGATCAACGCTTATAAAGCGTGGGTAAGTCTAAAACATTTCATAATACGTCTTTACAGAAAACATTTTTCGAGGCTAGTTTGAAGAAGATGCTAGTATCAAGTAGAGTATTGTAGAAAGTTAAGAAACAATCTTGATGTATGATAAGTTAATTAGCAATCAGCAGATGATTTAGTTGCAACAGGCGGACAGTGATGTGTACTTTGTTGACCTTTTTTTGTATTCAAATCACTCTTGCAGTGTAGCTGTTTGTTTCTGCACCAGTGCAGTGCGGAATGTTAATCACTGGTTGAGCAACGTTGCACATAAGGTTGACTGAAGCTATTACCATTTCAGTATTTGAACAGTCTTCTACTAATGAACTACTTTTTTATTGTTTAGTTATTAGTTATACCGTGAAATTGGTTGAGTTGGAAATTTCTTTTTATTTCAACGTTTATCCTAAGCATGTAGAGCGCACAATATGTACATTACAGAATTCCATAATATTAAAGTACAGTACAACTATTTTCTTAATGTCCCTCGGTAAACTTCGTGTTTCGTCTGTCGTCGGCTTTCTATCAGTTGCCCTTTGCACTTGGTGCAGACCGGCTCTCAATCAACTTGGAAGTATATAGTGTTGTTAATACGCTTTGAACTTAATGTAATTTATTTAAAAAATGGGTGGAAAGCTACTATTGGAGAATAGGTTTACAGCTCGGTATAGATCACACGGAAATCAAAACAACAATAAAATAGGTACTTAGTTCTAAATTCAAATTATTATACACGATAAATCTAATAATTGATGGAAATGGAAATTAGCACTCGTTTATATTCGGAAATGCGATGATTGTCGAGGGGGCATTAAGAAAATAGTTGTACTGTAATAATAAGTTCTAGAAGATACCAAAATGCAAGTTTTTTTTTAAATACACCATTGCAATGTAAAAAAATGGTGCAATATATTTTAATTAAAGTATACTTACTGAAATTATTTTGATCTCTACTATAATATGTTAAGTACTATAAACCCAAATATGACATGTTTCGATAATCTGTTTTTCTCAGAGAAAAGATGATATTTCTCTTACGATCAGAACTAATTGTAGTATTCCAACAGTTCGAGTGCTAAACATCGTCATATTTAATGATCACTTTAACCTTCAATTAAATAGATTTACAGTGTATCAATAAGCCAGGAATATTATGTAACTAACTAGGCTTCGTAAAACAAGGTCGATTTTAATCGCACACCACTTTTAACGTGTATGAGCAATGTCTATGTACTCAATAGTAATTAGTAGCTTTTAAGCCAGTATTATTTATTTTAATATTTACATCGCCTTGAAGAACACGATGAGCTTTCATCACTTTTATTTTGACGCTACACAACAATTAGTTAAGATATATTATAGGAAATGTTCCTTTACGATACACTTAATTTTAATCACTAGTCATGTAAACGACTAAAGCTTAACACGCATTGAGGTTTTTATCCGCGCGATTTTTTTCCGCAGTTCCTGCGACCCATGGAATTGTATGAAGTTGCACGCATTGCGGCAAAAAAATCGCGCGGAAATAATACCGCTGGAAATCCGTGTTTTGCCATAGAATCCACCGCACCGGGTACGGATTAAATTCGCACGAATATTTTGAGCTCTATGAACAGGTAGAAAGATAAAAAAAACGCGCGGAATTTTATCCGCGCGGTTAAAAATCACAATGCGTGCTAAGCCTAACTGTGGAAACGATTCGATGTGCTCCGCATACCTCAGGGATATCACAATCACTACTACACTTGTAATGAAGTACCTACTCAAGCACGATTATACCTTCATATAAATTCTGTGTACGTTGTAATCATTCTGTAATACACATCGTGAGAAAATTGCCAAAAAAACAACATAGTAGGGAAACTTTCACGCCTTCGAGGCAATTTATTGCATAATAACATCGTTATGTAAGCAAATGCGACGGCTAATTTATAAAATTTGCAATTCTTTTTATTTTGTGTTGTTGCTCGTCAAAGTATACAAATTAAATTCCCATCAGCGTGTATCGTTTTCCTCGACTAATCTTCTCGATTGTTATAAAAGTGAATTTAAATTACGAAAAGTTACCAAAATTTGTTGCCGATTTTTTATCAATAATGTTTGAATTTTATTATGTAGATGACTAACTAACTAACTTTAGCAAAGTAGGTAGGTAATGTTTATTAAAATTACGGTGCCATTTTAAATTCAATTCTAACCTATTTCTAATTTATGATATCAGAATTATAATGGGACCACTTTTATACCCATTGTAAATGATAATATTATTAATACCTTACCACACGTATGAAGCATTATCTTAATCCGATTAATAAAGCGATTATCAGAGTTACAAAACAATTATTTTTTGTTAATCATAGTCTGCGTGTATAACGAAATTAAATTATTCTGATTTCATGAATTACATAAACTTAATCATTATATTCATCATATACAAGATTATTACTTATCGACACGTTTAAATCTTTCAAAATAATATTTTTATGATCATTTAAAGTATATTTGAAAATGTATTATTATTAATTATCATTATTAAAATGCGAGTAATTGTCCTAAAATGAATTGGTTATATTAAGCAATTTAAGATATCCACCAAAGAAATTATGTTTTTAAACCCGAAAAGTCATGCATTTTATTTATGTAAAATGTCTTCTTGCAACTGTATTGGTTTCAGTTGCAACTTTAGTTAAAATTACCAAAGAAATTGTCAATAGTTAGACAAAACAAGTAATAATAAAAACATAAAAGTTCAGCCAGTCTTCAGGTGAAGTAGGGCCGAAGTGAACTGTTATTCTATCGCACCTGTAGCCAAGTTGAAAATCTACATTCGATAACGTTAGTAGAAAACGAGCCCGAACCCTCTAGCCAAGTTACAAAAGTTTCGTCACTTCACCTATTTTTTTATGGTAAGATGTTTACAGAATAGCACTGCAGTTTCGAGCAAATATCATCTATTGGAAATTTTGTATCTGTTTTTCAACATAGTGTTCCATCTAATGTGTAACTTGCTGCGTTTTCTTTTTATTTTTGACTGTAGTTACATACTTTTTTATGTTTGGTTTACTAGACCGAGTGGCTAGTCGACTTTAGTTCTGCTCGATCTTCGAAATAATTCTAATTATTTTATATAAATGTGTAAATCCGACATTATAAATAATATTGTTCTGTTTCATGACACTATGATATTATTAACAATGTGTATGTTTCATGTCATACTTATTTTTTTAATATTTAATGTTTTTTAGGGATGGCACAAAAGCAATATTTTCAAAATGAAGAGATTCGGTCGCCGAGTAAATGATAAATGATTTTATTTCTGTAAGTTGTTTTGTACAAACACTATTACATGTCGATTACATTTTTAAAACTAGATGAGATGGCGATTCCTATCTGACAACTCTGGGAAGAAAGGCCGGAACAAATTCAGAGGTCACAGTATCTTTTAAAGCCCAAACAAAATCTTGGTTAGATCGTGTGAAGACCATGTAGATTGATGTCTGAAATGGTCTTTTGAGGAAAGAACCAGCCAGATTGAGTGGACATGTCCGTGCACGCATTTGTCAATAACCGTACAACTCAACTCAGTAGAGATGGAACATACCTATCTGTCCTCCTGTCTTTAGTGCCATCACTAAATAATTTACAATCTAGTATATAGCCATGTAATTCAATGTACATAAACGCTTTTATCATGCCATTCGATATTAATGTAAGTCATAATATCAATAATATGTATTTTAAAAATATTAATATAGAATATTATACACATTTTCTCGTAGCTTTTGAAAATGTATTATTGTACCAGTGTATTCTAAACATTCGTGCGATGCGAGTCTTAAATAACCTTGAAAATTGTAAATAAGTATAATAGCTATCACGTTTCGAAATATATAAGAAATATAAATTTTATTAATGGTAATAAAATTTTAATAAATACTTTGAATTAGGTAACAAAAAAATAGAATCGTACCGTCTAGTAGTGAAAAAATGCTCCAACAATATTCTACATAATCGAAACAGAAAACAAAAGTATTTTTTGAAAAACTTAATTAAGAATTATGTAGTTCATAAGTTTAATTCTAGCTGCTCTATTCCATGTCTTTATCACACGACTCAATCCGTTTAAATCTTAATACATTTCCAGCTATTTTGCTGACCATAGCAGTATGTACTTGAATTTAGATTATTTTTTGTTATTTTAAGTTCTGTATAAGCGCTTTCTTAGTGATCGATGCTAATCATTAGTATATATTTACTTAATTTAGTCCTGATAACAGACAAAAATTGTGTAACCTCTAATTCATTATCGAAATTCTTTGTTATCGTTATATATATAGATTAACTAGAAACCTAATGTTTCGTTCATAGTCCAAAATCAATTAAGCTGGCTTTTAATCTTTTTCTTAACAGAGATTAAATATTCTTATTATTTTTCACGATGAATTATTATTATTCTTTAATAGCACTAGTTAGATATTATGTCAACAATGTAAATAACCGGCAATATAAGTAATCCTTGACATTTGAACCGTAATTTTCCATAATAACCGCTATCCTACGTAATAACTTCCGTTCTTTGATACTTATGAATTCTGGAGTTTTTTTTCCTTTTGCGATCGTTTGCTGGCCAGACTGCTACCTTGGCTTTTCTACCTACATTATGGATTATTTTTAAATATAATGCCTAAATAAAACCGTACTTGTTGGATTTTGAACGCTCGGATCAGCACCGAAGGTTGAAATTGCAATGTGCAATTGTATTTAGTGAGAACATGAGATGGTACATCTGACTACGCTGGCGTAGAGCCATACTTAATGTTGATGAAATTATCCAACCCGATCGGCAGTTGAACTGAAATAAACAATATTTGTCTGTTTATTTACTAGGCAAATTTTATTTTTTAATAGTTGACATTATTTTTAGTATTATTTCGTACTGTCTGGGTACTTACAGCATCTATTATCTATGATAATTTAAGTGCCCCATGCGGTATCCGCATAGGAGTACGAGTAGTCGTCGAAACTCGAGATAGATTTAGATTTTTGATCAATCAATCTTTTAAAATAAGTATCTTTATATCCGACTACGAAAGTGTTATTGATTAAACTTACCGGTCTTACTTAGTCAAATCCAGCAGCCTAATTGCCCAAGTGAATTCTGCAAGGCAAACGGTTTGACCGCCATCAATCGCCCAAAATCGCGTCCTTCATCTCGCATGTGATGGTCGATTGATGGCGGTCGAACCCTTTGCCTTGCTGAATTCGCTTACTCAATTACGCTGCAGGTATTGCTAAATATTTGACAAAACTAACTAGTAGTTTTTAAATCACATTCTTCTACTTAATAACAATTTTAAACTGATTTATTGAAGGTGGTTTTAGTTTGTCTTTCGGCTATCTCAAATCGCTCAACATTCAAGACGCACCGCTTTTTCTCAGCCTTTACAGAAGGATATTTTTTATTTAATAAATTAATAAAATAATTTGTATGCCCGGATTCTGAACGAACTATACTCCATTTGAATTAACATTGGACATGTTTACAACTCTTTTTACAGTCCGTTCAACCGATTTTGAGTTCTATCTCGTAAACATAAGGATGACATAAAAAGCATAAACCTGTTACCAAAACCAACTGTTTACTATAGCTACCATTTGTCGTATTACTAACGCAATAGGAGTCAAAATCGGTTGAGCGGGCTGTAAAATGGGCTTATTTAAATGTCTAATGTTATCTCAAATGGAGTTTAGGCGAATTGAACATTAGCAATTTTTTTTTATTTTGTGTTCGACTGTTGGTTGACGCTGTTGACACTTACATTAACTACATCAGTACACAGTCCAGTTTGACAGTCCGTTAACAAATCTTTAGTTTGATTATCCTTTCAGAATCCAGGTGTATATATTTCTTTTAATTAAATAGGGTTGCTAGTCAGAATAAGTCAGACATAAATATGACTCATTTTGACGGACACCTTAAAATGATTTTAGATCATTTTCGACGAATCATCTATTATAGAAATTATACTACGAACATATCACACCAATACTCGGTTCGTGCCATTTAAAATTTTCTGTTTAATCCTCTCCTATATATAAATTGACTTTTACTGGAAGTGTAGGTACTTACCTAATAATTTTAAAACTGGGTGTTACTGGATAAGTTTATAAACGTTTTAGACAACGACAATTAATTATCTTGTAAGGTATATTATACCATCGTCAAATTTTAAATTTTGTTCCTAAAATACCAAATTTTACTAAATCTTTAAAATTATATTTTCCAATTTTTATTAACTATTAAGGCAATTTATCACGTTTGTATCTAATTGTATATCAGTGTACTTGTATCTGTGCAAATATTGTGATGTATCTAAAATACCTACTATTAGCTATTAAAATGTATTCGTGTGACAATTCAGTAGAAAAAAAAACGACGATGAAATGTATATTTTTACATATTTTCGTATGTGAAATCTTTTAATTAATAAAAAGAAATCACAGGGTCACCGCATTTTTAATGAAACATTCCTTTTTAATTAATTAACTTTATTATAATATATAAATACACATTTCTATAGAGAACAACAATGTAAACACCAACAATTGACTGTCAAATTATTTTTAGTAACTATTTCTTTATACGTTTGTTTATCACAGCTCTTTTTACACGTCGATATGAATGTAATTATCTGGAATAGAAAAAAAAACACTAAAATACAATTCGCGACTTCTTCAGGATCAGCATGAGTGGAAAGGATACCATAAAACCCAATGGATATTTTAGTAAACAGATATGTTATGAGCGCGCGCGTTGTGAAGACGCGAATACGTCCTAATTGGGACGTATAGTCTTTAGTCTATGTCACGCCTGGCTAAGAGCGATACGCTTTTTTGAAACAAAAACAAAATTTAAAAAATATCATCGTGTGTATTTAGAAAGTGTACCCAATTATGATACCAAGTACATAAAACAGAAGGGATCGCATACCATAATTAATACACCTCAATTTAAAATTTATTAAAAAAGATCCGAATAACTATTATTTATTTTGTTAGAAAAATGAAAGAGATGGTAAATACATTGGTGGCCAGTATAATGTTTGTTTACATTCACACGCAAGTGACAAACAATAGCTCTCTTTTTTTTTGTTGGTTTTATCAAGCCATTCCTTTCGACTTGTAGTGAAATGTCAGATGAATGAAAAGTGTGTATGTGTGCTGCCGCTGCTGCGCGGATCAATTTTTTCGGTTGTTTTGTGAGTGTATTATGTATCTGTTTACTAGAATATCATTGATAAAACCCCATGACATGACTGCTGTACCCATGTACCACATAAAATCATCTTGGTTGTGTACCTTATGTTCCTCATCCTTCTCTAATCAGCCTTAGTGCGTAGGTTACGCCGCGCCAGCGTCTCCATCGAGATATTTGTGAATTCTTCCTGCATGTTGATTTGAGTCTTTTCTATCAGCCCTGCGATGTCATCTTTCGTCATACCTTCCGTCTCGATCATTGGCAGAATGGACACGATGAACTCGCCTGCAATGAGGTAAAATTATATTATTGTTGAGTGTACTAGAATTTCCGAACAGTAAATTATTATTTTCCCAGTAAGGCAGGACATGTTTTACCTTATTTTGTTCTACTACCTTAGAATTTAATTTAATTCTAGACAAGACTCCTTAGTTATTCAAAAATAAAAATAACACTACAAAATAGTTTTTTTTTTTTTAAATACACATAAATAAACAGTATCACGTTGTCTTGCATAGTTTGACAGTATATAAATATCCAAAATCTAGGTGCATATTCTCAGAAAGCATCCACGGCAAAGAGCAAAGGAAACCGGTTTTAAACACCACAGTAGTCACTCACCTGAGCCGAACTTGTGTCTCTTCCCATCCAAGTAGTGATACTTGGAGATGACGACGGGCTGTATGGGCGCTCCAGCATCCATGGCCACGTGGAACGCTCCCTTGCGGAGAGGGAGCAGCTTGTCACCAGAATGCCTCGTGCCCTCAGGAAATAGCAGCAGTTTTCGCTGAAGAGAAGAAAAGGAGGAGATGTAAATAAAGATATTCGGTTTTGTATCTAGAGTAGACTAATGAAGCGGTAGAATTTTTTTGTAGCATAATATTTTAGGGCCATCTTCAACTGTCAACCCAATCAAAAATACCATTTGCCCGCGGTTTCTCCCGCGATACGTAGTATCTCTAAGTAGTCTGTGCTCCCGCGTTTATGGCGCAAATAATCCCACGGGCGTAATTGAAATACAAATACGTATTGGGTATTTGTAAATCAATTACTTACGCTGAGGTATTTTACCCTACTGCCGAAGGAGGGTAATGTGTTAATCAGTCTATGCATGTATGATATGGCGTTCTATAGACCAAACGCGTAGGCCGATTTTGATGATTCTTATGTCAATCGTTTCATGTTAACCTGGCTACATTAAAATTGGAAAATAGAAAAATGGCGGAAACATATTGTGGCGGCCGAATTTTATTTTTCTTCTAAACCCGTCGTGTGGTGTATCAAAATAAAGGGTTTAGGAGGTAATTTCAAAAATATATAACACTTGATGTTTCATCATCAGCCTTTTTAATGTTCCCACTACTGGGAAACCAGCCCCTCTCTGTGAAAGGGAATGATGTATGTTTAAATATACATGATTAGAAAAAAAATACCAAAAAATTATAAATAAAAAAGGTAATTAAAAAATCAAAAATCCCGACCGCTTAAGTTGTGAACTAATAAAAAGACGTAAACAAGAAGAAAATCATGCTGTGCAGTCGGAGATACATCTGGTTTTGGTCAGCCAGCTCGGGAATATGTATCCTACTTCTTAAACATTCGGGATTTTATTATTTTTTAAACTCTTTTTTAATGATTAAGGAAATAGACATTTTAATTTGCAAAGTCATGACCAACCACAGTCAGTACCTAGACAATTTTATTAATTGTTTACCTAACAAACGCACTGACCAGTAGGTAGTTAAGTATATTTTTACCGGACTTCCGAAGGAGGGTAATGTGTTTATCAGTCTATGTATGTATGTTTGTTCCTATGTGGCGTTATAGAGACCAAACGCATGGGCCGATTTTGATGGTTTTTACGTCAATCGATTCGTCTTAACCCTGCGCGTGTCACTGGCTACATTAAAATTGGAAAATATGAAAATGGCGGTTTAAGAGCGCCATTTTGTGGGGGTCCAAATTTTTTTTTCTTCCAAACCTATCGTGTGGGGTATCAAAATAAAGGGTTTCAAGAGGTCATTTCAAAACTTTATGACGCTTATATGTTTAAATGTACCTAAATTCACTTCTACCCATTACGTTGGCTCCACACGTCAAATCAGTTACATTAAATAAACTTTCCGACTTGCCAGTGCCGCGGTGTTCGTCTTTCGATCTCAGACCTGTGAGTGAAAGTGATGTCAAAAAATCTATTTGTGCTATCTCCTCCTCCGCCGTTGGTAATGACGGACTTTGGTCAAGAATAATTTATCCTATTCTCTCCACATTACATACTTCCCATTTTAACCCACATTTTTAACTTCTCCTTGTTTTCTTGCACTGTTCCTTATGCTTGGAAGCTAGCCCATATTATTACATTACCTAAAATCCCTAACCCAGTCACACTGACCGATTTCAGACCCATTTCCATCCTTCCTTATCTTTCCAAAGTTCTTGAGCACATTGTCCATCATTAATTGTCTCTATTTCTCTCTAGTAATGATCTTCTTAGTCCTTTTCAATCTGTTCTCCGGCCCGGTCACAGTACTGTCACAGCTCTTTTAAAAGTTACTGATGACATCCGCCGGGCTGTGGACCAAAAATCTCTTACGTTACTTGTGCTTTTCGATTTCAGCAGCGCTTTCAACTCTGTTGAGTTCGATATCCTTCTTGGGATTCTTAAATCTTTCAACTTCTCCTCTTAATCTATTGATTGGCTTGACTCCTATCTCGGGGGCCGCTCGCAGCGGGTTCACTTTGATGAGATTATTTCGGATTGGTGCTCTCTTACTGCGGGTGTAAAGAGGAGAGGAGAGAGAACGCCACCCTGAGGTCAGGGTGGCGTTCTCTCTCCTCTCCTCTTTTCTATTTTTATTAATTCTGTCACTAGAGTCATCTCATGTAATTTCCATCTCTATGCTGACGACATGCAGCTTTACCATCATTTTCTAATTCAAGATGCGAATGCCGCTGTGTCCGCCGTTAACAGTGCCCTGGAGTTGATTGGGGAGTGGTGGCGGTCCTTTGGGCTGCAAATCTATCCTAAGAAGTCTCAGGCCATGATTATCGGTGGTAGTAATATGCGAAACAGGCTTGAGGTTGCGGCGCTGTCTCC
The DNA here is from genome assembly GCA_964057195.1 of Orthosia cruda. Taxonomy (NCBI): domain Eukaryota; kingdom Metazoa; phylum Arthropoda; class Insecta; order Lepidoptera; family Noctuidae; genus Orthosia; species Orthosia cruda. Next base: position 13,547,374 of record OZ059825.1, on the reverse strand, counting down.
ACTCAGGTTGAATGGAGTTCAAATTGAATACGCTAAGACGGCCAAAAACTTGGAGGTGACCATGGACTCCTATTTATCGTGGACTGCGCTTGTCGCTGAAGTCAGTCGCAAAGTGCACTATACTTTCCACTCGCTGAAGTCCCTCCAGAGCTTTTTGCCCTTGAACACCAAAATTTCCCTTGCCCAAACTCTTATTCAGCCCATCATCGACTACGCCGACGCCTGTTATTTGGATGCCACCGAGGAGCTCTTAAACAAACTTGAGCGTTGCAAAATATATGTATTCGTTTTATTTTCAATCTTAAAAAGTATGATCATGTTTCAGGCTTTCGCAAGATGCTCAAGTGGCTCCCTATTCGACTTCGCAGAAACTCTCGGATTATGTGTCTGCTATATATATTCCTTCACAACCCTAAAACGCCTTCCAATCTCCGCGAACGCTTCTCCTACTCCCGTCCTTCCGATGCACTGTGCAGGTCGCATCTTAAGCAACTCCTAGAAACCCTTTCCCACACTACCGACTTTTACTACTACTCCTTTACTGTGCACGCGGTGCGGTTGTGGAACTCTTTGCCGCCTGACATTAGGGACTGCAAAACTCTTGCTGTTTTTAAAAAGAGAGTGAAAGAGCACTATCTTTCCATTCGGTTTTGGTTTTGTTCAGCCAGCTCGCGAATATGTATCCTCCGTTTGGGGTTGTTAGGAGTTGTTTTTTATAGGGGTTGGCTTCTCCTTTCAAATGAAACCATAATCCTAGCTAGCAAACGCTAGGTATTTTTTTATGTGTTTAAAATTACGTGCAATGGAACGTCACGGTTAATTAACGGTTTACATGTTCGTTTTTTAAGTCTTATTTAGTTGTTTTATAAATAGTTATTTATTGTTGTTTTATAATTATTTATTGCTTTTGTATAATAATTAGAAGTAGTTGCACTTCTCGCAACGCCAGAGACGATGCAGAAGCAACTTTTAAAGTGTTTTAAAAGTTTGCTATTACGTTGTTTTTGAGTACATAATCTCTAAACTCAATACTTATATATTATGAGAATTATTTATTTGCTAGGTTTAGGGTGGACAAGGAGTAATACCTAGACAACCCCCCCACCCCTCCCTCCTCTCTTAAAAACCTTAAAATCGGTATCCTGGATATTAATTACTAGCTGTCCCACGCGGCTTCGCTCCCGTCAACTGGCTACCTACCTACCCATCAACCCTACCTACTCTACATACATGATTGTTGTGTAATTAAACCGTTTACGCAGCGCACGCAACGGAAGCTCTCAAAAAGGAATAATTTTGCCCGTTTTTGCAACATTTTTCATTACTGCTCTGCTCCTGTTGGTCGTAGCGTGATGTTATATAGCCTATAACCTTCCTCAATAAATGGACTATCCAACACAAAAAGAATTTTTCAATTCCAACCAGTAGTTTCTGAGATTAGCGCGTTCAAACAAACAAACAAACTCTTCAGCTTTATAATATTAGTATAGATTTCCCTTACTTTTCATCCCAGTAAAAATTACACGGTTTCTTTGGGACCGCGGGAAAAAGTAAACACGAATAATATCAAACAAGTTGAGGACTAATTGGTGTCAGTGCCTTCGCTAAAATGATTGAAGCACGGAGAAATGCAGGAGCGTTTAGTGCTTATTTCGATAAGTTGCTCCTGCATTACATTTTTGGTGTAAACAATAAAACCTTGAAAAGTTCGCATGCTATTACGAATTGACGATCAAGGTTGATTCCAATAATACCGCACATTACTACTTTAATATTTTTTAGAGCTTATTGAGTTATGATGGCTACTCAAATACCTATCATTAATTTTGTTTTTGACGTTAACGACTGCTGAAATTCATTTGTAATTGGGTACTTAAGGCGTATATATTCCCCAATGTTAACGCAGTACTGGCCGTGTGCCCGCTCGGAACCAGAATATCAATATTGAACAGCCTTTTAGACCGATTTGTTTGCAAATTATTCTTATATTTACATGTGCTATTTCAGTTATGAAGAAATTCTAGCCATCAAATTTTCTGTGTTCGTACAAATATTTTTAAACATTTAGGTCGTATTGGAGGAGTATCCAAAAGTAGCGTAATATATATCGTGTTGTTAATTATTTTTAATAAGCAAAACTATTTGTTATACGAAAAAAACTTGTTTAACAAATAACGTAGGTATATGAGACAATTATATATATATATTTTTCAAACCTTTTAATCTAGCCGTTACTAAGGAGTATGCTTTTGAAAGTTACCGTTTACGGCACTAGAGCGGTTGTAGGCACAAAACAAAATCCTTAGGTACCTATTATTGTTGTCGTGAAGCAACAAACATTATTTGCATTGATACCTAATTGACTAATTTGTAAATTTTTTATCAGTGTAAAATAATGGTTGTCAAGTCTCACTGGTAAAATGCCGAACTGTTCTGTGATAATCGCCAATTTAGGACTTTGTTTTTAACCAAATCTTAGAATGTACCATAGATTAGGCTTAGCATGCACTGCGATTTTTATTCGCGCGAATTTTGTCCGCCCATTGCGGAAAAAAAAAACGCGCGGAATTAATACCGCAAGAAGGTCGCGTTTTGCAACAGATTCCACCGCACCGCAGCGCGGATTAAATTCGTGCGAATATTTTGAACTCTATGAACAGGTAGAAGGAGATAAAAATTGCGTGGCATTTTATCTACAGGGCGTGTTAGTTAAATTCAGTACGCGGACAAAAATTATATAAAAATCGCAATGCGTGCTAAGCCTTACAATAACAATTGTTGCGTCGTATCTGAGGTACTGGGTTCGATTCTCGGGCCGGGCAAATTGGTATTGGGTTGCTAAAACCAACCAATATTAAAACCTTGAAAAGTTCGCAAGCTATTACCATTTGACCGCCAAGGTTGATTGCCATACCGCACCTATTCCGACTTTAATTAATTTATTAATTGCCTTTAATTTTGTTTGTGACGTTTACGATAGCTAAAATTAATCAATACTAATATTATAAAGAGGTATAGTTTGTGACGTTGTAAGGGGTAATCTATGGATCTAATGAACCGATTTAAAACATTCTTTCACCAGTAGAAAGCTACATTATTCCAGACATTTTCAAAAAAAATAGGGATCCTTATGAAAATTGCAATAATGTAACCCAAGTTAGCAAAATGTTGTCTATAAAATTATTTCTTTGGCGTGCGCTGAGAAAACTATTGTTGTGATGATAGATAAAATTGGTAGGTAGGTAGGGTAGGGTAGGAAGAGTAAGTAAGGTAGGTGGGGAAGGCAGGGTGGGTGAGGTAGGTAGGTAGCCAGTTGACGGGAGCGATGCCGCGGGGGTCAGCTAGTGTATAAGTAAGTATGTAGGTAATTATACAAAACCTTTTGGTTAATTTTCTCTTTCGTCAACAACCATTTGCATTGTTTATATTACCTCGGTTTTAGTAATTTAAAGGTAATTTGCACAATAGATACCTACCGTAATTTTTGTCGCTGCACGAAATCGCTGCAAAATTAATGGCTTCTTTTTTTGTTTTGCCAAAACCATGTTGAATAGGCAGGTAGGAAAAACTTTGTAAACACTGGAACATAATAATAGGGGCCGGGGTCATGAATTGAGGATTTCGTGTTAAAAAAATGCTATATAATGCCAAAGACGAGTTTGACATCCTTACTTAAAATTATTCATTTAGAAATCGTGATTTAGACCACACATATTTAATATTCATCATGTGATTTTTATCACAATATCAAATGCTTATTAGCGACGGATTACCTATAAATAACGAGATAATAGCTATCGGCTGTCGGTGTGGTCCAACGTTGCCTAATCCTTTGAATCAATCTTAATTCTTAGATTGTATATCAGAAAACTTTTCCATTTTTAACCGACTTCCCAAAAAGAAAGAGGTTTCTCAATTCGGCCGCATATTTTTTATGTGTCTTCGCGGATAACTTCGTCGTTTATGTACCGATTTTGATGACTCTTTTTTTGTTGGAAAGTAGATATCCCAAGGGTGGTACCATAATAAGGAAACCAGGATCTGATGATGAGATCCTATACAAATCTAGGGAACTCCTCAAATATTATAGGCATAGCGATTTTGGTATTTTCATCAAAAATGCAGTCATTTACACTCAGAAAGTATCATTTGGTGAAGTGGAACTGATGGAGAAGACCTCAATGGCCACTGAAACTCCGAAATAAAACAATGTATCCTAGTCGTGTTTGGGCTTATATTGGAATCGCCATGAGAAGTACTTTGGCTATAAATGATTTTCATAGTAATTGGTGGTACCTACCAAAACAAAAAGAGGAAAATAAAAATCTTTTTAACAATAAATCAAACCGACTTTCAAAACAATACACAAATCGAAAAATAACTTTCTTTTCCGAAATCATTGTCGAATAACAGAATGTGTAAAAAAGACACCGACTTCGGAAAAGAAAGTTATTTTTCGATTTGTAGTGTATTGTTTTGAAAGTCGGTTTGATTTTTGTCGTTGTCGAAAAGTCTGAGAAGTTTCTCCATGTAAGTCTTTAGAGCAAAGTCAGATACAATGTGCACACCATGGTAAGTGACTAAACTTTAATTGACTTTTGGACTTTGTACGATATTATGACCAGCGATGCGAACACCATGGTAAATTGACCTACGGACAGTGACTAAACTTTAATTGGAGCACACGGTTGGCGCAGTGGTTGAGCGATTTACTGCTGCGCTGCGTGTCGCGGGTTCGATTCACGCACGGAACAAATATTTGTATGACCTACAGATAGTTGTTCCGGCTCTGGGTGTTTGTGTATGTGAGTTTACATGTTTGTAAACGCACCCACGATACAGGAAGAAATTCCTAGTGTGGGGCAAAATTTTAAAAGGAAAAAAAAAAATTAAAAAAAAAAAAATCTTTTGGACTTTGTCCGTTATTATGACTAGCGTAGGTAGGTTAGTTATACCTATGATTTAATACTAATTAAATAACATGGAAATATTACGCAAATCAAATATTTTGCCTCCATTTACGTAAGCATTTTAAGTAATTTATTTTTGCTTATGTACGTACGTACTTTCAATTTAGATTACGCCTGCCTAGTACAATGAACTCTTGAATACGACATCAATAAAACTGGGTCTGCTTAAACAAAACATCGGTATCGAGAAGTAGGAACCAACATATTATAATTATATGTATGTAGTGTAAGCACGACTGCAATACATAATAAACGAATGTTTCGAGATTGCAACACCGATAAACAAAATAGAAACTCGAAAGGCATATTATTACGTATCTAGCAAGAGCAAAACGAAAGCGATTTTTGCGCAATAATTGCTCTTTAATACAGAATTTTTAGTGTTTATGGCGGGTTTTTTAGAAATAAGTGCATTTGTCAAACAGCGAGCGATTAACAAACGATTGTGTAGGACCTATCATACATACACTGTAGTTAATGCCAACTTTTATGGGCTTAGTAGGCGTTTCGGCCGCTGAGTTTCATCCAATTTGGTCGAAACAGGAATTTCATTAATATTGATATTTTCGAGTGGTGTTTGACGACTCCTTTTTTAAAGGCAAATTAACGTCAGAAACATAAATCAGTAGAGAGTTTAATAACATGATAAAAATATAACTTCCTCTTTTGCTTTTTTAGTTAGATGATGAACATTATAAACATTTGTAGCCAAACTACCAGGAGACCAGAATCAAAAAGAAGTCTTAGTCATAGTACCTACTGATCCGTAGGCGCCAAATATGAAATAAATTTTTGAATAATAAATTATTCCACTTAAGGTACCTGCGAAAAATGTCGATAGGTGCCGTAATATGTGGAATACCTCAGGTGCCATTTTGTACGCTTTTTAATTGATATAAATTAAGATAAATTATTGTGATTTTTCATATTTACTGTTGATTGTTGTAATGGTATATTAATTAAGCTTTATCTTTTTCCAAAAATTGCCTGATTTTAACTTAAATAATTACCCTACCATAATTCTGACTGTACAAAATTTACTTAAAAAACGTATAGTCCGAATCACCACTCAAAAATATTAATAATAATGAAATTCCTGTTTCGACCGGATCGGACGAAACTCAGCGGCCGAAACAACCACTAAGACATTAAGTGTTTGATCGCGCGATGCTTGCTGATTGCTGTTTCTTACATGGTAAGCCTGCCGGTCAAGTGCTATTTTAATACTTGTGTTCAAAGTGAGCAATGTTTATTATTTCTTAAAAAAGATTTATTTTACGAACGAATATGATTCAGCTGTTCCGGTAAATATTACAGCAGGTACCTTCTTACTCACTTTCTATGGAAATGTGAGTGTTTATGTATGTGTGCTCTTTTACGTAAATAATGCATTTGTAATTAGCTCATTGTGATTTCACTTTCAGTTGTTAACTAAAGAATAACTTTAGTCAAGGTAACCATAGAACCGAGCCTAGAATCAATTAAAGGATGCTGAAGTGGTTGCGGCCAAATTCTTTGATGTCGTCCGGTACCCAGGAATAACCCAGGATATTTACTTAGGCAAATCAAATATTAGCTTAGAAATGTACACACTCTTAAAATTAAGCAGAGCGGTATGTGTAAGTACCATGCCAGCCCATCCCATTCCTAGCGATTAGATCATGCAGTATGACGAAATGCGCCGTAAAACAACACAAGTACAAGGTCTTATTGTTTGCACGTTTGGACTAATATGTATACGTGTATATTTACTCTACCTAGCAGGAAAACGCGTACCTACTCTGACTGACTGTAACATGACTCGACTTTGACACTATTGCGGAAGGCGACCGGATATTAAAGGCGCAGATACCTACCCCTAAGTAGCTGATTTTAAAATGAGAATTACGTCTAAACGGCTAATAGTAATTTTTTGAAATAATATAATATATAAATATATAATATAATAATAATATAAATTATGATGTTAAACCATTTGCTTAATAATTTGAACCACGAAAATTTTGAGTTTTACTCATAATGTTAGTGTAATTTATTTGTACAGTTATGTCTAATACGGACAATAAAATAAAGAAAAAAAGTAAATAAACATCCGAATTGAAAACCTCCTCCTTTTTGGGCAGTCGGTTAAAAACGATGGCCTCATCCCTCAAGACAATCTAAGTATCTACATTTTGATCTTAGGCTTTTTTTTAAGTCCTAGAACAAAAAGGTAAACAAAAAACTACTATTAATATTTGGGTCGCACGGGTGTGAAACGAAACGAGTGCGCGTGTTGTTACCTCAAAGTCGTTGGCGACTGTCGAGGTCGATGCAAGAAAGGGTCTATAGAGTCTGTTAAAGATGTGTACGTTTTCCTTTCCATGCTATGTCTAATTGTGGAATGCGGACAGTATATTAACTCAGTGTATGTAGCCAGTGTAGGGCATTTAAAACAATGTAATTATTTACAATAGTTAGGTGCTATACATAACAATGTGAATTGCCAAACGGAAAACATGATTGGCTCTGGATCTGTATCTCGTTGATTGTATTGGTCATTGAGGGCGATATTTTTTTTTCTCTTTTTTTTAGGGGTTTTTATCTCAGATATGACAACCCCATCATACCCTTTTACAAGATACATCTACATACATCTAATTTATCTTAGACAGTGAGTAATTGATTTCATTAGTTAGATTTAGATACGGCTGAAAATCAACCAGATAAAAAGGTGTGTCAGATGTTCAAACAAGTAACATTCTTATGCAACTTTACCTTTTGATTCTTAATAGCATCGACTTGCTTGTTGAGGGCATCGCGTGCAGTTTGTGCGCCTCTGTCTATGAAAACGGTGCCCCACAGCCAAGTCGCAGTGCCGAATGGTACGAGGTACTGCAGCGACCGCTTCGAAACCACCGTACACCGAGACATGAGCGGCCAGATAATTGCCAGCGCTAAAAACAAAAATATTCGGGTCAGTATGGCCATATTGGAAGTGAAACTTTTTATCCCGCCTATGTAGCTAGTTGATGAATACAAAATTATTGGAAACTACTTTTTGCCCGCGCCTTCGTCTGCGTAGCATTAGTACTTCGAATAGCCTGTTCTTAGGGTTCCGTACCCAAATTCTAAAAACGGGACTATATTACTAAGACTACGCGGTCCGTCTGTCTGTTTGTCTGTCTGTCCGTCCGTCCGTCTGTCACCAGGCTTTATCTCATGAACCGTGATAGCTAGGCAGTTGAAATATTCACATATTTCTGTTGCCGCTATAGCAACAAATACTAAAAACAGAATAACATAAATATTTAAGTGGGGGAATATACAACAAACGTGATTTTCTTGCCGTTTTTGCGATAATGGTACGGAACCCTTCGTGCGAGAGTCCGACTCGCACTTGGCCGATTTTTTATTCGCGCCATAATATTGTTGGTGTGGGCCGCCTTTCTTGAGAAATTATTAGTTCACCGTTCAAACTTCCACCCCCCTTTCCACCCTCTTAAGGATGATTGCCGGGATGAAAACTATCCTAAGTCCTTCCCAGGGTCTCAAACTATCTCCATATCAAATTTCATCTAAATCTGTTCAGTTGTTTAAGCGTGAAGAGACAGACAGACAGAGGAACTTTCACATTTATAATATTAGTATGGATTAAGTCTTAGAGAAAGATATACCTACCGTATGTAATGTACCCTATTGCATAACATTGCATAATATTCTTCCTACTTCCTTATACAGCGAGTTAGGTAACTACCGATCGAACACAAATATTGATTTCCCATAACAAAAAGTACTCAAAGGGAATAGTTTATTTGTTGGATCTGAGAATTTACTTCAACCACTTAAATACGTCATCATTTCGTTTCTAGTTAAACTTGCTTGTACTTGTAATAAAATAAATATCATTCTAGTTAGTCACGACAATATCTTGCAGCTGATTGCCGCTTTTATAGAAATGATAACGGTTCGTATTGGATTTACACGATAATTTAAATCGGAATTATATAGCAAGGCCGTCAATTTAATAAAGAAATAAAACCATTATGTTATCATTATTTGACTCAGCAAACGATTAGGAGAAAGCACCACGATTGTCACCATTAAGGTCTATCCACACATATCAGGGCCGTAGACGGACCGGGCACTTTCAGGGGCTCAAAAAAATATTAGTGTGTACATTTTATATGAACTCGTTCCCACACGTCCTTGCACGGGCCAGTGACGGAGCTTCAATGCCTGGGCCCGGCCCCGGGACCGTCCCGGGCACGGCCCTGATATGTCTCTCCAGACTTTTCGTAAGGTACAGAGCATTCGGGAGTGGGTATCCCCCGCTTTTGCTTATGGTAGCGAAAGGTGCACCGAAGGTTTACGAGTCGAGTTCGACATCATACCATATAAATAACCCTTCGTTTTCCTAGAATCCGACCGCATCATCGCTTTCCATCAGGTGAGATAGTGGTCAAGCCCGATAAAGACAATAAAAAAAAACAAGGCTATCGCTATCCAGGAGGATTAGCGTAAAGAAAGATAGTTTGGAAGTTAACGTTCCCACGCTGTCTCTATCTATACTATAATATTATAAAGAGGAAAGATTTTTATATTTGTATGTAACGAATAAACTTAAAAACGACTGGACCGAATTCAAAAATTCTTTCATCGTTGCAAGCTACACTATCCCCGGGTGACATAGGCTACTTTTTATTCCTTTATTCCCACGGAAACGGGAAATACGCGGGCGAAACCGCGAAGCGTCCGTGAGGCGTTTGCTAGTCTATACTAATATTATAAAGAGGAAAGACTTTTATTTTTGTATGTCACGAATAAACTTAAAAACCGGCCAAGTGCGAATCGGACTCGCGCACGAAGGTTTCTGTACCATTATAGCAAAAAACGGCATAAAAATCACATTTTTTGTATGGGAGCCCTCCTTAAATATTTATTTTATTCTGCTTTTAGTATTTCTTGTTACAGCGGCAACAGAAATACATCATCTGTGAAAATTTCAACTCTCCAGCTATCACGGTTCTTGAGATACAGCCTGGTGACAGACAGACAGACGGACCGCGGAGTCTTAGTAATAGGGTCCCGTTTTTACCCTTTGGGTACGGAAGCCTAAAAACTACTGGACCGATATCAAAAATTCTTTCACCGTTTGGAAGCTTCACTAACCCCGGGTGACATAGGCTACTTTTTATTCCTGTATTCCCACGAGAACGGGCACTACGCGGGTGAAACCGTGAGGCGTCCGCTAGTTCTGTAAGTTCAAAAGTGCAGTTATTGGGATTTTGGCCAAATTTCACAAGATCTTTGTCCGACACAATGTCGAAATGACAATGAAGTTTTCAATGACCCCGCCTCTTTTGCATGAAAAGGTATGACACAGCGGTTGATTTATTTACCAACGTCATTTGGTTACGATAAAAGTCATTAACATTTTTGCGATAAAAATAATGAAGGGAACAGGTGCACCGGAATAAGCAGCAACTTTTATCTTTTAGTATCAATTTCGTTGTTTTCTTATCAGGGATAAACATAACGGAGTGTGTAGGTAGAACTCGTAAATATAAGATAATACTAGGTTACAGAGGGATTAGGTGACATGACGCAAAATTAACATTATTTTGTAATTAACCTTGTAGCTCAAAACAGCACGTGAATTTTATCTCTGATTTTTCTTCTGTGAACTATAAAAATAATCATAAAAAAATTGTATAGACTATTATAATTATTAAAATACCAAAAAACCTCTTCTAGAAACCTCATTTTTAATTGTATGCGTAATTTTATCTAAATTAGCCATAAAATTGTATACATACCTAATATATAACTACTCAGTACTCATTATAAAGAACATTTTTTGACCTTTGCACATATAGCTACTTTATTTTAAACAGGTAGCATATAAATTATTTGCGTTAAAATCTGATACATTATCACATTCACCAATTTTACTTTATCTAGATGTTATTCAACAACAACAATAACAAGATTGTTTGCTCTGTAATATATTTATTGCAATCTTTAGATACCTTTTATATATTAAAAAAAAAAAAGAAAATCACAATCAACATAAACACTGTATCGGAGTGTTGGCGGGAACGTGATGGAGTCTATGTTGCTTCTTAGTTTTATTTTCCTAAAATTGTGTTTAATTTAATATTAATAGTATAAAACAGGTGGTGTTTTGTTCTAATAATATTAGTGAACGTGCACGAGTGTGGGAAAGTGAAACACAGCGGTAGAACATGAGTTTGTTCATGTTGTCGACAAAACTCCGTGGAGGCTTCCAATAAAGTTACCGCCATTTTACTGGGGCCTAACTAGAACATTGGACTAAAAACTAAAACTAGAACTTCTAAACGTGACACTGGCTAAATGCAAAAAAAAAGCAAAATATCCTGTGTCGTATCTGTCAAGGCCTATTATACTGCATTATGAATCAGAGTATCATTTCATTAAGTAGACACCAATGATATCCAAATAAACAGATACGTTATGAACTCACAAAACAATTGAAAAAAGTGTTCCGCGCAGCAACGGCAGCACACATACACACTTTTCATTCATCTGACATTTCACTACAAGTCGAAAGGGATGGCTTGATAAAACCAACAAGAAAAAAAGAGACAGCTAGTGTTTGTCACTTGCGTGTATATGTAAGCAAACATTATTCTGACCACCAATGTTGTTATCTTTTTCTAACCTCCAAATATCAGAATATTAGGAAAAAAAAAATAGTAAATTGAGGCGTATTGCGTACTTACATATGGTATGAGATCCTTCTGTTTTATGTACTTTGGTATCATAATTGGTACAATTTCTAAATAGACACGACGGCATTTCTTTTTTTTTATTTTTTGTTTCAACAAAGCCGTATCGCTCTTCGCCATGCGTGACATAAACTAAAGACTAAAGGTCACAATTGTGACCTATTCGAGTCTTCACAATGCGCGCGCTCTATCTGTTTATTTGAATATCATTGGTAGACACAAATAAAAGTAGAAGACTTAGGTACTCTATATCCAACCTTCAGCCTAATTGCGTAAGTGAATTCGAGAAGGCAAAGGGTTTGACCGCCATCAATCGACCAATCACATGCGAGATGAAAGATGTGATGACGCTGGTGTAGCATAGCATACCAAAAATACCCTATGCAGTAGACAGAGGAGAGTTTTGCTATTACGGGCTAAAAAAACAATAAAATATCATGACCACTTTTAAGAAAATATTAGCTACAATTTAGTTATGAACGCGTTACCTAACTGTAACCTAACTATAATCATAAACTTTAGAAAAACCTTTGTGTTGTGTTGTCAATGAAGCCTGCTGTTTGTATTAAATATCAATCATATTTAATTCACCGAGTGCTACAAGATTTTCCTATATTATCAACTTCATATCATATATTTTATAAACATGCAGAACGTTGTAGTCACGTGTACCCACAGTGTAAGATCTTGTTTATGTTGGAGGAAGACATATCGGTGTATACATCATGGACTTAATCGACAAACTGTCAATATGTAGCAGTGGCGTAGCGTGCCTTGGCGGGGCCCCGTATACAATTTGTTTGGAGGCCCTTCTGGGGTACTTAAGAGTTAAGGGTAAAAATTTCTCATAAAAAAAAAAAGTTTGCTTAAAATTAAAATAAATATTTATTCCTCATAATTGTTTCACACAACACACACTCTCTCATCTTGTTTGTAAAAAAATTGGAAAAGTGACAGACTTTTCCAATTTTTTTACAAACAATTTAAATTAAATTTACACTTTCCTTGCCTTTTTTTCGGCAAACTAATTTAATAATTCATTTATAACTGATGATGACTTTAGTTTTTCTAAAGTTTCTGTCTCTATGGACAATATTGAAAGGTCTGACAGGCGAAAAAAAAATTTGTAAAGTTTTTATTAATTTTTTATTACGCACGTCGGGGGTCCCCGTATAACTGATACGGCAGATATGGCGGTAGCTACGCCCCTGATATGTAGGTACAACAATAATATATGCATCCAATTTGGATACAACGTACTTATAAATACAATTAAGTCAAAAATAACTATGCATTGAATGCACTGCGATTTAAATAACACGACTGTACTAAATGCATTGTTTACGTAAATAGTGTAGGTACATAGACTTCTTCTTTCAAACCTTTCAGATTTTGTCTTACCAGTATGTCAGTCGGACAGCTCCTACATTCGCTACGTTCAAATATTTAAGGTACAGGTGGGCGGCGGGCATGAAGGGCAGACAAGGTGGTGGGCCATAACTTGCCTTACCTGTGTTTTGGATGGGTCTATGATACTCCATTTGGCCAGGTTGTTTCTACAGCGGCCAACCTGGGTCCGCAATCGGTTTAGGGATTTCCAGATTGGCCACTGCAGTTCGTTTACAGGAGGCAGATGCTCTGCCGGAGTGATGAAGTGTGGAGGAGTAGTGTGTGTGTATGTTTACTTTCGAGGAGGTCGTATACATACACTTAGAAGTTAGGTATCCTACTACAATCGATAGAGCATAACGAATGTACCTGAAGCTCAACACAGATTTCTGTAACTATGGATACAGATGTACAGGAAACATTACTCTGATAGTTTCTGATGCGGTCATTGTAATGATCGCAATTATTTAAATTGCTGTACACAAAGACCTCATTTGTCAAAAAAAAACTAGTGAATTTTACGAGATAAGGATCGGAAAATTATAATAATAGGTAGGTGTACCTACCTAGCCAAGCACCTACTATGGGTAAAATGACCTAAAAGAACTGCTGCCTTATTGCGTAAGTGAGTTCGGCAGGGCAAAGGGAACAACTCCATGAAAAAGTATGACATTCAAGAGTACGTCCTCCACCCTGCGAGTTGAATTCACATGGTACCTATCCTTTTCATGATCCCTTTCGAGTGTATTTCGCAATACAAAAGTCGTTATTTTATAATAACTGTTCTTCGCCGAAATCACTTACGCAATTAGGCTACTGCTAGTCATAAAACATAACATTTTTTTTCTTCGATTTTATTTAAATACTTTATTTAAATAGAATCGAAGAAAAAAATACGAACAAAGTCGAATATAGAAACTCCTCCTTTTCGGTTAGTCGGTTAACAACAATGATATTCAAATAAACAGATACGTTATACACTAACAAAACAATTGAAAAAAGTGTGCCGCACATAGCGGCAGCAGACATACACACTTTTCATTCATCTAACATTAAAAAATATTTATTTTAATCAATAAATATATAAATTACAAATACACACGATGGCATTTATTTTATTTTGTTTTTGTTTCAACAAAGCCTATCGCTCTTCGCCATGCGTGACATAAACTAAAGATTAAAGGTCACAATTGTGACCTATTCGAGTCTTCAAAATGCGCGCGCTCATAACATATCTATTTATTTGAATATCATTGGTTAACAAGAGAGATTAAACTTCTAGAATTGATTTACAATAGGAATGGAGAGGGCGCATGTACCACAGACAATGGACTTGATTTTTTTTTTATTGGTTCACCTGACCAGAGAAATTCAAATAAGCTGGACACAACTACTATCAATATATTGTTCCGAGTTGTACCTACTATCAAGTAATCACTCATTGATTTGCATTCAATAAGCATGCTGCATCTGCATATTGTGTCGCAATCAACCGAGCAAGACCTTACTCACGGAAAATGTTTACGCACTTTCAAAATCGAAATTGGAATAGCACGTTGTTCAAAATCAAACAACGTAGTGTCATAAACGGTTTTATCTACTCTCATATCGTAATATTCGAATTATAAAATTCAAAACGGGTTTATATTGGCATACTTTATAAACACAATACCGAAATTTAAAAATAGAATCTTATTATAACACTATTTCTCTAACAAAATAATGCTATAAAACCATTTTTTTTTTCTATTACGATACAGGACAAATCCAAGAAGTTAATCATTAAGCAGTTTCCATCAATAATTTTTTTGTAATGCCATTTTATAGTGCCTATTATAAAAAGATTTGATTCCAATTTTAAATTGTCTATGACAATGCCCGCTTTTGACTTAGTACGCACTGCGATATTTCTTCGCGCGAATTTTGTTTCCTTCTACCTGTTCATAGAGCTCAAAATATTCGGGCGAATAAAATTCGCGCCGTGGTGCGGTGGATTCTGTGGCAAAACACGGATTTCTTGCGGTATTATTTTCGCACAATTTCCTTACCGCAATGCGAACAACTTCATACAATTCCATAGGTAGCAGAATGTGCGGAAAAAATCGCGCGTATAAAGATCGCAGTGCGTGCTAAGCCTTAGCGCATGCGCGGTTAATGCGGTGATGTGCTAGGTTTTGGCGCCATTCATACGTTTTGCAAGTTTTGCTGTACTGAATTTCATGAGTTATTTAAATTATTTAAAAAAAATGTCTAATGTCAGTGAATGTGAAGAAAATTTGACTCCGCCCGATATTTGAGATGCAGCGATGGAAATTACTCTTAATTTATTACCAGCAAAGTCGAGAAAAGTATATGTCAAATGCTATCACGATTTTATGGCATGGAAAATGCAAAAAGAGGTATTTAGTAGGTTAAATCTCAATTTATGAGTGTAGATAAAGTAGTGTATGAAACTGCACATAACTAGGTATTAAAACATTCGTGTGAAAACTATTAAAAACCTCACCTACGGCTCGGTTTTTAAACACACACTCATGTTTTAATACCCCTCATTATGCAACAGTTTCATAAACTACTATTAGTTCAGTACTTATCTAGAAATTAAAATCTCTTGAAGTGGCAGAAAAGCTGTGATACTGTTTTACCTGAATGCCTCAGAAGGAGGGTTAAGATAAAAAAAGAGGGAAAGTGAAATTTGTTAAAAACGAAAAGTGTCCCGCCAATGGAAGCGAAATTTAGGCAACACTGATTATGTTGGGCGTTGGTACCTATATAGTTTCTTGTCGAACTTGAACTACATGATCTAGTATTCTTGATCTAGACTTCAGTGGACTCAGACTCGCAGCCTGATTGCGTTAGTGAATTCGACAAGACAAGGGGTTTCACCCCATGAAAGAGTATGACAAATTCTCTTTAAATAATTAGGTATTGCCAAAAATTATTGGACGCTTTCATTGGTGAAGATCTGAAGAATGAAGATACTCTTTTCGAAAGGGTCCAATATTTTTTGGATATATCTAATTATTTAAAGAAAATTTGTCATATATCCTCATGGGGTCAATCCCTTTTCATTGCCGAATTCACTTACGCAATTAAAGCTGCCGTTTGCTGTCAGTATAACGTTTCTAGCAATACACAGTCCTAGAACCAATCTAAATAGTTTGGCATTTACCTTCAAACTAAATAAGATATGCAACTACAAACAGTACATACCGTATAAATCCAGGCTGCTTTGGTGGTTCAGGAGCACCACCGCTCCCCGACTGTTATCCACATTCTCCAGTCCTCTTACTTTCCACCGAAGCCCAAGTATCTTCGCAAAACATCTTAGGAAAAATGCTGGTATTCTGAAAAAAATAATAGTTGGTATTCGTTTAATGAAAATACAACAAATTAAAAATAAATGCGTGGCTGTATTCCGTCAGAGTACTGCCAGTCTTTCAACCGACAGCTTGGCCTCGATGACTGCCATCAGTTTTAGTACTGGATCTAACTCAAAATCTACTAAGACTGAGACGGCAACACGGTAGCTCGCGAAGTCCCCGGAAGCGCGGCTTGTGCATTCGTTAATGGCCCGGCTACACGCTCCGTCTTGCCTGCTCAGTCCAGGCCTGTGCAGTCATGACTGTACAAAAAGACGGAACACTGTGTAGTGGCTACACGTGCAGATAAACTCGTGCAAACTGAACTATGCAATCCTAGTTGTGTTTTGAGAGCCTGCTTTTAATTTGCCATAAAGCTGGCAACGATTTGTATAGTTCTATGAACTGAGTTAAAAAATCCTTGGAATAAATCCCTACATCACAAATTTTTTGATTTGCGACGTATACTTTGTCGAAAATTATTGCCTCGGACTGATGCACGGCTTGAATGACCGACCACACGTTCCCGTGCAAGCCAAGTTTGCGCAGTCCAAATATAGCCCGGCTACACGCTCCGTCTTGCCTGCAAGCATGGCGCGTGCGTGTGGACGGCAAGACGGTAGCTCGCGCAGTCCCGGAAGCGCGGCTTGTGTATTCTTTTAGCCTGGCTACACGCTCCGTCTTGCGTGCAAGCACGCAAGCCGGAGTACAAGCCACTACACAGTGTTCCGTTCTTTTGTACAGTCATGTCTGCACAGGCCTGGACTGCGCAGGCAAGACGGAGCGTGTAGCCGGGCCAAATTACGAAAGTGTGCAAACTACAAGACTAATTATATTGATTCTGAAATCGCTTGTGAATCTTTTAAGATAATTATTTAAAATTATTCCTTAACTATGCTAAACAGCCACAGAGTAGCTAATTATATTATGACATGCACTCTTATCTATGTAATTACCATACTTGAATGCCTTCACGTTTGTTTAGTTCACTAATTGACATGAGAACGTTTGCTACAATTTGCATATCAGTTCCGGTTTGCGATAATGATTTTAGATTAAGCATTGCACGTGTGGTGTGTATTATGGTTAATTTGATAACTAATTTATCACAAGTAGGTATAGTTCTCGGCAAACTTCTTGGCCCCCCTGAAGTTGGCTACAATGGCTGCGCAGTAGTAAATCTGATACAAAAACGGCACCGTTTCTTGCCTCGCGCATCCGGTAAACCAACTTCATGGCGGCCAAGAAGTTTGGCGAGGGCTATACCTAGGTATTAGGTAGATCGCGTAAAGTTTAAAAAACGAACTACCTATTTCATAATAGTAAGGTCTTATGAAATTTGCGATTCGATGCACTCGAAATTGTCCAAGATATGACAGATTTCTGTTTAAAATTAAAACTCATAACTAATTAGTAGATTTTACCTACATCATTTGCTATTTACATTTTTGTATAAACTTGTAGTCCCTTATATACACTACTGCGCGAGAGCCCGAGGAAACGATGCACGTTGAGTCTGAGAACAATGGTAGGTACATCATCCTCGCGAGCTCTCGCGCGGGACTGTACAGCCGGTATTACAATTTAGAGCTTCTGGTTCAACAACGTTACCTGGTAGTGTCAATAAATATTCACTATCACACAGCATTTTATCTAATACCTTTAAACGAGCAATTCTTGTATATATACTTATATATATAATTTGAATCTCGGAAACTTCGGGCGCGATAAATCGATCTAGCTAGGTTTCCTTTTTAGAAAAAGTCGTTTTCTCTATTTTCACCCGAGCTCTGCTCGGTCGACCAGGTACTTTTTATTATGGAAGATCTACCTGAAATTATTGTTTTATAAGGACTGAATATCGCAGCCATTGCGCTAATTGGTTCAGTCCGAAAGTAAGGTTCGAACAAGGAAAAAATAAAGAACGCCTTGAACTACATACTGCTAGTGCAACCTAATTACACAATCATAATCAAAAGGTTTAAATACTTATTGTACTAACATGTCACGTCTAAGTAGGTGTGCATTGTATCTAGATACCTACCCGGATACATCGGGCTCAAACGCATACGCAATCACGTTTGACAATGCTATTATGAAATAATATTAAATAAATATCCTAACACCATCTTATTAAGTGCAATTTATTACCAGACATAGAAATTAACATATGATTCTCGTTAACAAACCTGTTATATATATGATTAAAATATATGATTAAAAGTCTAGTAGTCTCAGGGTTGTTGCGAACACATCAGCATCCGCGAAACTTCAGCATCATATTCAATATCAGCGTCTGCATCAGCATTGATAGATGTTGATATATTTATGCCAATCCTGCAGAGGGAGCGGCTCTTGTCCGTTCTTCTCCACGTAGGCTTTTCCGAACGGATGGTAGAATCACTTTATCAGATCCGGCCTTTGCCATCCCCCAAGCGACGCCCTGAGCCGAGGTCCGACCCCAACTGGGGTAGCCCTTAGTGCTGTCGCTTTAGGTTTAGAAATTTTAAGCCTGGCCGGAGGCTACATAGCTTAGTCTCCACAGGTTAGTCCGGTTAAGCAGTGGACGGCTACTTTGGCCGAACTGCGAGACGCCAAGTATTAAAAAAAAAAAAAAATTTTTACGACTCGTGTCCTTTTTAACCAACTTCCCAAAAAAGGTTCTTTTTAACCGACTTCCCAAGGTTCTATGTTCGACATTATGTTATTTTTTTTTTGTTTATGTTCAGCGATATCTCCGTCAATTGTGGATCGATTTTAAAAATTCTTTTTTGTTTAAAAAAGTATGTTTCGAAATTGGTCCCATTTTAATTTGGTGAAGATCTGATGAAGAACTTCGGAGATATACAACAGAACTCTCTCTGCAATCGCATGTCTGTTTATTATTTATACCATTTCATAACATAACATCACGCTAGTACGCTCTTAAGGGGTACGCAGATCTGTCATTTCACCGGTTATGTTCAAGTTTTATGAAATCTATTCTGGCGTTATAGTTACCTTACCAACTTGCCTATTAGATAGGTACAACTAAAAAGTGAAACCAAAAATCTTTTTTGAAAAAAAATACTACCGACTTCCAAATACAAAACTACAAAGAGTAAAATAACTTTATTTTTTGAAGTCGGTGTCTTCCGTAGATACCATTTTTTTGCGTTATGGACACCGACTTTGTAGTTTTGTATTTGGAAGTCGGTAGTATTTTTAGCAAAAAAGTTTTTTATTGTTTGCCAGTTTTGACCAATCGTGAGTTCAAGCCGATTGCGATTGTAAACAAACACATAATTATAATACGTCGTTGCAGATGAAAGTTCAGATATTGTTTCTTTTCATAAACCGTTTGAAATTTGATAATAGCGCTCCCGCTTCAAAGTGTTATACGTACTTAGGTACCACTGACCTCTATCATACATTGTACACTGGACTTCATATTATCGATGACAAAATGAAGACATTTGATTATCGCCATTTTGGCGCTGATAGCAACGTGAATAACGGTGAGAGTCGCATGGAACTAATATTAGAGATGGGACACAGCTTTCGATAAAATACTTTTATGGGTTTTATCGATCGTGAAAATAATTTAATACGTAAGAGAAAAAAAAACAGTTATTTTTATTATGATTAATTTTTAAGTAATAGAATAATTGCTGTAAAGGTTACTAAAAAATATTTACAGTCAGATTGCAAGCTATAAACTAGTGGATAGCGTGCTAGTAAAGTTATTAAGCGCATTACTGTCAGATCAGTGAGATTTAAATATGGGGTTAGGCTAACAACTTATCCTAAAAACTATCACATTTGAGTAAGTATCTCCTCGCTCAAGTACACTAGTTGTACGCCCATCGGATTCGTGAAGGAAACATCATTTATATAATAATAATAAATGAGATGGCTAATCATTTACAACGGACGTATTTCTCGGTCTCATCGCTGAGATCTTGTCTCTGTAGTGTTAAGGTGCAAATAAGAGTGGCATCGCATTCCAGCAAGGTGAAGACTTATATTAATTTTTTTAAACTTCATGCACAAAGGTACAATGGCGGACTTAATGCCTTAGGCATTCTCTACCAGTCAACCAAGGGTGGTGAAGAGATAACATGGCAGGTGCATTGTTTAAATCATGGCAACAATTTAACAACAAAATATATTTTTAATTGCTTAACATGCACATATATACATATATTATATGATACATACCTAAATAAATATATATATTTAATAAAGTAATGAAAATAAGTTATCGAGATGACCCTACCCCCGCTGAAATCAGTTTTCAGCTCTGTTTCAGATGCAGATAATAAATTGTTTGACTTCAAAAATTTTTTTAATAAAATTATAATTATCATGATATTGTTCCATAATTAATTCCAGGTTCAGGAACGTAGTGATTGGTACAAGAGAGAGGCCTGTGCTCAGCAGTAGGCGAAGTCGGGCCGTGGATGATCATGATGATGATTCCAGAATTTAGTATTACACATTGCTATTGAACATATTATAACTGATTATTAGGCATTCATATACCAATACCAATATGAGATATTTAGTTCCAACATACTACGAGAAGTCAATACAGTAGATGAGTGATTCGCCTTGCCAAGTCTACTATTTTGATATTAGTGTAATTTAAAAATATCACTAATACTGATATATTAGTTACAATATTATAATATTTCTAGTCAAATATATTAGTATTACCTAATTTTTAGTAATATCGGTAGTATCCTATCTCTAAATGTGTAAATTTTAGTTTCTGATACGCTCGAGCGGGGCGCTTTGAATCAGCACAAAAATCAACTGTCATTTCATATAGTATGTTTAGTCCAGCGTACTTGTATAATAGAGGTCAGAGTTAGGTACCTACATATTGAAAATTACTGAATCAAGAAACCGCTAACTGTACTCTGTAACTTATGTCATAAAGGATTATTCATATAAAAAATCACTTGAAGAGTAACATTATATCAGCAACAACCATAGAAATATAATGTTTATTATATCTATAGCAACAACCCTGATCTATTAATCTCTGCTAGTACCACTTAAAGGTATGGGTACGTATTTTTTATTTATTTATATTACTTAGGTATGGACTACGTAAACATAATATTTATCTTTACCAAAACCATCCATGTTAATTCAGTTGGTTTGACAACTTCCTCTATCTTATTGCGTTATCATAAACAAACAACATTATCTTTATACAACAAAAAAACTGAGAAAACTCCATTGCATAATTATAAGTGATGAAATGATGAATCATACAAACATACGTAGATACTAGGCATTTAGCAAGGAGACAATAATAAGCAGATGGAAAGAGGTGTTCTCATAAAAATAGAACACAACATTATGCGAAATCGAAATTGCTCGAAATATTTATTCTATTTGATTCGGACGTATCCAGGCGTATCGGATTTAATTTGGAAACTTAGTTTATTCATTTAAAAAATCAGATTGTTATGACACCCAAAACGGCCGCGCAGTCTAACGATTCTAAGTCCAATTTCCAAATGTTATCGGCAGGCTTATTACGTATCTTTTGCAAGAGCAAAACGATAGCGATCAAACGCTTTATGTCATAAAAGTCGGAATTACTTGCAGTTTAGGTATGGTAGGTCGTACACAATCGTTTGCTAATTTTTCGCGTTGTTTGTCAAATGCACTTATTTCAAAAAAAGCCGCCAACAACTCTAAAACTTTTGTATTGAAGAGAAATTATTGCGCAAAAATCGCGATCGTTTTGCTCTTGCAAAAGATACGTAATAAGCCTGCGGGTTTGTCTATTGAGAAACCGTTATGATGATTATAATAGAGTATCATACTAACACGGTCGGCTCCTCAAAGTTTTAAGAACCTAAAGGCACAAAACCGCACCATGCTTTTGTTCTGAGTAAGACGTAGCGTAGTGCACCTACGCAAGTGCCATGCCACGTAGCGTCGGCGCCTACACAAGTGCTACGCCACGTAGCGTCGGCGCATACACAAGTGCTACGCCACGTAGCGACGGCGGCGCCCACATATATGTGCAACGCCGCGTAGATGCTGCGTCTACTGAGGCCTACGGTCAAATCCAACGCCGATTTTTTTTAAATTTGGCGGACTTTCATAAGATTTGATATTAGAGTTATCTGGCTTGCAGATACCGGAAAACATTTTTCATGGCCCACAGCGGTGAGTGACGCGGTGAGATCCATACAAAAAGACTATATAATTTGGCGGGATACTAACTCTGTAAGCTGTACCGAAATTCAAAAACATCGATTTTGTAGACTACTATTTGATGAAAAACTAGTTAAAGCGAATCTGAATTGTTAACCCCACATTCTGTTAAAGACGAGACAAATACAGTAATAGAAAATCTTTTGCCGGAAATTTCAAAGGAAAGAAATTGAAACACATACAATGATTTTATAAAGTGGCGAGAAAAACAAAAAAATAAAATCATTTTCCGAAAGTGTGTTTAATACATATTTCAACGAACTATCTAGCAAAATACAGCTTTCTACGCTATGGAGCAGGTATTCAATGCTCAAGAGTAGACAGAGTGTAAAACATACCTAACGAAGATGTGAAAAAATCCATAATCTAACAACGTGTTTTGAAAAGACAGTCTCAGGGGTTCAAGAGCAAAAAATCAAAGGTTTTCACCTCTTACGAAGTGGATACATTTTTAAATGACACCCCTGGCGTGATATATTATATTTGGCAGTGAAGGTAAGCTATAAATATTTAGCTATGGAGGGAGAGATCATATACTTTAAAAATGAACGTCGTCCCCAACGATACTCTGATATGTATTATAGATAGGTTTTCATAAAAAGAGGCAATGACACTGACCAGATAGCGTATATTAAGAGTAAAGAAGTTGGAACGGCGTGCATTTTTAGAGTAAACGATCTCTACCAGTTTATTTTACCTACATAAAAGATAATACCTACTGTCAAAACAGGTGGTATTGATAAGTAGGTACTCGGTATACCTAAGCGGCACCTGCAGAAGCAATGAGCTCACAAATCTATCAATTAACGACGTTGAAAATCAAAGCCAGTTATTACTCATAAAGTTGAATAAAACAAAATCAAATATTGAGCGCACATTTGTAGTACGAGAAGAGTTTACACTTTACACAAATAGTAAAAAAATATCAAATAATTTGACCTAGTGACATAAAAACGGAACGCTTCTCAACTACCAAATGGAAAAATGCTATAAACAAGTGATCGGTAAAAATAAAATGTAAGTATGTCGAAGCAGATATCAACATATTTGAATACTGTGGGCGGTATACCGGGCGTTGATATAGAAGAACGTCAGCGACATGTTAGTCGATTCTGGGGCGAACCTGACAATGTTTAAAATTTCTTACAATTAAAAACCGTTTTTTTTAACAAGCTTTTTAGGTTACCGTGCATTGTCATCCAAACCAAATGTGTATGCAAAATTTCATCCTAATCGGTTGATGATAACTGCTTAAAAAAGCAGTTGCAAGATTTGACCCGTACATACATACATACGTACATTGCAAGTTGATAAAAAGCTTGGACATGGAGGATGGAAATCCAGTACGTCTTTTTTGTTCACTTTTTGAGAAGTCATGTATTTGTTTTTTTTTATTATGTGGTATTATTATAAATAAATATTTTAGATTAAGTATTATTTTTACTTTCCTAATAGTATACCTAAAATTCGAAATATTTCGCGGGTGGGAGTCACAAATTCCTACTCGGACTATAGGTCCGAGGTATATACCTCGTATGAGAATTGATTCCTTTCGACCCTTGTATAACAATCTACGATAGTATAGTAACTGTACAATAAAATAACACGCAATAGATATTAAGCCAATAATATTTATCAATAAATATGCGATATGTTATTTGTTTGTAGACGTTAATAAACTTTAACCTATTAGATCTTCTCATAACTTGTTATACGAGTTTACAGGTCATCGCCATAAGAGAAAACATCCTAGTTGTAATCTTCATCTCCATATATACATACGTATCTTTAGTTAATCTTAATTACCTAGATAATGTTTTGTACCTATAATGCAAACTTACTTATATAATGTCAATTAAATGTGTAATTAAATGAACATGTTCATTTATCAAAACAGTTGAGCTTCAGCTTACTTGTCACACAACATGAGTGCAGTGCACAGACGTAAATCTAAATAGATAACGCAACTCCAACCATCTGTATGAAAACCAAGCGTGCCACTGTTTTACAAACAATTTACTTACCAATGGAAGAAAACATTTCCAATGCCTCGACCAACTTTTTCTATACATTCTTTACAGCTCGTAAAGAATTTATAGAAAAAGTATATGGCTTAAAAAGGCTTTTTTCTAGATTTTGGTGGATTTCCGGTGCCGACAATGAGAAAAGCTCAGAATTGATCGTAACTTACTCCGTTTTTTGGCACGCGAAGTACATACAATCGCGTCATCTAGTTATATTTATATCTGTAGTGCAGTGTTTTTAAATGACCTATCTAATTAGATTTATGTCGTTAGTGCAGTGTTTTTAAATTACCTATCTAATTAGATTTATGTCTGTAGTGCAGTGTTTTTAAATTACCTACCTAATTAGATTTATGTCTGTAGTGCAGTGTTTTTAAATTACCTATCTAATTAGATTTATGTCTGTAGTGCAATGTTTTTAAATTACCTATCTAATTAGATTTATTTCTGTAGTGCAGTGTTTTTAAATTACCTATCTAATTAGATTTATGTCTGTAGTGCAGTGTTTTTAAATTACCTATCTAATTAGATTTATGTCTGTAGTGCAGTGTTTTTAAATTACCTATCTAATTAGATTTATGTCTGTGGTGCAGTGTTTTTAAATGACTTCTACCTATCTAATTAGATTTATGTCTGTGGTGCAGTGTTTTTAAATGACTTCTACCTACCAACCTACGTACTTAAGGCACGTATTTATTAATCTTAAGGTTCAACTAGTCGACGACGGCACGAACCATTTTGTGCGCGAGGTTTAAATGCATGCCATCTCATCCGACAACACGAATGATATAGATGCTGTGATGAGCAGTAAGTTCGCGTACGAATTAGCAATTTTGCAAATTTGTATCGAAATGGATGATGATTTAGGACGAAAACGAGCGCGCGAAATTTTATAAACAGGCCTTTGGGAGTCTAGATATCATGAAAAACTACTAATCTATCCCTGTATGGGGGCGGCTTTGCAATTTTCCTTTTTCTTATGGTATTTATTGCCGCCCAAAGATGCGTTGAAATTAGTGTTGAAATATGGAAGTTTCGACGCTCATAACTTTCAAATATTTAATGTTTTAACTTTTTTGTTTTCATACAGGCTAGATAATGATGAGACAAATTGATATATTTTTTTATTTTGAACGTACATCGTGAAACAGTGGAGTAATCGCTAGACTACGTTTGTATGGAAGAATGATCGACTAGTGTAGCCTTAAGTACAATTTAACGATGGTAGGCGATGACTTAATATGTTTAAATTGTCAGCGCATCTTACGTTACTGCACGGGAATGTGAAGTATGCACCTATTTATGTTAAAGATGATTGCCATTCTCACATGAGCTATATTTACTCTGTTTACTGGGTTTAAGATCACAAGGTACCAATATAAATAGGTACAGCCACAACGATGTTAATGTGACAATTAGGACGCAAAATTCAAAATATATTATTAAGTATTAAAGTATTGTTAGAAATGTTATACTCTTACTAAGTGCAGTATTGCCGAAAATACATTATTCAGAAATATGACTTTTCTAAAAGTTACAGTCATTATTACACAAGAAAATATTTTGAATGTTGCTTAAGTAATAATTGTGTAAGGTATTTATGATAGTGAATGTACTCGTACCTACATTAATAAATTCTTTTAAAATGAAAATTTGTCTTGAACTTGGCAGACCTCGATTGTCAAGCCGTTTTTCATAAGTAAATATTGAAATAAATTCGAAACGCTGTATGTGAATTGCTGAATAATAAGAAAAACTATACTTACTACTACGCTACACATGAAATACTTACAATGAAAAAGTATTATCTTATCGAGATCTTTAACATCAGAATTCTATACTATTTTACTACATGTGTATCTAAGTAGCTTGTAGATATTGCGTAAAATATGAATGACATACATTTTGAAGGTCTTCGTCACAAAGCCGTGACAAAGACATGCTTAGGAGGCTTAGGTATCTAAATAAGCGATGGAAAGGCATGATATATTATTCGTATTGTTATTTTACCACTTTCACTGACCAGTTAGATAATTACCGACATAATAATACACGGTAATTGTCTAATTATTGTGAGTTTGTTACTCTTTCGCGGACAGTGAAAGTTTTAATATAATGTTCCTAGTTACTTACTTACGTTAAATTTCGAGTCATAATCATACTAACAAATAACCTGCTCGAAATAAAACTCTACTATAATATTATAGCTTAAGATCCCACCGCTAAAATCTACAGGTTATTTTTTATAAAATTTAACTTTAATTAATGATACAGGCAAAACATTGCTATAGGATTATCTGGCACTGGCAATCACGCTGCAGCGGGTTAAGTCAAAGTGATCTTACACATATCTACATATGTACACCATAACACGGATTAGGACTTTGGATACCTACTTTTTATCCCGGCGTTCCTACCCGTACGTTCTCGTATGATAATTTTAGACTTTCAAGAGGATGAAGCCACTGGAAAAGGCTGGTAATAAATATATGCAAATAAGTACTTACAGCGCATTTCTTGGATCAAATGGTTTGATCAACATGAGCGGTACTGGCGCCGTGGCGAATATTAACGACATCACCACGAACAATGTGAACTGAAAAGAAAATAACCAATTACCAGAGGCGTAACTATAGGAGGGCTAGACTTGCACCGAGGCCTCCAAGATTAGGGAGCTCTCGGAGTCGGACCCAGACCAGCAAACAGGCAGGGAGCGAATAGGCTATTTCTAGGCAAGCGTGTTTCATCCTCGACCACATCATCGCTTACCATCAGGTGAGATAGTGGTCAAGCGCGAGCCTATTGGATATAAAAATAAAAATCAAATAGAACCAACGAAAAATTCTTCCATCTTCGGAGTTTTAAAAAAATACGTTACAACACTACTTTAATCATAGCCACTCGTTTGAAAGAATACAGGGGAATTCTCAAAAAGTTTCGAACGTCTGTTTAAAGCTTGTGGTAAATGATGTCTTTAACACTTGTGTGGATTACAGTTTTCTGAAATGGCATCAAACGTTGGGATCTGCTGACTAAATTCACTGGCCAATCGGACAGCACTCCGGTCATATTCATAAAGTTAGCTTAGGGCGGTCAGAGCTCTAATAAAGTGTTCAGCTAGGGCCCTAGATATTTTTTTTGCATCAGGGCCATTGGTTATCTAGCTACGCCTCTGCCAATTACACCCTACTTTTTTTTACAGTTATTGTGAAGTCGGTAATGGATTTGTGCTTGTTTTCTACTAAAATTATTAGGTATTTATGACTGATACCTTGCTCGATGGTATTTTTAGGAATTACAGTACCTATAGTCCAGCCATTTTGAAGATACAATTTTTACTAACAAAGTCAAACAGCATGTATTTGGCTTTTCTTCTACCCTCTACTCAACAACATTAAAACCAATTCGATATAGAATGTTATATCTGTTGTACATCGGTTTAACTGAGTTAGTACAAATGAAAGATAGTTTGAGGACATCAAATATCCAAGGTCGTAAGACTAGAATATTACGTAAGTACCTACATTAGAGTGAACCTAAAATTTTCATCCCTACTGTCAGCTGTTTGAGTTGCCAGTGCTTTTGTTAGTAAATATTGTAACTTCATCTTGGGCAGAGTATAAGTTCAGTCAACCGCACTTCAGCGGTAACGCTTACTCTATGAAAATTTAACACCCTTACTGCTAAGGCTTTAACAATAGACAATGTAAATAAGCTACCACTGATGTGCTGGTTGACAGTGCATATTTCTTGATACCATTATATTTAATCATTGTACCTAATCAGATTGAATTTGTTTCCGGATCTGCCCTTCAACATACCTTATATCAAGGTATCTATCTACTGTTGAGGCATGAATCAGCCGTTTTATTTAACACATTAATCCAACATAATCCTAATATTCAAAGTCCGTGGTTTTCCAAACTCTAAAGTCCACTGATATAACATTTCATCAGATAATACTGCTGATCTAGTTATTACCAACTAGTAACTAAAGTCACCGCCAGATAACAAAAAATAAAACTTATTGATCCGAATTGTACCTTAATGAAATATTTTGATAATTTTGAACCATTTTATCTGTTTAAATCATATAAATCGGTCCACGCGTTTATGAGATATTAACTCATTACTGAATGCCAAGTGAAAGGGTCACGGACGCCCCTTACCGCGATACGTTTGTTTTGTTCGTGTTATCGACACTGCCTTTAAAATTTTTTCGTATAGTTCTGAAATATTGGAATACATTGGTTGACAGGTGGTAACAAATTTTATTTTATTGTTATCTGGTGGTGACTTTAATAGATAAACCTATCATAATCTTTCGTATTTAATTTCATATTGCAACAAATTATGTGATATAACATTGTCACGGTCCATATCATTCACCTATCAGAAAATACTGTAGGTACAATTTGTACTCGTGTACCTACTTAGATAACAATCAGAGGTCAAAAGTCCAGCCGCACTCAATTAAAACTAAAATTTCTTCGTAGAAGAAGGTCAATGGTCCTCGACTAGTTTATTTAATCTATGCTTTAGAGTCTATACTATGAATTAAATCTCTCGTGAACCATTGACCCCTATAAATATTTATTTTAGACACCTAAGTTATGATAAAAAAATAAACAAACAAAAATGTGATGAATGGAGAGAGATGGAGAAAAAGGCCAATGAAAAAATGGATGGATTGTGTTAAGAATGACATAAAAGAAATGATAAATAGGATGATAGCGTGAATGTTGACAAGGAAGGATGTAAGAAGAAAACGTGTTGCCACCAAAAGTAACATGGTACCAGGCAGGAAGATAATCACCTTCCGCCTGACGTAGGTCCTCACCGGACACTGATGTTAAGGAAGATTCCTGTTCAGGTTAATGAAGGAGGAAACGCCCGGGTGTCACCATTGTGTGGATCGCCCGGAGGACACGGTGGAGCATACGATACGCTTGGGCGGAGCACCGGCGTGTCCTAGTGGAGGCGATCAGCGGTGCACATACGGGTATTTGATACAAAAAACTGGCCAAAAGTCATTTTTACAAAAGTAACCGCGCAGCTATCCTTTGTTATGTTTTAACAATGGGACACTCTATTCATTAAGAAACCGGTACCCAGAAGGGGCTAGAGCGCTCCATGCGCCCTCAACGTCAGTCGGAACTCATCTGTTGTGCTAGTGACACGTTTGTTTTCTCGGCGCTCGCAAATTTCAATTGCTGTTTAAGACTAATCATACTGTTGTGTTTAGTGCAAACCCCAAAAACCATCATGGAATCTTCAGGCACAGGTATGAACTTTATTTTGAATCTATTGTGCTACTGTTAGGATCACTTTTTCATTCTTTAATTGTACCATAAAGTCATGAGTATTTTTATGCAAAAAAAAACACGTAAAATAGGTTTCCTTCGTCAAATTAAGTATCAGATAAACATAGTTAAGCTAAAGTTTATACATAATCGTGTTCTTTGAACCTTCTAGATTTCATATCAAGAGAAAAACCTTCGGCTTTTTCCGCCCCTATGAATTATAGCCTCTGAACAAAAATAGGTTTTTTTCGAAAAAAAAACAGTTACAGTTTGTACATAGCTTTTCATTTATGTATTTTGTAAGGTTATGTAAAAAGTAAGCGTTATTTTTAAATCATTGTGTATTTTTAAATGCTTTTTTTATTAGTTATTGTACAAATAAATCACCATAATGCTTGAAATAGAAAATAATGTTTTATTTTATTTCGATTTTATTTCACACGTAAGTCCCTTTGGAGAAAAGGGTATAGAAATGATTGGGTTATACTAAAATTAATATGAAAAATAACTAGGAGGCACAATTGACCCAAAATTACCAAAAAAAAGGTTTTGGCCAGTTTTTTGTATCAAATACCCGTATGTGCGGTGGCAATTACCCTCTCGCATCCGGCTCTGGTTCAGGCAATGGTACGGAGCGAGAGGGAATGGGAAGCTGTCACCACCTTCTGCAAAGCAGTAATTCTCGCGAAGGAGAAGGTGGAACGCGTGACGAAGACGCAACGGAGACGCCCTCACGCCCCTAGCCACCGCAGGAGACGCCCTGGGCTTCGGGGGTTGCAAGCCGATTCCCGGCCACCGTAGGCACTGGCTTGCGGACCCGAGTCGACGGTGCGTGGTGTTCCACGCTCGCCTCAAAGAGATGTCAGCAAAACTGACGTGGTCCGATGGATGCCTGTCTAGGTCGAACCGCAGCCCTGGCACAAGCAACTGAAGAAACACGGGTGGGTTTTATGAAGTCATTGGATGAAATTGAAATCCCACACCAAAAAAATTTAAGTCAGGAAAATGATGATACAAATATAAAGTTACCTTAATGTAATATCTTGCTATGGAACTGATTGTAAAGAGTATGACGAGCAGTGCCATCACGCACCCCAACACTACGTTGGCCGTCATCGCGGGTGCTGGATCTTCTGGGCTTTCCTAAAAAGACACACTATATTGTAAATTATTACACTGATTAAACACAACAAAATATTATACGGATTATATCGGCAGCACTGTGCCACCCCGCTGCGATAAAGACTCTGGGACAACTGAGCACTTAATTGATAACAACGGCGATATGGTCATTGCCCAGTTCGCGATGACGCAAAAATTGTCCTTATTTTGCATATTACCTATAGACAACCACGAGAGTATATAATAGTCATACCTATGTCTTCTCGTGGTTGCCTATATATGGTTCTAGAACTAGGACCTCCTAGTCCAAGCCTACAAAAATATGTAGGGCATTCTAAGAAAGTACCTTATTAACTCTCGATTGGACTGACAAATTGCTTCTGTGAGACATAATGGTGAATTAAAAACTGTAACCCAAATACGGCCTCTTTTTTAGCCTATGTTACCCGGGTCATAAACTCATAATACGAATTGCTTAAACACCTTATTCTTCAAAATTCGATTAATAGTTTAGGCGCTACGGAGGAAAAGACAAACATACATAGACTGCTAAAATCATAGTCGTGTAAAAAAAAACGGCCAAGTGCGAGTCGGACTCGCGCACGAAGGGTTCCGTAACATTATCACAAAAAACGGCAAAAATACAAGTAACAAACTTGGGAGTCCCACTTAAATATTTATTTTATTCTGTTTTTAGTATTTGTTTTTATAGCGGCAACAGAAGTACACCATCTGTGAAAATTTCAAGTTTCTACCTGTCACGGTTCATGAGATACAGCCTGGTGGGTGACAGAAAGATGGACAGTGGAGTCTTAGTAATAGGGTCCCGTTTTTACTCTTTGTGTACGGAACCCTAATTATTAGGTAAGCGCGTAGGTACCCTATAGGGACTGCCATTCCATAGTCTATCTAAGGTCGACAAAAGCACAATACACCCCGAATAAATACTTTAAATTTATATCAAAAACCGTTCAGTAGTTTTTGCGTGAAGGGGTAACAAACATACATCCATCCTCACAAACTTAAGAGTTTATAATATTAGTAGGACACAAGGAAAGGAAATATTAAGGCGTGGAGGGAAGCCTCAAGCCGTAAAGCGCGCTCACTAACAAGGTCTCAATTTTTCCACAGCTTCGAAACAAACCTCGCTCAAAAAAAATACAGCTATATTTGAGATTTTACCAAATGTCTTCGTCTTGATTTAAAAGTTAATAGTCCAGAAATTCGGAAGACGTTGCGTTGGAAGGCCTCCCACCAGGTGGACCGATGACCTGGTGAAGGTTGCGGCGATCCGCTGGATGCGGGACGCACGGGACCGGTCAATGTGGCGACGCTTGGGGGAGGCCTATGTCCAGCAGTGGACGTCTTGCGGCTGATATGATGATATGATATGATGAGTCCAGAAATTTAATCATTGGAATGTAAAATATTATAATCATGTATTACCAACGCAAGAAAGGTGGCACCTACATTATATATAGATATCTACAATAGGTGGTACACAAAAACAAACAAAGACACATTTAATGATTTCAATAGGACTGCAATATAAAGTTTATCTTAAAATATCTCGTTTTAATTTGGTACAATCGGCCATAAAATAATAACTGAATAATCTGAAAGGAAAATCAGAATCTAAATTCATTATATTTTCACATTGTTTTGAATAATTTATGTTAATATTATTAAAATAAAATGTACTGTAAATAATAGACTGTACGTATGACGTTAAACATTAATGATTAACGTCATACCTACAGTCTATTGCTATTATTTTAGTTTTCAGACAAAGCTTAAAAGATATCACTCAATAATAGTATATTCATGATTAGCGGACGCCTCGCGGTTTGACCCGCGTATTTCCCGTTCCCGTGGGAATACAGGGATGAAAAGTAGCTTCCCAACGGTGAAAGAATTATTGAAATCGGTCCAGTAGTTTTTAAGTTTATTCGTTACATACAAAAATACAAACATACAAAAATACAAATCTTTCCTCTTTATAATATCTATTACTAGAGGACGCCTCGCGGTTTCAGCCGCGTAGTTCCCGTTCCCGTGGGAATACAGGGATGAAAAGTAGCCTATGTCACCCGGGGATAGAGTAGCTTCCCAACGGTGAAAGAATTTTTGAAATCGGTGCAGTAGTTTTGGAGCCTATTCGGTACAAACAATCAAACAAACAAACAAAAAAATCTTTCCTCTTGATAATATTGGTATAGACTATAGAAATATACTTGTAGATAAAGAAGTATATAGATGTCACATCATCATCAAAGCCTATAGCAGTCCACTGTTGGAGATAGGCCTCTACAATTGCAAACAATTTATTAAAATTTCCGGCAGTTCTCATCCAGCTATTTTTTTTTTATTATATTGGGACAATTAATTTTCAATAATTTTCCTTCTAATTTATCAAATTTCCTGAATCTCATGACGTAATTAGCAACATCCCGTCGCACCAGCTGTTAAATACGCATACGTCAAAATTTGACAAGCTGAGTTGACAACATAAATACAAATATGTTTCACGGGTCGCGAATAATTGTCGACCTTTGCCCGAAATGGAGCAGCCTCGCATTGTCCTTATAGGTTCAGCTATTGCAAGCGTGGATCACGTTTGAATCGTGTAGCGGGTGTTACGAAAATGAAGTCAGTTTGACTTTCGAATGTTAGAAGGTGCTGCAGTCTTTATCACAACTTGATGCAGTTATGCAATGCCACAGGTCACAAGAGTAGTTTCGGTCGCGTTTATGCTGGTCTATAGTTTCAGCCAGTGTGATATGGTAGCTCTGAGCCAGTAGGGTGGTACGGGTACTGTAGTATTATATTATCTGTGGTACGGTTAAAATCATGCCTGATCAAAAGGTTACGGGCGTCGTATGACATATTCAGTGTCTATTCTTTACGTATTTTAATGGTATAATGGTATAAATGGTTGCTGGCAGAAAAATAGTTCTGGCCATAGATTTAGATTTTTTTGCTACGCAAAAAAATACACGAAGCGTGCGCGCGAGAAATAATAATCAAGTACAAACCGCCCAAGAGAAAAAGAGAGAGTGAATGATGTAACGATATGTAATATCTTTCGCGAGTAAGAGTCCCTAGCGTCCCATCTGTTTTACGCGGCGGCGAATTTCGTTCATTTAAATAATAATCAGTTGATAATATTAATTATGCAACTATGATGGCTTGTTCTGTGAGTGAATGTTACAAGGCGAAATAACCCCAATAAATACACGTTTCATAGGTAAATACAATTTTGTCGTTGGATTGTTTCGAACCATATTTTAACAAAATTCTGCTAGTAATCGGCTCAGAAAAAGATTCTTACAATAAATAGTATATTGTTTTCCGTCGTTTTATATATGTTTATTTCGTATATTTAAACAGATCTTGCGAAAATTTTATGTAAAAAAGTAAATTGTTTGTTTACGCTAGGGCTTGACAAAGCGGTGACGTCTTGAGTATCGATAAAAACTTAATCGTTTTTTAGTGACATCATGACATGAATACAAACATATTTAGTTAAGTTTTGTTAAAAACGTTTTTTATTTTATTTTTATTTGTGATGGGTTTGCTCTTGACTCTAATCTAGGTCATAGGTGACAGAGACAGAGTCGACGATGGAGTGAGCCTACCCAGAAGAAGCCTGTTCACTCTAACTTTCAAGAGTTTCGGGTCGAAAGCGTTAGGAAACACAGACGCAGGTAGTGAGTACCATTCATTCGCTGTGCGCATTATCAAGGATATTTGGAAGCGCTTGGTGCGAATTGGTGGAATGGCAACAAGGTAAGGATGTTAACTTGCAGTGCGAATTGGTGGAATGGCAACAAGGTAAGGATGGTAACCTGCAGTGCGTCTAGATGTCTGATGGTAGAAGGGGGCTGGTGGGATGAGGACGTGGAGTTCTTGAGCACTCTCACCGAAATACAGTCAGTAGAAGACCGACAAGCAGGCAACCTTGCGGCGATGAGCCAAGCTGTGAAGCTTAGCATCCACCAGTTCAACGTCGCCAGCGTTTAAGTTAGGATTGAGAAGATGTGTTTATCTAAACTGTACTTTAAGTTGCATGTTTATTATATTAGCCTTCAAAATGATTCGGAAAGTTTTGATGATTGGAGTAGTTTGAAATTTTGATGCATTTATTTGTTTTAAAGTGTCTAGAATACATCAGTGCTCTGGACGTCAGCTAATTTTTCTGTTGTGTAAATAATAATCTGTATATGTAAAGGAAAATTAAATTGGTTTTGGCTATGACGTGGTTTTTATTGTACGTGGTATTTCATACTAGTAATTTGTCGCAACTATATATGATGGTCGTTACGTATGTGTCTGGGTATGTAGTAAAAAATATTATATATAGTGTTAAATATGAGGACTGTCTACATAGTTTATTATCAAACCCAACAACGCCAACCGTGTCGTCAATTTCAAATACCTGACACTGCGGTATTTTGTAATTAGTATTTCAAATACTTTTGCCTTCAAAATACATTTAGCGATCTTATTAATAGGAGCGTTTTGCAGAAAATAGCGCTCGATAGCTTTCGTAAGCAAAACGGCGACCGCGTAAGTCAAATTGTCTAGTACCTTTTCAATTGTCATTTTGATTCAAAACGGTTATTTTCACGAAACTTCTGTGTATTAATTAAGTTTATTAGTACGAAAGTCACGATGGATGATCGACTTTTCTTTTGTAATTGATATTTTAAATAAAATAGTTTAAATACTGTATTATGTATTTTATATTTCAAATACACGACTTACGAATATTTTGTATTTTAAATTCATGCGAGATAGTATTTTGTAATTTGTGTATTTTGCCCAGCTCTGATTACAGTTCAGTATCGATATTGATACTGAACATGGGCTTTTTAACAACACTTTTTTTACTAACACATGGACAATTCCCTCACACATAGTTTTATTTTTTTTTGGTTTCGCTTTTCCTCTGACTCTGTATATCTTGTACATACTATATCTATGGTTCTGGCTGGATTTGAATTTAGAATCAGTTTAAAATTATAATCGACTCGATTTATAGGTTCGACTGGTAGAAAATGCCAAGTCAGCCTCTGTACGTTTGTGTGCATAAAGCTAGTATGAAATAATAAAAACAAACGTGAAGCTTGCTAATCGCGCAGATTTGGTCAAGGCCATTTAAACCCGTGCGAGCTGATGTAAACCCGTAAGTTCGATTAAATAACTGTTCAAAAACTCAACCAAATATTTGTGGAAGGCCCTTCATCCCGATCCTGGCCAATATCTCAGACATTTCCTTTAGTATGCCATTCATGTGCTAGTACCTAAAAGTTAAACTTATGATTGTTAATCAACTAATTGGTTCGTGTTTCAAGCCTGTCAAGTGTATAAAACTGACAAAAGTTTAACCAGTCGCTCGGAAACTCCGTCGTGCTGCAGACTCATTAACTAGGTGAACCTACTTTCCTTAATTCCTTCCTCGATGAAAAAACAAATGCAAAAAAATTCCTTGCTCGATGCAAATGATTCATTAGATCATGTTTACAC
This sequence comes from Orthosia cruda, assembly GCA_964057195.1. NCBI lineage: Eukaryota > Metazoa > Arthropoda > Insecta > Lepidoptera > Noctuidae > Orthosia > Orthosia cruda. The sequence continues at coordinate 13,510,701 of OZ059825.1, read as the reverse complement.
AATTAACTACTGATATTTCTAACTAAACAAACACGTAATATCTCACGTGGCGACGATTGCAGTGCCGGCCATGTTTTCTTATTACACTCTTATTCCTAATCACTCAAATAAGTAATTAACGCTTTTACGCATTAATTAAACATAATTAACAAATAATTAGTAGTTAAGGCTTATGATACCTGAAATAATTAAATAATTTTAGGTGGTAAACAGTTCTCTATCCAAACCATAGAGATGTTACCTGGTTAAAAAAAAAAATGGTCCGCCAGTGACATTAAATATTTGACACTTTTTTTTAATGAAATATAGATAAAGCGCATCATAGTTCAAGATTGGTGATGATACTTCTTGGTAAAAAGGCGTCACGCGAAATTTCAGCGCCGTATAGTAGTAGTATTTTGCGAATAATGAAATAGGAGAAAATATGTGTCCAATATTCTTTGGTAGATCTAACTGTCGAACTAAATAGATTTTTTCAGGAATCTACCATCTATACCAATATTATAAAGAGAAAAGATTTTTATGTTTGTTTGATTGTTTTTACCGAATAGGCTCCAAAACTACTGGACCGATTTCAAAAATTCTTTCACCGTTGGGAAGCTACTCTATCCCCGGGTGACATAGGCTACTTTTTATCCCTGTATTCCCACGGGAACGGGAACTACGCGGGTGAAACCGCGAGGCGTCCTCTAGTATTGGATATAATAATCCAATGTCAAATTCTGTTATTAACTATTTATTACTATTCTGGCAAGTAGTGAGATAGTTATCTGTATAATAAATGGAGCTGATTGGAAATAATTATTTACAATTTTGTTATCTCTCCACGTGAGATCCGATGACCCTGCTGACCACTAATCACGCAGCACTCATACAGTTCCACTAAATTACTTTTTCACACATACAAATATCAAACCCCACAGCCACAGGCCAAACAATTTTTAGGCTTAGCACGCACTGCGATTTTTATTCGCGCGAATTTTTTTCCGCGTGTTCTGTGGCCTATGGAGTTGTATGAAGCTGCACGCACTGCGGAAAAAAAATCGCGCTCAAATAGTACTAAAAAATTCGCGCGGAAAATAATTCGCGCGAATCAAAATCGCTGTGCGTGCTATGCCTTAAAGATTTAAAAAAAGCCTGCCAAGTACGAGTCGGACTCGCGCAGGAAGGGTTCCGTACCATTATCGCAAACAACGGCAAAAAAAATACGTTTGTTGTATGGGAGCCCTACTTAAATATTTATTTTATTCTGTTTTTAGTTGATATAGCAGCAACAGAAATACATCACCTGTGAAAATTTCAACTGTCTAGCTATCACGGTTCATGAGATACACCCTGGTGACAGACAGACAGTGGAGTCTTAGTAATAGGGCCCCGTTTTTAACATTTGGGTACGGAACCCTAAAACAATATTCACATGTATGCCAAATTTCATAGGAGTGTTGCAATGATATTCAAATAAACAGATATGTTATGAGCGTGCGCATTGTGAAGACTCGAATAGTTCACAATTGTGAACTTTAGTCTTTAGTTTATGTCACGCATGGCGAAGAGCGATACGCTTTGTTGAAACAAAAACAAAATAAAAAAATGCCAGCGTGTGTATTTAGAAATTGTACCAATTATGATATCAAAGTACATAAAACAGAAGGGATCACATACCATAGGTAAGTACGCAATACGCCTCAATTTACAAATTTAATTCATTTTTCCCTAATATTCTGATATTTGGAAGTTAGAAAAAGATAACAACATTGGTGGTCAGAATAATGTTTGTTTACATTCACACGCAAGTGACAAACACTAGCTGTCTCTTTTTTTCTTGTTGGTTTTATCAAGCCATCCCTTTCGACTTGTATTGAAATGTCAGATGAATGAAAAGTGTGAGTGCGGAACACTTTTTCAATTGTTTTGTGAGTGTATAACGAATCTGTTTATTTGAATATCGTTGGGTGTGTTGGTATTTTTTTTAAACGATTTCCCAAAAAGGAGGAGATTCTCAATTCGGATGCCACAACCTTTTTCTTTTAATTTTTTTCGGGCAAAACTCCGTCATATATAGGCGGATTAACTGAATTCTTTTTTTGTTTGAAAGGCTATACTTTCGAGGTGGTCCCATTGTCACCAAAGTCACCAGAATCTGATGATGGGATCTCATGGAAAGCGAGGGAACTCCTCAAATATTATAGGCTGATATATAGCGTAGCGATTTAGGTATTTTCAATAATTTGGCAAAGATTTGTATTCACAAAGTTTGGTGTTTGTATTTGGTGAAGTTGAACTGATAAAAAAGCCACAGATGGCCACTGGAACTCCTTAATAAATATATCATGGGTATAAGATATCTCAAATAGTTAAACGACTTTGATGACGTAAATTCATATAAATTAATGTTACCGTTGAAATGGTACCATCGAACTGATCTGATGATGAAGCCGGAAGGTAGGCACTGAAACTTCGTAATAAAGCAATGTATCCTAGTTGTGTTTGGGCTTATTTGAATTGAAATGAGATGTACTCTGGCTATAAATGATTTTCATGGTAATATGAGGTACCAACACTAAAAAAACTAAAAAGATTTTGTTTTGCTGGGTAGTGTTTTGCTTTAGAAGTCGGTTTAATTTCTATATTTAAATGTTTTTTTATGTATGTATATTTGTCCACGTATTTCTCCGTAACAAGTTTCATTAAGGTTAAACTAGTCGACGGCACGAACTATTTTGTGCGCGATGTTAAAATGCATGCTATCTCATCCCACAACACGTGCGAAATATATAGATACTGTGATGAGCAGTAAGAAGCTAGTTCGCGTACGAATTAGCACTTCTGCAATCTTTTATCGAAATGGATGATAATTTAGGACGAAAACGAGCGCGCGAAATTTTATAAACAGACCTTTGGGAGTCTAGATTTCATGAAAAAACTACTGAATGTATCTGATCAAAATAAAATTATTTGGATTGTTGAATTACTAATCTATCCCTGTATGGAGGCCGTTTTTTAATTTTCCTTCTTCTTATGGTATTTATTTGCGCCCAAAGATACGTTAAAATTAGTGTTGAAATATGGAACTTTCGACGCTCATAACTTTCAAATATTTTATTTTTTTATTTTTTCGGTTCCATACAGGGCTAGATAATGATGAGACAAATTGATATCTTTTTTTATTTTGAAAGTACATCGTCAAACAGTGGAGTAATCTCTAGACTACGTTTGTATGGAAGAATTTTTGACTTGTGTACCCTTAAAATAGGTTCAGGAATTTTCAAGTTATAGAACTTACAACGGAACTCCTTAACGACGAACAGCACGAATGTGTAAATTTAGTAACTATGCGTATTTTGTCAATCCTTTATGTATCTTACTATAGAACTTGCTCACATTTTAGTGGCGGTGTCCCAAAATTAAAAAAAGAGAATAACAAACATTACGAAAAAAAAACCCGACTTCATAAGCAAAACACTAAAAAGCAAAGTTATTTACTTTCGTTTCGGCAGTCGGTTCGGAAAACGTTAAAAATCAAGAGGTAGTGACACCGACGACTGCCGAAACGAAACGTTGCACTTTTTTTGTTTTCTTTTACCCCGAAAGTGCGTTTTCCTTGACAAGGCCACAGATAATATATGCACCTGGTTTTGGTCAGCCAGCTCGCGAACATGTATCCTCCGACTGCACAGCATGTTTTTCTTCTTGTTTACTTCTTTTTAGTTCGCTTTTTAAGCAGTCGGTTTTTTTTGGATTTTTTAAATTAATTTCGAGACAAATCACATAAACTGTTAAGTAAGTTTTACCCGTTTTACCAGTACCTATTGCTTCAAGAGTAGCATAGTTCACTATATTATTGCTATGTTCAAAGTACCTTAATAAATAGACGGAACTTATCGGTATGACAGCAATAATTTGTTTGTTCATTGATTAGTTTAACTCAGCACTCTGTCGCTTGATGAGAGTAGGCAGCAATTGGTTTTACCTACTCATAAAACCTTGCAGATAGTCTATAGACTACATCTTTTCGTAACAACCTATATATAGGCATATAAGTCTACAGAGTGTTACGGAAAGATGTAGCTATATTTAAAATAAAAAACCGGCCACTTAGAATTTCATTCTGTTTTTAGTATTTGTTGTGATAGTGGCAACATAAATACATCATCTGTGCAAATTTCAACTGTCTAGCTATCATGTTTCATGAGACAGAGCCTGGTGACAGACAGACGGACATTGGAGTCTTAGTAATAGGGTCCAGTTTTTACCCTTCGGGTACGGAACCCTAAAAGATACTTCTTGAAACGGCTTCATATGTTTATAAAACACGCAATGAACACGGTTGAACTGTCAATCTATTCTTTTAATCATATTTTTAATATTGACTAAGTAGGTACCTATATCTTTCCGTAACATTCTGTATAACTGGCTACTATCTATAGGATATTAAATTGATTTTGAAGTTAGTATAAGTGGGGCTCCCATACAACTTTTTGTCTTTTTTTGTCGTTTTTTGCGATAATGGTACGGAACCCTTCGTGCGCGAGTCCAACTCGCACTTGGCCGGTTTTTTTTATAATGTTGTTACATTAGGTACCTATCTTTACCTTAGAAATCACTTTAAAATTAAATTGAGGGTAGGTAATCGGTTTGGATTTTTGTTTTCCTGATCCTGGACACCCACCCAAACCATCAACGCGACAGCTATCTTAACTATTATAATAAAGAGAAAACCTGAATTTTGTGAGTTTGTTCATACGTGTGGGTTAATCTCTGAAACTACTACACTTATTTGAATCAATTTTTCACCATTTGAAAGGTACATTATTCCAGATAGAGGCTATAAATTATCATAGCCCATGCAAAGCTGGGGTGGGCAACTAGTCTACTTATAAATAATTATATCTACAACTAAAGCCTATTTAAAAGATTTTTTAAACATAAAAATGTGCATGCTACACCATCGTTTTCAATAACAATCAATAAATAATTTAGTTGGTATAGGTACTTACTTTTTTATGACCGTAATCCTTGATCAAATGCACAAACGCTTACAACAACAACAGTAATAATTTTCAATAAAAAATAACCCGATATTCACTAGAAAGAATTTTATAAATCTATTTTGTGTTAGAATGTTAGTGATCGCGATGTGTTTGGAGCCGCTACATTAGTCACACGTCCTCCCCGCGGCAATACTTTGACAACACTAACTTGCTTGCTTGCTTGACTGACTTGTGTCTTGTTGAACTTCGACTAACATGATAACATCGGCATTCGGCCTCATGAATTATAATGCACTAGTCGAGTCACCGTCGCATATTGTGGTCGCGTCACGCGTCGTACGACGGCGAACAATAGTAGGCAACAAACTAGACGTGTGTTTAGTCAGGTTTAGTCTAAAGCTCATAATCGTCTGACGTAGCGTTTATTTAATTATTTTTGCATTGTGGTGCACTCACAGTCCAACGCGCTATACGCTTAGAACATAGAAATATAAAACGACCAATCAAATAGACGGAAATCCAAACCGCGTCTTTCAACTCGCATGAGATTGGTCGATTGAACCCTTTGCCTTGCCGAATTCACTTGCACAATTAGGCTGCAGCAGGCTGAGGTCACCCAGGTCAAAGGTCGTTTTATTAGTGGGTGCCCACTATGTTGGACTCTGCCTTAATGTTATAAGAAAAGGAGAAGGACCTTTGCTCGAATAAAATTAGAAATGACCAAAACATTTAAGCTTCATAACTTCACTTCTCTCTTCTTCACTTAATAATCAATCTATACCAATATTATAAAGAGGAAAGATTTTTTTGTTTGTTTGTTTGTACCGAATAGGCTCCAAAACTACTGGACCGATTTCAAAAATTCTTTCACCGTTGGGAAGCGACTCTATCTTTTTTTTTTTTTTTATCTATTATAGGCTCGCGCTTGACCACAATCTCACCTGATAGTAAGCGATGATGCTATCCCCGGGTGACATAGGCTACTTTTAATCCCTGTATTCCCACGGGAATGGGAACTACGCGGGTGAAACTGCGAGGCGTCCTCTAGTATATCTACAAATGTAATTAAATACGTTTGCGAAACTTCACAAAATCAATCTCAACTCTCAAACTCTTCTTTAAATTAAACCATCTAAAGGTACTTACCTACTTTTGAATTGGTAAGACAAAGAATGAGACTTGATGGCTATTAATACCTATTTCAACTTGATAAAACATAAAGAAAAGCTTTTCTAAACTCATATCAAGGAACTATGGGTCAGCGACCGCAGACCTACTTGAATATGTAGTAAGAATCAAGTTTTTACCTGACTACGGCGAAGCCAAAAGGAAGGTTTATAATTTTAGCAGTCTGTGTATGTATGTTTGTATTTACGTAGGTTCCTCCGTAGCGCCTAAACTATTCATCCGATTTTGATGAATAAGGTGTCAATCGATTCGATATTACGACCCGGGTAAAAAAGGGAAAATATAAAACCGTAGACGGGTTATTTATTTATTAAAACTTCATGCAACATAAAGGTACATAGGCGGACTTAATGCCTGAGGCATTCTCTACCAGTCAACCAAGGGTGATGGTGAGTTACAGTTTTTATGAAATTTACTTTTTGAAATATCGAGTTCTAATTTCAATAATACCTACCCTCAGATTAGAAAACAGCTAATAATAGCTACCCATATTGAATGTAAATTTGTCACGTTTACAAAAATCAGATTTTCTGACATAACCTAGCCACTATGCTAAGTGGCATGACATCACCTTTCGGCTTCCTAATTAAGACTGCGTCTGGGTACTTCTTTGAGGTTCCAATCCCAACAAATCGCTGTCGAGCTGTCGGCTGTCCTAGACACCGTGGTCTGTCCCGCAGCAAGAGCGAGAGTCGATAGCACGGCACGCGCGCAACGATGAGTCGATGACCGTCGGTCTAATTCGCTGGAGTGCTAGCTATAGTAGTTAGTACCTAATGACACTCGATGTATGGGAAGAGACAATGTCCATTATAATAGCTTGGGAATATTTGTAGGTAGTTTTTTAATTACATGATTATGTAAACTTATTTAATCACAAATAACGCCCTTCCTTAAAGCTGAATGCATTGGATGGGTAACTTTATATAATTTACTTTAAGCATTGTTCTTACGTAAGAGAGACATTAGTGTCTTTTTGAGAATAAATATCTTTAAACCTAAACGAAAAATACGATATAAACTTTAAGGCGTGTATATTCCTCGATGTTAATGCGGTACTGGCCGTGCGCTCTCTCGGTGCCAGTAGAATGAAACAAAACTGTCCAAAAAGAGATCTAATATTGATAATATTAGATCTCTTTTTGGACAGTTTTGTTTTCAAAATATTTTTTATTTACTTATGTTTTTTATGAATAATAACATATTTTTTTCCTGTGTAAAGATATTTTTAACCGACTTCCCAAAAAGGAGGAGGTTCTATGTTCGACTTCAAGTTTGTTTTTTTTTTTTGTGTATATTCACCGATATCTTCGTCAATTGTGGACAGATTTTGAAAATTCTTTTTTTGTTTGAAAAAGTATGTTCCGAAATTGGTCCCATTTTAATTTTGTGAAGATCTGATGAAGAACTTGTGAGAAATACAACAGAACTCTTCAATAAATAACGGCAAATCTCTCGGGATTGCTGCAATCGCATGTCTGTTTGTTGTTTATAACATTTCATAACATAACATCACGCCAGTTCGCTCTTAAGAGGTAAGCAGATCTCTCATTTCACCGGTTATATTCAAGTTTCATGAAATCTATTCTGGTGAAATAGTTCCCTTACTAACTTGCCTATTAGGTACGTACAACTAAAAAGTGAAAAATAAAAAAACATTTTGCAAAAAAAATACTACCGACTTCCAAATACAAAACTACAAAGTGAAAAATAACTTAATTTTTTGAAGTCGGTGTCCATAACGCAAAAACTTGGTACCTACGAAAGACACCACACATGGAGGAAGTTCAAGGTGCAACATTACGTGAGCTTACGTTACGAAGGAGGCTTTAGGAAGCTGGTTTAGGTTCATTCGTGCCCGCCGAATGTCTAAAAGTTTAGGCACACCTCCTTAGAAACAAAATAACTTCTGCTAAAGAACAGCGACTTTGATCCATGGACTAATGGAGTAAAATATTGTTTAGCGATGAGTGTGAAGTCATTTAAATTGAATTAACGGACGGCAATAAATGTGTTATCATGAACAGGAACAACAAAGACTGTAAATTTTGTAAGCTATTGTGGCATATGGTACAGGAAGAATATTGGATTCAGGTAGGACATATTTGGTAGCTCGTACGGACTTGGTGGTGATCGAAGGAGGAGATATTTTTGCAGATCGCTATGGAAGAGTTATTTAAGAATAAAATGTGATATCTTTTGCCCCTTTATCAGGGGTCACTTCGTTTTGATCCAGGATAATGCTTTGCCGCATATCACTTTTTCATCTGCAGTCTATCTTAATAAGGCCAATATCGCAGTTTTGGCGGCGCCAGCGTGATAACCAGATATGCATCCGAAAGAACACGTCTGGGACTTGCTAAAACGAAGAGCAAAATTCATAATCCCTACACCTGTCAATGTGGGTGAAGTGCGAAGCACCGTTTTATAGGAATGATAAAGACTACCATAGAAAACAATGTATAAAATTATTGTCAACATGTCTAGTCGCGTGAAATCTTTATTAAGATGACGTGGAGGAAACACTCCATATCATGTAATATTAATTTTATTGTAAAATTGATTTTCTTAAAAAAAAACAACTACGTGCAGTTTTCACATAAAATCATGTTACTCACACAAAATGTACTAAACATTTTTATTTCAAAATGTGTATTTTTAAGTCAGGAAACTTGTCCTAAAATAAATTTATAAAATAAATAGTAACTTTAAAAAAATCAATATTTTTCATTTTGTTCTGCTAATTTTGCCGGTGTGTGTGTATGAAAACTGCAATTTACGAAATGAGTGAAGGTTTTAAATTGAAGTATTCTTACAACTATAGAACTATACATGTGGGAAATATTGCAAATAGGATTAGCAGGTAACGAGGAGGCTGATTATACAGAAATTAAGTATTGTTAATTTCCATAAAGCTTCATAAAACCATTCAATTAAAAAAGTAAAAAAAATAACAAAAAGTATTAGAGTAATAATGTTATATTATAATAAATAGTATAATCACATGACAAGTAATAATAAACACTAGAAGTAAGTAAACTAGATTTGGTTTAAGAATAGAATGTGTTATGTTATAAGAATACTGTGTCCTTATAAGCATATTAAAATAAAACTTGAGTTTTGCAAAATATTTCTATATTTTGAATTTGATTTAGATGTTCCAAAAAATATGAGAAGCCATCAAAACATTTTCTTTTTCATAGCAGTGTACCTTTCAGTATACTCGTTATATCCTTCAAGAGACATCAACTGTTTTGGTTCAAACAAGTTACCATCCAAGTTAATGGTGTGCATTTTGGAGTCTCTAAGTAAACTCGGTCTGATGGCATCCAAACTTAAACAATTTTCTTCCAGTCTCAAAATTTTAAGTCTCGGAGCCTGATGCATGTCTTCACTGATTATGGATATTTCATTTTGGCTTAAATTTAGCTCTGCTGCATACAGCTCGGACATCCCATTCGGTACCTCTGTTATCTTATTGTGTGACAATTCCACAACATCCAAGTTATGTAGTCCCAACAGTTGTTTTGGAAATTCTTTTAGTTTGTTGTGATTCAAATATACTTGTTTCAAATTACTCAGCTTACCAAAAGATTCAGGCAGGAATGTTACTAAATTATTAGATATATTAAACAACTCAAGTTTCTTCATGTTACCTATGGATTCTGGAATGGTATCTATCTTATTTGTGTCTAGGTTGAGCTGCTTCAGGAGCTTAAGTTTACAAACATCATCCGGCAAAGACGTCAATCTGTTCTTGGATAGGTCTAAGTTTCTTAAAATATCACTTAAATTAAGAGCTTCAATTGGTATTTCTTTCAGCTTGTAATCAGATAATTGTAAAACACCTGTTTTTGATGCAGTTTCATAATGTTGTTTTATACCAGAATTACCCATTGTAATGAATTCACTGTAATTTATTTATTGATCGATGTAAAACAACAAAATAATGATAAATGCATGAGAAAGAATGTAGTGACTTAGTGACTGACTTGTTTTTAGTTTTTTTCGTGTTGTTTTTTTATTTGGTGAAATATTACACACTGACACATGACATGACAATGACAAGTGAGTTGACATTCACTTTTTTCCATTGAGCTAGGAATTATAAGGTCTATGCTTTTTTCAGAGACTAAAGTCGGAACCACACTTATGTGGCGTGGCGTGTCATGGCGCCTTCTGACGCAGTTGATTGGCTACAAAACACGTTGCATTATGACTAAGGCTGGCACAGAGTCGTTTGATTAGTGGATCCTGCGCCACGACACGCCACGCCACATAAGTGTGGTTCCGACATAAGTAAATACTACTGTCTGGTCTTTGTTCATGCAGAAAAACTATACGAAAAAAAACAGACAAACATAGACAAACGCTACCATCTTGAATGTCAGGGACTCAAGAGTGACAACTTTTGATTCACTCACTGTGGTAGTCTTTCGGATACCAGCTGTAATTAAGAGATTTCGTTATTTTCATGCGTTTGTTTTATTTTCAACAGGAAGAATTTTGATGATTAATTATCTTCATGAACCAAGGCGTCTGTGGCTATCGGTTGGAAGAGTAGAATGGAAGCAAAGGATAACTTTCTACATGTAAGTTATCTACTATTAAATGAAATTATTGCGCAGGGAATTCATTTCGTAGGCTGTATCGAATAAAGAAAGGAATCTTAGTTCTAAATACTTCAAGAAAGTATAGTTTGATTTATACCATTCTATGTAGTGAAATTGATAAACTATAACAGTCTTATTACAAAAAACGAAATAAACCATGGCTTAAACCTGTACTATCAAGTCCAGGCTTATCTGGAAAACCATGGTCTAAATTTGTTCGTATTACAAAACTCAAAAAAGCCGTGGTCTTCTTAGTACCGTCATTTGAACCATTGTCTATACATCAACCACAGATTAATACAAATATCATTCGTTCACCATAATATCATTCTATTGCAACGTTCCGTATGCCCAGAAAAGAAAACGTTTTGATAATATGATAAGAATTAAATGATGTTTAGGAGTGTTAAAATTATTGAGACTTTGTTATTTTGCATGGATATAAACATTTGTTATTTATCGATTGAAGTTTTGTTTAGATTTAAGAAAATTACTTAAATTCGTATTAATTACTAATAATACATATACGGACGTGTAACGTGTAAAGGGTCTAATGTACCCTAACATGAGGCACCGACATCTCCTTAGAACCTAACCTATCCGTGTCGGGGTGCCCTAAGATCCCGAACTCGCTTCGCTCGCTCTTGTATTAATTCATTTACTATAATTATCGAATTGCCCAACCGTTACGTAGCAATATTCGTTATGACCAGACAATATGTAGAAGTTAAAATCGGTATTCTTTACATTGCCCGATTTGACTTGACTAGATTCATAATGAATGCCCGAACATTATACATAGTGCTCTGAATAATCACTTTGTCCGTGACATATACAACATGTATAATGTACAGAAAAGTTACAAAAGAGTAGAAGTGTACTTGTATAATGAGTGATAAGACTTTGTTGGAGAACACGTTCACTCTTTAAATAATGAAAAGGAAACGTAAAAACAAATCCAAATGTGGACTGATTTTTATTTTAAAAGGTGTATTTTTAAGTATGAAACCAGTATATTAAATACATAGTATAATATTAGTTCTTAAAACTAAAACGCATTTAAAAAAAATCGTGCCGGTGTGTGAATATGACAAAAATGCGGTGCACTATATCGCGACCTTAAGTGCTTATTATATACCTGAATAGTACGGTCACTATTTTGGGTACCATATCTCCCTATCAGTTATTACACCACCCTAAATTAGGGTTTATGACCCTGAATACCGTGTAGTGTAATAAACGATTTAACAATAATTAAATTGCATATCGAATGCATCACCCACAATCGTCGGTCATGAGAATATATATCCCGCGGAAGTGTAGAGGCCGAGGCTTTTTAAATGACAAAAGCCTCCATAAACGTATAAAAAAATATATATATGCAATCTCAGGGAATATTTTCTACACGACGACGTGGGTATGCATCGAGATGTAGTAGCAGTGGACAAGGGACTCATCCCGCTCTTCTTGGCGAATGAGAACTGGCGCATGCCTGTAGTGCTTGATACTAACGACTGCAGGGAGGTATGGCAGAGTAAGGAGCATCAGGGACGCTTTTTCTGGGCTCTACATGGGTCCGGTGTAGATCAGTCAGCGTCCGTAGCCTGGCTGCGTTTCGGTGACCTCTGTTGACTGAATTTGCTCTGAAATACAATCTTGTGGCATCGGTGGTGCCGTACTACAGGTATGTGCCCGACCCAGTTCTTGAAAATGGCAATGTCATATTGTACTGGGATCGGTCTACAGGACAATTGTTGCCAATAAGCCTGATATAGTGGTGGTGGACCGAATCGAGAGGCATGCAATGATTGTTGACATAACTGTCCCGCATGACGGGAACTTCGTGAAAGCGGAGAAAGATAAACAAATCAAGTATCTTGGCTTGGCTCGCGAGGTTGTTGACATGTGGCATGTGGACACAGCGATCATTGTACCGATAGTCTTATCAGCCAATGGCTTAATAGCCACGAGCCTAGACCAACACCTTAGGAGGCTCCCGTTAGGCGGCTGGGTCAAGGGCCTGATCCAGAAAGCAATATTGCTGGACACGGCTCGTATTGTGAGGAGGTTCCTCTCTCTGGAGCCCTGACCGCCGGTAGCTTGGACCCTGTTCCCGATACCGGGAGGCACATATTTAAAAAAAAAGAAAATGTAGACAATCAGAAAATAAATTAATTAAAGATTAAATTATTACTCATGTGTTTGCATGTGCTTATATTATATTAAAAATAGAAGCCCCCATCCGTATATAATTGCATGAAACATACGAAAGAAATGAAATTAATTGTATACGTTTTTTCAAAGTATAACATAATCTGGTTCACCACATACCAAAAAAAACATTACATGAAAGTTATTTGATTTTTTCGTTATCTTTCAGAAGCTTAGTGTTGCTATTTTAGACTTATTCAGCCAAGTGACAATGCCAATTAGTAGGTAAGTAGAATATCGTTATTGTATTTATTATTATAATTAAACGGAGTAAAATAATTGACTATACAGTTTATGTCTAAGTTTAGGTGTTCTTGCAGGTATGTAAGAATAATATTGTGTAGTAGACATAAATGAATTTATTCAATTAATGATAAGCAAAAATACTAGTATCCAATTCTAAAAATAGTTTATTGTCGACGCACAGTGGTCTGAAAATCGAGCTCCATACTCATAGAAACTTAAAGTTAAGGGCTTATTAGAATACACGGTATTCAGGACCCTATACCCTATTTTAAGGACTTGTTACACTACACCCTGAATGATCGCTATTTTGGGGACCCTAACTCCCTAACTACAACTCCCCCCCCTCCCCCCACCCCCCAATCCCTAACATTTTTTACACCACCCTATATTAGATTACAGGGCCCTGAATACCGTGTAGTGTAATAAGCCCTTTAGGGGGATTCAATAACTGTAGGGAGTTAGGATCCCATGTCTCTGGTATGAGGTATACCAGAGACAATACATTTTTTTTTTAGATTATGTTATATTAACGTATCCAGGGTGGTATATGTATCTCTACGCGTGAGAAAAAAAGTTGTGTTTTTTGTAAGGGAGAAAACACTAACAAGTACTTTTTTTTGAAACTGGAACTGAAGGGCTGGTGCTCACACGAGCTATTGTACCATACGCGGCAATCAAGTTGACTTAATTCATTCCTTTCGGTGCCACTTGGCGCGTAGCAAATTTATGAAATTTTGAATATTGCGTATGTAATTTTTCAAATCTTTGACGTGGTTAAATAAAGTTGCCGATCACTTTACATATACAATCGTTAGTGTACAGCCTGCTTATGACCTGTATGATGACAATAATTAAAAAAAAACATTTTTCAAAAAAAATACTACCGACTTCCAAATATGAAAACAACAAAGTGAAAATAACTTTATTTTTGGAAGTCGTTGTCTCTGGTAGGTACCTTTTTTTTGCGATATGGACACTGACTTCCAAAAATAAAGTTATTTTTCACTTTGTAGTTTTCTTATTTGGAAGTCGGTAATATTTTTTTGTAAAATGTTTTTTTATTTTTCACTTTTTGGATGTACCTAATAGGCAAGTTGTTAAGTAAGGTACTTAAAATATCATGAAACTGAACATAACCGGTGAAATGAGAGTGTACCAAGGTGAACTGTACACATTTGCGTACCCCTTTAGAGCGCAATGGCGTGATGTTATGTTATGCAATGGTATAAACAATAAAAATACATGCGATTGCAGCAATCCCGAGAGATTTGCCGTCATTTATTGAAAAGTTCTGTTGTATATCTTCGAAGCCCTTCATCAGATTTTCACCAAATTAAAATGGGGCCAATTTCGGAACATACCCTTTCAATCGTATTAATTTTCAAAATCGGTTCACAATTGACGGAGATACAGGTGAAAAAAAAAAAAACATACACGAAGTCGAACATAGAACCGCCTCCTTTATGAATTCATGTTCATCCAACATTTTAAATAAAAACGTACAAAAAATATCTTTATGCCAGGAATGCTCTCGAATGATTGACGCGTGGCGTCGGGTGTTAACTAGAAATACACTGCGTGTGACAACACGCTGTTCCAGACCGACGGGATGTAACTGCGTGGGAATGCGTGTGATCCTTAGAGCATTTAACCTAAGGGTGGCGTCGCGTAGCGTGGCGTCGCGTCGTGTTTTAATAGTACGTTTCCACCTTTCCTGCGCGCACCCACTCATGTCAAACGTTAAAATAAAGGCTTATTACACACTCACGGATGTGGTACGGCCGGACTAACTCCGCCCACAAATACGTAGTATAAAGCTCAATTTTCAGTCCACGGACCACTAGTCCACTCCACTGTGCGACGTTCTTTTGATACAATCGCTATAAAATAATACTCTATTTATCTAATATACTCTTTCCAAATAGTATATTTTACATTTCATGCTGAAACAACTTGGTTAGGACAGTACTAATTCGATATTGGCCTTTAACTTCCTCGAAATTGAATAAACACATTATAAGTTACCCTGCAGACATAACCTACAAAAGTTCATGTTAATAAAATCTAATATTCTAGGCATTCTCGAACAATATAAACGTAATGTGATGATGCTCGTGGATTTAAGATCACGGCAACTGTGTAACCGCCCGATCTTTCTTAGTTAAATAATCTATTACGCAAAAATAAAATAAAAAAACAAAATATCAAAATCGGACCAAATCAAGACGTGTACATCGATCTAATTATCGACGTACACGTCAACTTTTCGATTTCTTGTAAATATTGTCATAACTGGTTATACATAAAATCGTGCTGTTCCTCCACATCTTGGAATTTACTTAACATGTAATAAAATAACTCCCTCACTCCACTTCTGATAGGTGGATTTTTAGGGTTCCGTACCCAAATGGTAAAAATGGGACCCTACTACTAAGACTCCACTGTCCGTCTGTCTGTCTGCCTGTCACCAGGCTGTATCTCATGAATCGTGATAGCTAGACAGTTGAAATTTTCACAGATGATGTATTTCTGTTGCCGCTATAACTGCAAACACTATTTTTTTTTTGTATGTTCACCGATTACTCCGTCAATTGTGGACCGATTTTGAAAATTCTTTTTTTGTTTGAAAAAGTATGTGCCGAAATTGGTCCCATTTTAATTTGGTAAAGATCTGATGAAGAACTTCGGATATATACAACAGAACTCTTCAATAAATAACGTCAAATCTCTCGGGATTGCTGCAATCGCATTTCTGTTTATTGTTTATACTATTTCATAACATAACATCACGCCAGTACGCTCTTAAGGGGTACGCAGATCTCTCATTTCACCGGATATGTTCAAGTTTCATGAAATCTATTTTGGCGTTAAAGTTACCTTACTAACTTGCCTATTAGGTACGTACAACTAAAAAGTGAAAAATAAAAAAAACTTTTTGAAAAAAAATACTACCGACTTCCAAATACTAAACTACAAAGTGAAAAATAACTTAATTTTTTGAAGTCGGTGTCCATAACGCAAAAAAATGGTACCTACGAAAGACAAAAAAAACTTGAAGTCGAACATAGAACCTCCTCCTTTTTGGGAAGTCGGTTAAAAACAGAATAAAATAAATATTGAAGTGGGGGTCCCATACAACAAACGTGATTTTTTTGCCGTTTTTTGCGATAATGGTACGTCTGAAATGAATGAACTGTCACATTTGCTTAATTCAGGAAGGTCTGGACCTTCCTGAATTAAGCTCTACACAGAATTGAGTTCTACACAGTCGGAACAACCAGCCAACTCAACCACGGACATAATTACCTTGGTGGTGGTAAAAAATTATCGTGTGGACGTTGGTTAGCCTACCAAATTGAGTTGACCTTCCAACAACCTTGGTTGGGAGATATGCGTTTGCGCCCAAGGGCAAATTGAGGAGGTTGGGTCAGCATCCATTTTCTTTTCTTTATCTTCGCTTGCCCATAGAAAAGCTATACTATAGCCACTCCAACTTTCTGATATTTTGGAAGGCTATGAGACACCACACCATCTACTTAAATGAAAGCCCGCGAATATTTTCTATTATTTTTTAACACATTAATTTACACTTATTGTACAGCATAACACTTCTCTAAAACCTTAAAAGGTTTATGTGACAAAGTGCAGAACTCGCTCACAACATGTTACTAAAATAAGTAAACATAAACTTATACCCACCTAAAACTTAAGATGTGATGTCACCAGTAATATAATTATTTTTTAAGGTAAATTTGCATTTTTATATGTGCTAGTGACAATATTTGACTGCACAATTTTAGGAATTTTATTCAGAGTATCAAATATTATATATTCCCATGTTCTCATACCATACACATTTACAGCTGTAGATAGTTTGTATGCTGGCAAGGTGGTTGGTTTTAGCGGCAGGCTGCCGCTTATGTACTATGTGGTTTTAGTTACTAAAGTTGTGTCTATCACGCAACCGTGTAAAACAAACGCGACAGTTGATTGACTCAACCAAGGGCACCTAGGCGGGCGGTGGTTCAAGGTGGAAACAGATTATTGAAACCCCACCCGACGCCACGCCACCCGACGCCTTCTGACGCATTGAAGTACTAATCAAACCCATACATTTAGTATGGTCAGAGACACATAGTCAACATGCCATGCGATCACACGCATTCCCACGTGTCAACACGCAGTCGGTTTGGATCAGCGTGTTGCCGGGAGTGGGGGAACACACGCCACCCGACGTTTCGACACAGTGTGTCTCTATTAACACCCGATCCCACGCGTCAGTCAGTCGAGTGGTGCCAACAAAGGGAAATTTACCCTAATTTAGAGTAAAGATTCATCAGCACGGTCATTTTTAGGGTATAAAATTGTTGAGGGTAATTTTTATGTTTATGCTATAATAGAAATTAGTAACTTATTTGAGTTAAATTTGCAATGATATGGACTTAAGCTTAGTTTAAGAGGAGCTCGTGGCTAAATAATAATAGCTGCACGGGTCGATCTTAAGGTTAAGCAACGCTTGACGAGGTCGGGCCGTGGATGGGTGACCATTTCAACATACCGGGTTTCCTCCGTGCCTCGGAAAGCACGTTAAGCCGTTGGTCCCGGCTGTCATTTGAAGATCTTTGACAGTCGTTACGAGTAGTCAGAAGCTTGAAATCTGACACCAGTCTAGCCAAGGGGTACCGTATTACTCAGTTACTGGGTTGTGGAGGTCAGATAGGCAGTCGCTCCATGTAAAATACTGGTACTCAGCTGAATCCGGTTAGACTGGAAGCCGACCCTAACATAGTTGGGAAAAGGCTAGGCAGATGATGATGGACTTAAGTTTAAATATTACCCTTGAACCCGCAATTTCTTAAAAACTTCTTTTCGATACGCCTATCATAGTCTCAATGACGTAAATCCAATGATATTCAAATAAACAGATATGTTATTAGCGCGCGCATTGTGAAGACTCGAATAGGTCACAATTGTGACCTTTAGTCTTTAGTTTATGTCACGCATGGCGAAGAGCGATAGGCTTTGTTGAAACAAAAACAAAATAAAAAAATGCCATCGTGTGTATTTAGAAATTGTACCAATTATGATACCAAAGTACATAAAACAGAAGGGATCTCATACCACACATAAGTACGCAATACGCCTCAATTTACTAATTTATTTCATTTTTTTCCTAATATTCTGATATTTGGAGGTTAGAAAAAGATAACAACATTGGTGGTCAGAATAATGTTTGTTTACATTCACACGCAAGTGACAAACACTAGCTGCCTCTTTTTTCTTGTTGATTTTATCAAGCCATCCCTTTCGACTTGTAGTGAAATGTCAGATGAATGAAACTTCTGTGTGCGGAACACTTTTTTCAATTGTTTTGTGAGTGTATAACGTATCTGTTTATTTGAATATCATTGCGTAAATCCCAAAATAACCAGATTTTTGTTATGGTTTCTAATATTGTTATAGTAAAACTGGTCTGTAATTATACCTATATTATAGATTATAATGTCTCGTCTTATTTATAATCTTGCATGAAATGTATCAAATATATAAAGAACGGAGAGGGAAAGCAAATTAATAAAAAAATGTAATTTTTTTGCATAACTTAAAATCAAGACATGTTTCCAAATCTTTTTACAATCCGTTCAACCGATTTTGGGTTCTATCCTTTAAACATAAGGATGACATAAAAAGCATAAACCTGTTACCAAAACCAACTGTTTACTGCAGCTATCATTTGTCGTATCACAAACGCAATAGAAGTTAAAAAATCGGTTGAATGAGCTGTAATATGGGCTAATTTATACGTCTAATGTTATCGCAAATGGAGTATAGGGTACATTGAGATCAGACTTGAGATAAAACAAAAACGAGATCTGGCAATACTGGCTATGACATTAGCTAACGTGTTGTAGCATCATGTGGGGTGTTGTATATGTGCACGGTGCGCGTCGGGTGTCGACACGTCGGGTGGCGTGGGGTCGCGTGGGGTTTCAATAATCTGTTTCCACCTTCAGACTGTGTAGAAAGGGTTTAACCATAGAGAAAATATTGAGATTTAAAGGTGAGAACAGGCTAAATTAAACTAAATTCAAATTAAATAAATAACTAAATAAATTAAATGAAACAGAATGATTATATTTTCAAAATAATAAGTTAAAAAGGTTACAAAAATCGGTGATTTTGTGAGACATTATTAATATTATATTCTTCGCATTCGGTGATACACGTACAGAAAAAACATTCATTCAAAACAGTGCTTCCAACATTCAACAATAGTGACGTGCCTAGAGGGATTGATATCCGATAGAGGAGATTCGAAAGGTTATTTTGTTTAATTAATAATGGATATTTAATATGAATTTAGCAATAAAAGTGTGCATTTACAAGAAATGAAAGTGTAGTCAATCAACAAAATTGTTATCTATCAAGTTTACCCATGATATTTATGTTAGATTTTGTTACCGCGGGAAAACTGTGAAACGTTTGACTAGTATAATGGCCGCAAAAGCGACAATGCTTTACGTGTTTGCTCATATAGTATGAAATTTGAGTCCATATTATGCTTCTCCAATGCTTTATATGAGTTAAAAAAATCATAATTGAGATGGACATCAACGCTGGTAAGTAGTAATGAATTGTTACTAGAAGATTTTAGCTTATTTTTTCAAATGCTTCGATAAATTGTGATGATAGCTTAACTCGTAACTTTTCTCAGCGTGCGCCTTCATTAACAGCCCTATTTAATTGTTTTTAAAACACTATAATACTAAAATCAGTGTCCGAACTATATGTACACAACTCTTAGATAAAAATATCTGGTAAAATATACGTAGGCACGCTCGACAAGTAGTAGACAAACGATAAAATTATTGTAAGTAACACAGAAACTGAAACTCACCATATTCTATGATTCTGGATTATTGTAAATTTATTAAACCTGCTACCGGTACCGTTTACAATTATTGTTGTCATTTTGAATGACTTAACGTCCATAAATACAAACAAAGCAAGAAGTTTTTAATAGTAAACTTGTCATACTGATTAGAAGATAGAAAAGTTTACAAGTCACACTTAGTATGGTATGAATTCACTATGGACAAAGTTTCGAGATTTTTTCGAGTTTCAGAACAATACAAAATTGTTTTTAGAAGGTTTCAGAAAGTAAATAATAACCTGCACATAATTATTGATACCTACTATATCAACCTTTTACATTAAACCTGTGATTAAGTTAGTTTTTTTATATAGTTTGGTATTCTTATCACATTATTATAATTAAGATGGCAGTACCCTTTATGCCACCAAGCTCCATCATGCCTCTATATTATTTTTTCCTTGTAAATGTATAGGGAAAATGTGTTGAAGTTACATAGTAAAATGACCCAAATAAATCTGTTTTCATTTGTTGAAGTTCAGAGTTATAGTTTTGATACAATTATTGTTCTCTTTAAATTTTGATACTCAACGAGTTTGTTTCCGTAATAGAACAAGATTGTAAGATTGTGCTAAACATTATGTTTTACATAATTTCTGTGAGAATGCTTCTATTGCTTGCATAGTTCTTATGGGCTTTTAGTACAAGGCATTGGTCTGTCCAAAACCCTTTTCTGATCACATACCAAATTAGTCCATGCTTTTATTGGCTACATCTACCGTATTATAACATGTAAACATTCACTTATTTTGTTGTTTTTGCTTACCATGTTGGACCTATAATTATTTAAAGTGTAAGTATTTTCCAATTTTTGTAGTACTGATCAGGACAATAATTTTGTTCCCAAATACATATTCTATGTAAATTATTTGCAGGAGGGTTGAAAACATATTAAGCCTATCAAAGGTCTATGTTTTAGTTACCTGGTTGTTTACACGCTTATTGCTATGAATTACATAAATATTGTATTGTTAAATGCGGACTCCTTGGACCCTTAGCTCCATGGAGAAGGTAATTGTCTGTTACCATAGTGACTTCAAAAATAACAGTGTTGTCAAAGAAAATGTGTCCGATGTAATATGTTGAAATAATTCATAAACTTCGTTGTACCTTTTAAACTGTTTACTTTGCTTCCACAACTGCGTTCCTCCTACGCGCTACTAAAAGCGTATATTATAAGAGGTTATCGACCCGCGATTAAACGGAAAAAGTGTCACGTTACGAAATGGATTACACAACTAAAATCGATATCGGCAAGTTAATTGGTAAAGAAAACTGGCAAACATGGAAATAAGTGTTAAATGCGGACTCCTTGGACCCTTAGCTCCATGGAGAAGGTAATTGTCTGTTACCATAGTGACTTCAAAAATAACAGTGTTGTCAAAGAAAATGTGTCCGATGTAATATGTTGAAATAATTCATAAACTTCGTTGTACCTTTTAAACTGTTTACTTTGCTTCCACAACTGCGTTCCTCCTACGCGCTACTAAAAGCGTATATTATAAGATGTATTTGTTAAATTGCATTAATGAGTTATAATGACATGTATTATGATAAATTAACCACACACAGATTTTCAACCCTCCAACAATGTTTGCTTATAAATAACTGCACTTATTTGCCCTAGCTGCTGTATTTGTTCTTGTCTTCTACATCAATTTTGTATAATTGGTTTATATAGCATCCCAATAGTGGCCACAGCCATTTCACTAATATCTCTTCATAGGAACCTAAACAGTAAGATTTGTATTGTTATGCATTGTTAAAAAGTTTTGTTATAGTTCTACTATGGTTCAGTATAACCATGAAATGTATTATTTAAATGTGAAATCAGTAAAGATTTTAAGCATAAGAAATGATATCCAATGCTTAATCTGCAAAAGAAATCATACATATTTCTTTAGATGCTCATATTTTCACTATAGGTACAGCTCAATACATATTTAAAGGTGCCTCTGAGGCAAGTTGCTGTATAGTAAGAAATTCATGTGACAGCCAGGTTTAGCCACCATAACATTTCATGCTTATGGTAAATAATACAATTGAAATACAATTATTCGACACAGATACAACATAACAGCATCATAGAGTAAAAGACAGTAATGTAGTTCAAAGAGAAATTGCACTGAACGTGACCATAAGGTTTCTGAACTCAGCATTTTCTGGGCATCAGACAGCCAGTGCAGGTTTTCAGTTGGCACCCTGCAGCAACAGGACGAGGGGGACAAAATAAAAATATAATATTATAGATACCTAATTTGAAATGACTAGGGTATAGTTGAATGGGTGCATTTGACTGAATGCTCGCTTCTCTTGTTTATCTTGATAGAAATGTGTAGATAGTTACATTGTGGTTCAATATACTATATATTTTTTTTATTATTGTTACTTAATTTTACTGCACCTTGTGACAGTTCAGTACTTTGGCCCATACTGCACATTAATGTTTTAAAATGATGAAACAAAGATTTTGATATTTTCATATAAACCATTTTTAAAGTTACCCAGTGAGTTCCTTGTATACTTAATATGATTCGAACATAAGTTGCTTGGTAATTTTTTACTGAAATTAATAGGCCTACTTCAAAAGTAAAGACGGAACTTTCATTAAAATAACTAAATTAGGTTTGCTTTATGTTCTTTAATCAGATTAATGCCTGATGGGTTTTTCTTATTGGTTTGGTTCCTTATGTCTATAGGTGTTGCTTATTTTTAGTTATTTCCTTTTTATTTGATTGATAAGTTGATTTCCCTATACCTTACATGTCATTCTTCAATACAATGAAATGACGATTAGCAGAGATAATATTTATTTTCAGCATACTTATATTACTATGATGCAGTAAGATTACATAAATGTCATTGATTTACTTTATTGGTTTGTTTCAAAGAGGTCTCAACGCAATTGTCTCTGATCGATGCCCTCCTGAGCGACCTTGACAAAACGATCACACCATGTGCTAGCAAAAAGAATGAGAAAAAAGAAGAAGAAACACAGGATGCCATGCCAGACTCTACAACCAACACGGAAAAAAATAATTACAACCCATTCCAATGTGGAGATGATGTTCTTGTACCAAACAAAGATGGACGGTATTATTTAGGTGTGTATTTATTTGATATTGTTAGTCCCTACTATGCAATCACATCTTATAGGTACGATGGGTTTATCAGAAACTACAGATTGTTTACATCTCTAGGAAATTACTATATAAGCCTGCCTTCCATGTACATATTTTGATCTAACATAATAATTATGACGCTTTATTTTTGCCTTAACTATGCTCTTGAAATATATTCCTTGTCTTCGCAATGATATATAGTTTGTGCAAATATTGTTATATTAAAACAGTACATTCATGCAGCGTTTCCTTCCCACCAGGAACAATAGTAGAGTTGAGTACCAGCAATGATAACGACTCATGCGAGGTGGAGACGGGGACGGCGCGGTGCCTGGTCAAGTTCGGCGACGGCACGCAGGCGTGGGCGCCGGTGGCGTCGCTGAAGCTGCTGAGCGCGCCGCCGGCGGACGACGGCCGCATCATGTGCGTGGTGTGCAAGCGGCGCGAGGGGCCCGCCGCCAGCCCCGCCACCAACGCGATCATCGCGTGCGACATGTGCGGCAGAGGCTACCACGCCAAGTGCCACACGCCGCCAGTCGACGCATGGATCAGCGGTACGTAGTGTAATAAAAATCTCAAGGGCTCCTGGTCCTTCAAACGAACGTACCGTGAAATTGTTTATACGACATGTTACTGCTGTTGTGTATAAAGCTTAGAGGTTGAGCACATAACCAAGATATCTTTAGGATTTAGGTTCACTGACCAAATTCATAAATATTATACGGATGAACTTAGTCAACATGGCACCTAACTCAAAGCCCCATTAAAAACAGGTGCATTACACAATGGACTAACTGCGTTTTTTTTATGCTGCGGTATGAAATAATTATTTATACCTGTATTTTTTTAATAACACATAGAGTATCTCGCTAATATTTAATGTATACCCACGGTTCTGCTAAAGTGTTTCAATGAAAACTTTTTGACGTATTACTGTTTTTGAAATTGGAAATTTTGTGACAGGTGCATCATGGAACTGCAAAAGATGCGTGGACCAAAGATATAGAGTGGCCGCAGCGGAGAACAGAGCGCTCAAGCGAACAGACACATTTAGATTTAAGGGCGGACAGCAACGGCGGCAACAACAGGAACTCACCCCACCCTGCGATGTAGGTTAACCATTCCAAAATATCAACTTACCTATTCGTGTTTGTTAATAGATATTAAGATAAAAATATGTTTTCAGACTGCGTCTACAACATCATCGGCTTCAGTATCTGATGGCGGCAAAGATCAGAATGAAATACATTGTTATTGCGGCGACAAAAGCGATTGGCTTGCACAGGTACGTTTGAAGTTGCATGACATTTTTATTATGAGCCAAAATTTCAAAGCTATTCGTAGATAAACTACACTGCTACAGTCATATTCAAATTGGCAGGAAATGAGTTTCACAATAATCCTACTCCGCGTAATATCATGCAAAATAGAAAACCCCGTGATGTTTCTTGCTAAGTTGTTGACCTCCATCAAGTGTCTTAAGGTTACACTAGTCGATCATTACGCGTCTAGCTTTACTCCAATGTTTCACGATGTACGTTCAAAATAAAATAAAAATATAATTTGTCTCATCATTATCTAGCCCTGTATGGAAACAAAAAAATTAAAAATAAAATATTTGAAAGTTATGAGCGTCGAAATTTCCATATTTCAACACTAATTTTAACGCATCTTTGGGCGGAAATAAATACCATAAGTAGAAAGAAAATTACAAAATGGCCTTCATACAGGGATAGATTAGTAATTCAACAATGCAAATAATTTTATTTTAAAAATATACATTTATTCGTTTTTTCATGATATCTAGACTCCCAAAGGTCTGTTTATAAAATTTCGCGCGCTCGTTTTCGCCCTAAATCATCATCCATTTCGAAACAAATTTGCAAAAGTGCTAATTCGTACGCGAACTAGCTTCTTACTGCTCAACACATCATTTGCACGTGTTGTCGGATGAGATGGCATGCATTTAAACCTCGCGTACAAAATAGTTCGTGCCTTCGACTAGTTGAACCTTAATAATCAAATCGAAAACATCGCCCAATCGGCACCGCCCTAATGTTATGCTGGTCACTCACATACGTACAAAGTACAAATGTTCGTGCCATGGCGGACAGTGATTAGTCAATGCTATTTGCATACACATTGCACTTAAAAGTTAATTATATTAAGTAGTTTTTTTAGCCAAAAACCCAATGCTCATTTTTTTATGAGTAGGAGACTACTCTATGATGTGATGTACGTCAAAAAAAACGACACCGCTTTAAAAAACCTGAATGTGGTAAAATTATGCATGTATTCCCTTACGAATGTCGTCCTATTGAAATAATTTATTTCAATGAAACCATTTAAAGGTACTTTTGAATTGTCAAGCAGTCTGTCAGCCCAAAAGACAAAGCCCAATATTTAGTTTTTTTTTTATAGTTCACATACCAAAGCGATGCGCCAGAAACTCCACGCCACGGACACTCTTTTCAATCAGTAAATATATTACTAAGTATTGGTTCGAACATTGAGAATGATGTAAAAAGAGTCAACAAACAATTCAAAAATACATTTATTAAAACAGGCAGAGGCAGCTAAGTTATAATTTTTGTATATTTTTATTTACAGATGTTACTATGCTGTCGTTGTTCTCGTTGGTTTCACCAAAGATGCGTCCCAAGTTTACAATACCCGTTGTATGCTGGCGATAAGTAAGTATGAGCGTCAAGTACGCTTTACACGGCTTCGCTCATTTCGCGGCACTGGTACCCGCCATGATATACGTATTGGGTTTTGAAATCTTACATAGACGCCGCGGCCACCGGCCATGGTTCGTCGTTCGCGAGATCCCGTAGAATTTATACTGGCGCAGTGGCTGTTCTAAGTCCAATACCTGAGCTTCGCCAACATTTGCATGGAATGCAGATAGTTGTTGCTAGTCCAGACTAGCACCCAGGAGTTTGTACAGAGACATACATATCTGATCCAAGATATGGAAAATATACTTGGTCCCTTTATTTTAAAGTTATTGGTTTTTTTCACAGTTAAAATATCATAATTCATAGAAAAAACGATATTCGAACCTGCTTAAGCACTTAATGGTACTCTGCATGCCTACCCAGTGCAATTAGAGCCTACTTTAATTCTATTAAAACGCCTATATTTCTCAATATAGACGTATTAATAGAATTAAAGTATCAATATAATAATATATTTTAAATTTTAGGTTGTATATATTTGCGTGCGCCCACTGCAACGTAGGAGCGGAATACCTCCGACGACTGGAGCTTTGTTGGCTGGACCTGGCGCATCTCGCTCTGTATAATCTCACTGCTTACAATGCGCCGAATTATTTTGACCTCGATAGTGTGATTATGCCATACATCATGGACAATTGGCATGCATTGCAATTGCCTGAAAAGGTTAGTTGTTTACTAAAAATTAAAAATAAGTCTGTATTGATTTCTTCTCTAGAAATGTCGGCTCATTTTTTTTTCTCTTCCTAGATGTGGCGAACACCAGTAAAAGAGCGCCGTGAAAAAATCTTAACAGCTCTGACGTCTTCTCGTAAGCGATTCAAATGTGGACGCGAAATGAAGAAACGTGCTACCATCTGGGGTCTACGATTGCGCCGCCCACCACCGCCTCCACTCCAGCTTTCCGCTTTAGAACAGGTTCGAAGAACTGTTTTCAATTGACGTTTTATTAAATATTCACTATATATTATTCGATCATTATATTTGTATGTTTTACTTACAGATCGGGAAAGGGGAGGTTTTATCTGATGAGTTAGTGAGGGAATATGCACCGCGACTTAGATTTCTGCCGCGAGCACCATCGCCGCCGACAGTTCCAGCGGTTGATGACAGGTATTTATTGCTAGAATTGAATTACTGCTAAATGAAATTGTCATGATGCATAATTTTAAATGAGTCATTTGATTTTGTTTCAGTTCTCAACCTTCTAGTAGTAACAATGATTCTAGTAGTAACAATGATAAAAGTTCCTATAAAAATGTCAATCAACGTATGATTGTGCCAGTAGATGGTCATTGGCTAAACTTAATGATGGGCAAGCGGTTCCATGAAAATCTCAACTCCAACTCAAATTCAGAAAACGATTCTACTAGTTCCTATGAGTCTGTTAAACCTTCCGAGAACGACGAGCAACCTTCACCTTCCATTTGCACCTCTACTGCTAGAAATTCTGATGCCAAAGCCGATAACATAGAAAAAATAACAAATCTAATCGAAAACACTACGAACGAAGCAAAGCCGATCTGTGAAGAAAGTCCTCCTGTGCCATCTCTTAACACTTCTTTAGTTCCATGTTCTGTAAAGTTAAACAAAATATCCAAAGACAATATAGTTGATACGATCGTAAACAAGAATGACGTTACTAACGTCAGCATTAACACGCACACAACTAGAATAGCCACAATGAACTTAGAAGTATCTAAGTTGTCTACTAAAAACATTATCGAACATTCCAAAATAATGTCTCTGCAGCACATGGATAGCATAACTCCCTACACTAGCAACTTCAACCATGACATGGAGTCGTCGGGTGACGAGACCTCCAGCAGGGGCACCCTAGACGTTATTATACCACCGCTAAAAGATTTCCAGGGGAAGAATAATCCATTTTTGATGTCGAATACTTACACATCTAAGAAACCATTCTCATCATCAACAAACGTATACAATAAACAAAATGGAAAGCAGAACCATCACCACTCACGATTTTCTTTACCGGTGAACTTGAATCCAGTGATTGGTCCACTAGTGAGGCCGCTGAAAAGAAAGCTTAGCGAAAAGGATATTGTGATCGGGCCAAATGGTGAAGTTAAAAGAAGGAAATTCAGGAGGCCGCGGAAATATCTTCAGGCGCAGGTACTTACAATAAGCTCTTATCATTTGTAAACATTCTCCATACAATTAAAATAACAAATGGTTACATTTCAACAAATGGTCACGTTCAAAAGTGCCGCTTGGTGGCCTATTTGAAATAAAATTTCTTTGTCTTTGTCATTTTATTTACCGATTTATAATAGTTATATTTATTTTTACAGCTGAACAAGTCATGTCCTCTGCCTGATGACAACAAGCCTGCTCAAATCCCTAACGAAAACGGTGAAATCACTCCACAAGGCGGGGGGCACATCAACAACGTGAAATTTCACGGTAGAAGACTGAGACAGAGACAAGAAAAGAATTATTATGAGAATGCGAGAAGAAATACGAATAATAACAGTAGTAATAATAACAGCGTGAAGAGTTTACAGTTGAGTCCTCACAAAGCTAACAGCACTGCCGCTGAGGTGAACGCGGAGCAGCTGTCGGCGCTGAAGTCGAGCGTGCAGTCGTACTTCCGCGCCGGGCAGAGCTGCCACGTGCGCGCGCGCCGCCGCCAGCCCGGCGCGCCGCCCGCCTACCTCATCGAGTGGGCGGCCGACACCAGCGCCTCCTCATGAGCACTCTGATAAAGTGTAAACCTCGGAATAAAACTCACAAAGATAACTTTAAAGCATTGATCTTATCCTGCAGCCGAATTGCGTAAGTGAATTCGGCAAAGGAAACAGTTTGGAACCTTCAAAGAGTTAAAATCATTTCTTTAAAATTTTACGGTATTGCGAAACTAATTTGGAAAGAGTACTATCATCCTCCTGATGATTTATTTCCAAATAATTAGGACATAATTAATTTTGTTTTACTTACAACTATTGGTCTTCTAATGCTTTTAATTAAAAATGTGTAATGGTTACTTAAAACTGAAAAAAAAACAATTATTCTTTACAATCAATTCTACGTCAAAATATTGGTCATGGAAAGATTCATCTCCTTTACTTTTCAGAGTGTAATATGCAATACGTAAAGTCGTTTTTCTGAAGGTTCCAAACTGTTTCCTTTCCCGAATTCAGTTACGCAATTAGGTTGCTGGTGTCCTAAAACCTTTATAGATCCATCATGGGGTATAACGAAAGCGAGACGAAAATTGAAGGTCGATTAAGTTTTAAGAAACAACTAAGGTCTCAAATCATTAGCTTCCTGACATTCATTCCGAGGTTTAATCCTTATTGGACTGGACTAAATTGATTAATGGATTTAATCGATTTAGAAATACATGAATTTATTTAAATATCTATACATATTATTATTGTAATAATATATAAGTGATTGTGTAGTCTAGTTGTACATGTACAGTAAGATCAAGGAATGTGATATATTATTATTCCAATTGGATTTGATGTTTTATTTTAAAACTATTAGATCGTACTTACATTAACATCTTTTTTTTTATGCCGCTTCCACCGCAATATTTCCAAACCACTGCAATTTCTGAAAGCCAAAATCAACAAAGGCGACCACCAGAATAGCGCTGAGGCAATGAAGCTCGATGAAGTCCCGGACATTGTATTTAACTATCTTGGATCCCGCAACGAAATTTATCAGAAAAAATAACGGAGGAGTGGGGAAAATACAATATTCCACTTCCCGCTATACCAAGAAGGAGACCAAGGCCAGTAGGCAGGCACAAAGGGTTGTTTACGGTCCGTATAGTTTATCTGTGGTATAGTAACGACGCGCTAAAGCATGAGGCTTACCTGGCATGGGTCAACGCTCGATCGCGCAAAGCGAGTGATGTGGATCAGAAGAAGAAGGCCTTCAACAGGGCTGCCAAGTCCTGCAAGATGGTTTTGCGAAGGGCTCGGTTCCACCACATTAGCCGAATAGGGGCCAAACTTCTTCTTACCCAGCAGGTAGTAAAGCGTTTTGGTCCCTGGCTAAGTCGGTCGAGTCGAACTTCTGCCGTCCCTCACTAGCACCACTGCTGAAATTTCTCCGTTTTTTTTTTTTCAAAAACTATGTCACCCACTATTTTTTTATGTGGCGCGCACATTCACAGCAGATACGCACTAATCATACTCATCACTCTAGGAACCGCTTACCTGTTGGGGTAACGTACACGCAGCTCGTACGCGTACTAAGAGTACGTGTACGTTACGCATGAGAAACCGATTCCTGCTGGAGTAACGCTGTTCCAGCAGGAAAATTCTAAACGAATGTTCGGAGTGAGAAATATTGTGCATGGACAGAGAACCTTATAGTTGTGCAAGAATTTGACAAACCCAATTGGATATCAATGCCGGGGTCCCTGAGGGGTCGGTACTCTCAGCAAAATTATTCTTGCTGCACATTATAATACTCACAACGGATCTTTGTGTCTCTGAATTGGCTGCAAGAGCCTGCGCAGAAGCTATTTTTGTGTCAATATTGAAAATGAAGATAGCATTGTATAACGTCTCTTTCACTCACTTACGTTTGTCGCATCATTCTGTCTCACTTACGTTTGTCGCATCATTCTGTCTCGCTTACTCGATGCAGTTAAACTGTTTCGTGCGCAATAGTTGACAGCGCCAACTTCAGAGCCACAAAGATTCGCTGTGAATATTATAACGATCTGCTAAAACCCACCTTTGGGTATGCAGACGACAACACTGTTGCTGAGAGATACTTGTCCAACGCACGGGCTTCCGGGCCGCAGATCCAGTCTCTCCGTGAGGCCATGGTGGAGCGTTTGTTTTGTCCTTGCAGGCAGTCTCCGAATGGGGCGATGCCAATCTGGTCAGGTTTAATGCTACTATTTCTGGGCGCTTATTTACTTAAACTACACATTTGTTCCTAAAAAAAAGGATATATGTCATGTCTCTCTGAAAAAGGACAATGCAAAAAAATCCAGAAAATAAATGTTTGTCTATCAATCTGGAAGGAGTGCCGACAAGTGTAGTGAGTAATAATGATTTATAAATCCAGTATAAGTATCGGTCAATGTGACATCCATCAACCCGCACCGGGCCCGCGTGGTGGTTTACAACCCATTCACCACAGAGTACATTTTATATACCATTCACTATCACAGAGAGGAGGCCTGTGTCCCAGCAGTGGGAACATTAGTAGGCTGATGATGTGATCCTTTTTCAGAAAAACTTGACTTATAATCTTTCTTGGGAACAAATGTCCAGTTTAGATAAATAAGCGCCCGATGACACAATAGAAAATCCTAATATGTCGCGGCATAAACGTGTTTTTTATTGTACCTATTCAATCCAAGCTCATACCGAATTTGTGCAATGTGATATTTAACGAAAGTGCGCCATTCCGATATTGAGATCCAATATCAGAAATCAATATATATTCATTGAGGTAATGTACTACGCTATAATTGAAAATCTTCCGATATTACATGCCCTAAGCGCGAGCCTAAAGGGAATAAAAAAAAATGTGCTCCGAAAATATAATTGGCCCCACAGAAAAAGAAAAAACGCGTAGGTGCGCTCACTCATATCACTCTAGGCACCACTTTCCTGTTCTAACATACACATATGCAGCCTGTACATTATCCAACATAATATTGCGTTCATTCCAAAGAATACTGACGCAACGAGCTTGAAAGAAAATAATTTACTTTTAAAGTCACCATGCCCTGTGAGAAATTGTGCAACACAGTGATCCAGTCAAGTCCTGGCCAGCCGCTCGTGAACGGATGGAATGAATTGGTGGAGGTTTCGGCCCTTGGTGGAATTATCACACCTACATTGCCATTCCGATAAAAGTTCCTCCCAGACGTCAATATGTGGTTTAAATAATCTAGAATCTCTTTCCCACGGTCACACCGCGTTAAAAAGTCCGCGTCCATGGTCTCTTGTGCGGAAAGTGCATTGCAGCACGTCGCTGCAATTCAACTTCGACCGGAAATACGCCAGTATCAGCCGTATTGCGTAAAGCTGGGAACAAATTATCGGACGCGACTTACAGCCGCAGCTGATATGTATGCACAGACAGAAACATCCAGCGGGCCAGATCTTTATCGGACGTCCGCACTATCCACGTCCGCGATTTACGTCCGATAGTTTGCACAATGTAATGTACATTCATTACCCAAATACTCTTTTAAGTCGCGTCCGATAATTTGTTCCCAGCTTTAGTGAATACGGCAACACAAAGAGGTCAAACTCTTTACACTACACGCTACCCAATCGACCAATCACATGCGAGATGAATTTCCGTTTCTCGTTAGGGCATAGAACTTTTCGCCCTGATAATGCCTGCACAAAAACCATGCCATCTGCCCCTCTAAGAGTAGCACACAGGCCGTGCAGCCAAACAGCGCCGCAGCAAGAAGGTACGAGTTTGCGCCGCAACGGAGGAGGCAGGAGACGCGCCGCACTACTTGTCCTTAGGTTTGTATGGAGGCGAGTTTGCGAACGAGACCTCGATACGCGACCTAAGACGCTAGACTGTCTCGCTCCCGGACGATGGGTGTCACCTCACGCGTCACGCTCGAAACACCTGAACATATTGTCCGTAACCAATTCGTATCAATTTCGATATTTTTTTAACGCAAGTCTGGTTTCGTATACAGAATGAGGCCAAACGAACGTAATTTTGTGTGTGTTGAATTTCAGTTAAACGTAAATTACGCGATTCACAAAATTACGCGAGTTTGACCTCACCCTTAATGTTACTCTATAGCGGCGTCGCGCCGCAGGCGGCGTTTAACCTCCGAGTTTAACGCTACACGCTAGAGGTACCACCGCGGCGCAGTGGTAGCCACCGCCACTGTTGACGCCCAGCACCGCCGTAAACAACATCGTAGGTAAATTGCCATTATGTTTGTGTTTCTGGAGCGCGTGCGATGACGCGGGCCGCTGCACGCGCCGCCTCCGTGTACAGAAAAACCTTCCGACGCGCCGCGAGACGCCACGCTCCACGCACCACTCGACGCCCCGTGTCTCCAGAATCGCTAGAGTACCTTGTTGACTACGGAACCCTAAAAAGGAAGGAAGCGGTATTTCGCCGCTATTTATACTGATAAATTTCATTGCGGAATCAAAGATAGAAATTGCTTGCTTATCCCAGCCTTATTGCGTAAGTGAATACGGCAACGCAAAGGGTTTGACCGCTATCAATCGACCAATAAGAATCACACAGACGGATACTCACAACGCATCATTCATCTCGCATGTGATTGGTCGATTTGATAGCTGACCGCTATCCGACACCTTCGCCTTGCCGAATTCACTTGTGCAATTCGGCTGGACTCGCTTTTCTGGTGATCGCCACTGTTGTTCTGGCTTTCACGAATTGGGAATAGCGTGGAGGGCCTCTCCTCCTTAACCCTCTCATAGTATCTCTAAGTAGTCTGTGATACGATCTATAAAAATCTTTTTGCAAAAAAATACTACCGACTTCCAAATACAAAACTACAAAATGTTAAATAACTATATTTTTGGAAGTCGGTGTCTTTCGTAGGTACCAATTTTATTGCGTTATGGACACCGACTTCCAAAAATATAGTTATTTAGAATTTTAAGAATAGGTCGACGAACGTATCTTTATGGACATACGAGTAGATGGCCCTAAAGATGCGTTCAGGAACTAATTTTATTAAAGTTAAATAACACCAGCCCGTTTCTTAGTTATTTATTTAATTTACTTTTTTTTTTGTCTGTATCCACGTAGTCGTCAAAGCGAATTCGACTCTGCATTGTTTATAAATTATAACTATCAACAGAAGCGCGCCCTTGGGTAACCTAACTTCGTTGCTGTTTTTGTGACTAGACTTGGTCTTGATCTCCTAGATGGAACAGAGTACGTCCACAGAAATCCTCTATCGTGAACAGTCGTACTGTTTCTATAATCTTTATTTAATACATGACGCCGTTGGGTCGTTGGTCTAGTGGTATTGCTGAGCATGAGGCCTGGGTTCGTTTCCCGGCTTGGGCAATGTCATTGGGTTTTCTTTCTTGAACTTTTCAGTAGCAGCCCGAAGTCTGGATTTGTATCTGGTTGATGGCAATAGGATCGCCTCCTCTTAGATGGGACTTAAACATAACTGGCGAAAGGTGCACCTCTGTCCAACCCTTCGGGGACTACAGGCATGATGTTATGTGTGTATAAAATACATACCAATACTTTCCAAATAAACCATGCGCGTGTCAGTGGTGGCAGTGCCGGAGCTATGGGGTGCGAGCCGGGCAAATGCCCCAGATCGGATGTCCGTGACTACCGCCGGACCCCGACGCCAATCGCTTCCATATTTGGTACTTCGTTTTCACTTCGCCGGTTGTTGACAAAAACGGCTTTTTCCTATCCGACGGTTAAAACGGCATCTGCTGGATTAGCTTTGATACTTAAGAGTCAAAGAGTGCCCTCGACGAAAATCATATCACACTGTTTTGCGCTCAAAATCGTTAGACTAGATGCAATGCATCTGAACCCGGCTAGGAGGAGAGTACCGGCCAGAAACGTCGCAGTGTTATGGGATGGCCTGCTATTACAAAAAAAAATAAGCAGACGGTTTTATTGCAATATGTCTGATAATAAAAATGTACAAAGGTTTCGTAATGTTATTATGAAAAATGTCCTTTCTCAGACAATATGCGCGTCAGATGTGGCCGGAGCGCATTTAAAAAATAATCTGTAAATATTACCTCCGTCTCGTAGCAGGCAGTTATTGTTTTATAAATCATAAATGATTGCCGAGATTACCAAGAGATTGTTTTCAGACATTTTATATGTCATCTATAATTATATTTAGGTACCAACGGTTGTATAGGTTGGAACGGCGCTCACTGTACCGTTGCCATGGGTTATGAGATGTACTGATGTAATTTGAAAAATGGCTTAGTTACTAATGAAAAGTTTTTTGATTAGTAAGATGCTACACTAAATTTGTCTGATATTTTTTTTTCTACGTCTGGGCACAAAGTACGTAGACGGCGGCGGCGGCGCGCTTTCTAAATTTTGAGGTCTGGGCAACTTTTTTCATCATGTCCAACAGTTTTTAGACAGAAAGCTATAATACTCACAACGGATCTTTGTGTGTCTGAAGTTAGTTCTGTCAACTTTTGCGCAAGAAACAGTTTAACCGCATAGAGTTAGCGAGATAGGATAATGCGGTAAACGTAAGCGAGTGAAAGAGACAGTTATACAATGCTATCTTCACTTTCAATATTGACACAAAAATAGCTACTGCGCAGGCTCTTGCAGCCAATTCAGACACACAAAGATATGTTGTGAGTATTATATGTTGTTGTTATGTAAAAACTTTCAACACATAAAATGCTCACACTTTCTTCTGAAAAATTAATTTATACTCATCAATGTTCACTTGAAAACATGATTTTCAGACGATGTGATAGGTATGGTATTTGTTTTTATTTTGATAGGCTCTTGTTTGAAAACTATCTCGCCTGATATTAAGTGATGATGTGGTCGACGGTGAAGCACGCTTGCCTAGAATTATCCTATTCACTCTTGAAATAGAGGGTTGGGGGTTGTGGGTATCAGGAAACAACAAAACAAAGCCTCCGGCAGGGAAATCCACTGCTTAGCTGTACGCACAATGACAGTATTTGCAAAACGCTTTGTGCGTGTGGTTGGATGTCCACTATGTACCAAAGGCGCATTGCCGTACATCTTGTAGTCCGATGATGGAAAGGGCTAGGCGGAATCAAAATTCACCAGTGCATCATTGCCGATCAGCCTCTCGGCCCGTCTGGCAATCGACTCAAGTGCATCAAGTTGGTATTTGGCAGAACCGTCCCAGGTGAGAGCTCCACGCATGAACGAATTTGCGCTTTATACAAATTGAGCAGCTGTTCAGGCACGAAGTACCGTCTCACCTTTGCAAGTATCACCAACTTTTCTGCAGCCAACCTATCCTTTTCTTCAATGCATGGACCAAAATTGAGGGAGTCAATGTAACACCAAGAAGGTCGAGATGATCAGTTATCGGCACGGTTACACCACGTAAAGAAGGAACCGGGTGGAAATGGCTCTTTTTGCGGGAGAAAGACGCCTGGGTCTTAGCAGCATCGAAACTGACTAGATTGTCATTGCCCCATTCGGAGACTGCCTTCAAAGACAGGTTCAAGCGCTCAACCATGGACTCCCGAAGATAGCCCGCCAGTAGCCCGTACGCCGGACACGTATCTCTCAGCAACAGTTTTGTCGTCTGCATACACAACGGTTCCGAGTTTTCGAGGTCATTAATATGCAGCAAGAACAATGTTGCCGAGAGCACCGACCCCTTCTTTTCCTGCCTAATTTTTAATTTTCTTAATTCCTTGGTACGTGTATCGCTACTGGTGTCTAAAAATTGTGTACTCGGTATCTAAAATATATCGTACAACTACATTCTGAAAAATCAGACAGATTGCTATGAAACACCTCGGTAGATTTTTTAATATATTTGCAAATGCGGTCAGGACAGACGTGACGCGGGCAATTTCTGAAATTGACTAATGATACCTTCTGGCGGAGCACAGCCGAGCACGAGCTAAAGGCTCCTAAGTCGGTCCACACTACGCTAGTTCGTGCTCGGCTTGTGCTCCGCTCGTGCTAGGCTCGTCTAGCGTAGACCAAGCTATAAAAAATCCCTTCAAAATGTTTTTATGAGTGACCTTGTTTGTTGTGTCGGCAGGCCACTTAAGCCCACGGCTAAGTTAGTACGTGTATTAAGGGTTTCATTTTATGTATAAAAATGAAAGCACGTAAGTTGGAAAACGTCTCTGTGCTCCTTCTAAGTAGCAGTCTAATTAGTCTGTGGTAGCAGTCAACCTAATAGTATTCTGAGTAAGATTTTGAGGTATGCGACCTTTTTTTTCGAAACTAATGTATTATTGTAGTATCACGAGATAAAACAATGTTTTATAGCTTACAAAACGTATAGGTAGAAGATTAGTCCTCAATTAAAACAAAACTACTGGCTTAAAGAAAATAATGTCTACATTAAGACAATTTTAATTTGGTACGTTTATAAGAAACACTTAGCTGTGCTTATGTACTATATAAGCATAATTGACTATAGTGTATATTATGTAAGTTACCTCTCATAACTTTCAAGAGACACGTGTATCTTTACTATGTCTTGACAAAAATGATCAAAACTGCACAAATTGACGAAAATAAAATATAAATAACAATTTAAACAACATATATACAATATGGAATGTCAATATATTTTACTTCATATCTACATTTGATTTCGAGTTTGAGAGTAAATGGCTGAAATTAAAAAGTTGCTTACAATATACAATGTTTTTGTGGCAATTATTATTATTGATATTATTTAAATTCTCATCAATAATATTAATGAGTTATTTGTATGCAGAATTTGTTTATAATTTACTACATTTGCACTGGAGTATCTATCTACAAACACAAAAAGACATATTCCAATGTAAAATAAATATATTTCAAATCAAATGTATGACATTTGATCTGTTTTCCATGACAGACTGATAAAAAATCTACTAACATTAAGCAATATTTATCGAAAATCGAATACGTAACAGAAATTCCATTTAGTAATAAATATAAACCCACACCGTCACCCATTGCACGTTGAATTATGAATTTAAAGCGACAAATACTTTGGTCGCTAGTAAAATTTCTTAGCAACAACAATTACAGTTGTTTTCGAAAAATTCGAATAATACATCGATGCAATGACAAATGGTGTGAAGTCGCGTAACAGATTACATAGTTTATTTGATTGTTTCTTCACCAATTACATAAAACATGTTGATTTTCCAATTTCAATCTACCATTCTATCGTCATTAGTAGACACTATAAAACAAGTATGGAAGGAAGGAGACGCCTCTAAAACGAAATATAAATATAGACTTACGAATGTAAAGAGAGTTGTTTACCTTTAAGACCTTACATACAAACTTATAATATACAAGTTAATTTTAATTAAAATGCAACCCTCTAGTAAAGGCCCATAATATGTGACCATGAAATCAATAATGACGTTACAACAGTTTAAGTATACCTATTCACAGCACTTAACCACATGTTAGTCAACTGTTTCACGCACTTAATGATCACAAACTCACTTCGGTGTCATACTGTCACCATAATTAACGATTGCATTGACGTAAAATTAATATTTATATACTCATATTTACAATTGTTTAGTGTCCTCCATAAAGCACATTACAGTGATTCTTCAAATGCCGCCATCAAATCACTTTGCATGTTCATGTCTATCTGACCTGCCATCTGAAATAATTAAAATGTAATTTTTATAATTTATAAATACGAGTATCATAAATACCAAGAGAAAAGATTCAAATTATTATAAGTTTTTCTTGACAGTAGTCATTCAGTTGTTGAGCCTTTTACAGGTCAACTGGAACAGAACAGTTTTTAACTCCGGTACTACTTACTGCTGGCAGATGTGCGTGTGAACTAAGGGACCATAATGGTATTTTTCAAAATAAAAATCGTATGATTTAGAACTTAAAACAATTGTAGAACAAATCTGGGCATTTGTAAACAAATATATCAAAAATTACAGCCCTAAGGCCGTGACTACAAACAGTTGACAATCGATATCTGAGGTGTTGTTAGGCCAAGCCCACTGTCATCGATAGCTCAGGGACAAATTAAAATTGGAGCGAAAAGCATTTGAAAATAAAATACACACGACCACAGAGGCCCACATCATAATTATAAACAATGAAATCACGGCGAAGAGCGGTGCGTGTAATTTATCAAAGGGCTCCGGCGGCCGGCGCGTCACACTAGAAGAACGAGTGTGACTGTGAACTCGCCAACAAAACAATTTAAACCTTATACAGATTAGAGTTACAAATATTTTTAAGATTTTCGTTAATACTTCAAATTTGGCATTTTAACACTTAGATGTATTCGATTTTGAAATACGAAACTTAGGGCCCTCCCCACCCCTTTTCACACAATGTCACATTTCGTCGACCCCCTCCTTACTGTGTACGTATGACGTACTTTATGGATGGTTCCTTATAAATTCTTTAGTAAATTTCTGTAGTCACATTACCTTCATTATTCAGATACTTGCCGAGAACTGGCTGATGGTCTGCGAGGATTGAGGGACCGCACTTTAAGGTCTGTACTTTTTAATGTATTTGTTTACAAATTACAATTTTTTAATAGATTTGTTCTACAATTGTTTTAAGTTTATTACTAAATAATCCTACGACTAATGCGAATTACCAGTTTGGTCTCTTAGTTCACACGCACATAATAAATATATCCATCAGATTGCATAATTTCTACCATAACAATACAAAGTATCTTGAAATACAGGAATTTATAGAAATTGTGGTTGAGTATTTGTAGGACTTTGCCATAATTTTTATATGCTATTTTAGGAACTTATTTACAAGTGTTGTCACAAAACATTGTGTTTCAAGATGCAGTGTATTGTCATTTCACGGTAGATTTGTACTGAAACAATCCCCGATTCCCCACAGTATGAGCAGTTACGCACTGTATCCGATCCGAACCAGATAAATTTCTGTTCCGAAGTAGCCATTGTATATTTTGTTGGGAAGCTTACTCACTCCATCCGAAACCTATCCGTCATAATTCAGAAAATTTTCAATTCGGATAGAACTCGGCACTCAAATCTACGGACTCTGATCGTAGTGAGCAACCGCCCTGCCGGGCGAGCACGGACTCTGTGATGGGCGCTGACGATGAGCCACGCATTTTATCACGGTTCTTGCTCCTAAAATGCGATAAAAATGTGTGACTCAAGCCTGTCACAATAGGACGTGCTCGCCCGCCTGAGGCTTTATTTAGTTCAGAACAGGGTTGATGACAGGGTACCAAAACAGCAAATTATATTTAGTCCGCCCGTATCGTGTATCAGTCGGGACAGTCAGTCAGACACTCACGGCCTCGCGGCGGCGACGCTCCTGCTCGCGCTGGCGCAGACGCTCGCGCTCGGAGGCGGCGGGCTTGTCGGGCGCGGCGGCGGCTGCGGCGGCGGCGGCGGCGGGCGGCGAGGCACGCGCCACGGGCGACACGCGCGGCGACGCCACCTCGGCGCTCTCCACCTTGCGCACTCCCGCTCCCACTCTGTCATAGGGGTGTCTATGTTACATGTATACAAATTGAAGTGTTCATCGATAGAATTGATAGGCCAACGCTAACTCATCGCTTTTATTCATGAATGGTACAGGCTGTGTTAGGTTTGCAGCGCCGAAGTTTGTGGCTAAATGGCGCATTAATAAATTTCATACTAAAATAACATTGCGCCATTCCGTATGGAAAGCCTGGTTTTAGAGCGACAATAGTAGATTGTTGCATGGAGCGCAAAGTGAGTTATTAATGCACAAGTGTTATGTTGGTGCCCGAGCGCATGCTAGAGCACTGAATTAACCTGAGTGCATTAATTACTCACCTTCGCGAGGTGCGTAATCTACTTTTCTTTCAACTACCAATCTACCTACCGTGATAAAATATTCTAGCTCAAATTAAAAACTAAAGTTAATGAAAACAAAGTTATCCCGCGACTTTTGCGGCAAAATGTTATTAACAATTTCATTTGCAGCTGTTTTTATACTTTCTGGAATTGAATTCGTATCGCTATAACTGTCTATTTCCATTTTTTTTTAACTTTTCTTGCTAAATAAGAATTATCAAAGTTTTACAATGGTACAATGTGCGCGCCATTTGTTTTTTTTCATCAAATCGATTTTATTAAGCCTTAAGCCTAAGATTTTTCCGATCTAATGCATACATTTTATATTAAACTTAATGGGAGTCATTAAACCTCTGTGGTAAATTTATATCTAAATAAAAACAGTGCACTAATGAAAAACTGTGCAACAATGAGATTTCATATAACATTTCTGCACTGTTTTGGTTCTAAGCAAAAAATACGTCCTTTATGATCGGTTGTGTAGTGATTAATGATAACATTACTACGTAGTTGAAAGAAAAATAAATTAAGTGACGTGCAACTAACTGGTCAAGTGGTTTTTCAATAACAATTACCTCATTTTTTCTTCGTCAGGATGTCGCCTTTCAGTTTCTTGCCGTTGTCTTTCTCTTTCAGCCTGTTCCTTTTTTCGTAACTCTTGCTGTTCTATAAGGGCTCTTTGGCGGTCAATTTTCTCCTTAGCTTGCTTTTTAAACGCCTACAAAAAATTACAACAATTTACATTCCTGAGCAACATTTTGTGCTATTTCTTTAAAACAACAAACAAATCTACATTAAACTTACTTGAAAACTATCCATGACAGGTTTTTGTTTTACTTGATGATTGGTACTCATGTTTGGTATACTCTGCGGACTTCCAGCCTGAGCAAGAGACGACCAGGAACTAGCGTTTTTTAAATTTTGTTCCTGTTTGAGTTTGAAAGCTTGTGCAAAATTTGTATTTTTCGAGTCTTCCAACTTTTTTTCCATTTCATATTTAGCTCGATCAGACAAATTATTAGAGACCATGTTTGGTACTCCCATTAGGTCTTCGATTGGCTTTGGTGTGAGCAGTGGCTTCACATCTTCTTTTTTCGCTGCAGGTGTGATTAAACAAGATACGTTCGGTATGTTGTGATGAGACTGGGAGATTACGCTGTGAGGCGCTGAAGGTAAGGGGTCAAATATAGACGACACCGGTGTAACACTGGTCATGCCAGGAATAATAGGATTTATATCGGGTCGTATCATCTCGCGTTCATGTGGCATTTTGTCGACATACCCATTGTGAGGTGGAAGGTACATTTCAGTTTTAATCTGATCAGGCATACGTGCAACCTCTGCCAAACCTCCTAGTTGTGCCATTAAGTTCTGATGAACATCTGGCATCATTTGAGGTTTAGGTAATGAGAACTCTTCCTCGAGACGCATCGACGACTCTGAAACGCCAACACTTACATCCATAGGCACATCAGCTTTAAGACTTTGCTCGAGACTAGCCAAGGACCGTTCAATAGGATCAATGTATTGCGACGGGTCAACTTTATCCAAACCGTTACGAGGCTCAATTTTAGGAATAGGCTTCTGGTCCTCCGTGTCGCCTACAATGGGTGCAATAGAAGAATCGGCAATGTTAACAGGTGGTAAATTGGCCTGCGGCGCGGACACGGCGAGGCAGACGGGCGGCGGTGCGACGGCTTCCTTGAGGTCCAGCTCGTGCGGCTCCGGCGCGGCCTCCACCTTTATGTCCTTCACGTCGGGCGCGGCCTGCGCCGGCGCGGGCGCGGCCACGGGCGCGGGGACGCTAGTCGCTACTGTCACCGGAGGTACAGCTTTCAGCTAAAAACGATTTTAGTTCAGTATCATGAACGAATAATCATGTACATGTTGACACAGATACTTATAAAAAAAACTGATAATTACAGTTTGTGGTGGGTGTTGGTGCTGCTTTTTAGGTTTCTTTTTTGGCGTCCTACTGGGGCCCGTACCTGAAATCAAATAACGATGCACAAAATGGATTGTGAGCCACAAAATTAACCTACTACTGCACAAATGTATACTTAACTTGAGATACAGCATCACGATCCAGTAACCACAAATTCGTCGAAGTAAAAGAAAATAATGAGAGGAGAAGCCAGTGTGTACTTAAGTTCACTGATACCGCACAGTTGTTTTAAAACATTATGAAAACACTATTTGGAGTCTTTAGTTTTCACTAAATACTACATGAATTATTTATTCATTGTTCAGATCTCAGGGTAGCCAAAT
Source organism: Orthosia cruda (assembly GCA_964057195.1). Taxonomy (NCBI): domain Eukaryota; kingdom Metazoa; phylum Arthropoda; class Insecta; order Lepidoptera; family Noctuidae; genus Orthosia; species Orthosia cruda. The sequence continues at coordinate 13,467,880 of OZ059825.1, read as the reverse complement.
GAAATTCATTATAAATTACTTAAGAGATTTACTTAAATTGTTATATATTGAAATATATACAAAGTTTATTTCCACTCACTCTTATATCTATTAATTTTAAGTCATGAGTTGATTAAATCAATCTTAAATAAAATTTTACACACATGGTGTTTCTGTTTACATTTCAACTCTCTACATAACATTACAACAAAATGTTGGGTTCAAATAACTAATTGCACCAAGCGTACATACTATTCGCTTAAAATAAAAGTTGAATCAGTTTGCCACACTTCAGAACCCGTTGGATTTGTCAAAACATTATTGTATTGAATTTTATCTATGTTTATTATTTTAAGTTTCAGCTATAAAATAATTTGTCTATAGTATTGGTATATATTAAAACAATTTTAACTAATGAGATTTATCAACTCTTAACGAACGGGTCCCAAAATAAAAGCAAGTATTGATTATCAAGTCTTGTCAGATAATCTCGATTTTGACAAAATAAAATATCATTATGTATACAGTAAACTTTGTTGTTCTGCTCCCTTATTGTCTCTTTGTGGACAATGAAGGGATTTCTAGGTAAAATATTATGTTTACTACATACTAACTTATACTATAGATTTTTTGAAGCAACCTGCAAATTGTACTTGATAAAAAATATATACTATGTAATGGACTATTGTTTATAGTGATTTCATTGCGAAGTTATTCCGCTTATACTCTCGCATTATCCAACAAAATTTAAAATACTAATCCTTCTAGTATGATTCAATTGAGCTAATCAATGTGAATATATTATCTAAAATAAAACATAGGTACATATGCATAGTGTAAAAACTTTCTAAAGAGGCCAATAAAACATAAGTAAATAAGTAAAATGGTCAACATTTTACCAAGCAAGTCAATCATAAAATGTGATGTCTTGACAAATGATAATTTAATTACAGCATTCAAAAATCGGTTTATCAGGCCTTGTAAAGTGCTATGTAATCGGTATACAAATTACTTTAGGCCTATTTCAACCTAATAAATTACAAGATTTGAGAAATACTACATAGTGTTTTTTTTTTATTTATAAATAAATCGATTATATAAACAAACTGCACGAAAAAGAACCTCGAATATTATTTTGTTCCAGAACGTAAACAACAACAAGAAAGAGAAATATTTGCATTAAACCTTGATTAGTGACCTAAATCTCGCCATAAAAAATAACTAAAATTAAGATAATGTAAACCAATCTTCAACACTGGTTTACATACATATAGCATTACAGAAAGTAACTACATATATACAAAGAATTAATAACAGTTTTTGTTCTGAATTAGTTGTAGACCTAATGGCTCGAGGTATTTAGAACAAAACATAAGACTACAACTTGGACAAAATATCCATATTTTTTTACATCACTGCCTTACAATGCTCGCAGTAATATTTTATATTGTAAATAATACATTCTATCCAAAATTTCGATTTTGATATCTATCAGGCAATCATAAATTATACTGCAAGCATTTACATTTTTCCTCATTCTCTTATGTCTGATACACTAAAACTGGCTCATGTCACAAACCAAAATATTCTGTTGTAACAATTTATATAAAAAAATCTCAGAGTGAATGCTAAATGTGTACCAAAATTATATAATCAGTTTACGGTTACAAATTAAAACAAAACTGAGATATAACCAAAAAATTATATGCTTGTCAAACAAATACGCTGATATTGCACTGATAGATACAAAGAAAAATCCTGGTGTCCAATAACATTTTGCTTAATATTATAAAAGTATGTTTATCCTCGACAATCAATAACAAAGTTTGCAAACAATTTGTGAAGGAAGGAGGCCAGCTTTAGGTATTTTTTTTTTATGTTTATATAGACAATTTTGATTTACACGTCACATTAAAGTTTTGAGAGCAAGCATCAAAGTGTTTCAAGCACTAAACCAATAAAACATACCTTTTCAATAGAATAAATTTTTAACTACAACATGTCACAAAATACATCCTCCATTGTAACAAAATGAGAACTGAGTCCACCTTGGGGCTAATTTTGCTTGCTAAGTTGGTATCCGTCCTTACACAATTGTTTGCAATAGTCCCTACGGCTGCGCTCGACTCGCCAGCTGCTCTCGGAGATCCTCTTCGCTTCGCAACACTGGACGTACCGACACTACTATCTATCCTTGTTCTTATTATACTTTTCAAGCCTCAATCAATATTAAGTGGGTTTAAATTTCACACTCAAAAGCAATTAGTAACCGTGAGATCTGAACTTTCCAATAATAATCCATAAAAAGAGATCGAAACTTCAAGGATGCAAATGAAACAACATCGCGTTTGAGGACATGATATAGTTAAAAAAATATTAATGTGAAAAGGTATTTCCTATTGGTTCATGGAAGCAAACCAAATAACATAATTTACTCTTACCGGCACCAATATCATAGTATCAGCGAACACCAAAGCTGGCTTCTCCTCCTCACTAACAACTGTTTTGTGCCTTTACCAACATTTCTTATATTTCGCAGCAGACTATAGACTCGAATTATATATTATTTGAATCAAACTTCAGGTGGTATCCCTCTCCAATATCACAGTAATGAAAATAATATTTACTCAAAACTACTACCACAGTACACACACTCATACTTTCAAACTCAAATCAAACAATATGTTACACAGTACTTGGGATATTATGAATTTTATTTTGTTTCCATTCATGGTGCTAAATGAACTCATTTTATGTTGCATCTTATGGTTCTCTTTTAGCACCTATTATCCCCATTCAATATTTTAATTAGCTAACACAATCACACTATGGCTAAAAATTCTTACTGCGTGCATATTTGCAAATTTTAACGAAACAGAACAAAATATTCACATGATCCTTTAATTATTACCTATGAGCCCGTTTATTTACCGCGAAAACTCTACGTATACGTTCATGGTGAATGTAAATTAGAGGAATTTGAAAGCTTTCGCCTCATTTAAAAGTTCACAATCGCCATTAACATTAACGTACACGAAGGAGCTGCAGACTTCTGACCAATAATTTTCGCATCGGGCGCAATCTAATTCAATACTTGATGGAGACAAACTCCTCTCTCATTATAAACCAATTGAGAGAAAAATAAAAAAATAAACTGCCAATAAAATAATAATATGATAAATCCTCAACAATGACAATGAGATTTTAATAAATAAATACTATAATATAAGTATGTTGTGGGTCGCCCTTGAGCCCAAGATGTCACAACTACACATATTTCTCAACTGATGTTAACTCATTCAAGCAACATTCTCATGATCATTCCATATCATTCATTCTGCCACTGACATCAATTTCAGACTAGAAACACATTTAACAGTTAAAATTGCATTTCATATTTTAAATAAAAAGTTTTTGTTCGGTCACATCTTTAAAAAATACTGGCAAAGGTAAAAAACTTATATTTCTGTCTTTGAAATCTTTATGAAAAAAATTGCTAGTAACCTAATTCTATTTTATATATCTCAAGCATTTGAACATATCCATACAAAGTGAAATATCCATCTTAATTTAAATGCAAGTATCATTAAAATCTAATACTAATAACTGTAATTTACATCATATGGTACAAATAGGGTACCACTCAGTGCTATACTTTGTGTCTGTCTGTGAACGAAATGATAGTATTGATTACGTAAGTCGTCGGCAATGTGGGCTAACCTGCTTCACTATCACTGCTGTCTGATGAGCTGGTGTCCGTGCTCGACGACGAGTTGGACGAGTCGGACGAGCTCGACGACGACGACATGCCGCCGCCCAGCGCCTCCTTACAACCCTCTGCCGACAATACACACGCTTACAATCTTTTTACGATGAGATGTCACCACTCAAATTATTAAACTGCTTTTTTAGTAGTTTACAATACTGTTGCATATCAAAGGTGATTCAAATTTGGGCGATTTTATAAAATGAGCGGCATGTGAGGTTTATAATAGAAACACACGATTTTTTAATACCTATGTGTAGTTTAATACACTACTCTATCTAATCACAAAAAAATCACCATTTAAATATATTTATATTTTTGATTTCATTATTGGAACTTTACAACATGCGAGTAGATAAACTTTTTTAAGTGTCGACATTACATTGGCGCCCGCCAATGTAATGTAGACGGGACCCAACGCAAACATATAAATACGGATTTTAGATACGAGTTTATTACTGACCTTTTTTCTGTTGCTGCTTTTTATTTGTTCCTAGTTGCCCAGATACATCTTGCAGCCTTTTTTCTAATTCTTGTTTCTTTTCTGCTATTTGTTCATCCTTTGATTTGCCAGACACTTTTCGATCTGCAAGTGTAGTGTCAACAATACAGATTTGTTTTTTTAATAATATTAATTACTAAACATTTATTGGAGAATTTTGGTTTCACCAACATTATTTGCCAAAAGGTTAAGGAGAGGGATATTTATCAATATGAGTAAGGATGTGAAATATAGATAACTAGCTTTTGCCCGCGACTTTGTCCGTGTGAATGTCGGTTATTGCGGCAAAAGTGATATCTTTCGTTTGTTCTTTTTTCAATAAAATGTATCCTATGTTACTTCTAATACCTGCAAGAATATGTGTACACCGTTTCATGATGATCGGTTAAGTAGTTTACGCGTGAAAGGGTAACAAACAAACTTACTTTCACATTTATAATATTAAGCATGATAAAATTTTACTACAATTACTGTTTTATGGTGAAAATGTCACCAGATTATTTCAAACTCGGTAAGTTTATGAACTATCTAGAGAGATTATAAATTAAATGGATATTGACGGTTTTTAAAATGGTGTCATTGTCATGGTTTCTAATAAAGTTCAACTAAATTTGTGTAACAACACAAACGATTGTGGTATTACACAAATTTCTAATGTTACTTCATGAACAATGTTCTCTCACAAATAAACATTTTGATTAGATTCATAATTTTCCCAAAATGAGAACAGGAAAAAGGAAGGACAAGAGAAACGAAGGACAGGAGAAAGGAAGTAGGAGAGGTAAATAATGTTGGTTCAACTCACAATAAGGCTTACGTGTCTTTTTTCGAAGACATGATGCAACATAGTTTTCCAGTTCTCGAAGAGTTGATGGTTTAAGAGTTTCAAAGTCTATTTCAATTTCATCCGGATTAGAGTCTCGTAAAGAGGGTTCTCTACTTTGTATGATGTGGACTACTTTGCCAAGTTTGTCACCTGTTGAACAAAATCATAAATTACTCACTCTGTGTATGTCAAAAAGCTTATGTTTGGTAGAATAGCCTGCTGTATCGTAAAATATTGCTCAATAGCAGCGGGTGCATAATTTTACTGTAAATGTCTGAAATGTAGTTTATCTTAAGATTCTCTGTAGTCTGTTTACAATCACCAGCTTGTAATTTTAATGAAGATTTTGGTTATAATGAAGGTTAGTACTAATATTAAGCAAATCGTCGAGGTATAAACACATTGACGATTTAATTGGCAATTTCTAACCTACACCTTCGAAATTGGTGATTATTGAAAATATCTGACCTTTTTAACATTTACAGATATCGAAAACATTCACAGTAACATATAAAATAAAAATAAATCCTTTTAAGAATCACAAACTCTCACTAAAAAAATATTTCCATTTTACTTCTAAGTACAACCACATACACAATTCATAACACAAAATGTCGCATAAGATACGTACCAGGCAGCTTATTGATGTCGAGCGAGAGCTGTCGCTTCTCGTCGTAGGACATGGGCTTGGCCTGGTCCTCGTCGTCCGTGTCGGGGTGCGGCGGCACGTGCGGCGGCGGCGCGGCGGCGGGCGCGGCGCTCTTCTTCTTGGGCGCCGACGCACGCGCGCCTGCCTTGCCGCCGCCGCGCTTCACGGGCAGCGTCTTCCCTCGGACGGTGCTGGGCGCTACAATCATACGTCCATCTTAGAGGTTTAGCTCTTAGGTTTATGGGGTATGTTCAGCACTCTTCAAAAATAGACAACTTGGTTCAATAACAGAAGCAGCCATACAATACACTTTAGGCTTCTTTTGACTACCAAAATTGCAAAAACACAATTGACACATTCAAATCAATGGCGATGTTTCTATTACCAGTACCAGAGTTGAGGAGTCTCCTCAAATACGTAGTACATTTAACTCAATGATTAGCAATTCCTTTTTATCCCATAAAATGCATAGCGCCTATGGCAACTGTGTATTTTCCGGGATGAAAAGCAGCACTCAGCAATAGCATCAACTAGAAAGTATTTTCCTAATTGGATCAGCAATTCAAAGGATTACCACCTAAAAACAAACCTCTTTATAATAATTTCGATAATGGGGCTAGTAATGGTATTTACAATAGTGTTGCCATTCAACAATGCTCCTTGGCATAAATGGTATGTATGGTGCTTGCCTCAAACCAGCACTTTCACAAAAGGCTGTACCAAAGTGTAAATCATATCATATCTCTTTATATGAAACATAACTCACCTATATTTTCTGCAATATTATTCGCCTTGGCTGCGTATGCGGCTGCTGCATTGGTTTTGGGAACAGCATTGTTCGGTACTGGTTTTTTCGTCTTATCCTTAACTTTTTTCTTTGCTTTCTTTTTAGTATTAGATTCTTCTACTAATTTCTTCATTTTTTCTTGCAGCGCAAGTAACTCTTTTTCTAGAAGCTGTACTTTGTTATTTCTCTCCTCTTCTGAATCATCTGATTCAGAATCCGACTCGGAGCCGGACTCCGAACTGGACACCGGGCTTCTCTTTTCCACTTTCAGTAAGCCTAGATGGACGGGTTCGTCAGGAATCTTGGCGTATCTGGAAAATGAGGAACAATATACCGAATATTTTTTTTTACCAAAATACAAAAACTCATGGCATATTAATAAAAAAAAAAATTATACCTCATTTCGAAGACGTCTTGTAGTTTTCGAGCCATTGCAACGACATCGTGGTCCGGCGGATTATATTTATAGCAATTTGTGAATATTAGACGTACGTCGGCGGCAAACTCAGCGGCTGTTTTGTATTCTCTATTGTCCATCTTATGTTTCACGGTGCCAAGGTCCATGGGTTTCTTAATAATGTCAAAATAATCATGAAGTCCAAGCAATTCAGCGTCTACAGGTTTATAAAACGGCCAGGCATAACCCTGTCGAAAAAAATAAGTGAGGCAGAAGATTCGTTAAGAATCAGTAGAGGAATAATATTAATTATAAAGTAACTTACTGAATGTTTTTTTGAAAAAAGTTCTTTCAGAATTTCATTACAACTTTTGAGTGCATCAGATAGTTTCTCTTTGCCTTTTGCTAGTTGAGGAGTCATTGCAGAGTGGTGAGAAGCGCCCGCCCCGCTCGGAGAAAATCGACCCATTTTAATGCTGTCTTCTGCTGTCCTGTTCGCCTGTTGGGAGTTGGTAAGGTTCATATATAAAACAAGGTTAAGACGGCATAAAATTATCTAATAATGCTATTTGCAATACTGTATTATTCCAACATACCTTTTTCTGGCGACCACTTTCTCTCCTTGTGGAAATTTTAGCAGGTTTAGGGCCGCTCTGCTGTTCTATGGTAGGTGTAGTATACCCTCCTTCAAACGAACTCCCCATAGGTGTTGTAGTATCGGCTTTTCTTTTCACGCCTTTTTTAACCTATTATAATAAATACTTGATTTAGGAACATAAATATAACAGCGTCCAAGCAAAGACACAAACGAAAGAATCGGAGTAATAACCTTAGCCGGTTGAGTTTGGGATAATGCTACCGCCGGTATAGTCGAGACGGGCGGAGCCGCCGGCTGGGTTACGTGGAAGCTCGAAGGCTGTGTCGCCACCTGAGAAGAAGTAATACATTATTAATTTAATTAGTGTCATTTTGTTTAGATATATTGTAATGCAGGTCGACATGACTGGCTGCAGACCTGTTGCGGCAGACCGGCGTGCGTGGCGGGCGGCGTGGCGGGCGGAGCGGGCAGCGCGGGCGTGGTGGTGGTGTTGGTGGAGCCCACGAGTACGGGGTGCGGCGCGGGCACGGGCTTGGGAGCGCGCGGCGTGGCGGGCGGCGCGGCGGCGGCCGGCGGTCCCGCGCCGCCGCCGCCTGGCGTCGTCGGGCCACGCTTCTTCACTCCGCCCTTGGCTCCTTTCGACGGCGCCTCGATCTCCTTCTCCTCCTTGTCCATTTGAGCTATCTGTGGATGGCGGATTATTTCGTGGAAACCTGTATACATCACGATCGAAATTGACAGTTACTATCTATTCGATAAAGTATAATGAAGTCATGATCATTCTACTTGAGCTGTTACGCCGTCGTATTAATTGTTTGGAATCAATTTATGACCCAAAACTTACTGGCCTATGTATATGTTATGGACCAAGTGATTAATACGGCATTTTTCATCACGCACGGGCAATGTGATAAAAACTATTGAAATAATTAAATTGACCGAGCTTTCTGAATAATGCCCACCACTTATTGGGCTGGGTAAGAAATGGACGTTATTTATCTTTTTTTTTTAATATTGACATTTGTTTTAACATAGATGCTCCTATTTCTGTTTGCAGGGCCTAAGGTAAGGTAACATGAAGGAGATGACGGGAGCTGAGTTCGCTCACTTCAGGTCCCCTCATCTCCTACGAACCTAACCTATCCGTGTCGGTGTGCCCATGCGAAAGTAACTCTGTCTGTCTGTCTTTCTGTCTGTCTGTCTTTGCTTCACGCCTAAACTACTGAACCGATTTGTGTGAAATTTGGTACAGACATAGTTTGGAACTTGAGAATGGACATGGGATAGTTTTTATTACAAAAAATATAAAATAAAATTTATTCCGGACATACAGCGCCATCTATTGGTCAAGAGTCGGCATCAGAAGTCACTATTCCACGCGAACGAAGTCGCGGGCAAAAGCTAGTTGACCATAATTATCGAATTGCCAATGACCAATATTCCTAACAACCACACAATGTGATAAATATAGAAGTATAAATCAGTATTAATTACATTGCCCGATTTGACTTGACTAGATTCATAATGCCACGGACATTGTACATACTTACATACATAGTACCTCATTAATCACTTGGTCCATGACAAAATCATTTATGTTGGTCACTTACCCGATTCAGGAATAATTTCTCCAAAGTTTGTGCCATGACGACCACATCTTCGCCTGGTTTATTGTAGACATAACAATTGGTGAACATGGTGTTAAAATCTTGAATACATTCCTGAGCTGAATAATAATAGTTGGATTCAAGCCGCTTTTTTATTGTTCCCAAATCCATGGGTTTCTTAATTATTTTGTGGTAGTCCTAAAATAAAAATAGATAATTTAAAAAAATCTTACGATTTATTAAAGAACCAAATCAATAATATATTTAGGTTTTAAATATTTGTATAATTAATAACACAAGTACTTACAGGGAGGTTTAATTTTTTCGCATCTACTGGTTGGTGGAATGGCCAAGCAAACTGATGCTTCCATACTGCCTTCATTACATTCTTTTGAAGAAATTGCAGCTGATTCGTCATCCGACCCTGCCGCCGCGACGGATCGTCAGGGGGCGCGCCATTGACAGGCTCCGCCGTTGGCTGTATAACACGTACATTCGGATTAACCTACAAATGCTACACCAACCAAACTGACAGCCTACTCACTACATAAATCATAACAACTTTGAAATGAACAACTTTATGATAATATTTGGAATAAAACTTACCGTGCTGGTGGTAGCGAGAGGATCGACTGCCTGCTGCATTGTGCTGGAGTCAGCAATCTACCTGCCAATGTGACACCATAACTGTAGTAGATATAACAACCTTAATGTGGACATAGTAAGGAGTACTCAACAAAGAACTCTCACCTCAATTGTAACAAGAGGCTCATCCAATTTCTGACTAAGAGGCATCAGCTATACCCTCTTATAACACTAAACCATTCTATCATAATAAAATATGTTGGTGCTTTTGCACCTAGTAGCAGGTCATCCCATTCATAGACAAAAATAAAATCCTACCTGAAAGAAACATAGTGAAAGTTATAAAACTCTCCTCTAGGATAAGATAATACTTCAAGAGACTAAGAAATTTGTTGAAGTCTGAAAAGTTTAAAAAAAAACTTATTGTTTTTAGCACATTTTTAAAATTTTCAGTAAATAAAAAACTTTGAATTAAATTTATTACCTTGCATTTGAATGCAGGGTAGGGTAATACGAATATTGAAGCACCAAAGGCTCTCAGCTTATTGACAGCAGTGTCTTCAGATCTGTAACAAAATATGTATTTTTGAACAAAGAATCAACATCAGTAAAAATCCTAATAATAATTCTGTTTACAGAACCTAGTTGTATCATAGACCTTATTTTTATACTCCTACGATATTAAACGATGCGGCGGGGAGCACTCAGAGAATGCAGATACTTGAAAAGTTTGTAACTATGTCTCCAGCCAAAGCATGCCTAATTGACACAGCTGTATTTTCTTTAAAAAAACCAAACAAAATGCCAAAATCAACTGTGGCATTTATGACATTGTTTTATAATTAACTAGCAACCTGCCCTCTGCTTTGCACAGGTAACAGAGTCTACTTTTTAACCAATTTTCCAAAAAGGAGGAGGATCTCAATTTGAATGTTTTCTCTTTCAGATGTAGTATTGTATCAATGTATCAGCCTGCTGCATCAAGTATGTTATATACATTAAAATATTACTGATGTTCATCCTACTTAAAGAAATATTTACGTACTTTATTTCTAATTTATTATTTTTTTCCAATATATAGATACATATTTCAACACTGATTTATTCTTTGTATACAAAATTGCATCATATTTTAGCCAATTTTCACAAGACCTCAATGAATTTAAACTTTCCTCATGAATAACTCCATTCATTGACGAAAACCCTAACGAAAATTTTTTAGAGTTCACCACATACAGACAGACAAGTGTGGAAGGAGAACTTTCTTTTATAATGTTTAGTGATAGTGACTTATGCTGTTTTATCTAAGATATAAATGACAACTGCTTTGCTTGCATTATTGTAACTGTGAAAAAATTACTCTCTAATATTTGTAATATTTGGTCAAAATATATTGAATGAATTGAATTTTTGTCAATAAATAGTATAGTATTATTAAATTCCTTTTAACACTATAATCAAATTGGTAGAAGTAGGCCAGTTTAAAAAAGATATAATAATTGATTGTGCCTAGATCAGTAGGACGCATCAAACATTTAATAAACACATAAGGCAAAATTAAAAGATCAATTTTGACCATATCTAATATCTGAAAGAAAATCAAAGTACAGTCCAATGGCACAGTTTATTTAACCATTAATTTCATTTTTTCATGGCATCAACCTGAGCTTGTGAAATGATGTAATTTTTTTTACAAAAACAAGAATTTTTGATTGCTGTTTCAATTAGTCAGAAAAATAACATCTGAAATCATTGTATTGTTATCAAAATCTTCACAGTACACCTTTTTTAAAAATTAGTGTTGATCAAGTACTGGTAGGCTTGGGATAAAATATTACTGACATATTTGTTGTTTAAGCTCAAATCAGTCAGTTGTAAACATTGTAATGCTTTTAAAGAGAAATAGCATTCACTGTCACACACCTTCTGGGTGCCGAAGGTTAGTTTACAGAGACTAATGCAGTGAACCTTCTATTTTTATTATCTAGGTTATGAGGATAGGTTTTCAATTGATGTGCAGTATTTACAAAAGAAAGCTTTATAAAAATGTTGTATTGTGGATCATCAGCCCAACAGCTAACATGTTTTTGAGTGTTAACCTACTTTTAACTCAAATAGCCTTCTTTCAATACAATAATTATGCATTGGCAAGCATCATGCATGTGAACAACTTTAATCATGCAGCTTTGAGCTTACCTCTACTACCACCAAACACCAAACCAAGCTTCTCTTTTAATGGCAAAAAATACAGAAAATTTAACTGGTCAAATGAGTCATCAGCAACATATATAGCAGAATGACGCTTCAGAGAGCGTTTATACGTTCTAGAACATTCTTTGGTCGTAGTTACACATTCAAGTAAATTGCAGGTATCAGGTACAGAGGCAGAGACCTCAATAAAAAATAACAGATTTGGCACGAATATATATTTGAAAAATATAGTCAAAGAGACAAATTATAACGTACAGCTTTGTTTCTTAACATCTACTTCATAAGAATACGATCAGGTACAATACAACAATTACTAACTACAAAACAATGTTTGATACTAATACAAATTGATTGTGGTCAATACTTTAGTCAAATAATAAAGGATCTTCTATGATAAATACAGCTAAAATTATCTCAATTCCAGTAACTAGAAATGGGAGAAAATCGCTTGAAAGAGGCCATGAACAAAAAGTTTAAAATATTGCTTTAAACAAGCAACATGCACTCTCTACTTGAACGAATTATGCAGCCCTATGAAAACAGCAACAAAATAGTACGAAAAATACATCAAAATAATACCAGTAAAGCTAAAAATTATGAAAAAAGACTTACGAAGAGATATTAACGCCAATATGGCGGATGAACTAAAAATACGATGTTAGAGTAACTTCTTCAAACGCAAAATGTATCGATTTGCTCCAGTCTAACAGTCACTCCACACAAAAAACTAACTCATAGTTCTTTAATATTTGTATAAATTCATAGTCTTAAAGTAACTAAATTCACTGAAATCTATAAACATTAAAGAGTAGCACAACACGACCTCCGAAGACACAACGAACTTCAGACATGGCGGCCAAACAAGACCCAAGAATGACGAGCGTCTCTAGGCATAGTAAAAATTTTCATTTTGCACTGGAAAGGAAAATTCTATAAAATCAGCATAAGAAAATGTAGAAAACGTGTGTATTTTAATTTCGCATAAGAATATTTTTCAGGATTCCATATAAATCATAGGATTGATTACGATAGCTCTGCTTGAGATTCTTTGGATTTTGTACGGATGTATAGAGCATAGAAAATTATTGTTTTTGATTCAATAAATTTAAAGTTGCAAGAACAAAAATAATAACGGCTGCAAGCCTACACATGACTGCCAACTGAAGAAGCAAGATTTGAAAATGAAAATTCACATTTTAACTAAAGATATTAATTATAAGGTTTAATTTGTAACAAAAAACTGGCTAAGTGCGTGTTGGGCTACGCACAGTCCAGGATTCCGTAATCAGGATGAACATTTACGTATGATGCATTATATTGGTTTCAACGACACCAAACATTGTATGTATTTTCTAGCATTTATCAAAGAAAATAATAAAGTTATTTCTGCAGTTCTAAGTTAGCCCATATCAAAAACCAGCGATGCAGCTGATGTCTGGTGGAATTTTTCGAGAGAAGCGGCTGTTTAATTCATTCCTAATGGATATTGTGATGTAAGATTGGTGTAGGTTTGTGTCTTTAGCAAAAATCGTAACTAAATAATAAGTAGAATCATTGAAACATGCGCGTATTCGGTATAGAAGAGCTAAAGACGGCAACATACGTGTCGTGGCGTGGCGTAGCGTGGCTCTACTAATCAAACGACTCTGTTCCAGCCTACCTCAAAAAACAACGAATTTTGTACCCAATCAACTGCGTCCGAAGGCGCCATGCCACGCCACGACACGTAAGTGTGTTTCCGTCTTTCGAATTTTATTGTAGTATTGACAACCTCAGCGAAGCTTGTCGAAAATGCTGACCAGCTATATTTGCTGGCAAGAACTCTAAGGCATAGCACGCATTGCGAATTGCGATTTTTATACGGTTTTTTTTTTCGCTTTGCGTGCAACTTCATACAATTCCATAGGTCACAAAATGGGCGGCAAAATTCGCGTGAAAAAATATCGCGGTGCGTGCTAAGCCTAAAAGCGTAAAAAGGTGTTACATTCATTGAACATGCACATTTTAGTGCAGAACCATTTAAACATTGAGTGTATCAAAATATCTAAAGGCCTTAGTAGCCAGGTCATAAAATTCGGAAAAAAAAACAAAGCAGTAGCTGAGGCGGAACCATACTTAAGCCTCGATGACACTGGGCTAGTTTTCAAGCTGTTAGTCGGCGAGTTCGCGAGTAGCTTGTAAACTTGCTCCGTGTCATTGAGCTTTTTACAATCTGCACCGAGCAAGTTTACAAGCTACTCGCGAACTCGCCGACTAGCAGCTTGAAAACTAGCCCAGTGTCATCGAGGCTTTAAGTGGCGTGGCGTGTCGTGGTGCCTTCTGACGCAGTTGATTAGCTATAAAACTCGTTGCGATATGACGTAGGCTGGTACAGAGTCGTTTGATTGGTGGATCCCGCGTCACGACACGCCACGTCACATAAGTGTGGTTCCGCCTTAAAGGTTTCTGTAAACTTTAAGGCGGAAACACACTTACGTGTCGTGGGGTGGCGTGGCGTATTCTGACGCAGTTGATTGGCTACAAAACTCGTTATGTTATGACGTGGGCTAAAACAGAGTCGTTAGATTGATGGATCTCACGCCACGTCACGCCACGTCACGTCACGACACGACACGTAAGTAAGGTTCCGCCTTAACTATAACTTATAGTGGTAGGTCGTCGATGTTCTAGTGGTGGGCGTTGAATGAACGAACCGATTTTTTAAACTGTTTACTTGGCGTCAACTGTTCGACTAATTGACGGGTCACGGATAAACCAGTTTACTCATGAACGACACTTAAGCATCGGCTTGATTTCGCGTAGTCGACGCACTACGCAACGGAACGTGTGATTACGAAGACCATTTATTAGTAATCTTTGACGAAGACAGCCGAGCCGAAGCATGCGACGTGCGGTCTGCTTGTTATTCTTTCTCTCTCTTTCTCATGCAGAAATAAACACGTTCATCTCACTCACTATGTGAACAATGTATCTGATGTGAATGCTGTAAAATTTATTAGATTACGAATCTTTATTTGGTTAAATAGTAAATGTTTTTGAATTTTACTTAGGGACATTATTTTTAGGGTTCAGTACCCAAAGGGTAAAAACGGGACCCTATTACTAAGACTCCGCGGTCTGTCTGTCTATCTGTCACCAGGCTGCATCTCATGAACCGTGACAGTTGATATTTTCACAGATGATGTATTTCTGTTTCCGCTACAACAACAAAGACTACAAACAGAATAAAATAAATATTTAAGTGTGGCTCCCATAAAACAAACGTGATTTTGTTGCCAGTTTTTGTGATAATGGTACGGAGTCTGACTCGCACTTGGCCGGTTTTTAGTCTTGATGGAAAATATGCATTACGTTTCGTTCCATTCAAGGCAAAATATTAAACTTTCGCATTACCTACTTTTTCCGTTCAAAAACATCAGCGAAGGTATGAACGACAAAGTTTATAAAACAATTATTATATATAAGTGTAAAACAAATTACTTAATAAATAAATAAAAATAAGCTGATTGTAAATAGTGGGTTGTGTAAATAGTGTTTACAATACTAATCGACTAATAAACAAGTTTTTAACTAAACGACCTAATCGGCAGGCTTATTACGTATGAAACAGCAATCAGCAATATTTGCGCAGAGATTGTACAATCATCGCGCGAGTATCGCTTTACGTCAAATAATTGGAAGGCTTATTTTTGCGAATTAATTGCTCTTCAAACACGAATCCGCATTATATATGAGCTATAGCCACACCATAATAATTTTACGACAGCACTGCTAACAATAAAAATCTGCTAACTGAAATGTGCATTTATCGCAAGGTGATCGCGATCATTTCGTATTACGTATGGTTTTTAACAGCAGAGCGAAAGCGATCGGCGAGCAAATGTGGCTGTCAAATTGCGATAACTTTTTCCCTTGTTGTTGGTCGATTGCCAATCGCTCGCTGATGGCTGAGTAGGTACAGAAGTTTTTGGGTATATGGCGGCTTTTTTCGTGTGTTATTTTGTGGCTACTTTAATTATCCGCAAATTAGAATAATAATATAAAAGTAAATATTGAAATAACAAATTCCTGGTGAATATTGTAATGACAAATTGGTGTTGTTTTGTGTCTCTAATGTCTACGCAACTGGACTATTTGTTGAATCATTGAAACAGATCACGGTAAAGTGGAGGATTTTTATATACTGTAGTGTTGGCTACCTCAGCGAAGCTTATATGTTTACCTACTAAATACTTACAAACACATAAGATTGTGATAAGTCCGATAAGTATCTTCTATTATATTCTTTTTTTATATGGCAAACACCGATGTCGACTATTCTGCCAATGTCTAAATTAAATTAGAAAAATAAATTTTACGTTTCATAGCTCAAATACGAGATAATGTAGTCTATTAAGTGATGTCCTAATTCATGATCGATTCGATTTTTTATAACAATCGACAATTCGAAGAAATTTTAATCAATTTTACTCATTGACATTTTAGTCATCCAGTTTTTCAAATTAATTATTATATTATGTAAATCAAAAGAAAATATCCAATTTTCACTGCCATATTTACTTTACACAAATACTTTACATCTGAGAATATTAATTTACCGGAATATTGGAGCTAAATAGTAATCAAATTGACTATTGTAAAAAAAAGCCTCCACGAAGTAATGCTCTTTCATAAGCTGCTTAATTCATCGAATGATACATTTTATAAATCATCAGACAGATAAAATAAGTTCTGTTAAAAGTGACTGTCAAAAAAAAAGACTTGACTTAAAGGCCTCAGTAGCCAGGTCATTAAATTGATCGCGCAATAATTGTACAATTATTGCTACTTGCTGTTCCTTACGTAATAAGCCCGCCGATCGTTCACTGAACTGCGCATTAACCGCCGCTGTTCAGTCTATGATGTAAACTAGACGAAAATTAAACTGTCTTATATGAACTAGATTATCGTAGACGGTAAACCAGTCTCGTTTCGTCGACTGTAAAAAGTAAACGGGCTAGTTTTTTGACAATTTCTTGCTGTAATAGTACCAAGCCACCAAGTTGCCAATTATATCGCTCAACACAGTGCAACAATTGCTGCAATCTTGCAGTGTAGCCCGGCGACATTGCCAAGATATTTTATAGTAGTCGCATGTATTCAATGTCTTCCCGGCTAGATTGCAAATGATTTACCTCGCTTTGACTTACTGCAATATCGCCGTATATCGTCTTTGCTCCGATGTATAAGTTCATCTCTTTTCCCTCGCTCGCTTCCCCCCGCCTCTTCCTGTCGCTGCCTCATTAGTGAAGTTCTTTTGTACCCGTTGTTGATTTTATTCTGTTCGTCATGGCCGAGTGGTCAAACGAAAAGATTTTGTACTGTATTAACGAAATCCATGTACGTCCTGAATTATGGGATGTAGAAGCTAGTTCATATAAAGATCGTAACCTTAAGAAGTATGCTTGGGCCGTAATTGAAGCGAAGTTTCATGTAACAGCCGAAGAGGGATACGTAAAAATCGTCATTAACTACTGAGATCTAGCCTCAATATATACTCCGCGTGTATGAAAAAGATTATCGGTAATCCAGTTTCAGAATCATGATGACTACACTTGGCAATGTATTACACAATGAAATTGCAGCAAGGGTAGAAGTTGCAAATATATTGAGATTAATGGGTCACCAAAATTGCCAACAAGATGCAATTTTTTGTAGGCCGTTTTCAGGCACCTTAAAACCGGTATAGTTCTCCTTCTCGCTAAACTTCTTCCCCGCCCTGAAGTTGGCTACAATGGCTGCGCAATATAAGTTTTTAAACTGTCATGGTCACTAACATTAACATTATAAGCGGGATATTTACCATGTTTACTGTTTGTAGCGAGTTTCCGCTATTTCGGTGCTGTTGCAAGCACCATGATCACGGATAAACTGAAGTTATTGCGGGTGGGTGTTTATGAGGCGACAAATCGGTCTTCCCTCTTTCTTGTTCGCTTTTTGCACTCGGTACCGCTACCATTGTCACTCACAACTCGATTGTGATCCCGACACACGAAATTCACTATGTCCGCTCGCGAACTTTTTACGGCTCTTTTTCGGGGTTTACACAGCTGAACCACTGGATTCCAAGCTCTCGACAGTTGAAACCCATCCTCCCGGTTGAAAGTTTTATATTTGGTAATCTCGATAGCTTCCCTCACCAGTCTAGGGATATAGTGGCGTTCTGCCGAAATGACCTGAGTAAACATGGTAAATATTCCGCTTATAATGTTAATGGCTGCGCAGTAGTAAATCTCATACAAAAACAACACCGTTTTGTGCTTTGCGCATCGGAGAGCCAACTTCAGGGCGGCCCAGAAATTTGGCGAGCACTATATCCAAAGTTTCGCATTTATAATATTAGTAAGATAAGTTATTAGTAAGAAGTAATATATTAAGATAGCGGGAGTGCAACTTGTGACGGTACTTCACAACCACAGAGTACTTTTTATTTTTACTGATCTGATGTAAGACAAATCGACAGGCTAGTGTAAGGGCGTGGTACCCTAGTCGGGGGCGACGCCCATTCTTGGCACAGGGCCCTGAATACCTGTGTGAAGTGTAATACCCGTTTAAAAAGCAGGGCAGCATACTTGCTTGTTTTGGCATCGCAGTTCACGCAGTTCAACGCAGTTGTAATACGGCTGGCTACTCACGCTCGTTTTCATGGTTATGATGCCTGGTTTTGAAATTCGGAAACCTGAATGTACACATTTCATACTATGTGTTTGCAGCGCACACATGATCGTATATTTTCCGAATGAAAAAAATACCTGACTTTCGGTTCTTTTCAACCATCGCGTTCGAAACGGATAAATCCAATCTAGCGCAGCAATGCGCTAGGCTTCGGCATGCCCTATTATGAATTACTTTTTGAAACCGAAAATACGATCAGCCTGAAAGCGTTCTAGTTTTAGAGTAACCGAGTAAATAATAATTCCATGCTTTGGCACTGGAACGGAAAATTTAACTCTGACATGACTCGTCTGCGGCACGGCTCTTTAAACTATTAAATGTCGTTTTTTGCGCATAAAGTGCTTTTTCTATCGGGTTTTCGTATGAACTCGGACAGGTTACACAGTCTCCCGGGTGACCCGGTTCAGTTATACACATATAGCTTGTAGCCTTCCGTGTATAAAAAGATTCCGCTACTAATTACGACACAACATTGTGCAGTCTGTTTTAAGGCTCGACGAGAAGCCGGCAGATACAATCGTTGTGCTGTCTTGATCTATCATCGTAGCCGGCTTTTAACACGGTTTTGAGCACCCTATATATCTTCTAAATCTAATGTTTGACCCGAAATTATACTTTATGGCGAACGCATAGCACGCACTGCGATTTTTACTCGCGCGATTTTTATTCCGCGCGAATCATTTAGTTCTATTTGAGCGCTTTCGGAAAAAACCGCGCGGATATAATACTAAAAAATTTGCGCGAATACAAATCTCAATGTGTGCCTACCTCTAGAAAATCCACACCTCATTGAAAAAAAAATCCAATGAGAAAATCCGATCCTTGGTTTGACTTGTTGACAAGACGTTATTGACATGACAGTTTGACACTTGACAGCACAGGCCAGTGACGACAGCCCGAAAGCCACAGCAGTTTGCTTTGCCTTGCCTAATGGTTTGAGATTTTTGGTGAGCTCGAACACCATGAAATGACTTTAAAATTGCTCTTTGTAATACGTAGAACTACAACATTTTGTCTAATTCAGTCGATTTCTTTTTTAAATTGTATTATATTAAGTGCCACGTTAAAGTTCTAAATCGAGTAAGTGCCTGTGATAATAATATTATGTAAATGTTACTATTTCAATGTATCTTTTGCTGACTTATAATACAAAGTTAACTTCTTTTGTAAGAGATATTCCTAAGTCTTAACATAAATGTTGAATCAAATCTTGCATGGAGTACGTTATAAACTATATTGCAATATTTTGTTTTATGCTACCTGCCACCAGATTACAAGGTCTCGCATTGTTAAATGGAATAAGTAATTTAGTCTGTAAGGGTGTACACAGGTGCATACATATTAATTTAACACTTGTGTATATTGATGGTAATAATACAAGCTCTGATAAAAATTGCTCCAGTTTCTACTTTCACTGTTCATTAAATGTCTCTAGAGTTCACCAGTGAATGGTAAAAGATACTTTCTAATTGATAAGTACTTTCACTATCCTTACAGATATTGTTTTGCCCAAGATTTTGTTCTAAATAATACAGGTGATTCTGTAGATTTCTTATAATAATCTATGGTCATTTATAATATTATATAAAAATATTTATTTTTATAGAAAGGATCTTGTTAACATCAGTTTATTAACTCTAAATAGATTTTAATAACACTAATACTAGCCATCTGAAAATAAATCTTGTGTGATTCACTGCTGTAACTTTGTACATTTATTTGTATTGCTTGCTATCACTAACTCAAAGATAATGAATGAGGTACATATCATGAAGTATTAAAATTACAAGTTGTGTGCTCTATGCAAACATTGACTGCACTCATTGATATTTGCGTCAGTAATAACTTATTCTTACATCTGTTGGAGCCACAGTTGTATAACTAAGTATTTAACTGTACTAAGTATTTAACTGTAACATAACATTATTTGTTTTTGGTTTAATCTCTTAGCTGTTTTATAAACTTACCGTTGCTTAGTAGTCTGATGGCACAGTTTTAAAACATCATACAGTTGATTCAACAACTTGTTTAATCTATTAGATCTAATTAGAACAACAAGAGAATACCTATGTGTGTGTGACAAAAATTTCAAACGTATTCTAACAGTACCATCGATGATAATCTGAAACTCTGCATTAATATGATTTCTAATGTGTATTTTTTTAATTTTTTTTTAGCATTTAATGATTATGAAAATGTGTTTTCACTGTACTCTTTTTGAGTATTGTAGGTACTTATTATACTGGTACTGGTAGAAAATGCCTAAGGCATTAAGTCCGCCTCTGTACTTTTGAGTGCATGACGTTTTATTGTAATGCAGTGGATTGCTTATTTATTTCCACAGAAATGGATCATATGAGTATGGGTCATGCAAACCATGGGCATGAGCATCATATGAGCGGGGACCACATGATGGCAACTGACCATGATATGTCGATGAATGGCACATTTGAAGATGATATTATTCAAGTAAGTTGTTTTTTATATTGACTGCCTCTATATATACCACATTTAATAATCTAATACCTTTAAACAAGTAATTCTTATATATATAATCTGCAGAATCTCAAAAACGGTTCCAAAGATTTTCATGAAATTTAGTTTGAAGGGGGTTTCGAGGGTGATCTTTTTCATTTTTTAGAAAACGTCATTTTGTCTATTTTCACGCGAGCAGAGCTCGGTCGCCCAGGTACTGTGAAGGTATTATACTAGACAATTTGTTATGGAATTTCATGATGAGGTAGTTCTTTTCCTGCTGCTTTGCTCCGATGGCCTATCTTGTAGAATCCATGCATTTTTTCAGGGTAATAAGGAGCCTACAAACTATAGTGTAGCTTTCTATCACTTAAAAGATTTTCAGTAATTTGATCATATATATTATTTGCGTCTTGATAAGATTAGGTAAGATTAAACTTCACTCAGCTGTTCTGGCTAAATCATGGCTCATTTACATTAGGACGTTTTGATTTTGACCGATTCGATGGCAGCCCTTATTCGGTCACCGACTAGTGTAAACGGGTTTTCGGTTAGCCGTATTCGACCACATCCCGTATTCGGTCACCGACTTAACAGGTATTCAGTTCGGCTGAATGCGGTCGCCGAATCCGGTAAACCGACAACTTAAATCAATACGGGCGCCGTATTCGGTGAGCGACTTAATGTAAAAAACAGGTAAATTCGGTTAACCGAACCGGTTCAACCGAAAGCGGTCGCCGTAAACGGTGGCTGACGCGCCACTACTATTCAATTTCAAAGTGGAAACAAAAGTATATGGTTTATATAGACTCATTCACATTTTATATTGAATGAATATATATTTTTTTTACAAACAGATCTCACCCTTGCCTACACCTATTCACGAAATAAAATATACTTTATAGTTCCAACAACAAGCGGCGGAAGATAACTTCTTCTTTTTTTTTTTTTTCATAAAACACTTGATAATAATAATGTATATTCAAGTGTTCGATTCAAACTTAATGGAGATGTGAAGTGCGCTCGCCGCGCAGTACCTGACCTCGCAGTCCTCGCACCCACTGTCATATGAATTTGCTATTGTGTATCGACTTGCCTCGTGTTCCGAGCTAGCATTAAGTTTGAATCTAATTAACGTTTTCTTTGAAAATTCATGCGCGATATCGCCTATCGGGCATCGGCGCAATTTATGTTTCATCGCGCTATCTTGTACTTACATTATTTTAATCTTAAATACCTGTAGGTAAATACATTTGGCAATTGCATTTGCTTTAGTCCCGCTAGAAACAAGTTTTAAGCTAAACTTGTTTTATCATTGTGCTGTAATTGCCGTAAATTCATAAAACGATCATCGACCTTCAATGTATAGTGGCCATTCACACTCTACGTGCATTATACAACTCGACGCGACGGAACCTTGTAAATCGAGCAAAGGATAGCTATACAAATGTACACTGTAAGTAGTTACAGTATTTTAAACGTTAACTGTGGTGTGGGAAAAGATATAAACCTTGTCCTTAAGCCCCTTAGCACATTAGAGCCGCTGCAATTAGGAAACATAGGCAGTTCTAATTGACAAACAATATTACTATATCAACATTTCGTTAGTCTGCACTTATCTACACAGTACACCGTATTCAAAAATTTAAAAAAAAAATAAGATTTCGAGGGTTCACGGGCTATTTGAACTTTACAGGAGAACATTTTTCGGACAAAAAAACACGAACGTATAAATTTTTACGAAAAAGTGGTACAAATATTTTGTTTTCCTTTACAAAAACCGCACTATACTTTTTTTTTTACGTTTTTGATACCAGAAATAAATGTCGCTTGATACGAAATTACCTCAAATCACTTTTATTTAGAAACCATAGAGCAACACGGTCCACCGGCGGTTTAGAAACAGGCAAAACGATTCCCATTTTGTATACGGGGTGGGCAAACAATCGTGGATCAAACGAAACAATGCGATAGTTGGGGTTATTTGAAGTGGGTCCTAAGTTCCTAACGTAACAATTATTTTTTACTGCATATCACGTCAACTATTTAATTATCCTATAAAATAAAGTAGTTACCCATTGGAAGGGTTGTTGAATTTCTCATTGGAAAGTAAAGTAGGTACGAAATACAAGTAGGGGAAGAGCTAGTTGAAAATAAATAAAATGCCATAAATCTAACAAGCTGATGCGGAACTTCGTGGTCAGAAGGACTGGTCTCCTGGCGTCGTACAATGGCGTAATACACTCGGTTATGTTGAGTAAGGGCCCATAGTAACCGTAGTAGCTTGTAAATGTTCTTAAGAGATTGTATTTAACTTTTTTGCAATTGCGAACTGCATTTAAATATTTTTAAATAACTCTTAAGTTATAAAAATGGGCTAGTTTCACAGGGTTTGATTCTAATCGATCCTGTTTCTAACAAGGATCAAAAAGGCTTATTCGAATAACTGCGGTGTACCTACTAGAAAAGCCAAAAATATTTTCCCAGAAATTTCGTACTCAATTATTACATATTTTCCTTTTAAGTACACATAACTTGACACTTTATTCAAACAAGGTAAAAAAAAATAGAACATACCTTCAACTTCAACACCCGCTCCTGACTAACCACAATATACATTGACTTATGTATACCTAATGCTGCCCGCAAAGAGGAAAAATACGATTAAAAATCACTTTGATCACTTAAGTACCTACCCATTTCTTGAATACCTTACCCATAATGAGGGTCATTATTTCATCAGCGGATAAAATTAGCACAAAACAATTCTTGGAATCAGGACCATTAGGGTTACCGAGTATCTACCGATTTAGTTATTCCCAGATTGGTACGACTTTTGTTTTGCTAGCTTGTTCCGCAGGCTTATTACGTATCTTTTGCAAGAGCAAAATGATAGCGATTTTTGCGCAATAATTGCTCTTCAATACAAAAGTTTTAGAGTTGTTGGCGGTTTTTTATTTAAATAAGTGCATTTGACAATCAGCGAGCGATTAGCAAAAGATTGTGTAGGACCTACCATACCTACTATGCAGGTTATTCCGACTTTTATGACATAAAGCGTTTGATCGCTATCGTTTTGCTCTTGTAAAAGATACCTAATAAGCCTGCCGGACGAATCACAAGGCCTTAATTTTTATTATTGGTTCAACAAATCTGATTTCATGCTAAAGATGAAAATCACTTCCAGTTTAAATTATTCATCAAAAAATTTACAATAAGTATAAAATAATATATTGCCCTCCTATCTCTGGCCTTTTACACTGCAAGCCGAAAACATCAATCTCAAACAGAGTAAGTTTTGAGAAAAGCAACTTTTTGTAAAACGTATTTGTGCGCTAATAAATATTTTTAAATTTATACGTAATTTTTGACCATAAATCTTATTGACATCAACTCATCCATAAATTGTACCATTATACATAATTTATGAAATACCGCTATATAAAGGCTTGCAAGAATGAGATACTGCTTTTAGCCTTATACTGCTCTTAGAACGTTCCATACAAAAATATGTATTTTTTATATTTGACAAAAATACCTGATTATTTTGTAATAAAACTTCTTTTTATATTTTTAAACAACTTTATTAACGTTTCCAGAAAATCACAAAACAAAACAAGCAGTTATTTGCTTTCTATAACATAAAATTAATCAAAAGTTGGCAATCCCCGCCAAAAAGACATGTTGAATGAAACAGATTTCAATTTGCTTTCCTTTATCTAATTTTTTGAACTTTTGCACCTTTAATACTAGCTGTATAGGTTCATTATCGAAACCAGTTTTGTAAGTAATTATCGCAGGAAATAAAGATATTTTGGGCGAAAAAAAAAACTAGTTATGAACTTTCACCAGAATTATGTTAATTATAGTAGTAGTAATGTTGCCCGAAAAGACCATACAAAATCATGAGAGTATTAAAAATATTGGCTGTCAAAATGTGATTTTTGCTTAATTATCATAAAGTTTAGATTTTACTGCAATTTATGTTAGTAGGGCAAGTTTACTCCTTATTAAATCTTTTTAGTGGTTTATTTTTGTTTTAAGTTATATAGCCCTATTTGGCTTATATCATTAGATGCGAAATTGTTATAGGTATCGAATTGTATAAAAAAACCGGCCAAGTGCGAGTCGGACTCGCGCACGAGGGGTTCCGTACCATTATCGCAAAAAAACTGCAAAAAAATCACGTTTGTTGTATGGGAGCCAGCCCCACTTAAATATTTATTTTATTCTGTTTTTAGAAATACATCATCTGTATGAAAATTTCAACTGTCTAGCTATCACGGTTCATGAGATACAGCCTGGTGACAGATAGACAGACGGATAGTGTAGTCTTAGTAATAGGGTCCCGTTTTTACCCTTTGGGTAAACCCTAAAAAAATCTCAAACAAAAAGGTTAGCGCGTCTTTCGGCTTAGCAGGGCAATACACGAAGTCAATTTCATTACATTTTGACCACACTGTTTTGCTATATCTACTTATATCAGTATATTATTCATAGCAGCTTCGCTTTTCACAATTATTTCTTATCTATTTAATTAATTAAAGCCAAAATTCGACAGCAATTTTTTCATAGAATGCGCAACGGCTCTTTATCGGGTTTGTGGATTGAACTGCTGTACTAAAAACGAAATTAAAAGTTTCTAATAATATCTATACTTCTATTTATACTAATATTATAAATTGGAAAGATATGTATTTTTTACCCGACTGCCGAAGGAGGGTAATGTGTTTATCAGTCTATGTATGTAAGTATGTATGTATGTATGTTTGTTTCTATGTGGAATTCTAGAGACCAAACGCGTTGGCCGATTTTGATGATTCTTACGTCAATCGATTTGTCTTAAACCTGCAAGTGTCACTGGCTACATTAAAATTGGAAAATAAAAATATGGCGGATTTTGGTGGCCATACTGTGGGGCACCAAATTTCTTTTTTCTTCCAAACCCATCGTGTGGGGTATCAAAATAAAGGGTTTTAAGAGGTGATTTCAAAAATATATAACACTTATATGCTATACTATCCACGGGTGACATAGGCTCCTTTTTATCTCTGTATTCCCACGGGAACGGGTTTTTGAAGTATTTGGCAACACATTGTATAGAGTCAGCCTTCACAGTAAGTTTTGCGGAGGAAGTCAATACTAATAAAATTCTCCGCTCCACTATCCTGAGATCACTTCTGTCAATGAATTCACATATTATTCAATTGCGTAGACAGTTGAAACACAAAACCACACCAATGCTATATCACAATATCCACTAGGAATCAATTTGCAAATAATATTAACATAATATTAAGCCCGCCAGAAACACCCAAACATATAACAAAACAATTTGCACAGAAAAGTAATCGTCTTATCTAAGACGGACAACAAAGACCACTCTACCTGCCCCCAAACAAAGCCAATGTGAAACGCCACACTTCTTGGCCGCCCTAAAGTTGGCTACAATGGCTGCGCAGTAGTAAATGTGATCATACAAATAAAAACGTGTTAAAATAGCACCGATTTGTGCTTCGCGCTTCGGAAAGCCAACTTCAGGGCGTCCTAGAAGTGTGGCGAGAACTGTACTAGTCGTTAGAAATGAATGATAAAATTGGGTAAGTTCCGTAGTTCCGAAAATTAGGACCATAAGCGTCCCTCATCATCATCATAGTTATAAGGTTCCTAGGAGTAGGAAACAGGAGTACAAAATACAAGCTATATTACCTACGAGTATTATATATCACCAGTAGTTCAAATGATTATCGTGTAAGTGCAAATATGGTCTTTCAGTAATCCGGCACTGTCGTTGGTAAAGAATGAACACACTATGAAAAACTTATCAGAAATAAAGCCTGGATCCTCCCATGATCACCTTTGTTGTACCTGTTGTCAGCGAAGTTCTAATAATGCGGAAGTATTTTTTGGCGGTTTTAACATTTTGACGCCATTCGATGAAGAATGCTCCAATCAGAAGCAACATTAATCACCACGCTTACTCACGGGTGGATGGCGATTACAAACTTATATTAGTTTATCTAATACGTGAAATCTAAACGATCAATTCTTGTATATACTTATGCATATAGATAATCTGTATCTCTGAAACGGCTCCAAAGATTTTCATGTTAGGGTTTCAGGGGCGAGAAATCGATCTAGCTAGGTTTCATTTTTAGAACACGTCGTTTACTCTATTTTCACCCGGTACTAATTAATAAGAGTAAAAATGAAAATTGGGTAGGTACTTACAATGTACCTGAATAATAAAACTTCACTAGGACACACACACTTTAATCACACAGGTCAACGGGCAAGACACTATCCGTAATATACCTCGGACAGTTTCGAAGTGTTCACTACAAAGTTAGAACGAGAACTGATTGTTTTAAATTATGGTACGCTGAGATTTTACGGACAAATAGTTCAGAAGGTACGTAAAAAAACCCCTTGTGGCATCACGATAGTAAAATAATAAAGCACAAAGATTAAACTTCGAAGCTCTTCTATTATCCTTAGATAAGTACACAATAGCTTTTACAATTCATTGTGAAAATAAGACAGTAAAACTGCAATAAAACAATGCTGCGAATTTGCAAGCCCTTTCAAAATAGAGTTGGATACAACTCCGATACTGAATCACCAAGTTCATACAGTTTGGAAACAATACACGCGCCCTCGCCGCTTCTGGTTCAGGTAAATCAAAACATATTTACCTATTATATGTGAAGAAATAAAATCACTCGATTCTTGCATTATTCCTCGCTAAAAAAGCATACTTAAATGACATAAGGATAGTCAAGCTTTTTATTAGGAAAATATTTTTTTTAAATCCGATTTCGGTTTCGAGGATTGCCTCCGCTCCGACATCCGAACTTACAAACATTATTAGTCTATACTAATATTATAAAGAGGAAAGTTTTGTATTTTTGTATGTAACGAATAAACTTAAAAACTACTGGACCGATTTCAAAAATTCTTTCACCGTAGGGAAGCTACACCATCCCCGGGTGACATACACTACTTTTATCCCTGTATTTCCACGGGAACGGGAAATACGCGGGTGAAACCGCGAGGCGTCCGCTAGTAATTTATATTTCTATTAGGATTAAAATAATATAATCAATACATTACAAAGGGCATAATTGTAATGAATGCCTTCTTTTTACAAGCTTTTATTTAATATCACTTGTCCCGCAGGCTTATTACGTATCTTTTGCAAGAGCAAAACGATAGCGATTTTTGCGCAATAACTGCTCTTCAATACAAAAGTTTCAGAGTTGTTGGCGGTTTTTTTAGAAATAAGTGCATATGACAAACAGTGGGCGATTAACAAACGACTGTGTAGGACCTACCATATCTACACTGCAGGTAATTCCATAAATTGACATAAGCCGTTTCGTCGCTATCGTTTTGCTCTTGCTAAAGATACGTAATAAGCCTGTCTGTAATAAACACTTCCCTGTTGCCGATTGACCTGAAATTTTGCATGCATAATTATTATGAACTGATTTTCCGTCTATGATTGGCTCCAGAAGCTTTAGTTATCACTGTACAGACAGACACGAAATTTGATATACGCATTCAATTATTAATAGCCCCGGTTTTGTTTTACTATTAATGTATGATAATCAACCGATCACGTTTACGCAATAATAATAAAATTATGGGATTTAATAGGTTACAAAGTTACAATGCTTTCAGCAGTAACTACGTCATTCAGAGAAAGTATCTCATAGTCTTGCGTCGCATGTTGCGGAAACTAAAATAGGTATAGTCCCGCCAAACTTCTTGGCCGCCCTGAAGTTGGCTACAATGACTACGCAGTTATAGTAAATCTCATACAAACACAGCACCGATACATGCCTAGCTCATCGGAAAACCAACTTCAGGGCGGCCCAGAAGTTTGTAGAACTATACCTACAAGATTTGTTTTCATGAAATAAAAAATTGGTTCAAATTCAAAATAATAAATAAATAAAACGACTACTGAAAAATCACACTATAAAAAGTATGAAACAAGAAAATATTCTTATCTGAAATTATCTGTACAAACTACAAACTATTCGATATATAAGGGATATTAAATAAACAAATTACATGCAAAATATTTTATTGTATTTCGTACATATTCATACTTTTCATAGAAGTAGTGTTCAGATGATAACCGTGGTCGTATACTACTACTTTGCAGAACGGTAGGACTGAGCTTGGTAGGAGGATATTTTTTTGTTCTTGATTTCTTGCCCCCTAGTGGGTGCCATTGGCCATATTCAATTTATTGTGACGTCACATAGCCTATAACAAGCGGACAAACAAGACGCTTCCAACGACACCTCACTTGTCAAATTATGATAAGTAGTTTAGAAGTTATGAAAGAACCGATGAACATACATACATATGTACATTCATACATACATTCGCCATAGTCGGGTAAAAAATAATAGTGTGCTATGCAAGGGTGCGTAGTGAGGAATTTGTGTGGCATAATAATCTTAATATGAACTTGCATCGCGCGCAAGGAATAGTGCAGTTGTTTATCAATAATATGATACTTGACTTTCGCATATGCGCAGTGGTTGAGTCATAGACGCCAACACGGCTTTATGATTTATTGTAAACTAACTATGCTGAATGGTTACTGGAATTCTCATGGAGTCGCAACATGTAAGGTTTAATGAATGTAAGGTAGACTTGGGGTCTGCGAATGTGTGATGTAAAAGGCGAAAGGCAGGTTTGTATGGGAATTTCGTACCGCTAATAAAATTTCGTGTTTTGGGATATTTTTTGTTTTAATTGGTAGTTATTATCATAGATAATCCCTTTTTAAATTCATAGATTGTAGAACTTGGGACGTAAAAGTTTTAACCAGATTATTATTTTAAGGTTATGTACTAGTGTACCAATGTAGTAAATTGTTACCTATAGGTAAATGTTACATATTGTTACATAATGTGTAAAGTAAATGTTATAAATTGTTTGTTGCTATCTTTGTAGTGTTTTACTTATCATTAAGTAGGAAGATTGAGATGAAGATCGTACCTACTCAGTGCATTAGTAGATACCTATGACCAGCAGCGGACTGCAATAGTTTGATAATGATGAGTTTGATTATATTTAATGTTATTTCTATTTTTAAATAATTATCATTTTAATATTTGTGTTATTTTACATAAGGCAACTTCTATAAACATAACTGCGTTTAGTTTACGATTTTATTACGTTTATTTATTAAGATCTTTTGATTGTTATTATTAATTAATCCGAAGTTCTAAAAATAGTAAACTTACATGAAAATATATGGTTTAGTTGTCTTAATAAATGTTAGAAATTCTATAACCGAACAACAAAAAAAGTATGCGGTACAAAATCTGCCGTTCATCTTTTGCTTTGAAGTAACTATGTGTGCACCCCCAGCACCCCCACGAATCACTGATTGCTCATCAGTCATGCAATGCAAGGAAGCTGGTATACCATACCTAACTTTTAAACGTTTTCACGGAGGCTTATATTTGTAACAAAAAACTGACTAGGACAGATTAAAAACTTTTTCACAAAAAATATACCGACTTTTTTAGTTTTTAATTCTCTCTTTTTAGTTTTAGTTCACCAGCACTAAAATTGAGCAATTTCTATAGTTCAGTATCTAAAAGATTGACAAAGTACTCATAACAAGTCAATTTCCACATTCATGCGGTTTATCGCTAAGGAGTTTAGTTGTATACTCCATATCATGAAAACTGCTGGACCGATTTTGATGAAACTTGCATTATTCCCCAAGTTGAGAGATACTCAATCCAAAAGAATGATCACGATCCGATAAGTAGTTTCGGAGAAAGGCGTAGACAAACAAACATACACTTATGAAATTTGGCACACGTGTTTAGAAGCGCACTTAAATAACATTTATGTGAATATTGTGCAGTTCACATACATACGTGTCGAATTGATTACCTCCTACTTTTCTTTGAAGTCGGTAAAAAAGGACAACTTTATTCTGGAAAATGCCTGGCTGCTTTTGGCAAATGCTTATTTATACCATAGTGGTATTTTATACCCCAAATCGGAATTGATTTCAGTTGAGTGGCGCATGTATATCTGAAGGTGCTGTAAAACCCAAAAATTATGACCTTAGTTTAATAAAAAAACTTTTTTGCAAAAAAATAATACCGACTTCCAAATACAACACTACAAAGTGAAAACAAATTTATTTTTTGAAGTTGGTGTCCATAACGCAAAAATATAGGTACCTACGAAAGACACCGACTTCAAAAAACACGTGTACCCCTTAAGAGAGTACTGGCGTGATGTTATGTTATGAAGTGGTATAAACAATAAACAGACATGCGATTGCAGCAATCCCGAGAGATTTGCCGTTATTAATTGAAGAGTTCTGTTGTATATCTCCGAATCTCTTCATCAGATCCTCACCAAATTAAAATGGGACCAATTTCGGAAAATACGTTTTCAAACAAAAAAAGAATTTTCAAAATCGGTCCACAATTGACGGAGATATCAGTGAACAAAAAAAAACTAATATAATGTCGAACATAGATCCTCCTCCTTTTTGGGAAGTCTTTAAAATTATATTAAACTATTTGATTTTCAACTTCCGGCACCGAGGTGAGCGTTAGAAATCCATCAGTGCGCTAATAAAGTTTACACTTATAATCGTGACAATCTAAGAAGTCAAGTCTGATGATTCTCATTTTACATGCCGCGATAATTTGCCCATACACTATAACAACGATTATCATTTGTAAGCATGAACTTTAATTATTTTTATAGCTGTGAAATCCGACTTCTTAGATTGTCACGACTATACTAGTATTATTTATTGAAAACAGGCATTAGAGATATATTATTATCTGGTACTGTGCCCCACTGCAGGGCAAAGGCTTACCTTCCCTCCTTCCACTTTGCCCGGTCTTCTGCGATTTTAAGACAGTCCTCTATCAGGCATTTGTATTTGTAATAATTTATCATCATATCAGCCGAAAGACGTCCACTGCTGGACATAGGCCTCCCCCAAGCGTCGCCACTTTGACCGGTCCCGTGCGTCTCGCAACCAGCGGATCCCAGCAACCTTCACCAGGTCATCGGTCCACCTGGTGGGAGGCCTTCCAATCCAACGCAACGTCACGCGTCATCCGGTTCGTCGACGCCACTCCAGAACCTTTCTGCCCCATCGGCCATCCGTTCTGCGAGCAATGTGCGCTGCCCACTACCACTTAAGTTTGGCAATTTTTCGGGCTATTTTGGTAACCCTGGTTCTCTTGCGGATCTCTACATTTCTTAGTCGATCACGCAAGGAAACTTTGATCATAGCCCACTCCATTGCCCTTTGATTGACTGTAAGCTTTCTGATGAGGCTCATTGTAAGCGACCACTTTGTAATAATTGGATCCACTTAATGATTTATTTTGTTTCCAGAATGCCTTCAATGCCAGTGGAGACAGTATAGATTTCAGGTCAGAGTTAAGAGCACAAGCACACCAGGGACACGAAGGACATGTTATGCGTCACGGAGAACTTAAGGCTCACGGGGAACATGCTGGAGGTCATGATATGGCTATGACTGTAATAATCATGTGACTTCTTTTCTGTACACTCTATCTTCTCTCGCTTTAATAGTTGCTTAGACACACAGACATAAATCTAACTAGATAACGCAAGTCCCTCCATCTGTATGAAAACCAAGCGTGCAACTTTTTCAGAAACAATTTAAAAACAAATTTACTTACCAATGAAACATTTCCAATACCTCGGCCAACTTTTTCTATACATTATTTACAGCTCAAAATGGCATAAAAAGGCATTTTTCTAGATTTCGGTGGATTTTTGGTGCCGATAATGCTAAATGAAAAGCTCATATTACGATCATTGATCATAACTTTCCTCCGTTTCTAGGCACGCGAATACAATCGCGTCATCTAGTTAGATTTATATCTGTGCTTAGACACGTATTCATAGAAATTGCTTTAGCCAGAATCTCAGGAAGAACTACCAGTCTTTTACGCTAGTCTTTAAAATTGAGTACTTTTTTTTTGTAGTAGGAGCTCGTGGCTAAATAATAACAGCCGTACGGGTCGATCTTAAGGTTAAGCAACGCTTGACGAGGTCGGGCCGTGGATGGGTGACCATTTCAACATACCGGGTTTCCTCCGTGCCTCGGAAAGCACGTTAAGCCGTTGGTCCCGGCTGTCATTTGAAGATCTTTGACAGTCGTTACGAGTAGTCAGAAGCTTGAAATCTGACACCAGTCTAGCCAAGGGGTACCGTATTACTCAGTTACTGGGTTGTGGAGGTCAGATAGGCAGTCGCTCCATGTAAAATACTGGTACTCAGCTGAATCCGGTTAGACTGGAAGCCGACCCCAACATAGTTGGGAAAAGGCTAGGCAGATGATGACTTTTATTTTTTATAGCTGGTAGAGAGGGCAGATTAGCTTATACAGGGTGTACGGCAAGGTGTGCACATATTTAAAAATCCGGCCAAGTAACTGCGCGTGCGCATTAATAGGGATAGGTGTAGTTGATTACTCGTAAATTTGTAAAGGTTACTTAACTGTGATAGTTTTCCTTTTAATTTCGTTATACCTATATACTACTGCCGTGAATTATTTTACATCCAAAATCAACCATTTAGCTGGCAGGGGTAGGCCACTTTGACTCTAACAAAAGTTTGCAATTTGAAGCTTAATTTTACGCAAACGGATCCCTGAATCGAAAAATGGTTTTTGCAGATCCGTAATATTCTTGAGTGGCCTATCCAACGATACCCTGTACCACTTTACGTGTACAGGATGTAACATAATATTTTTTTTTGATCTTATTTTACCACTTTGTCGGCGTGAATAATTTGTAGGTATATCCAGGACAAATTATAGCTTTCTAGTACCAAGAGTCTCTGAGCTAAGCTGCGGACAGACGGACACGGCGAAACTATAAGTGTTCCTTGTTGATTACGGAACCCTAAAAACTATTTCTGCCCATTTGTATGTATAACTTTTCCAAAGAAGTCATAGGCAATACCCAATTTATTTTTTGCTTTTCTCGTTGTCGTCTATGACTTCTTTGGGGCAAGTTATTCATATACTTGGCCAGATGCAAATTTTTTTAAATTATTATGATAACACCTTTCCGTTACACCCTGTGTATGAGCAGTTTATTAATAAGCCTAATGCCCATCATTTTGCTTGTTATTCTGAGCTTTTAATCGCTTGTTATCATATAAGGGTCAATTTATTGTGACATTAGGCAATGACTTGACCCCAAGTGTTTGACTACAAAGCATTAGTTTTTGAGAAACGTTTGCTTGTGTTCAGCAGCATGCCTTCAAAGATCTCTGTAATACATAAGTGTTAGGCACTTGTTCCACCGCAACGATCAGCGAATAGCGAGTAAAGCCAGAGCTGGCGAATGTGTAGTGCCGATAGTATTACCGCTCGCTGGACTATGAGCGAGTGTTTGTGTGCTATGGGCGATTACTCGCACCCCTCGCTCGGGGCGGCCGGGCGTGAGTTCTGAGTTTCTGGCCAACAAGCGAGCAAGTGTGCATCACTGAGCGAATATAACTTTGATAGCGCTTGTCGCTGCGACAAACTTGTGGTGAGAGAGTACTCACCGGCAGCGTGAAATGCCAGCGATTTATTATTATTATACTTTTATTATCTCTTTTAGTGACACGGGATCTTATATCTTTTGTAGTATGTGATTTGCTATCGACTATTTTCTCGCTGAAGAAACGAACAAAAGATACAGATCCCATGTCAATAAAAGGGACACATATTATATTAATAGTTGATCGTTGGCTGTACACACTGCCAGCGAGTACTCTCTCGACACAAGTTTGTAGCAGCGACTAGAGCTATCAAAGATAATACTCGTTCAGCGATACTCGCTCGGCGATGCTCGCTTGGCAGTCAGAACTCACGTCGAGAGACCAACCAACCAACGCGTGCAGGACTGATCGCCCGATCGAGTGTTGCGAGTAATCGCCCATCGCACTAAAACACTCGCTCATAACCCAGCGGTAAATCTATCGGAACTCGCTCATACTCGCTGCTCGCCAACCCATATCTAGTTTCTAGCTCTATTCGCTGTTCTGATTGCCGGTGGTGGTAGGACAAGTGCCTTAATATGCCACAGAGCTTTAGAAAACGACTTGCTTGTTTTCACCAACACTAGACGGCACAAAAACAATTAGCGCGCTTTTATTTAGACATTCATATATTAAGTGTCGTTTGGTGTTAGTGAAAACGAGAAACCGTCTCCAGAGCCCTAAGTGCGAGTTTTTACTCACGCTCACTCGTGATACGTAAACGATCTCTTAGGCCTTAGTGCGAGTTTTTACTCACGCTCACTCGTGCTACGTAAACATCATTTTGTATAGAAACTGGATAAGCGCCGTCTGGTGACGGTAAGGAGAAACCACTTTTTTTGTATACATTTTGACATAAGAGATCGTTTACGTATCACGAGTGAGCGTGAGTTAAAACTCGCACTAAGGCCTCTTATGTCAAAATGTATACAAAAAAGTGGTTTCTCCTTACCGTCACCAGACGGCGCTTATCCAGTTTCAATACAAAATGATGTTTACGTTAACACGATTGAGCGTGAGTAAAAACTCGCATTAAGGCCTAACTTTGTTAAAAGTGAATGTGCCATATTAACGACCTAAATCTCGTAAATTTAAACAACATTTTTGTTTTCATATAAATCTGTATTCTTTCATTTTTAGTTTCACGGGGGTTTCGATGAAGTTATTCTATTTTCTTGGTGGAAAGTAACCGACATAGGAGAATTTATTGGATCTTTCCTTGCCGTATTCTTAATGGCTTTACTTTATGAAGGGTAAGAATTATCTATTACATACAAAAACATACAATTATATAAAATTTAAGTGTCTGTTTGTAATGTCAAAATAACAGTTTTTTACTAAATACGTCTGTTTACACCGTACGAGTAAAAAAAAAAACACATTCTGTCTGTTTGTTCCGACTAATCTCCGAAACGGCTGGACCGATTTGAAGAGAACGCACTAAAATAAAATGTGTGCTGTTTTACGAATTTGAAACGGATCAAGACATTTACGAGTAAATTGTGTATGTTTTACCCGCCATCCTTTGGTTTTCAAGCAAAAATAAGACTTCCTTAGTCCATCTGCCAAACGAAGGCTATGACTAACTATGCTTTAATAACGACTTAATCGTGTTTATAATGATAACGATGTGAATGTCGAAATTTTATTAAAACCTATTAAAACACTTAATATATTGTTATTGCATAATATTACTTTAGTTAATGCCAAATAGCCTGAGCGTAGTCGCTAAGAAAGAAGGGAAAACAAAATTCCAAAGAAATAGAAGTACCTAACCTACTTACAGTCAAAACCGTTTCTAAAGACTTCTGGGTATGACGAGGGCATGTAGAAATCCTGCAACAAGGACCTAAGAGCACATAGTATATTAGGTATGTTATTAACGAATATTGGGTATAGCAATGGCATTTTAAAGGTCCCTTCAACGTCGTTTTAAACGGTTTCGACTGTAATACGTATGCTGTTCCAAGTTATCAAACTTTGGGGCGGCGTATCAAACCAGGGTTGGACATATGTCCGATATTCCCTTGTAAACGATTTATTACCTCTTTTACTAAGATAATATTAAAAAACGTACCTGTAAAAACCAAGTAAAACGGACGTTTTTATTTTAATCATTATCAAAATTATGTACAAAAAAAAAACACTACTGCAGTGACCAATGAACCAGGCTACAAAATACCTAATAATATATATAATTAAACTATTCCGTTGTTTCAGCCTTAAATACTACAGAAAACATCTATTGTGGAAAACGTATACGGGGCTCCAATACTGTGCAGTGGCACCACCAGATAAAGGTGTCTCAAATCTTTGTGCTCCCGACGAGCCGCAAGTTATACAGTTGAGTATCATTTTGTACCTGTAGAGGGGAAGCTGCCAGGGTTTCTGAGCAGGCATATTCGGGGTGAAAACGGATAACTTAAATAAGCTTGAGTAGATGAGGCTTACTTTAAAAAATTGCCCTAATCAAATTTTTCAATGTTGTCAGATTTAGGGCAAACCCACACATTTTTTTCGTCTAATATGCCTGTTTAAATTTGTAATTTTGCGTCAACCCGCACCCGTACAAATGAAAATGTACGTCGAGGTTAAGTAGGTAGGTATCCTTATTGGCAATCTGAAAGTGGACCCCAGACCAAAAGACTCCTGGCTGAATTTTCTAATATATTTTCGGTGACTCTCAGCAAGCCGAAGCATTTTCAGCATATTTAGAATATGTTTGCTCAAAAACACGGTCAGCTCCCCCTCTACTACCTATCACACAGTTAACTTACAAAGGTTCTTTCGGATTTCGTTTCTTTTTATTCCTTTGAGAGGTTTTAGTGTCATGCTGGTTTGCTCATGCACACGGGCTTCCTGTATGTTCCGTACTCTCAATGCAACGCATGTAAAATTTCACGGATGTGGCTCAGTCTGTATTTTAGATTTCTATGGGCTCAGTACAACTTGCGTTAAATCCGCACGTGATAAAAGTTAATTTATAAATTAAAAACCCGACTGTTTAAGAAGCGATTTATAAAGCTAGGTAAACAAGAAAAATCATGCTGTGCAGTCGGCGAATACATATTCGCGAATTGGCCGACCTCCTGATCCTCCGAGTTCGCTTCTTAAACAGTCGGGTTTTTAATTTTAACTTTTTTTTATTTACAACTTTTTATTTATCATTTTATTTTGAATTACTTTTACACATATAAGTGGTATATATTTTTATAATCACCTCTCAAAACCCTTCATGTTGATACCCCGCTCGAATGATTTGGAAGAAAAAAAACGGGACTCGCACTATATGGCCCACAAAATCCGCCACGTCTGTTTTTTTTTTAACTTCACCTATAACACTTGGGTTGGGTGATCAAGACGTATCTAACGATGTCTTAATTATATAAATCCGTCTAGCGATTTGTAAGCTATGAGGTAATAAGAATATTGCATATATACAAACAAACATAACGCGCGTAAAACATAACCCTTTCCTTGCAGTTGGGTAAAACTAAAAAGAACGGCATGCTTATTACGAATAGATCTTTTGCAAGAGCAAAACAATAGCGATTTATGCGCAATAATTGCTCTTCAATACAAAAGTTTTAGAGTTGTTGGCGGTTTTTTTTTTAATTAATGCCTTTGACAAACAGCGAGCGATTAGCAAACGATTTTGTAGGACCTACCATACCTACTATGCAGGTAATTCCGACTTTTATGCAGGGACTGAAAGCGGTTACGGTTATAGGTTAAGATACCTCAAAAAATATCGGTACCGCTTTAAAATAAAGGTAGAGCTATACCGATACCTTTATAAATAAAGGTAGAGCTAAATAACGGTTTAACCTTAAAATAATTTCGGTACCGAAAAATATGCGAGGGGCGCGGCGCGGGTGCGCGGGGATGTCGAACACGTTAGAACAGTGTACAATTTGTTTGCTGAATCTACTCTTTTACTCAACTCTATGTTCGTTGCCGACTGTGTGCCGCGCAATACGTTTTTATTTTGTCGATCTGTTACAACCCTTATTACGAGGCAATAAAGCCGACTTTTGCATTCTCTAGTTAAAGTCTCAGTTTTCATTGCAAAGCCAATGCTGAATTGCAGTTATCGCACATTAGCGGAATTTTAATATTAATTTAGTTAGTTAGATTCTGGAAGCCGTCGCGTAAACCCAAATTCGTTAGACTTATCTCGAGAGATACAAGAGATTATAGAAAGTCGTTATTTCGGTTGGTGTATTTTCGTGTACTATTAAATAGAACTTTAATCAAAAGTGTAATTGTGGGTTTTTGTGAATAAATAAGTGGTTTGGTAGAAAATAGTTTTTTTTTTAAAGTTCTATGGGGTCGGCCGTGTAACAGATCGCTGATACTCTGATTGTTCATCAACTTAAATCAGCGTTGGACTGGGACCCAAAAAACTACTGGGACTTTTTTTAAACTGCGCTGTCTGCGAGTGTGGTCCGCCACACTAGGCAAAGGCAGAAAATAGGATTAATAGTTATCGGAGGCTATGTTTGAGTTAAATTAAATTATTATTTAATTATGTTTACTGACATGAAATCAATCAATCTGTCTAGCCTAGAGTATGAAACATGTGCTGAACAATAAGCTCCTTCCATACCTAGAAGACAACGACATCCTCAGTGACAACCAATACGGCTTCCGCCGAAATCGGTCAACTGGGCTGGAGTGAGGTCAACGAGAGGCACGGGGATGTGCTTGCTGTCTTCCTTGACATCTCGAAGGCTTTCGATAGGGTCTGATATGAGAGCCTTATTGGTAAACTTCCTTCCTTCGGTCTGCCTAGTGGTCTGTGTGACTGGATTGCTGACTTCCTGAGGAATCGGTCCATCCGAGTGGTTATCGATGGCTACTCGTCCGGTCAGTTAGGTATTAACGCAGGAGTCACTCAGGAGTTGCTGAGAGATACGT
The DNA here is from genome assembly GCA_964057195.1 of Orthosia cruda. NCBI lineage: Eukaryota > Metazoa > Arthropoda > Insecta > Lepidoptera > Noctuidae > Orthosia > Orthosia cruda. The sequence goes on along the minus strand of OZ059825.1, from coordinate 13,428,283 downwards.
GTCCGGCGCACGGGCTACTGGGGAGGCCTTGGTTGAGCGCTTGAACCTGTCTTTGGAGGCAGTCTCCGAATGGGGCGATGCCAAACCAGACAGTTTCAATGCTGATTGGACTCAGGCGTGTCTTTTTGCCGCAAAAAAGAGCCTATTCCACTCGAATCCATCTTTCCGTGGTGTAACCATGCCGATAACGGACCATCTCGACTTTCTTGGTGTTACGTTAACATCAACCCTCAATTTTGGTCCATTCATTGAGGCAAAGGCTCAGTTGGCTCCTAAAAAGTTGGGGATCCTTGTATAGGTGAGACGGTACTTCACGCCTGAACAGCTGCTCAACTTTTATAAAGCGCAAGTTCGGTCATGCAGGGAGTACTGCTCTCACCTCTGGGACGGATCTGCCAAATATCAACTTGATGCACATGAGTCGATTGACAAACGGGCCAAGAGGCTTATCGGCAACGATGCACTGGTCGCCTCAAAGCTCCAGAGGATTGAACATCGACGCCGAGTGGCCAGTCTGTCGGTTTTATAGCGGTTACATTTCGGAGAGTGTGCGATGGAACTGTACAATTTGATTCCGCCTGGCCCTTTACATCATCGGACAACAAGACGTACGGCAATGCGCCACCGGTACATGGTGGACATCCCACCATTCCCACCCATACGTACAAAGCGTTTTGCGAATACTTTCATTATGCGCATAGCTAAGGAGTGGAATTCCCTGCCGGAGTCTTGGTTTCCTGAAAGCTGCAACCTTGTGGTCTTTAAGTTAATTTTAGGCAAACGTTTTTCACCGTCGACCACATCATAGCTTGCCATCAGGCGAGATGAAAAATGCCTTGTTCCCAACTAAATAGAAAGAAAGAAGAGGTTGGGCTCTTCTTTCAGTGTAACTGGATACAGCTGAGTACTAGTATTTTACATGAAAGGACTGCCTATTTGACATCCATAACCCTATGTCCGGCAGTGGACGTCTTGCGGCTGAAACGATGATGATGACGATGACTATCTTGCATACGATTTGATCCTTTGTGTGGACCGACCCGGCGACCGGCGTTAATATCGTTATTTACGCAGACAAAACCCTGGTGTTAGCCGGCAGGGACATCTTCGACGAGACCATCCAGTTTTCCGAGCTCGGGGTGGCAACAGTCTTGGCGTCGATCTGCGAGCTGGGTTTGTAGATAGCGCCTCATAAAACTGAGGCTATGTTTCCATAAACTGGAGAGGGGCAGATAGCTGCCCAGCTTGTCAGTGACAGTTGGAGATGCGCAAGCCCAGGTGGGTTGATACATTAACTGTCTTGGCCTAACCCTGGATGGTTGGTGGGGCTTCGAAGAGCATTTCCAGCGCCTGCAAGTCCCTCGCGTTGAAAAGGCAGTGGGTGCTTTGCATACGCGACACTACTACTCAAATTAGCGGGACCTTGAAAAGAATTTCACCGCCTTTACGCAGTGTCATGCGATCGATGGCCCTTAATGGGACGCCTGTTTGGTCAAGCAGACTGTCAGGTGTCCGACGCTGCAGGACTAAATAGTCTGCAGCGGAAAATGGTCATTCGTATCGCATGAGGTTACGGAAAGATATCCTTTGAGGCGGCAACACTCCTGGCACGCTTTCCTCTGCTAGATATTCTGGCGGATATGGAAGCGAGGGTTTACAACCGAATTTGCGGCATCCGCCAGAATTGTGACTCTGCTAAATACAGCGATTTCTGGCGCGCTAGCCAGAAATCGCTGTATTTAGGCAGAGACGGCAGGAACGGTGACACGCGCTACTCGAGCGGTGGTGCGAGCGGCTACAGCAGCTGCAATTTTTACACAAGCACGTTGTCGAAGCCGTCCTGCCGCACTTTGAAGCATTGCTGAAAAGAGAGGGACGCATCTCCTACAGGCTCAGCCAGGTACTGCCCGGGCACGGTTGCTTCGGTGAATATCTGAATAGGACTGGGCGAGACACCACGGCAAATTGCCACCACTGTGGAGGCGACCTTGACTCTGCACAGCACATGCTCGAGGAGTGCCCAGTGGGCCTCTGAGCGGCAGTTCTTAGTCGCCAGGATCGGGCGAGACCTGTCTTTTCTAGCAGTGGTGTGGGTCATGCTGGCAGAGATAGAAAACTTAAGGAAAATGGCCTCCTTCGATGAGACCGTGATGGTCCAGAAGAAAACCGCCGAGCGGGGTCGTGATAGGGCCGATCCCACTCGGAAAAGAAGGAGCCGGAAAGCCAATCGCCCCGATGCCTAAAACGTCGAAACCCTCCCTGCATTATAAGCACGCGGGATTCCGGGGTCATGGGCGCTCAGACTGGAGACTGTCCACCCACCAAGTGAATCCAGGAAAGACGGTGGCACAGTGATCACGTGCTGCGCAGTCCTGGCGCTTTTTGAAGGTTAACAAAAAAGGGCAGAGGGCGTCTACAAATATCCACCATCGCGATTGGTCTTGAGCTTCACGATTCTTTATTATTTATTGTATACTAAAAACAACATTACATACATGTGATAATAAAGTACATGTACAAAGGCTACTCCTCCCCGCGCTTCACCTCGCTCCACGTCATTCCGCTCGTCGCTTCTGCCAACATGGTGCGACGCCAGGTTTGATGGGGACGGCCAAGCTTTCTTTTCCCTTGGGGATTCCAGTCCAAAGTTTGTTTGGGTCTGTGATCGAGACCCCTTTGGAGCTTGTGGCCAATCTATCTCCACTTGCGACGCTTGATCTAGTGGTCGATCGGGCTCTCGTGGCATTTCTCCAAAATCTCTACGTTGGAGATAGTCGCGGGCCAGTAAATACCGAGAATGCGACCATGCGACGAAGACAGTGGTTGAAAAACGAAAACTTTGAATTGGCGTTAGATGTTTTGTTTTGTATCCTTTGTGACCTTCCACGTTTCGCACCCATAGAGCAGCACTCAACCGGTTTCGCACCTAGCTAGGCCTAGCTTGGCGTGTCCACCTACTGGGCCCAAAATATTTAAAGATGTAAAAATTAAGGGAAATGAAGCTGGAGTCCGGCTCCGGGGCGCTCCGCGGGCCTGTCATGCATGTTGTGACCTTTGTAAGATAAATGCACCTACCTACATTATATACCTACCTACTAAACCACATGCCACGCCAACGTTCGCAAATTGCCAGTAGGTAAGCTTGCTTATGGGTCCTCTTAGTTAGGTACCTAGTCGAAATCAACTACCTACCGACGTGGTTAATAGAGTATGGATAAAAATACACATGCCTGTATCTGGCATAAATATGTGCAAGTAGCTTGCATATATGCCAATATGACATTAACCAAACAGAAGTTATTATGGCACATTGGCATGCAAGCTACTAGCACACTTTTATACAAGTTACAGGCATGTAACTGTCATGTATTCCAATATTGTAATGTTGCTAAATTAACCTATTAGAGGGACGTAGGTAGTGTAGGTACCTAACTAATATGCATTTTAGAAAATAGCATAGAAACAAATCAAAAGAAAGCAGAGAAACGTAAGAAAACCTTAGGTAGGCACTCGGCTTAGTCCGGCCACAGTCGTGTCCTTCCGATCGGAAATAAAAACCAATACCGACTGAGTTATAATAACACGACAAGTCGACAGACAGAGTGGCGAGGCGGTGCGTCAAAGAAAACCCCTATTTATTAAGGTAAGGTACCGCTACCAAAATATTTATAAAAGGTTATAGTACTTCTACCGAAATATACCGGTATGCATTTCAAACCTCAAAATTCCGCTACTGAAAAAAATAACAATATCAAAATATTTCGGTAACCCTTATTTAACGGTATGACGTCATACCGAAATTTTAAGGTACCTTAATTTTTGGGTAATTCAGTCCCTGCTTTTATGACATAAAGCGTTTGATCGTTATCGTTTTGCTCTTGCAAAAGATACGTAATAAGCCTGCGGAACAAATCCGCCCGACACTAAAATGCGCTTACACCTATCATCTTGTTTGATATTTGATTGCTTTATTAATCACCATGTTCAATAAAATCTGAGAAAATATAATTAGATATGCTTGTTCCCATAGGTACATACTATAGCGGCAATATTATTAGACGTATCTAATTATTGTTGTTATATCTTAAATTAACATTAACTAATTAGTTACCGAGTCGAAGTGCAGAATGTTATCGTTCAAATGCGTAAAAATTGGAATTTACATGGTGTGTTACTTCATACTTGACATTTTCTAATATTTTATGATGCGTGAAAATATGACCTCTAAATACTGCTGGAATAATATTGTCCCTGATCAATTAACGTATAGTATCTTGTACAAATTCTAGTGAGTGAAATGACGAGTTTTTTTTTAATCATCTGGGCTAATTCAATAAAAGTCAAAGGAACGTAAAAGTTTGTATGTAGTTTTTTGCCAGAAATGTCTATGATTTCCAGGCTGCATTACAGAATATAGCATCATGCCTGTCTTAATACAGGCATTAAGACAGGCATGATGCTATACACATTTCAATAACAATCGTGTTTAAGTTCCATGTGATAAAAGCAAGCATATTACCAATATGTGCCTGTTTGAAGGCATAAATATGGATGTCAAATTAATCCTCATCAGCAATAATATCTATAGGCTTTTTGCATGGTTGTTTAAACTAGAATCTCTTCCCTATTTCCTAATCGTTCTCATGGTTCCTTTTGAATACTTTGACCTACTGTAATGGTTTCTCGATTTTCTTCCATAAGACCCTACTCATTTTTTTTATTATTTAATGTAAAATAGAATTATTACTTCAATAATGCAGTTCCATTCACGGCCTACTTTACCAATTTAACTATTTGCACTGAACAGTTTTTAATGAAAACATAAAAATATCTATTGAAGTCAAATTAATACTTTTGTTGGGTTTTCATCATTATCTGTGTAATCTTTTTTTACTAACAAATGTATGTGTTCTTTTTAAGGCCGGTGCCCCATGTCCTTGAAAGAAATATGTAAGTACATAAAAATCTCGAAATATTTTATATAGGTGTTAATTCCAATTGTTATTAGTGTAACCTTGTTTTTAATATTTTTTCAGTCCTACTATGTTGAGTACAGCACATGCTTGGCAGACAGTGCTTCATGGAATGCAAGTTTTAGTGAGTTATATGTTGATGCTGGTATTCATGACATACAATACATGGTTATGTGCTGCAGTGGTCCTGGGATCAGCTACTGGTTACTTCCTCTTTGGATGGCGAGAATCCGTTGTAGTGGACTTTACAGAACATTGCCACTGATACACACTGAAGTATCTATGATTTGTAAACCAGACTAGTATTATTTTCTTAATTTAATTTTTATTATTATTCATGTAACCTCGCTACATTTTACAAGTATCATGGAATATTTTATCATGTTTTAAGAGTACTTTGGGCAACATTTATACCAGTTATTATATACTTTTTAGGATCATGTATCTATATACTTAGGTAAATGTAAAAAATATAATACTTTGGACATGACATGTTTATTTCTTACTCATTTAACCTGAAACACAATGGTAACTATTTACTGACTACTATTTTCAAACACTTCCCTATTATAAAAATTAATGATTATAGTCTTTACTGAACTGAGTTGGGAGGATGTACTGCCGGTTTAGGAGGTAATTTATATTTGGTGTTCATTCCATCAGGATGCCTTAGATGACAGTGCTTTTTGAGATTTGAACTACTGTTACATCTATAGCTGCAATAGCCACATTGGTATGGTCTCTCAGCTGTATGTATTCTTTTGTGAGCTTTTAAAGAATTCACAAAATTTGTCCTAAATGAACATCTATCACAAAGATAGGGCTTTTCATTTGTGTGCACCCTTTTGTGTTTAATGAGATTTGATGATAATTTACAAGAATAACTGCAGTGAGGAAAGTCACACGAGAGTTGCTGATTTGAAGATTGATGCTTTTTATGTTCTGGTCCACTGCAGCTCCTAGAAAACAGTAAACAGATTCATTTACACTTTTATAGCAACCACATCCTTCTGGAGGGCTTTTTCCAGTGTTAGATTTTGTTGTTGAAAGAGAAGGAAAACACAACTTACCCATAGGAGGAGGAAGCTGTTATTTCAACATCTTGTAATTCATCATTTTCGCCAATGGGATCATCTTCAATTATAATCAACCCACCCGTAAGATGAGCATCAGACTTAGTTTTGCTTTTCATTTTTGACAACATTTGAGCCATTATGGATCGTGGTTGTGGGCCAAATTTTATAATATTATCCATAGCAGGTCTTCCACCTTTATTTAAATTTTGACCATTGCTTCCTAATGATGGTGTCGGACAAGTCTGCAATGGATTTATCTCACCCATTATTTTAGAGGAATTAAACAATAGTAGTTTTCGTGCAATACTTTTAGTCAGTAGTTTTTTATTTAAACATGCATTTTATTCATCCACAGATTATAGGTAGCTAAATATCCTCAAGAGATATGTCCAATTTGTCTTTTCGCTGTAAATCTGTAATATTTTTGTATCAGTTTAATAATATCATAAAGCCGGTCGTTGTTCTACATTAGACCACTTCTCACAAGTGAAACACAAACGAATAATATTCCGAAAAGCCGAATCAAACATGAGCACAGAACATAAGTAAAATCAGTTGCGCAAAATATTTATAATTTTATTGATTTGATACAATGATTGACACCACAGCATGACACTGACTTATTTGACAGTGTTACTTTTTTTCCGGAGATTATTGACCTGGCTGGCTACAGAGGCCTTGGGCCTTGAACCCAATTTTTAATATAGGTAACCAATGGTTGCCGGTAAAATACATTTTCCATCAAATAATTGGATAATGGACCACCAACGTCCACTGACGATTATTGATGAAAAAACGCGTCTTTGTCCATGTTCAACGTGCTTTCGCGAAACCATCACACCGGAATAAATTCTGGATCGGAATACCTAGTAGCAATTTCGATTCGGAAAACAAAACGTGCGGTAATCAGCCTTAAGGTCTGCCGAATAAAATATGATACGAGACATTACGGGACGAAAATCAATTTCAAATTTAAATGCAAATTATATGACAGCAACAGCATAGACAGGCGGAAACGATCAACATCGATCGGAATAGTTTGTGTCTAATCGGAAAAATGGATTTTTATTTTTTTGCGCGTAATTTTATTTAATTTTTGTAAACTAAAACTTTTGTAATTATATTACTCCGTAAAACATCAACTATCTGCCTGCCAGTGAAAATACCGTTAGGATCGGTCCAGTAGTTTTGAAGATTACCTGGAACAAACAGACAGACAAACAAAATGTTTTAAAATTGGTTACAAGTATCTTATTATACTTTCATATGCTTTTCACTAAAAAGCTATTGTTTTGATAATACAAACAAACACTACCATTTTAACTTATTTTGCTAGATGACTGACGTCAGACGTGATATAGATGCAAAGACCTTATACGTATTTCTTACTCAGATCAAATAAAAAGTCAAGATGGAACGTTGCAAACAACAAAGTGAAGCCGGTTCAAACTAAGCCTTGCCGTATAAATACACAATTATACGCGCACACGTATAGCGAAACCACCCTCTAGCTTGTCAGTTGACCTTTATTATTTGATCTGTAATTTCGGAGAACAAGCTAAGGCCTAATTTCGTTGTACGTGAGTGCGTGTAATTGTATATTTGTACGGCAAGGCTTAGTTTGAACCGGCTTCACTTTGTTGTTTGCAACGTTCCATCTTGACTTTTTATTTGATCTGAGATTTCTTACTACAACTTACAAGGTCTTTGTATAGATGTATTTACCTGGCAAATCATAGAAAAAAAATTAGTCTAGTAGTGGCAAATGCTGGCAACACAACCGGAAGCAACCACAGAGTCCAACAACAGACAGATTAAAAGTTTTATATTTTTAATTCATTCAATAATAGTTTGGTTGTATTGTCTATCTGTATCTATTCTTTTTGATTTTACGCGAGGATCCTGTGCTCCCTCAAGTGAGGGTGAAGAGTTTCGCTATGTCGCAGCAACCAGATATTTCATGCGGCTTGGAATACACATCTATTCCTGATTTGCAAGCATGTTTATCAGAGGCTTTGCGTTGCAATTACTCTTTTATAGTTTCGCCAATAGTTCACCCACGTTTTCGGAGACCACAAAGTGTCGGCAGGATTGGTGGTTTTACAAGATCAGATATGATATTATCACCACAAGACTGGACTAACAGGATGGTAGGCAGGTTGTCTCCTTATCTTAACGTCGACTCGCCCTCCCCCGTCGTCCGGCAGCGTCATGAGGATTGCTTGAACGAAGAACTGAGTTACTGCCGAGGCCTTGGACTTCCTGCTATGATGCTGTCCTTGCACGGTAGAGAAACTAATAACTTGGCTAGAATTCTCAATTCGTATTATGAAACCAGGTTAGTTAATTTATATTTCTGTACAAGTAAGGTTTCTATTATAATATTGTATTTGCATACTGGCTATAATATTCTGTTTTCTCTATTTAAGCCACCACCCATCACTGATATGGGTTCATGTGCCTATGGCATGCACAAAAACAATGAAAAACAGTGATATTGAAACAGAAGATGCTGCTTATAATGAAACTTGGTTATGGTGGTCAAAGTTCCATGAGCGCCTAGAGTGGGATAAGCGAGTTGGTGTAGCTCTCGAACTATGTGCAGATTTGCCAACAAATGATGTGATTCAAAGATGGTTAGGCGAGCCTGTCAAAGCTATCATTATACCTACATCTATTTTCCATACCAATAAAAAAGGGTAAGCTTTTCTTTCTTGTTCCTGTAATGGTTGGTTTTACCTAATTGCTTCTGCTGTGCCCAAACAATCAAGTTTAGGGGCAGATTTGTAGGCCTATAATTTTATTCAGCGGTTAAAAAATCCTCTAATGTCCCCTATTCATAAGGTGGATGTTAATTGTGAAAATTGTCTCATTGATTATGCAAAAATTTCATTTCAGAAACAGCCTTGGTCAATACTTTAATATTCTGCTTCAGCTTATGAAGTCCATAGTTTGAGTTAACCAATATGTAGTCTTGTGTGTTATCACTCAAATATTGTGCTTATTGTAGATACCCAGTGCTATCTCGTGCTCATCAGAGCTTAGTGCTGAGCTTGGTCGAACATGAAGCCCAGGTCATTGTGAGTGGAGCTCGAAGGTCCAATGTGGAGTTCTATCTTCATTACCTGATCAGGATTTGGAAAAGACAACCCTATCTAGGTGATGATCCTATGTTGAGTTATGCTAGAGGGTATGTAGTTCATTTTTTTAAATTCTATTCCTTGGTTATTTCTAACTTATAAGGTTTGAGTAAACTGTAAATGCTAGTCACAATAATAGTTACTAAAAATTATGAAGTTATAAAGACCCATTGTGAATTTTTAGGTGGGAAGATTACCTACAGACACCACTGCAACCTTTATCAGATAACTTGGACACACATACTTACAATGTGTTTGAAAAAGACCCAATTAAATATGACCAGTACCAAAAAGCCATAGCTCAAGCCTTGATTGACCTGCAGAAAGGACCATCTCCAGAGGTAATTATTTTTTATTCAGCATTTAATGAAATTTCTTAGATATCATCAATATCTAACATGTGTAATCCAACTTGCTTCAATTCCGTATTGAAGGATCAGCAGTATACAATAACAGTTAACATTAGACTATTTATACAACATATCCCAACAGTATCCCATAGCCTAATCTGCACTTTATTTTCAGAATAACACTGATATTGCTACAGCAAATACACAAGAGTTGGGACAGGGAGATAATGTGGATAAAAAAAAGAAAACTATTACAGTAATGGTGCTTGGTGCTGGCAGAGGACCATTGGTCAGGGCTGCACTAAATGCTGCTGATATAACTGACAGTAAAATTAAGGTAAAATTTAACTATGCTCTTATACTTCATAAAAGATAGCTTGATCTCTGCAACAGCTGTCTGTATCAATACAGTAATAATAGCACTTGATAGGCTAACAATAACGTATTCAATAACGTATACGCCAGTTTGACATAATGTCGCAGAAATCTAGCTATCTTTTACGAAGTATAGAAGAGAATGTTTGTAGACCTATATGCTCTAACAGAAAAGTTATGTTGCAACAGGTGGTGGCAGTAGAAAAGAATCCTTGTGCTGTGGTTGTGCTGGCAGCCCAAGTTCGTGAAGTATGGCGTGACCGTGACGTGGTTGTCATACCTGGCGACATGCGCCAGATCAATCTATCGCCCAAGGCAGATATTATTGTGTCTGAGTTACTAGGTAAAGCTAAATAAATTCAACCGTCTTCTAAGTCTTAACACACATTGCGATTTTTACTCGCGCGAATTTTTAGAACTATTTCCGCGCGATTTTCTTTCCGCATGCGTGCAGCTTCATACAATGCCATAGGTCGCAGAATGGGCGGTAAATATTTGCGCGAATAAAAATCGCAGTGCGTGCTAAGCCTAACAACAACTGCTGTTTCTAATTATTAAACAAGCTTACTGGATTAATAGTAGTGAGTGACTATAAGATTAACTGATTTATGTTTTCAGGATCATGGGGTGACAATGAATTGTCCCCAGAATGTTTAGATGGGGCTGCTGGTCTCTTGAAGCCAGGTGGTATATCAATACCATGTGAATACAATTCTTATGTGGCACCAATTTCTTCACCACGATTGTGGGCGGCTGCAAGAGCAGCGTCATCCATTACTCCATCAAACCAAAAGGATAAAAATCTAGAAACATTGTGGGTTGTTTACATGCAAAACAAGCATGACATAGCTGAAACAAAGGTAAACAAAGAGAAGAGAAGAAAAGGAGAGAGAGTAAAAGTAGAACTTTAAACAAAAAAAACAGGTTCCTGGTTAGAGCTAAATATTGATTATATTTTTTTTTCCAGGCTCTTTTCACATTTGAACATCCAGCAAAAGGATCAAAAGATCATGAGGGTCAAGAAATGACAGATTACAGGGGGCTGCCTTCAACAGACAACAGAAGATCAGAAATATTAACTTGGGAGGTTAAGCAAGATAATGTCATGCATGGGTTTGGAGGATATTTTGATTGTACCCTGTATGGAAAAGAAATGATCAGCATAGTTCCTTCTACTCACAGCCCAGGAATGATATCATGGTTCCCAGTTTTTATTCCAATTAAGGTATTTCATCCACAACTCAGAGTATCATCATCTTAGTTGTTAAAAGACAATATTATTCTAATGGTTTTTTTTTTTTTTTTCCAGACTCCTCTTAGAGTGCATAAAGGTGAAACAATCACAGCAAGATTTTGGCGTTGTGTAGATTCACGCCGAGTTTGGTATGAATGGATAGTAGAAGTAGGCAATCACACTACAACGCTGCATAACGCTAATGGTAGAAGTGCCGAAATGTTGTTATGATTAGTTTTTTACAAACTATATACAGAAGAAATTTTCTATTCAGCAATAAAATTGCTGACAAAGTTTTAATGTTTTTTATTTGCAAACTTCAACAGATATGTACAGGTATAGCATATTCACAAAATAAAATACTCTATGAGTTTACACTAACTAATAACAGTACTCATACATTTATTTACACAGAACAGGTCTTACCTTATGTTCTATGTAAATAAACTACTTCTTCACTAATCTCACAATATTCATTTCCTTGTGAAAGTCGTCTATGTCTTGATCCCATCTTTTTTCAAAGTAAATTCCTGTAAGAAATATGTCATAAAATTATTATTTTTTACAATCTTTTCTTTTCACAAATGTGATCATTATTTGACTATATTCATAGCTTCTAAATTACCTTGTAAAAACTTTGCTTCATTGCCAGTCCTGATTGCCCAAGGCAAGTAATACTTTAAATACATCTGGCGATGCTTTGGCTTCAATCTGGCTGCGCCCCAGATGCCACCGCTGATGCACATGGGTAGTCTTGTTTGAATGCCTTCAACCCATTTTATTGTAACCTTTAAATAGAGTTATAAGTTTGAAATTGACTACACAAAATAATTATTTGGTTAGACATGGAGTTGTGGACACCAGTCCAATATATCTTTACATGACACTGGCAGAATAGTTGGCATCGGCTCAGTTGTCAAAGAAAAAGTACCAAATTAAAGATGTTTGACTAGTAGAATATTATTAATTACCTCTCCTAACATGGTCGTTTTCATGAATAGAGTGGCGTGCACCAAATCATGTACTTCTCGGTAGCGCTGCATTACATAAGCCAGTTCTGGATCTTCAATAAATTGGACAGGCAGACGTGAATCAGCAGTAATATTGTTATCTGTCATAAAATCTGCATACACTCTACCCAAAGTGTTTTCCGGCATTTGAGCCAGTTGATCAAAAGAGACTGCTGAAGAATTGATGCGCGGCTTTGCATTTAGTATTTCAGTACCCTCTTCAGTTTCAATCATTTTTTGTCGCATGTGTTTTATAGCACTCTCTCCAGTAACTTCGCCCAAACAAGCGATCATGTCACCACGGTGTGGATTTAATAGAGCAATAGCTGCTGAACCACATGATAATAACGTTTTCTGAAAAGAATTAGTAGCAATAAAGTTTTTCTTCATTTCTTCTGTAAAATTATTACGTAAGGCTGCAGTAGTGCAAAGTTTTCGAGTAAATACGAAAGGAAGACGCATTTTGACTTATTTTCAATTATTGTTCGATCAAGAATTATTGTTTGTTGACAAATAAATAAGAACGTCAAAATTTTAATTGTCAAAATTCATACAGGTCCTAACAGAAAATGCCAGAGTTTGTAAATACACATACAGTCTTCAAGAGAGTACGATTTTTTTCCCTAGAACACACATGCGGCAAAATATCGAGCGAAAAAAATATTCTGCAACAAATCTGTCTTGAACATTTTGTGGACAATGGAGCATGGAGGTTACTGCCTCAAGAATGCACTGCAGTCAAAAAATGCAGTTGCGTGGCGGTTAAAAATTCGCGCGGAAATAATACTGCAATTAAGCCGTGTTTTGCCACAGAATCAGTACCGCGGCGCGAATTATTTTTCGTGAATATTTTGAGCTCTATGAACAGCTAGAAGAGAAAAAATCGCGCGGCATTTTATTCGCAGTGTGTGTTAGTTAGATTCAATACGCTGCCAAAAATTCGCGCGAATAAAATCCGTGCGGAAAAAAATCGCAATACATGTTAAGCCTTAGACTCACGGATTTTATTCTAGCTATTTTATATCCGGTACTGAATCATAAGGCTAGACCTCAATTAAAAAAAAAAAGGTCTCATTTATGGAGAAGCGACGCGCGCGCGTTGATGTTTTTTCTGTTCGCGGAGAGGTGGCGCGTGGTGCAGAGTAGTGGTGCCCGCCACTGCGCCCACGTTGGGTCCTCTAGCTTGAAGCGTTACACGCGGCGGTGCAAGCGGTGGGCATTGAATTATCTTCTAAAAAAAATCGATGATGTCGTAGTCCACTGACTGCTGAAGTTAGCTCACGTCTGCGTTGTGCGATTTTTAAGCAAAACTGGCAGAAGGTGCCGCCTCGAGCGCCACCTTGGGCACAGTAGTGGGTATCACCGTATGTTCATTAGCGCGTGCAAGGCCGCGGGTGCCGCCGCACCGCCGCTTGCCACCCCGCGGGTTCCGCCTCCAACTCAAGCAAATGCGTGTAAAATTATGACCTTTTATTTACGAGTCAAAATAAAAAAATATGCGTTCAATATTTTTTACTAACTTTTTTACAACTACATGACGAACAAAAAACTAATTTTCAGTAAAATATATGTATGAAGCTGCACGCACTGCGGATAAAATACGGCACGTTTTTTGTCTGTTTCTGCACAGTTCTCAGCCGTCCATACGTGCGTCAAGATAACAAAAATATTGATTTCGCCAATATAGTACGCCGTAAAAGGTGTGTCAAAAGATGCCAACAATACTGAAGGTTGTCTGTAAGAGATTGCCCTGTGCGATAAGACCGCCCATTGTACACTTATCTTTATAAATGTTTTGTTCTGTAATTATTTAAGTGGTGTACATTAAAGTATATAATAAATAATACTTACCCTTTTGGGGCAAATAAAATCGGTTATATTTTTGGTGTTTTTTTCAATGAGTTTATCCGTGTAAATGTACCTTAATATAAGATATAACAATACCAAAAAATATACAAATAAATAAAATACCTACCTACCCGCCTTTCTACCTACCTACCTGCCAAAGTACACATTTTTTTTAAACTACTCCTGTTTTGTCTGTCCTAAGGGGAACGGAAAAAAAATGGGACTCTACTACTAAGACTCGACGATCCGTCTGTCTGTCCGTCGGTCACCACGCTGTATCTCATGAACCGTGATAGCTAGATAGTTGAAATTTTCACAGATGATGTATTTCTGTTGCCGCTATTACAACAATGACTAAAAAAAGAATTAAAAAAAAAAAAAATTGTTAAAGGAAGGGAACACAGATCGTTAATGTAGAAGAGGAACAAGGTTGGCCCTAGAATGCTTCCTTATGGGATGCCGTATTCTATTCTAGCTTTATCGCTTATTACCTCATCCAATTTAACATGTTGGAAACGATTTTCTAGATAACTATAAAAAATGTGAAGTGCAGGACCACGAATTCACATGCGTTCCAGTTTTGATAGAAGTATGGGCGCAGAGACAGTGTCAAAAGCTTTCGAAATATCTAGAAATATACCCAGACACCGCTGCTTCTTGTCCATGACCTGGGTCACTTTTTTCCGAAAATGCAATAACCGCATCCTCTGTTGCAATTCCGGCTCTGAAATCATATTGGTTTTCGGAGAGAAGATTATAAGCATTCAGGTATTTAAGCAAACGGTTGTTCAATATCTTCTCCAGTATCTTCGAGATGGTTGGTAAAATAGATATGGGTCTATAATTTTTGACACTGCCTCTGTCCCCTCCCTTATGAATAGGGTGGACTAGAGCAATTTTGAAAGTGTCAGGGAAAACACCGGTAGATTTCGCCAGATTGCAGATATGGGTGATATAGGGGTTTAAAATTTGCGCGTTAACTTCAATATCTGTCCAGAAATACCGTCAATTCCAGCCACAGAACTTGATTTCAAATTAATTATAAGTTGCTCTACTTCCGAGTCGTCGGCTTCTAGAACACACATTGAGTTAGAAGTTGAATCTGAACTTGAAGAGTGAGGAGGCACATTCTGACTCTGCTGTATATTTGTAGCTAGGTCTTTGCCTTAATTAACAAAGTAGTTGTTGCCTCTGTTGGCTGATGCAAGTGTGTCAGGTTCGAGGTGCAGCAGTTCTTTCAGCGGGGAGGGAGTAGATTTTGAATGTGTTATGGATTTAATGAGATCCCACGTTGCTTTGGAATTGTTTTTCTTTTCATAAATTCCGTCTTCTCGTAAGTTATTTTCAATCTTGGTAGTAAAGAATTACAGAAGTTGCGATAGCGAGAATACGTTACTTTAAGGATAGGGTTGTCTGGTTGTGCTTTTAGAGTTAGATGCATTTTATCTCTGTTTCTAATACAGTGTAGTAAGCCAGGAGTGATCCAGGGCTTGATGTTACGGTTTTTTCGTGAGACTTTGGAGAAGCGGGAGTGTTTGTTAATCATTTGAGCCAGTAAAGTTGTTAAGAGTGTTTGTTTAATTGTGCGCTGCTTCATTAGCGTCATTAGAAAAAAGGATTGGGGAGAAATCTAAGAGTGCGACATCTTCCTTTGAGTGTTGGCACTTATATCTCCAAAGTCCACAAAATATGTTTTTGCTTCTTTTTTTTTCTCCTTGAAGTCCTACTATCGCCCTGTTTCGTTTGATCCTCGATTTTTTGCCCACCCTGTATATGTCGCAGATTTGCGATTTTTATCCGGCTGGCTAAACACCGCAACCAAACGTCCAATATAAAAATAAGGAAGCCGAAAATTAGTAGATAGAAAATTTGATAACTGGGATGCATTGCAGATGCAAATGTCCCCTTGTCCTCTTTATCTAATAAAAATCTATTGGTTTACGCTAATCTTGCTAAAACTCAAATACGGCTAGACCGATTTGAATAATAATTTTTATGTTTTCTTCGCCCGAATACAGGAGAAATACATAGATTTAATACTTCGTCACCCACTCAACCGAGGTTAACTTAATCTGTCTGTCAAAGCAAATCTTTTATTTGCGAAATATAGCTTTCAGGGTGACATTTTTATAACATTTCGCCCTACGAATAATTTGTCATGGGATTTTTTTTTTTCATAACTGATTTGGTGATCTATGTAGGTACTTCTTTACTCTAGCCAAGATGAAGGATGAAGGTACAATCTTTATTAATAAACCATTGACAGCTCAATCAGCTGACAGCAGGAGTGAATACTTTAGGTTCGCTATAATCTACTCTTTTAATCCGATGACCTTCGATATTTTAAGTTCTCAAACTATCTTTCATCTGCTGTATCTACTACATTTTATATCGAAAACGTTTTATTTTTGTTGTTGAGTAGAGGATAGTACTAAAAAAAATACTGTTTTACTTTGTTAGTCTGTTAATTTACGTGGATTCTTGGTGTTCTCTCAGTAACCGTAGACCACATCATCGCTTACCATCAGGCGACATAGTGGTCATGGATCAAACGCAAACCTAAAGATTATTATAAAATAAAATACCGGCCAAGTGCGAGTCGGACTCGCGAACGAAGGGTTCCGTACCATTACCGCAAAAAACGGCACAAAAATCACGTTTGATGTATGGGAGCCCCACTTAAATATTTATTTTATTATGTTTTTAGTATTTGTTGTAATAGCGGCAACAGAAATACATCATCTGTGAAAATTTCAACTGTCTAGCTACCACGGTTCATGAGATACAGCCTGGTGACAGACAGACAGACAGTCGGACCGCGGAGTCTTAGTAATAGGGTCCCGTTTTTACCCTTTGGGTACGGAACCCAAAAAACAAAGCTGTCAATTTCTCGTCCAGAAAATGCCTGTTCAAAATCCTTGCCAGCTTCCCCTCTAAGGTGTGTCACTTGGCACTCTAAGCACCCGCTAGGTGTCTCACTGACCCGTGAAGGAAAAAACAACGGCTTCTTTTTTGAGATACAATGTGGTGGAAATACTCATGTGCATGTTTTGGTATTGATATTACGCGTGAACTGCCAGCAAAAACGACTGAATTTATAAAAAAATATGAAAAGTTCTGTCGCGTCCAAAGATTACTATACTATACTGGCGTGTCTTTATAAACTTGTGGATCAGCTTTGCTTTTTATTTTAATAACTATTGCAAAACAAAATCGAAAAACTAAAGTTTTGACGTAATTACCACAGTAGCCAGGTAAAAAAAGGTTGCGATTTGACATTGACAAGAATGACAAGAGGAGTATCAAATAGGCGATCAAGGGGATAGAGGTTATGTTTACGCGTGTGGTCTTTAGAATTTGAAAAATTTTAGCTTATAGATATAAATCTTCGTGAAGGTGAGTTTTAACTTAAAGTATTTATTTAAAAATTTACGGCATAGTAATAGTATCTGTTGGATAATATTTTGTACCACAGCTTGAGTTGATATTGCTACCTCTTCTGAAGATATTGGTTTGACTAAGATAATGCTAGCTTTATTTATTCTGGCTAGGGGTCAGATGGCTACGCTAACCTGACACTTGCTTTCCTTGCTACGCCCTTAGCCCTTAGGTCACTTTCAAAACCTTAGGTAACCTGTATGTAATGTTGTTCACACCATGTTATTTTTCTATAGCTGATTTGTCAATCTGGAAAGCATGTCTTAAAGTTACAGATTCCTCATTATAATCAAATCTAAATATAAAGTAAATAGCTTTTTATTTCAATGCTTCTGTCTGGGGCCAGGTATGAATTATCCCCGGTTTTTAAAACTCGTTTATCGGACTGATAATGCAATTGACGAATAATCGCCGGTAATAATTTAGCGTTGAGAAACCCGGCGCAATGTGCTGCCGCGATGTGATGTGACTGGTAGTAACTGTTAAAATTTCTGTTTCAGCTAAACGTAACCACAATGACGCAACAGAAGAAAATAATGTTTAAGAAAATCAAAGCTGATCTAAGTAAAGAATTCATTTTTCTGAAAAATGTTTTTTCAGTCATGTCTTTACCACTGCAGATGAAAGGTAAATGCTTTTTGTGTTTACACAAATTACTTTTCACACAACAACAATGCTTTTACAAAGATGTAACAAATACCAAAAAATTATTACACTCACTTTTTCATACAAACTTTTACAAGAAAGCCACAAACATAAGAAAAATACTTATTATTGATTAAAATAATATATAACTATTGATTAAAACTTAGTTGTTATTTAATAGTAATTTATAGTTATGTAATTTTATAGAACTCTTCAATATTCGTCACTCATCTATATTTTTTTAATTACAATTGTTTTAATAATTCCAGGTGAAAATGACGATAATATGGATATTGAAATAGTAAACGAGAATCAAAAGAGTAATGAAGATGTTGAAATTCCAAAGCGAGCCCGCAGTATTGCAGAACTTGAAGAAAAATTAGAGAAGATTAAATCACAGAACAAGTTCAGCTTCAAAAACAAACTACAGAAGAAAAGCTTGAGTAGTAAAATGAAAAAGAAAATTAAGAAAACAGAGAGAATAAATAAAACAAAAGTTAAACCTGTAGTAGATGCACCTTTTGCAGAAATGTTAAAGGCCAAGGCAGAGGAGAAGCCAAAAGTAAATATTGCCAAACCAGTGTTCAACAATGAAGGCAAACTTGTGTTCTCCAAATTCGACTTTGCTAATGTTGGCAAGAAAGGTAAGATATTAGAAATTATCTTTTATATAGTAATAATAAATACCATACAGGATACTATTATTTCCTTTATTCAGTTTATGTACATACGTTTTACATATTTAAATATAAGATAAAAAAAAAAAATATCATTTAAAAACATAAATTATAGTAGCCCATCGGTATTGGCTTCTGAGAGAGAAACCTCCTAACGATACGCGCCGTGTCCAGTAGTACTGCCGTCACGACTATCGGCACAATGACTGCTGTATTTACATCCCACTTGTCGAAAACCTCATGAGCCAGATCAAGATACTTAACTTTCTTATCTCTCTCAGCCTTCACAAGATTCTCGTCATGGGGGACCGGTATATTAACTAACATTACGAGCCGCTCTGCCTTTCTATGCCACTATGTCAGGATTATAGGCAACAATAATCCTGTCAGTGAAGATAGTCCGATCACTATACAACTTGACATTGCCATTTTCGAGAACTAGGTCGGACACATACCTATAGTATGGTACTTCCGATTCCACAAGATTGTATTTAAAAGCAAGTTGCTGATGGAAAATCATGGCTACAAGGTTGTGTCTATACAAATAGTCTCCATTAGCTAGACTAGAACAACCGGAGATAATGTGACAGATTTTAGTTTGCGCCAGTTCTCGTTAGCCAAGGAGAGTGGGGTAACACCCTTGTCCACCGCTACCACATCTCGATGCATACGCATGTCGGCTTTCTGGCAATATTCCCTAAGACTGCATACCTCGCGGTTGTGAATCTTAGCATTTACAAAGCAACGCACCCCACACTTCTGCGTGTTCTACATTCTCATCACATATGACCGTGGGTGATGCGTACGATTTGCGGTAAGCACGGACCCTTCTAGCCATAGCGTCAAGTTCCGTCTGAGTCCATTTGAATATGCCGAAAGAGTACATCAAGACTGCCATGACCCAGCCGTTGAAGGCGCGCAACTTGTTTGCGCCTGATAGAATACTATTTTCAGGCGGCCAAAGAAGCGTTCCTTCAAGGTATGTTTCACGTCAGTAGCAATGATGCCTAGTGCTTCCGACATACCCAAATACTTGTAAGTTTCGTTTGAGGAAAGGGATCTAAGGTGTATGTATGGAATCCGAGAGTTGTATTCCCACGGATTCCATAATCTCCCCTCGCTTCACATGCATGACTGCACATTTGTCCACACCAAATTCCATCCTGATGGCGTTACTGAAGGTTTCTGTTACTTTCGGTAGCTTCATCAGTTGCAAGTTGTTAGGGGCAAAGAGCTTCAGATGATCCATATAGAGGTGCGATATGACCAGACCACCTCTTCTCAACCTATAGCCCAGGCCCGAACCCTCCAGCAGTTTACTGAGAGGGTTCAGGGCTAAACAAAACCATAGAGGACTCAGACTGTCACCCTGAAATATTCCACACTCGATCCTTATAGAGCTCGCTGTTTTCCTGAATCTGTCGACATCCTGGCTAGTGAAGGACCGTCCTACATTGCCCCATACACGACGACATCAGGAAGGCGTGCAGAGTTGCATCAATTTTATACAACTGCAGCACCATCATGAGCCATGTATGTGGCGGAGTCATAGGCCTTCTTGTAATCTATCCAACACGTCGCCAGATCCTTTCGGGAACGGCGAACCTGTTGGTTAAAGGCAATGTCTACGAGGAGCAGCTCCTTAGTACCGCGGGACCCGCCCGTAGATTCATTCTGAGAAGGTGACATGCTTGCATTGCTGTCAATATGTTGATTAATTTTAGTTCTTGTAATAGATGTAAGAACTTATAGACCGTCGGTAAACACGTTATCGGTCTATAATTTTAAGGCTCTGCAGTACATACTACCTGATTTATGCAGGAGGTGGGTTATTCGTGTCATTAGAAACTGGGGCAGCGACCCTGACTCTAAGGCAGACTGGAACTGAGCTGCTAAACAAGTGTTAGTGCCAGCTTTGGAACCATTTTATGCAAAAGTTGTGCAGGCCGTCAGGTCCTGGAGATTTCAAATTAGGTAATGGACGAACTGATATATTATTATCTAATGGTATTAACGCCAAGTTATGTATTTTTTTATTGATTGGACCACTCTCTCACCTGATCCTAAGAGATGATGTTGTCAACGGTGAAGCACACTTGCTTAGAAGTAACCTATTCACTCTTGGCTTAAATAGCCCCAGGTTGTATCTATCAGGAAATAGACTATGAAAGAGAATTTCAGTTCTTAGCTGTACACACAGTTAAAGTATTCCCAAAACAATTAATGCGTATGGGTGGAATATCCACCGCGTACCGATGGCGCGTCGCCGTAAGCATTGTAGTCCGATGGTGGAACGGGATAGGCGGAATTGAATCTATAATGTAATTCCTTCTTACAGTGGCAACACTTGTCAATGATCAAGCTGTGACATGCTCTGTGCTTTATTGCCGATGAAAGGAAATATAGTACAATCCACTGAAATGATATTTTCTTATTTACAGAAAGAGTTAATAAAGCAGAGAGAGACCCTAAAAAGATTTTAGAAAATCTTAAACAACAAGAAGACAGGTTCAAACAGTTAGAAGAAAAAGAAGATACTGGTAAAGTTAAAGAAATAAAGGAAAAAATTGCATGGAAAAATGTGCTGCAAAAAGCTGAAGGACAAAAAGTTAAAGATGACCCCATATTACTGAAGAAGTCAATCAAAAAAATGGTATTTTACTTAGCTTGTATCGGATTTTCATGCATTCAACATTTTTATTAAGCATCACTTCTGCTAGATGTATGTATATTTAACACAAAACGTTGTGTATTAAGGATTAGGCAGACTGCAGAGGTGCACCTATAGAAAGTACATCCACATTTCGCCAGTTATGTTTAATGCCCATTTTATTGGGGACGAGCCATAGACGCACAAATCTAGACACTTTTTTTTTATTCTCGTTTATTTCTTGGATTATTGTGCACTAATGTGACAATGTCAATCCCATTGTGCTTTTACAGGTATAAACTTACTTCCTAAACTAATCATAATAAATAGCACAAAACTTAATCTAATTTCTTATCTAACAGAAAGTATATAATATTTTTGCTGCTTCAGAAGTTGGTTTAGCTAAAATACCATGGAACATTCCAACATCCATTACACAATTACGACAATATCATTGAAATGAGAAGTGCATTTCTCTTATTTGTATACCGGCCACATACCACCAACACATGTTGTGCATCCTATCTATCTTACCACACACCTCATAGTTAGGGGAGTCCGATTTTCGCATGATAGGTAAAGTTGTTTAGTGGAATTTATTGAGAAATTCTAGATGTAAAACTCAAGGCAATAACACTCCCCGACGAGTTATCGTACCTAGGACCATGCTAGTGCATGTATATTTAAATGTTCTAAAAAGTAAAAAAAATATAAATCAAAGGTAATTAATTTTATATTTGGCTGAGAATTAGCACATTTTGAACATATTATTATAAATATTCGTGTCAGGCACTTTTTGGAAAAAAAAGGGTCGCGTGACCACTTCGTAGTATCTTTGCTGAGAACTAGTGCCACAAAAAAATCTAATTTATATAATATTTGTTTTATAGGACCAAAAGAAGAAACAGAGTAAGAAACAGTGGGACACCAGAGTACAGAATGTGGAACAGAAGAAAGACGAGAGACAGAAGAAGAGAACAGAAAATATTGCCAAGAAAAAGAAAGAGAAGAAATCTAAAATTATCAAAACATCAGCCAAGAGAGGGCGTGTCGTGATATAATATTATCAGCGAGGCAAACAATTCTTGATCTTTGTGTTTAAAAGAATACATAATTTTAAGTTATACCTGAATTTATTTGTCTTGTCCAACCAATCTCAATCGTCGAGAACAAATTTTTACCTCTATAGGTACAGGATGAAAGGACATGGCCAGATTCTGCCCTGGAATCAATTTAGAATACGTAAATGTACAGTAATTCTTTATATTTGAAAATTATTTGTAAAATAAATTAAAATTAAACGCAACAATTACATTTCTCTAGAACAGGCGACAAAAAATTCCAAAAAATATGTATGTTAATTGTTTTTGAGCGGATTGTATGCAATGCATTTGCGTTTGGATACACGAGTAAGACAAACACTGATTCTGAAGTACGCCTGAAGGTCAGATTAAAATATAATACAACTACAACAGCATGAATTGTTTTGCTACGATAAATACCTCTAAAATAAAAGTTAAGATTTTATGAATATCGCAGACACCATTTTTCATGCTGCCGCGCGTCACCATAATGATTAATGCATCGACATCTGTGATCGACATCGACAATATGTTCCAGTGTGTATCCGAACGTCCTAGTCATTTTGACGTTTCTAAGCGCGCGCACTGCACTGGTGCTGTCTAATCTGTGGTGCAGTTTTGCGTTGATCGTATCACTGTTTATTGTCACGTATTACTGTTCTATTTTGTTATTCTGTTTTATATTTTAGCTTGACCCTACGCTATCGTTTGTCGGACTTTCGTTTTCGCTTCTTCGTGAATATTAGTGCTGTGTATATTGGACTTGTTTGGTTGGATTCGGACGCTCACGATTTCATGATGTCAAGGTGCCTGAATTGTAGTGTGGCCACTACTCGAATGCGAAGGCATATTGTAACATCTTTAACACCGCAGTTACAAAATACATTGACTGAATGGTTATCTATACAAGAGGTATGTACGACGTAGTAAGTCATTATTTTCATATTTTACAAACTTCACCTGCCATTTTAAACAGTTATGTGCCATAATCTTAAAGAGTGTTAGCATAACTTAAAAATCTCGTATTACTTACATACTAAGTACAATATTTCATTTTTTTTCAGCTTCCTTCTGATGGATTGATTTGTAATGCATGTTATGTATTGATAAACCAATGCTCGGAAGAAGGTACACCTAGCAGAGTTCTGGGCTATCCAATGGTGTGTATTGGTTGTGGATGCTCTGTTATGGGGAGGCGTTACTCAGTGCGACACCACTCCCTTGAAGAAAACAGTCCATTAATCGATATTTTCTTCTCATGGGAAGCCCACAATCAGGTTAGTGTGAGCTGTTGAACTTATATTTTGCCCCGGCTGCTGCCAATTTATTATTCAGTGTTCCCATGATAAAGTGAATTATTTCTATGTTCTATGTTAGGAGGGTTTGGTTTCCGCACTTAGTCACTCAGTTGGACCAATGTGTGTGGGCCATGGCAGCCGTTTGATGGTTATCACAACCAGCCCACCTCCCTCCAGAAGTTAATCAGAGCTCCTGATTTTTTCAGAACATCTGTGTAAGATCTGGGTGACTTGAGGGTCAGTCAGGTCAAGCAAATACTTTTTAATAATTAATGATGATTGTTACAGAATCGGAGGACAAATCTGCAAGCATGTCATCCCTGTTGGATGCGAGCTAATAGGCACTTAGTACTGAATACACAAAGACAGGTTGAAGAACTAGAGGAAAATGAAACCGAATTGCCGGGACCACCTCCACTTCCACCAGCCGCTAATCCTAGAGAGCAACATGAACCACCACCGCCTCCTCCACCAGCCGGTAATCCTAGAGTTGCTCATGAACCACCACCGCCTCCTCCACCAGCTGCTAATCCTAGAGTTGCACATGATCCACCACCGCCTCCTCCACCAGCTGGTAATCCTAGAGTTGCACATGATCCACCACCGCCTCCTCCTCCAGCTGATAATCCACCTGAAGCAGGAAGGATTGGCCAAATGAATTATCTGCCTAGTTACAAACGTGCTCCGAATACTTCTAGCCATTGTATTTTTAGGATGTGTCAAAATCAATCAGGCCATTTAATTCCTACTTTTATTAAGGTAATTTTGCTTAAAGAACACAATTATTATGTTCCCATAAGGTGCCGAGTATGTGAGGTGCATTTATTTGCTAATGAGTGGCATTTATTACCTGAGAACACAAATACCTCGTCTTATTTTACGGTTCAGCAGTCAGAAGATTTAATAGGACTTCTTAAAAGAGATCCAGTGACTTTTGATTTTAATAATGTGGATCAAATGCCACATCACATTTGTCACTATTGGACGGGACTTACAGTGACAGATTTTTTAGCATTGTATAATGAAATTCCTATGGAAAATCTAGTTAGTGAACCGAAAACTGCATTAGCCATTTATTTAATTAAACTTCGAACTGGAGAGAGTAATCGAAGGCTGGCCTCACTATTTAACATGTCCCGATCAACATTAGAGTCACACATGAACAAAGTAAGGTCATGTTTAAGCGAACATTTTGTACCAAGGCACATTGGATTAGAGCATATCGCACCTTCGGTGCAACAAAGTCACAACAGCTCATTTTTAAATTTTACAGGAGAAGACTTTTAATGTTTTTTTCGAACATATTTCCTCATTTCTGGATTACTGTTTAAAGTAGGTTTAAACAGTTTTTAACATCAATTGTTTATTTAGTTTGCTATAGTTTTACGTAAAAATCTTATATTTCAAAACCAAAAAAAACCTTATAAAAGACATTACAAAAAAAAGTGTCCTGAATTGTGACTTTGTTGCACCAGGAGTTATTTAGTTTTACGACTTAAGCTAATAAGGTTTTAAATGAAATAAAGTGTCTTAATCAAACATAATCGTATATTTGCTTCTCAAAAAACCAACTACTAATAGAAAGGTAACGCAAAACAATTAAATTCTTATAACTACAACATTATTTGGCACCATTTTCATACTTTGAGTTATAATTAAATTGTAGGAAAAGCAGACTTACATAATACTCAGTCTTTTATACTTAGGAACTTATGAACAGTCTTATAATTAGTCTTATAATGGTTTCATAATAATTTTCAAACTTATAAACAATAAAATTCTTAGAAAAATAACAAAAAAACGGAAATTGGAAAGTTTTTTTATCAAAAAAGCTACATCATAATCAACTTTAATTTTTGTTACAATGCTCTTATTATTATTTTTTTTATGATCAAAAAAATATCAAATAGCTTTCGTAAATAATTATTAATCAAATAAACTGTTAAACGTGTTTTCATAATATTTTGGAACTATATTAGCAGTTATTAGTTGTCGAATATCTTGCTTTTTATTGTTCGCTATTGGCAACTTGGAGCTGTATACCGCACTGAAATGAATATCTGCGATATTTTTTTTGCCTGCGCGAGTAATTTTAATTTTAGCTTCTTTGAAATTATCAGTTTTATACGTGGTTTTGTACAAATAAGTATCAGAATCTTTAATGAATTTCACGACTTTGACGTCAGAAATTCTGATTGTTTCGCCAGCAATATTCTTGCCAGTGTTCATGTTAATATCGCTAGAAAGTAACTTTAAATCGTAGAAGCTATCAAAACTCATTTCATTAACAATGAAACTGTTACCGGTCTTTTTGGCATTACGGATTAGAGCCACATATTGATCTGGGGTGTAAATTGGCCCAGATTTTTTTGCTCGGCGAATATTTTTCTCTATTACCGAATGGACGCTATCCGCTTCGTTTTGCGTGTGTCCACGAATTAGGAACTTGTGTGTAATTGATCTAATTGGCAAGGTTGAAACGGCATAATAGTACAAACTAAGAATGAATTTGTTTTTCTGTTGGCCACAACAGTTATCCGAGAAAAAAGTTATGTCTGAATTTGGTTTAGTCGAAGAACATTCTTTTAAAAAATTGTACAAACAAGAACCTATTTCATTGGCTCCTCGTTTGCCCAGACCCTCATGCCAAAAGAAACAGAATGTTTTCTCATCCTTAATATCTGATACTGTGAAGTTATAACAATTCAGTTTACTTTTATAAAAAAATGCCGACGATTGACCTATAGGGCAAGGCAATACGGCTTGAAGATCGAATATAGCCACAATGCTGTTGCTATCAGGATTTTTACACTCTTCTACATCTTGTTTTTTCTCTATTCTACTGAGACTCTTTTCCTCTTGATGAAGATTATAGTTGGACCGCAACGGTTCTTTATCTACAGCATTCTTAAAGGCCTCACATACGTCACATTGGTCTTTACGAGGAATAAAAAAGCTAATATTAAATTGGGTATTGAAAATCCTATGGTATGCGTCGTAATTTGCTGGTTCCTTGTTGTCAGATATACGTTTTTGAGTATAGTTACGGTGTAGTTCGGCTACAGTCAATCCTCCATCTATATACTCTCTTGTTGAATTGGCTCTGATGTAGTGGCTTTCCATTCTAGGAATCGAATTAATGTGGTCACGTACAGATTGTATTATTTCAGCATCCAGCTTTGACTGTTTTCCGTGCTTACCGCGTTTATCTGTTGGAATTACACTTACGCTTGCAAATTTGTTTTCAGTTACAGTACGTAGTGGTTTATTACTTATAGCCAATGTATTCAATAGGAACGTTTTACAAACCCTTACTTCACTACCTTTATTTACAAGAAAGTAGGATGTGTTTGGTTTTCTGCATTTTCTATTCACGTCTCCACCTTTTCGAATCTTTATGGTACGGAATTCAGGTTCAACTTGCTTTACACAAGAAGCAAGGAAGTCACGCTGTCTTTGAAAAGAATTAAGGCCCCAGTATGTCTTAAATATTACATTCCTATCGTCTGTGGAAAACTTATTGGAACAAGACAATCGGCAGGTACTCGTGCAAGGTGGACGAATACTTTTTTCCGGCATGGCTTTACCTCTAGTTGATGTATATCCTTGACCAGTGTTTTTTAGATACTTTCTCTGGTTTTTTTGCCATTGACTTGGGTTTCTGGTTCTTTTTTTAGACTTTGTTACAATACTTGCTTGTTCAGTATTTGGTTGAATATTCTCAGAGGCTGCATTATGATGTACAATTGACACATTAGAAACACGTTTGGAGCGAGATGTAGATTTAGAGTGCTTGGAACGACTGCCAGAGCTAGATGAACTTGAGCTGGATGACCCGCTACTTGAGCTGGAAGAGTCGCTGTTAGAGTTGGAAGAATCACTGCTAGAGCTGGATGTTCTACGGATTGGGTGAAAAACTTTCTTTTGTAGCTTTTTTTTCGGTGGTTCATATTCAGATCCATCACTCACGAAAAAATCTTCATTATTGTCTGGGTTCATTTCATTGTCATTCGAGATGGTGTATTGGCTTAGCATAGTTTTTGCTAAGGTGTTTTCTGGCACTGTATCTGTGATAACAACATTGGAAGAAACTATTTCTCCATCATCTGAAAGGTTAAATCTTTCGCTAGTAATGACTGCATTTTCAATATCTTTCGTTGCGACATTCTCTATAACGGTATTTGTTAAAATTGAATCAGCGTTTACTTCTTGTATTAAAACTATGTCCACGTCATTATCACATATTGTGCTCCTGTTAGTAGCTGACAGGTTATTTTTTGTATCGTAAGAAGTACTGGTGATATTATTTATTGAAAAACGAGAGGATTCTAAATTGGAATCATGATCATTGTCCTGATTTTCCGGATGAAAGTTCGCTAACCAGGTTTCTACTAATGTATTGTTTTCCTTTAAATTACTGTCTTGAATGGGAACCATAGAAATAATTTTTTTACTTCGGGAACCCATTGCTCTCTGAAATAAAAATATCAGTATCAATTATTTTTTTTATAATGGAAAGGCACGCGCCTGAACTGAGAAGCAACAGTAGGGAAATCATGAATGGTTCATTAATTTGATAAGCCGAACAGTCTCTCTATTAAAAAATTACGAATTATTACAAAATACTCAAATTAAATTTCTTGTTCCATGGTGTGTCAAAGTGATACCGTAGGTATAATACAGTAGTGCTATTCTGTAAAGACACTTTGCCCTGGCAACGCCGAAACTAAAATTTATTTAAGATAAACTGTTTCGTTCCTCGGCGTCGAGCGTCGGCCATCTTCAATGGATTTTCAACTTTATATTCTAGTGGATAAAGTTGAAAATTCATTGGGGACATACTAGTTTCGGCGACGAGCTCGTCATACAGTCTTTTAGAGAATAGCATTGCTGATCATCGCTGTCGTCATCAAAGTAGCATTTAAATAAAAACAATGTGGTGTATCTTACATTTAGGTGCAACTTTGACAAAAAAATTGAACAAGTAAATGATTACGGGGTAACAAAGTCTCAATTTTGTTTTTAAACTAAACAGCTAGTACTTATGATACAAAAAATGGAATAACAAAGGCACAAGTCTTTTAACTATCACGTTCTAAATACTAACATTGGACCTTTACAGCATTTTTATAGTTTAAGACTTTGTAGATCCAATAGAATAGTTGAAAAAATAATATTAATGGACCTATAACAACACTTTTTAGTTAGTGACTTTGTAGTTCCAATTTGTGTAGTTAAATATAATAATGTTGGACCAACAAAAACGTTTTTATAACAACTGCCTTTGTAGCTCCAGTATTTTTGTAATTTATAAAAAAATATTGAGGTCTTAAAAATAGATACGTTTTTGTCGCTCCAATAAGTGAGAATAAAAATGGTCATAAATACCTTTGTGTGGGTGTAGCTCCAACGTACGTCAAACACTCGCGGGCGCGGGGGCACTACTGTCCAATGAAACGTTGTTGGCCCAAAACGCATGGAAAATCCGCCAATAACCACAAAGGCACCTGCGCCATCTAGTAGAATTTTTAGATAGTTTCGCGGATGTCTTTGTTGCCCCAAGTATAGGCATGGTTCAGAAACAATTTGCCATACTTAGCTCGATTTTGCAGTTTTGGCTATTTGTGACTTTGTTGCACCGAAGGTGCGATATAACACCACAGCAAATAGCAGAAAGAAATCTAGCTATTCCTAATGCATTATATGGCAATCAAGAACTTCCAATAGAAGCCAGGCCCGCTATTTCAGTTTGTGATGGGACTTATATATATATTCAAAAAAGTGCCAACTATCTCTATCAGAAACAAACTTACAGTCTTCACAAATATGAAAACTTGGTTAAACCATTCATGATAGTATGCACAGATGGTCATATAGTAGATGTTGTAGGGCCTTATGCTGCCACACAAACTGATGCAGATATTATGACTGATTTATTTCAAAATCCCGAAAGCCCCATGAGGACTTTCTACAGGCAAAATGATGTTTTTATTTTGGATAGAGGGTTTAGGGATGCGATACCCTTATTAGAGTATTGCAATTATAGAATTCATAAGCCTGAAACTGTTGACCCAGGTCAACAACAACTAACAACTATGCAGGCTAACAAAAGCCGATGTGTCACATTGTGTAGATGGGTGGTAGAGGTGGTAAATGGTCGCTTCAAGCGTGATTACAAATTATTCAGACAAGATTTTTTTAATGTTGCATCTAAGCATTTAATGACCGATTTTAAAATTGGTGCAGCCCTCATCAACAGATTCCATCCACTAATCATAGACAGGACTGATGCTCCAGATATTATAAATAGAGTTAGGCATTACTTGCACGCCCGTAATTTTTTAGCTGAGTATGTTGCTGAAGAAAATCTTAATAGACGGCGAGTAATGTTTCAAAGAATTGATGCAAATATACCTGACTTAGAGAATTTCCCTCAATTTACTTATGAGCAATTAATGTTAGTGTCCCTTGGGCCTTATCAAGTAAAGCAAGCCCGTTCATACTATGGAGAACATGTTAGGAATAATGGTATTTACGAAGTGGAAGTATGTCCAGAATTGCAAAATGCCCAAAATATGATTGCACAAGTGCGTGGCAATAGCCCTTATCTTTTGAGGGGGAGAATAAAGTCTCGGCATATTAACAGGAAAAAATATTTTTCGTATATTTTGTTTGACAGGGAGCCATTGGGGCCACCCAATCCTTTGGATGCCATTTTAGGCTATTGTTGTAGCTGCCTTGTTGGAAATCGGACTGTTGGATGTTGTTGCCATGTCATGACGCTATTATGGTATTTGGGCTGGGCCAGGCATCAAGCAAATATAACGGCACCAGCCTCATTTCTTGATAACATTTTATTGGTATTTGAAGATGAATAGGCTTGGTAATTGAAAATGTGTCTTGTCTGAGTAATTGCAGTGATGATGTTTTTCTTAAAATGTGTTCTGTAAAATATTTAGATGTAGATATTTTTAAGCAAATGTATGTACTTAATTACGGTATTTAATTAAATACCTAAATAAAACATTCAAGTTCTATGTTCGTGTTTTATTGCATATCCTATTTGTATATTTTTTGCTTATTTGCTATGAGGAAGTCATAATGTCCAGTAATATAAGTAGACGACGAAGCTCTTCTACGCTATCGCGGCAAGCCCTAAAACAATATTTCAAAGGACAGACCAATATAGTTACATCAATGGGATAACGATAATGGTATTTTGATCTTTGACTGTTTCTTCACTAGCTGACTGTCGAAGCTTAATTCTATGAATGCATTTTCATAGAATTGCGCTTCGAAAGTCTGCACACCGGCAGTGAGAGTGTTTATCTATCGTACATTTTCTAAATTCTGAAAGGCGCTCAACTCATCTTTTAATGTCAACTGTCACTGTCTAATGCTACTGTCAAATGTCACTGCCATTGTCAAATGTCACTGTCATTGTCAAATGTCACTGTCAACTGTCACTTAAACTGTTAGTTAGCGACATCATTGCTATTCAAAATGATAAGGCATTTTTTTTGTTTCCTTTATACAGTGTCTCTCGCTTCTTCTCTGATCATAAAACAAAAACTATTGGAAAGCCATACCTTTATGCTTTATTACGACGTACTGTATGTCAATGTACATGAATATTTTTTGTTAGGGCACAGCTCCATACAAATTCTGGCCATGTCCTTTTCAAGTCAGTAATATATTGGTAATCAATAGGTACAAGTAAAATTTGAAAAACCCCCGACACATTTCATGCTACATAATTTATCTAGTATATAGTAGATACGCTTCGATCGGCAAACTATTGAACACGTAATTATGACACGATATCTTGCGGAAACACCCCGATTCAAACAGTAAAACGCCCATAACTTTGGAACGGCTGAACCGATTTTATTCATACATTGCTAAGAACACTCGACAAAATCACCTTTCAAATAAAAAAGCTTAATCGGTTCATCGGTTTAGGAACTATGATGCCACAGACAGATACACAACAACACACGTCAAACTTATAACATGCCTCTTTCCGTCGGGGGTTAAAAAGAACTACTTTTGAAAATTTTGTAGTCTCGTTCTCCTATTCTTGATCGAAGACAGCATAAATAAGTATGCGGCCAGGGAAAATAATAAAACATTTTAACAGAAAGGAAAATTAATTTATTCGTGATATTTAGTAACGGTAGGTACGCTATTTGAGGCCATCAGCGCAAAAGTAGCCTAAGCTTGAGATAGGCAGTATGAAAATAGTGGGGTTTGTATATTCATGAATTTTAAATTATATTATTTATTTTTTATTTTTTGTGATTTTAGTTCCGGAGGATATTTTATTCCATTAGTGTGTTACTTTCTGTGGGATGAAGTAATTTATTTTGGAATATATTCACATTTTTGGATTATTTGTGTGGCTTAGGCCACTTTTGAATTTAGAGTACTGTAATATTTCCACTACTAATAGGCAAGGTTAGGCCATTAATAAAACAAATATTTACTAAAAATTAACTTTTTTATTTCAAAAGTACAGAAAATTGGAAATTATTATTTTAATAAAGTAAATAGAACTTATACTAGTCATCAATTAGGTCATTGTTGAAAATCATATCATTTTCTGCTACTGAAGTCTTTAACTCCTTGTAAAAACTGTGATGTACAGGTGGTATAAAATTTAACAACTCCAGTAAATCTTTCTTTTTATTATCACTGATGGCGTGACCCTCAGGATATAAAATATTTAGTTTTTCAATCATAATTGAATTGCGTTTCTTTATATCAACCTCTTGAAAGAGTACATCAGGGTTATTGGAGTACTTAAAAAAAAACTTAAATGGATGTATTTCATGAAACAATAGCCATTGCATTTTTAGCCACTCCACTTTTCCCTTATCTACTGAAATTTTCCTGTTAGTTATGTTTCTTTCTAGTAACTTACTTGAAAAAAATAGGTCTTTGGTCATAGAAATTATTTTGAATGGCCTGACTTTCCTGGCAGCTAAAATCACTTGGTTCCAATCTTGAGGTACAAAAATATTTTTAGGCCTAGGCCAAAATCTTGATCGCAAGTCATGTACGAATGTCCACTTACAAGAAACTTATGATCAATTTTCTTTGTAGCAAAATCGGGATTGGAAACAATATATTGGCAGATAAGAGCCATCTTAATGTTTCGATTTTGGCCACCACATTGGTCAGAGTACATAATCAGGTGCTCACATTTTACAATATTTTTAAGAAAATACATAATGCAGGAACCTATTTCCTGTGGGCCACGAGAAGCTATGCTTTCATCCCATGTAAACATATAAACCTCAGTTGTTTTCATATCATGAATACCCAGACAGTATGTCCATAGCTGACGTTTATAATAACATATTCCTGTACTTATAACTGGAGTTGGTAGGGTCTTCATCAGATCAAATGAAATTATGGCTACATTGTCATCATTCTTATACATTTCCACATCCTTTTTGATGCCGTCCCTTGCTGCATTTGCTTTAAGCAAATGTAATTTTTTCTCTTGTTCTAATTCCAGTTTGTTTACAGGATTTTCACAAGCTTTTAGTTTGATGTCTAGTGAATCGCAACGCTTACATGAGTCAGTGATGGGGGCATGAAAACTCAAGTTAAAATCTTCATTAAAACATTTACTAAAAATAAATTTTGAAGTAGGGTTTGCAACTTTTTCTTTATAAAGTGAATATAAAATACTTATATTTAAATCCGGTGCAAAATATTTACGGTTTTCTGACTTATGCAATGAATAATGAGACTCATAAGAAGGAATAGAGTTGATGAAATCTTTAATTTCTTTTATCTTATTAATGGGTGTTTTATTGGCTGATACAGAATGGCCCCGGCGATCCAGAGGAGGAGTTGTTATGGTTCTTTTGTTTTTTAGTAGTCTACTAATACGACCATCCGAAATACATAATGTGTTTTTGAAAAACTTTTTGCAGACCAAAACTTCTATTCCTTCAGAGTTACATAAGTAGTAATGTCTTGTCATTTGCCTCCTTGAGTTTGCATTAGTAGTGTAGCTACGAGACTTGGAAACAACTTTAATATGTGAAAACAAATATGATGTTTGCAAGTCAAAATTTGCCAAAGCATAGAATTCTTTGAATAACTTGTTTTGTTGGTCACTGTTTATTTTCAAATTGCATTTATTAGGACATGGACACAATCCTACCTTTGGTGTCTTAGCTGATACAGTTATCCCCTTGTAATTTTCATATTCCTCTCCTTTAGCACGTCTTAATTTCTTTATATTCCGAGCCCATCTCTCACTGTTTCTTAATCTCTTCTTTGGTTTCCTTGCAGTTCCGTCTTCTTGTATTTCTGAACTTCCAGCCACAGCCAGTCCCTCTTGTAAAATATCTTCCAAATCTGATGAAGAATGCTGTTCTGACGGACAATATTCAGACCCTGAATCTTCATAATCAGAACCGAAAAGCGCTGAAACATATCATTATATTTTTAAGTAAAACGTTTAACACCAAAACAATCACGATAATCCTTAATTTGCTGTACTTACATCGCATATTATCTTCTACAACATCTTCATCAGCCATGGTTAATGGTTTTCAATAGTTATATCGACGGAAAAAGAACAATTAAACAATAAATAATAAGTTTGCAGAAACTTGTCAACAAAGTTTTAGCTGCGTCAAGAAAAAAATGAGCCGTTTCATTGACAGCAGCTGTCAGCCTATCCCGCCAAAAATATGTGTTACCAGTATACAAAAGTGGCCTAAGCGGTTTAGGCTACTTTTGCATTATTATCAGAGACAAATAATGCATTGCAAAAAGAACTTTGGCAACGCCATCTGTTGACGTTAGGTCAAACAAGAGATAGGCCACGTTTGTATTACATTTTAGCATGTTTTAAATAATTTGTAGTAGATAAGCCACGTTTTGAAAAATGTAGGGTTAGGCCGCTTTTGCGCTGACAGCCTCATTTATAACTTGATTTGAATTACTAAGGTCTACAGTCGGGTACGGGTAAGGTACATAATAAATAAAGACCCAATATTAACGAATCATCGATTACATAGTAAAGATAGAGCCGTCCGAACGTTTTCTAATATGCATTCACCATTGCAAGTGAATTCGGCAATTCAATGGGTTTGACCGCCATCAATTGGCCAATCACATAGACGGAAATCCACATCGCGTCTTTGATCTAGCATGTGATTGGTCGTTTGATGGTGGTCAAACCGTTTGCCTTGCCGAATTCACTTGCGCAATTGGGCTGCACAGGTCTTGTATGGCCTATTAGAGCAAGATCCCAGAGCTCCTCTTGGATTCAATATGTTTGAACAAATTACGGCGCCAGAAAAACGCGCGTCCCGCCCTGACCTTACTATATAAGTCAATGTAAACCAGGCAGCATTGTTTCCACAAGAGCCTCTATTTATAACATGATTTGACTGTAAAAAATTCAATTTGGCTTATTTTAGGTAATACGCAATGGAAGGCTTGGTCGGAAAATAATGCGTTCGTTTAGTAATTCACATTACACTGTTTTACAGTCTACGTCACTAATCGGATAGATGAACTATATTCTATGTACCTAACTAATTATATGAACACATTTTTCTTAATCCTAGGTGCATTAAAAGTTACACACCATGCTAAAAAACTACAAAGACAAAATATTTGGGTACCTAATGGTATATATTTTCTGTATAATATCAATCCAAACAAATGGCAGAATCAGTCACAAAGTCGGCGGTACAAATGATAATTTTAGTTTAGAAACAACAACTAGCATGTGTCTAGCATGCAACATAGTGCCTATTCAATTAATAAATGTAGGTAGGATTAATTTATTGATTTAGAGTCCATGTAAACCAAATCATCAGCAGGTATTAATATTCTTTAGTGTGGTAAGCTTTATCTTGTTAATAATACTTTTGAAGGCGGCTAAATAGGTTTGGCAATTAAAGCGGCTCTGCCGTACGTGACGACATATTGTCTCTAAAACTTTCATTCATGAACACCGAAAGCAACTGTTGATGAACACAAAAAAGTTAAAGATTGAGTACATGAAACCAAAAGTAGTTGACTAGTTATACATACATTTTCAGTAGGTAATGCTGTCTAGTTCAAGCTCAGCTTAATAAAATTGATTGTTCTTTGATCAAGTGAACACAGTTAAACGAGTAATAAAAATTCAGTAAATCAGCGAATATGATTGGTAAATACAAAAAGTTGTAGGCGTGGTCTCAATATTCTCAACTTGAACCTTCTACGGCGAAGACCAGAGATTGAGTGCAGATTTTTTACGACTTTGAATAATAAATCTTATCGCCAGTCACATAAGGTACAAAAAAGCGTGCACGCGTTTTTTAACGCACGCGCCTGCCTCGAAGGTTTAAGCCACAAATTTTGAGTAAACTACCCCACAGGAAAGTGCAAAGGATCACTAAAAAGTATTGATGATAATTATACATGATACCAAATTGTAAGTACAATATTATACAGGGGTATATTTTAAGTGTACTTATTTATGATTTTTCAAATACACGAGGACGTGGTGGTGATACAAAAGAGAATATGACTGTTTCTGTAATAGATTACACAATATTATTGTCATTTTCCGCCGCCCTCACATTTAAGTTCAGTACCCGATTTTAAGTGATTTCTACACTAAACTTATGAATATTTCATAATAAAATATATTCTTTACATTATACTTTCTTACAGGTTAGTGCCAATAACTAGACGACTGACAACTTCGTGGCGCTTCAATGGAGCGATGCTGAAAATTATTTATGAACGAGTTTGTAAATATTAAGAATTTATTAAAGATCAGTGCACACGTTTAATTGAAATACTTATATGTCGCATTCAACTAGCTTTATCAGCCATTCAGTTAACAGCCTAGCTTTTTTACTAAAGGGCAATGATAAAGCCCACAGTTAGGCAAATGACTTCGATCTGTAACACATCCAATCTGTGACAATATCTGTAACGTTTTACTACTTGTCTAGCTCTCTGGTTGAATGAAGCCGTCGCACAACTTATAGTAAAAAATTAGATATTGATGAACGTGTTTTTGGATTAATTAACAATTAGATTTCGTGACAATTCGATCCTGACAACTCTTCAACTAATTAGTCCAAAAGAGAACTCTGTAGGTTTCCGAGCCCCGACACGGATAGGTCGTCCCCTTCTTGTTAGTATTTTAAGCCAACTTTTCATTAAATTAAATTTTATGAAGTGTTTGAAAACTATATCAAAAAAATCTGAGACATTATGAACCATATAACTATTAGTTTGATTGAATGTTATCAATTGAAGATTTTCACATGGTCACACCCTATTATATGAATAGTATCAGCATTCAGTTATTTTATTGTGTGTTGTATTGAATGGTCCCGTATAGTAAAAAGGCTAAGCTGTTAACTGTCTGTTTTAGCGAGTTGGCTGCGACATATATATATATATCAAGAGTTACGTTTCATTTTTGTTTTTCTTTAGCTGTTTATTTAATGAATTTGTATCAAAATCACTGCGGGTACCACAAATGTTCGTCTAATTTTACTTAATTGAACTAAAGAACACATTTTCGGTAATATTAACCGATTTCTAATTTTGAAACCGTCCTTCTTTTAAGCTTACCTACAATGTGCATCAGTGGCGCGTTTCGAGAAGCAGGGCAACTAGCTTACTCGACAGGAAACAACATAATGTTTATTTAATTAAAACTGCCTGACAAATTTTAAAATAATGATAACAGACTTCAAAATTTATTTTGGACCGATAGCAGATGGCTATGAACTAAATTTATAATATATTACATGTTTTGTTATGTTAGGCGTTTTACGCCACATTATGAATAAAGAAATTCGCTTAAAATTTATTTTTCGATTCATTTAAGGGTTGCCTTGCTCCCCGAGGTGCGACGTGGTTACAAATAAAATTAAATACAAATGTTAAAACTAGATCATAACCAACCAAGTCGTCATTATAAAGTCACCAGATACTTAACTACAATAATATAATATTATGTATTTATCTTTATAAAACGAATTTGGTATAATAAACCCAATAAATTTTTCGGTGGCTTGTAAA
Organism: Orthosia cruda; assembly: GCA_964057195.1. Lineage (NCBI taxonomy): Eukaryota > Metazoa > Arthropoda > Insecta > Lepidoptera > Noctuidae > Orthosia > Orthosia cruda. The sequence continues at coordinate 13,390,417 of OZ059825.1, read as the reverse complement.
AGCAAGACTCCATTACAGAACTTACAAAGTTATTAAAATTCTTCAAAATATAAACTACGTAACTAACCGATAAAGATATTAAAAATAAACTAAGCTATTAGTATTAAAAACAATTGTAAATAGCAACAACTGATTATGAATAAAAAGCCTCCAAATAGAAGTACTCTTCCTTCCACATAACATGAACAAAATAAATAAAAATTAGAAATAATAAGGTTTTAAAATATAAGTATACAAGATAAAATCTGAGAGTATAGTAATAAACTCCTATGAAATATTAGCATAATAAAGGCTTATTTTATTAGCTTTAGATATTATAGCCTCGAATCTTATAATTATGGTGTGTGTACACATATTGTGTTTAAATATTTAATAAAACATTACAATTATATATTTTTTATAAATTGCAGCAATAATTTTTCAGTGTATAACACTTCAAGAATAAATATTATGGAGAGGGAGAACACAACAAATACTTGCAATAACCATAACATGCACAAGGCTTCGCCAACAATACATTGCACTTGACCAAGTTTAACTTACTTTAAAGGTGTAACATTATGAAACAAACTTAATGTCCCATAGTGTTAAAAGTTGTCTTTAGAAAATATTCGAAATACATGTTTACATAATGTATACGAAACTACACACATCTACATAATAATATGTCTTTGGAGAAAATAGTACATCAGAGCACTGGAAAATATAACATGCTCCACATACATCTCCACTGACTGTTTACAACATACAACTTAGGTACATAACGTAAAACTAAAATATTATGTTCTAAAATTATAAAAATAACATACTCTTATAACTTCTCCAAAATAGAAAAATAAAAATTGTTTTAATGTTTGTAATACTGCACGTTCACATTTACTCTAAGTCAGTCAAAAGTTGTTATAGAAAAGATATCAAATAATAAAAAAAAATATCTGATAAACGTACAATAATTGTTGCATGTATGATCTGGTTCTATCTCACTGTCCACTGAACAGCTATGAATTAATTTTAGTTAAAAATTAAAGGTGGTTATAACAATTTCAGCATATTCAAATATATTCAAACTCTTCTCTGAAAATATATAAGAACATGTTCAAATGGCTATGTTTCTTACTCTAACTGTATTAACCTACTAACTAAAGCCTAAATTTAAATGGTAATAATAAAGCAAGTCGTGAGGCGGGATATTTGCATCAGTCTTGTGAAATTCTCAATTGTGAAAATTATTACTGTCATTTATTTATCTATTTGGTAATCTTGTAAAAAAAAAGAAACTGTTTAATTTATATGTATTAATTAGTTTACTTTGTAAGCCATTGCGGCATGTGTCATCAGTTCAGCTCTGATTTCAAAGTGGAAAGAGTTGCATCAAGCACTCTGCCAGCTGCATATCCAGGTATGTTCAGATAGGCCGGTTTGTCATGTTCACATATCCCTGGCTGAGAGCAGCAGCGGCCCATGGAGGGGCCGCCAACATGCCCTGGGCCAGCATGGCCGTGACTGCCACTTGCTTCTGATGTTGTTCCTTGACAAATCATTCTATGATTTGTAAACTGCTCTAAGGAACGTAACTGTTCCCCACAGTTGTCACACTTCAGTTCCCTTGCATGTACTTTTTTGTGACTGTTGAGTGATCTAGAATTATCAAAAACTTTAGTGCACATGTCACAGTATTTCAATACTTTTTCACCTGTGCACACCACCTTATGATTGTTAAGTCTGTCCAATGACATGTAACGTTTGTTATTGCATAGATCACACTTGAATTGTTTCTGAGGTACACGTCCAGTGTGTACTTGCATGTGCTTGCGTAAGTTGCTCTTATCTTTAATATATTTGGAGCACACTGAACACTTGTTGACATCTTTCCGTGTATGATTGGCATCTAAATGTCTTCGTAAATGTGATTTCTTGTGAAATGGTTCCAAACATATCTGGCATCTGAAGGGCTTTTGTGCTGGATGTACCCCTGTCAAGTGTGTGTTAAACTCTAATATTGTAGGATAGCTCTTTCTGCAATGAGGGCAGTGAAAAAGTTTGCGACAGATTGCGCCACTTGAGTCACAAAATGGGTCAGAGCAGTCATCACAAAACGAATCCAACCCAACTGGAGGAGTGACTGTCTCTGCTTGAAACTGTTCCAAGTCAGTATGTAATGGGTCCCTGTCTGGAGTGCCAGCTCCACGGGGTTCCTGCTTCACTTTAGCTTGATCACTGTGTTCTGAGTAGTCATCCTGAGAGGGCAGATTCCGCGATGTGCTGGCCAGCATCCACCAAGGGTTGTAATGCCAAGGGCCCAGACCAGAGTGTACGGCTTGTTCTTTAATGTCGCTAGTTTTTGTTTGTGTTTCAGCATTTGAAAATCCGGGGAAACTGGGCAACTCTTGATTCTTTGATCGAGACGATTCAAATAAATTGTGTTGGGATATCAAGTTTTCGTAGTCACTCGAATCCAACTTTCGTTCATTTCGGTCGCCTTGATCTCTTCTAGACATTATTTTAGAACAATATCTGGAAACGAAATTTGTATTTACATTACAATTTCATTCTTGAGTATTAATTTGTAAACTGCAACATCATGAAACGTAAACAAACAACGCAATTACGCGCCCAAGTAAACACAAGCACAATAATCTTATTTAATATTTTAACACTGCATGAACAATATAGTTTGAAAACAAACTAAAATAAATTTCAAATACTTTTCAATCTAATTGGAAATAGGACAGTAATAATCTGTTTATATTTCAGACAATAAATAAACAAGGAACTCTGCTTCCCTTGTTATTTGCGTAAATTATTAGTGTGAACGGTTTTTTTAAACAAAACAAGGACATATTATACACAGTTTTATAAAAGGAAATTAATAAGCAATTACTTGTGAAATGTAATACATACTACAATAAGCCTTTCCATAAAATTCTCAATAATCTCGTAAAACTATTTTTATAGAACATCGGCCATTTTGTTTGATTAGTTTCTTTGTTTTTTTTTAACATAATCTTGGAAACATAGGCTTTTAAGATAAAAGTGGTTTGATATGCCCAATTTGCCCATTATTACCCAAACCATACTACCGTGTTTCCTACGTTTTGTCAAAACTGTCGCAAGCACGGTTATGGAGCGTTGAGTTTCATCAGAATTTCTAAGTGGCAGCCTGGAATTGGAAGTTTGCTGTGGCCGCTGCGCTGTGGGATACATAAGCCTTAGAAAGCACGTCGTCCGGACACCTGGCCCTGTCTTTACCCCGATCTTATTGGAATGGCGGTGCATCGGATTTGATCGGATTAAGAGAGTGAGGGAAGAGGGAGTGCATCTGCGTTTGCGCACACACTTTTGCATTATGATATTGCCCGCGTCGCGTCGCCGCGCCCAGTGTGCTGTGCCACTGTCATATCGATATTGTATCGATTGTAGTTTTTGCCCCGATCTACAAATTTGGTCAGTTATGGTCCCCGCCAAACTTCTCGGCCACCCTGAAGTTGTTTTACCGGATGCTCGAGGTACGATATGGTGCTGTTTTTGTATGAGATTTACTACTGCGCAGCCATTGTAGCCAACTTCAAGGCGGCCAAGAAGTTCGGCCAAGAACTATAGTATCAACAAGAATCGTCCCTGACAGGGAGATTTTTTTGTATTTTATTTTACTAAATAGAATAGTTTGAATGAAACTATACTTTCTCAACGTATTTAAAACTAAGATAACTTTATTCGAGACAGCTTATGAAATTAATTCCTTGCACAATCATTTCAGTATGCTAGTCGATAACTCACCTGTGGAAAAAAATTCTTTGATTATATCCTGATAATACTCCCATTCTACTCTTGCAATCGATAGCCACATTACGCCATGGTCCATGAAGGTAATTAATCAACAAAAACAATCCTGTTTTCGCAAGAACGAAAGACCTGGGTCGTGTTTAATAAATGTTACAAATTGTAATTGTATTTAACAAGTTACAAATTAACAAGTGTTTGTTTAATAAAGAATACGACTTACAAGTTTACCATGGTGGAAAATTGACAAAATTGTAAATTTGTACCTACAACACAGACAGGTATAAAATTATTTTTGATATGACAAATTTTATGTTCAACAAAAAATTTCGAGTCAACAAAACTACCGTCGAATATTTGGTAACGAAAAAAGAACATGATTTTAAATACGATTCTAGGATAAATGCAACCACACACACTCAGCAAACTTAAATTTTATGTAATTTGGAACTTAAAATTACAAAGGAGAATGCCCATGGACAGTACTTTCAAAAAAATTATTGTGTCACAATCATTTCTGGACAATAAATTAAACAAAAATATTTCAAGTATTTTGACTTCTTTTCTAAAAGATTCCTAGTGGGGTTCATTTTCTTAAATTAATAAGTATTTAACTTCCGTTTCTCAGCTCAAACATATTCCGCCATTTATTTTAGGGTTGAGGCATGTTGACGTGATCTGACATCGATTAATCGAACAATCGTTTTTTTGTAATCCACCTGAAACACTGAATCGATCCAAGGACCTCCTGTATCGAACAGATTCACCTCTTTAATGTTAAGAACTAATTGATTTTGAAATTGGTTTGATTAACTAGTTTAATGCAAACCAAGATAACAAATGAATCATGTTTATCGATTATATTACCGATTTGGTAACATGCCTATTACTGTCAGTCATTTCATTTGACAGTGACAGTCATGTGACAGTAGCCGTCTTTTCATTTGTTTTATTTGTATGTTTTGTTGCGTCGAGTGCGTAACTTAATACTTATCTTATCAATACATCACCGCCGTGTGTTTGTGAAAATAGTGCTTAATAAGACAGGACTTTATATTTGTGATTTCCGACATGGCTACGGCTCGAAGTTGGTGTCTCAAATGTTCTTTGATGTTGGCGCCATATATGCGCAGACTTTTTTTTCTGCATTTTTGCATTTTAGTTCCTGATAATATATTGACCATATTACGGGCTTGGATCTACACCGGTAAGTAAGAATAACATTGTATGTCTTACCAGCACTTGAACAAATGTCTAACGAATGCAAATCTTAAATATGCTGGCATAGAGTCCATATTGCTGTGTATTGTATATGTGTATAACCTAAAAAGAAACACATTTTGTTCAATATATCTTAAATCCCGCAATGAAAATTGACTAAAGTTGGTACGTGTAATTAATTAAGGTAACATAATGAAATAAAGGTGTTTTTATCAGGACATGCAAATGTTTCGGTCAGTACATTTCTCCAAACAAAATGGGCATTCTCCTTTGTAGTTAGAATATTGTCATCAAAATCTACAGGTGTTTTCTGCACATGTAAAAGTTTATTAAACTGCACTTTTAAGTTGTACTGAATTTAACTAACACGCACTGTACACAACAATTTTTGTATCTTTCTACCTGTTCATAGAGCTGAAAATATTCGCGCAAATTTAATCGCCGCGGTGCTGTGGAGTCTGTAGCAAAACACAGATTTCTTGCGGTATTATTTGCGCAATGCGTGCAGCTTCATACAATTCCATAGGTCGCAGTATGGGCGGATAAAAATCGTGCGAACAAAAACCACAGTGCGTGCTAAGCTTTATGGTATAGTTCTCGCCAAACTTATTGGCCGCCCTGAAGTTGGCTACAATGGCTGCGCAGTAGAAGATCTCATACAAAAACAGCGCCGTTTCGTGCCTCGCGCATCCGGTAAACCAACTACAGGACGGCCATTAAGTTTGGCGAGGGCTATAATATTTGTCATGTTTTTATAAAGTAATCAAAGACCTTATACTTCTTACTACTAGACTGTGCACTATGGCGCAAAAACCGGTCCGAGCGAGAGGGCTCCCTTTGGTAGTGTGTCTCTTTCTAATGAGGTGACCATGACCAAACAGAACACGGGACAAATTGATTGTAAAAACGATAGTTTAAGTATTCCGATATGTTGATGCTACCTAACTGCGCTACCTAAACCTACATAATTTATAGATAATAAAAAAAGTGTTTATATTTTTTCGTATCTACATCACTAACCGTATGGTGTCGGGTGCAAAGAATTTCACTATCCCATGTTTGCCCGTGGGTGTCGTAAGAGGCGACTAAGGGAAAAACCAGATAATGGGCAGCAGCGTTCTCTGTGCATTTGTAACAACCATACTGCAATCGCCAATCCGCCTGCAAAGCACTCCCCATGAATAGCACAAATAAAGCATAGCCCCTATTGCCCGCCAGCCTGTACCCTCGACTACGGTAGCGATCGAGGTTACGGTATGGCAAGGGGTGCTAAGAATCTCGGACGAGATCCGGCTACCCCAACAAATACCGACGACTGGACCTGGCAAGGTACAACACGCGCACTCTCCGGACCGACGAAAATATCACCGAACTCAAAGAGGAATTGAGCAGTTTACGATGGAATACTCTAGGGTTATCTGAAGTTCGAAGAGAGTCCTCCCCGACTCAATAATCCTCAAATCCCAAGTCTCTTCAAGTTTCATTCTTCAAGACCATCATATAGATTGGAACAAAAAGCGCTCTGAGAGGCGTTAGATGACCCTGCTGTCTTCTGACGGTGCTTTGACCTCAAAGGATCTCTATGATTTCACATATATTCCAGTCGCGTAGCCAGTTGAGAAATAAAACTACACAAATTGTATTCCACTAGGAATTAATTTGCAAATAATATTAACAGCCGCTGAATTTCACTCGAATAAAGTCCGCCAAAAAATCCGCAAACCACCACCCTACGTTTAGTATTACCAGGCCCAAACATTTAAAAGTACTACTCTTACTCAGTATTAATGATAATTTTTAAAAATACAACGAATTGATTAAATATAGGAACTGTAGAAATATTTATATACTTTTCTAGAAATATTTAAATAAGTGTCAAAGTCTATGAATTGTTCGTTTTGGTATAACATAAAAAGAAACATATAAAATTTTCTACCATTTCTACCAAACCCAATGATTAGTTATGCTAGCAATAGGTCAGACAAGGACACACTACCAGCGGAAACCCTCTCGCCAGGAGTCCAGGACCGCTTTTGGTTAGCTACCGCTTATAAGGAAATAGCTAACCTAGGTGTAAGATGATAGATTTCATTTTAGCTAAACAAAAAATTTTGGTACTCAGTCTAGTAGTAAGAAATACGTATAAGGTCTTTGAGTAGTAAGAAGTATAAGGTCTTTGGACCAAGGAATATAAGTACTCTCACTTCACTTCACTTCTTATTTGAATGGCACCAAGTACTCTCTACCGAGAGCGTCTGATTGAGTACTCTGTCTGTCAGCTGTCAGTGTCTGTTCTGTCCAAAGACCTTATACTTCTTACTACTAGACTGTGCACTATGGCGCAGAAACCGGTCCGAGCGAGAGAGCTCCCTTTGGTAGTGTGTCCCTTTCTAATGAGGTGACCATGACCAAACAGAACACGGGACAAATTGATTGTAAAAACGACAGTTTAAGTATTCCGATATGTTGATGCTACCTAAACCTACCTAATTTATATTTAGGATAAAAATAAGTTTTTATTTTTTTGGTATATACATCACTAACCGTATGGTGTCGGGCGTAGGAAGAATTTCACCATCCCATGTTTGCCCGTGGGTGTCGTAAGAGGCGACTAAGGAAAAAACCAAAGAATGGGCAGCAGCGTTCTCTGTGCATTTGTAACAACCATACTGCGATCGCCAACCTGCCTGCAAAGCACCCCCCATGAATAGCACAAATAAAACATAGTTATATATATACATACCCCGTTGCCCGGCAGCCTGTACCCTCGACTACGGTAGCGGTAGAGGTTACGGTATGGCAAGGGGTGCTAAGAATCCCGGACGAGATCCGGCTACCCCAACTAATACCGACGACTGGACCTGGCGACGTACAACACGCGCACTCTCCGGACCGACGAAAATATCACCGAACTCGAAGAGGAATTGAGCAGCTTACGATGGAGTATTAAAGGGTTATGGAGTATTTAAGGGGTATTAAGGGCGAAGATAAGGGGAGGACACAATAATCCTCAAATCTCAAGTCTCTTCAAGTTTCATTCTTTAAGACCATCATATAGATTGGAACAAAAAGCTCTCTGATCCTACTCTCAAGCTCATGAAGGAGAGGCGTTAGATGACCCTGCAGTCTTCTGACGGTGCTTTGAAATACCAGCAGCTAAATATACCTCAAATGATCTCTATGATTTCACACATTGTCCAGTTGTGTAGACAGTTGAGAAATAAAACTTTTTTTTTTTTTTTATCTTATATAGGCTTGCAAAAAAAAAACAAATTACACCAATTGTTGCGTATTCCATTAGGTATCAATTTGCAAATAATTTGAACAGCCGCTGAATTTCACTCGAACAAAGTCCACCAAAAAATCCGCAAACCTGGTGGTCCTATATTTAGTATTACCATGCCCAAACATTTAAAAGTACTACTCTTACTCAGTATTAATGAACATTTAGTTAAATACAACGAATTGATTCAATATAGGAACTGTAGAAATATGTATATACTTCTCTAGAAATATGTAAATACGTGTTAAAGTCAATGAATTGTTCGTTTTGGTATAACATAAAAAGAAAATATAAAATTTTGTACCATTTCTACCAAACCCAATGATTAGTTGAGCTAGCAATAGGTCAGACAAGGACACACTACCAGCGGAAACCCTCTCGCCAGGACCGCTTTTGGTTAGCTACCGCTTATAAGGAAATAGCTAACCTAGGCGTATGATAATAGATTTCATTTTAGCTTAACAAAATATTTTGGTACACAGTCTAGTAGTAAGAAGTATAAGGTCTTTGGTTCTGTCTGTCACTTTAAAGTCAGTCAGCTCGTAATCATCACATCGGGTCTGGCAGAATAGTCGGCATTAAACGTAGTGTTACATACTCTTTGGTCGGCATCGGCTCAGTTGCCAAAGAAGTAAAAAAAAAAAAAAAAAAACATCACATCACAGCGGGATTTGGAATTTAGTAGTTTTGATTGAATTTAAATTGGAATTTGGTGTCTAACAAGTTAATAACTCATTTGTTTTAAAACAATTCATGATACAGTTTTAATAAAATGGCGTGGTTGGGATCTACTGTATTAAATATTTTTTGGAAACCCACCGTAAACATTGTGAGGTTAGGATTGACTGAATATTATTTTAACAGCACTTACTGTATTATTACTGTTTCTATAGTCTCAAGTTTTTATTTATTGTAGAACCCGGTATCATGCTGATAAGACTCGTTTAATTAAAAGATACGGATATGAAGAAAAAATCTGGAATGGTGGTTTACTGCCTCGGACAAAAGGCAAACCTTTACCCATTCCTGAGTACAGGTAACTTAAATTGTAACTGCCACGTCTTCATCTCTATGTGGTGGCCGTATTAGAGCTTGGTCAGTAATAATTACTCTTAATTCTTTGATGTATGTTGTATATAAAAGGCATCTGAAATAAGGAATTTTATAATTTCAGCAGTATTTATGCTTATATCTTAAATATACCAAGAGGAACGACTACTTTACCTTTTCAAGATTGTTAGGCAGTTATATTATAGATCTCTGTGTTATAGCGCTACTATTAAGATATTTTTTTAAGGCCAGCAAATGCTTGGACGGAGCGTAAAGCTTTATTTGGTCAAAATGACTATATTGATATTCTTGGATCTGGAGATTTGCATCCCGTGAAGACCCTATACACTGTGCCATCATGGATAAGAGGAGTAAATGGCAATGAATATCAAGTAAGTAGATGCTGTACAAGAAAAGACTTAAAATTTTTTAGAATTTAAGATTCAGGGAATACATTTAAGTGTTTAATGAAATAATCTTTCGACAGTCAATATGTTTTATTGCCCTCTAATCTACACTAATATTATAAAGCTGAAGAGTTTGTTTGTTTGTTTGAATGCGCTAATCTCAGGAACTACTAGTTGAAAGATTAGATTAGATTAAGACGGGCTGGTGTCCGCAACTCCATGTCTAAGCGCGTATTTTGCATACTGATATACTAGTTGGAATTGAAAAGTCTTTTTGTGTTAGATAGTCCATTTATCGAGGAAGGTATACTATATAACATCACGCTACAACCAATAGGAGCGCCGCATAAATGAAAAACGGGCAAAATTATTCCTTTTTGATAGCTTAACGTTTAAGTTACGCAAATATCATGTATGATGGAATTTACCTCTTTAAAAGTTCTAAAAAAGTGTCCGCGACAGCTTACATCTATCTTTTAAGATTGACTCATTAAAAAACCTATTTTTTGAAAATCAAATTTGTTAATTTGCGAAGGAGTTTTATCAACATCTATACTAATATTATAAAGCTGAGGAGTTTGTTGTTTGCAGGGTAGGTAGGGCAGGTAGGGTAGGTAGGGTATGCAGGTAGTGGTAGGTAGATACATAGCCAACAGAAGCGAAACCCTCGGGGGTCAGCTAGTTATTTATAAACAAAGTATTTGAGTATCAATTGCTATATAATCTACTTATATATTTAATATTACAGATGTTGCTGAGGAAAAAGAAAATGTGGGCTAATACAGGTTCACGTCAAACCAGACCAACAAAATGGAAGGACATGGAGAAGAGAATGTCCTTCTTGTACAGAAAACTCAACAGGAAAACAAAGACAGGACCATCTCCTGATTAAATTGTTTGTTTTTATCTGATAGGTATATTATTGTAGTGTTGTTATTAATAATTTAATATTAGGAATAAAGTTTTAGAAATATTTAATTTTTCTTTATTCAATAATCCAGAGAGAATACATCATTGGAGTCAATTATTTGCAGGCATTTGATGCTTAGCTAAAGGAGTATTTAAGGATCATAGTAGGTGGTATTCTTTAGTTTCTGCCTATGCCCATAGGGAATAGGTTGAGTTTATATATGTCAATAGTATTATGCAAAACTAGCATTTGTTTCAGCAATAGATACTGGTGAGTTTTCGCCAAGTAAAATGCAAACTTGTTTGTTTCGGTGTCCTGATTTATTGGACACATTGTTAAACTTCTTTTAGTTAAGAAATTCGCCTAGAATTCCTATCTTCAAAACTCAAAGTGAATAATTCGTCGGTGCTCCGTAGACCAATTGAAATTTGACCAATTGGTCTATGGGGAAAATTACATGTTTCCATCGTCCAATTACCAACTGGGCTATGGAGAACACTGGACGTAAACCAAAACTATGTTCCATTATAACATTATAACCCTGAGTTCACACCAGTTTTCTCTACTTTGGGTTCAAAGAAGCCTTTGATGTATTTTTTGGTTCACATCAAACTTAATTCAAAAATATTCTCTCTAAAATGTTTTCTAATAACATGAAATAGACTCTTCAATGAAAAGATAGGAAAGTATAATATGTAAACTGTTTGAAATGGCCTCTTCACAGAAAACATATGTGTCATTATGGTGTCCATGTAATGACGTGTCCATGTAATGACATTTTAGGATTTACTCATTTGCCTTCCAGTGGGAAGAATTGACGATTTTTTCGGCTTTAATAGATTTTTTTTTAAGACATTAAGATGTTTTTTGAGCATTTAAGGGTTATCAGGCATTTTGTTGCAGAATATTTCAGACGGTTTGTCCCATCTGCTTATTTTCACTGTCGTAAGTGCAATGCTTAGGTACTTCTGTAATTTGATATTTTGAAGTTATTTTTCACTTTGTAGTGTTTCATTTGGAAGTCGGTTGTATTACAAAAAAATACTTTTTTACATGCTTATGTACAAGGCTGTACTATACTATTAAACTGGACAGCGGAACATTTCTAAATTCTCCATAGCCCAGTTGGTAATTGGATGATGGAAACATGTAGTTTTCCCCATAGACCAATTGGTCAAATTTCAATTAGTCTACGGAGCACCGACGGAATAATTGTACATAGATAGAGCTAGTATTATTTTGTTACAATAGGTTACCATACCTGTAGTAAGTATGTAAATAAAGTTCTCGCCAAACTTCTTGACCGATGTCAAGAAGTTTGAAGTTAGCTTTCCGATGCGCAAAGCACGGAGCGGTGCTGTTTTTACCCGACTGTCGAAGGAGGGTAATGTGTTTATCAGTATATGTATGTATATATGTTTGTTCCTATGTGGCGTTCTAGAGACCAAACGCGTTGGCCGATTTTGATGATTCTTACGTCAATCGATTCGTCTTAACCCTGCGAGTGTCACTGGCTACATAAAATTGGAAAAGAAAAATATGACGGATTTTGGGCGCCATTTTGTGGGACGATTTTTTTTTTTAATATGTTTAAATGTACCAAATTAAAAAAAATAACTAAAAAGTTGTAAATAAAAAAAGTTAATTAAAAAATATTTTTTAATTATCTTTCTTTTTGTATGAGATTTACTACTGCGCAGCCATTGTAGCTTACTTCAGGGCTGCCAAGAAGTTTGGCGAGAACTTTACGTAACGTACACGTAACGTTGCTAGCAGTTATATCTATCTTTTATTATAAAGTAACAATTCAAACCAGAAAAGTAAAGTCAGAAAGTGTTTGATCATTTAACGTGTTTCGGAGACCCCAAGGAATACCGGACAAACACAGGAAGGTGATTGCAGTTTATTTTTTATTGAGACAATTAGTTTGTGTCTGCCACCAATGTTGGTGTCGATTTCAATACTGCAGCTTTCTGCAGTTTCTGCCACCAATGTTGGTGTCGACTTCAATAGGTACTGCAGTCTTCTGCCAACAATGTTGGTGTCGACTACAATACTGCAGCCTTCTGCCAACAATGTTGGTGTCGACTTCAATAGGTACCTACTGCAGTCTTCTGCCAACAATGTTGGTGTTGACTACAATACTGCAGCCTTCTGCCTACATACAATGTTGGTGTCGACTTCAATACTGCAGTCTTCTGCCAACATTGTTGGTGTCGACTTCAATACTGCAGCCTTGTCGACTGCCAGACTAACCGGAAGCAGCTGAATACTAGTATTTTACATATTGTTAGTGTTACTGCCAATCTTTGTGATAATCAGATTGGCATCCCAATTACTAGGCAATACGTATGGCATCTGTTCAACCTAAGCTTGAACAGATGGCATACTTTCGGGATGCTGACTACATAAAATACCTGACAGACAGCTTAAAATGGATTTTTAGGCACTAAAAATCAATGGGGTTAGAAAAAAAAGGGGCTAGAGCTAAGGTATCCGATTTCAGAGAATGGGTTATGGAAATCAAATGGAGTTGGGCAAGACACCTGGCACAGCGATACGATGACTGATGTGAGTTTGGTAATGAACTGGCAGAAGAAGTGTTATTCATCTGGTGAGATGGGCAGACGAAATCGGTGTCATCGCGGGTCAACCTGGATGAGAATGGCACTGTAACATGGGGATTGCCACAAGAAAACTGAGATCTATACCCAGCAGTGCCACAAGTTGGGCTGTGGATGATCTACAGCAGCTTGTTTGAGACTTTCTCTCTGTCACCTTTTCTTTGCTTCCTGAAGGAGCCAGGCGGCACCTTTTATTGGCCATGAAGTGCGCCTCGGCTGCGTACATCAGCTCCTCAAGCTGCAGAACCTTTCGTTTGCCTGTGACCGTCCCCGTGCCCGATGCTCGCTAGAGTAAAAGTGTTCTGTGGCCCGATGCGACCTCTGTCTGCCTTGTGACGCTTGCGATGGATGCCTAAATCCGAAACTAAGAGGTACCTAGCTTTATCCTCGCCGGGCAACTCTGTTATTGGCTTAAGAGATGATTGTTATCATCTCGCTGTCGCTGTGCAGTTTGTGTGTGTTTACTAAGATGCTAGTAATGCACTCGGCTGTTCATTGACAGTGAGGTGAATATCAATTCATGTAAATTAATAATAAGCTGTTAAATAAATAAATAGCGAAAAACACTCGAAGAGGTCTTGGGAACTGCATCATTGGACTTTTTGAAATATATATTCGTAGCCAGAAATCGTACCCGTAGATTTTGGAAAAACACGCTATATTATTACACCATCCGATAGTGAAATAGAATATTAAATAATGCTACCTACACTGTCCAACTGTAGGGCTAAGGCCTCTTCTTATACAGAGAAGGCACAGACTTAATTCACTACAAGCTTCAGCCAGCGGCTTCGCCCGCCTGGAATTCGAAAAATATCCCGCGGGGAGAGAACATATTCTCGGAATAAAACATAACCTAATGGTATGCTATTCCAGACTATAATCTTTCTCTGTGCCAAATTTCATCCAGATCCGTCCAGCCGTTTTAGCGTGAAGAAGTAACAAAAACACAAATTTTTGTTTGTTATTAGTATGATAGTGTGATATTAGAGTAGTACGGTAAGTCCCCGCACCCTAACTGCGTAAGCGAATTCGGCAAGGCAAAGGGTTTGACCATATTAAATAGTATGAACAATCGACCAATCACATAGACGGAAATCTATCACATCGCATGTTTCATCTGGCATGTGATTGGTCAATTGTTCATACTCTTTCATGGGGTCAAACCCTAAACCCTTTGCCTTGCTGAATTCACTTACGTAATTAGGCTGGTTTCATAACGATATTTTCCTTTACCGTTGTCAGCGATGTCCAAGATAAACTTAGAATGTACATATGAATTTGCAAAAGTCACACTGGTACTTGGCCGAATTTGAACCCGCGACTGAATTTCCAAAATCCATCGATGCAGATTTAGTTTTCATCAAAATCGAGCCTGAGACTCCTTTCAGTGTTTGCCGCTATTCCTCATAATTTCGGATTTGGCCATTCACGCCTAGTTGAAAAACTCACCCTGTAACTATATTATATTTATAAATAAATCTAACTATATGATTAGTTTGAACACTAATTAGCAGAATCTAAATTAAAATTCTCCATAGAAAAAGGTTATGCGTGGTCAATGGTCATACATCCTACTATCCTGTCCTACTAATAAAATTATAAATGCGAAAGTTTGGATGGATGTATGTTTGTTACTAAATCACACCAAAACGGCTGAACAGATCTGGATGAAATTTGGCACAGATATTTATAGTCTGGAATAGAAAATAGGTTACTTTTTATCCCGGTATAATATTCCCTTGGGGTGGACTATACACGCGGGCAACGCCGCTGGCAGAAGCTAGTAAAAATATACATGTCGGATTGAGAACCACCTCCTTTTTTCGTCGGTTAAAAAGTTGAATTGTACATAAACATAACCATGGGGTATCAACTCATACAAATTATAATTAGTATTAAAAAAAGATCATAGATGGCAGCATAGGTAACAAATGTGAAAGTAACAATCAATTAAAAATGTTTAACAGCAGATTCAGGCTGAAATAAGTTTAGTAAAAATCAAAACTTGCTTTTTTAATGTTAATTTTCCATTTACACTCATTGATCAGGTTTTTTGAACAAAAAAGATAAGTGAAGACTTTGTATGTTAAATTAGTTGAAAGTAGCTATCGATTTTTCGTTTTGTTTTGAGTTCTTTGCAATAGATGGCGTGTTTCACAATTTGTCCTAAACTATATATCCATCGTAAGATTCATTTTGTAGGATAGTTATTATTTATTATAGGCGTAATTTAAAAGATATTATTTATTATAGGCGTAATTTCAAATATTAAAGTTTTGGTCTATTATTTAAAATCACTTTTTTGTGATGCTTGTTTACACGTCGAATTAACTAGATACCTCGCTGGAACAGGACTCGTATCGCGCTAGGGCCTACTCAAATCGCACGGGTACTAAAATAAGAGATAACGCGACGCGTGTGCCGCTTGCCGTCCCGAGTTTACGCGTCGCATAGTAGGTACAGTTTGATTCAAACTTAAGAACGGATCGAAACACTTCGTGAGCCACTACGCGCTAGCAATTTCATGTGACTGCGGGGGTGAGGGGTAGGGTAGGTACTGCCATGCTGCGTACCTAACTAAAGTATTAAAAGTAATCATTTTTGTAAAAACATCTTGTTCTTTATATATAATAAGTACCAACCTAAAATAAAAAAGCTAATTTAAAAATCAAACACCCACTGCTTAAAAAGCGAACTAAAAAGCTGTAAACAAGAAAATAACTAGCTGTGCAGTCAGAGGATACATATTCGCGAACTGCCTGATCCTCCGACGGCACAGCACGATTTTTAGTTGTTTACAGCTTTTAAGTTCGCTTCCTTTTTGATTTTAAATTAGCTTTTTTTTATTTACAACTTTTAAGTTTCTTTTTTTTATAAATTGTTTTAAACATATACGTGGTATGTATTTTTGTAATCACCACTAAAAGCCCTTCATTTTGATACCCCACTCGACGGGTTACGAAGATAAAAAATTGCAACCTCTTCAATATGGAGCCCAAAATCCGCCATTTTTTTTAATGGCACTTATCTAAGAATATTTGGGTGGCCAAGACCTATCTAACGATGTCTTAATTATAAAAATCCGTCATGTGGTTTGAAAGATACGAGGTGATATATTACACACATACTTACATACAAGATACGCGCGAAAAACAAACCCTTTCCTTGCAGCCGGCATGGGGTATCAACTCATACAAATTATAATTAGTATTAAAAAAAGATCATAGATGGCAGCATAGGTAACAAATGTGAAAGTAACAATCAATTAAAAATGTTTAACAGCAGATTCAGGCTGAAATAAGTTTAGTAAAAATCAAAACTTGCTTCTTTAATGTTAATTTATCCATTTACACTCATTAATCAGGTTTTTTGAACAAAAAAGATAAGTGAAGACTTTGTATGTTAAATTAGTTGAAAGTAGCCATCGACTTTTCGTTGTTTTGAATTCTTTGCAATAGATGGCGTGTTTCACAATTTGTCCTAAACTATATATCCATCGTAAGATTCATTTTGTAGGATAGTTATTATTTATTATAGGCGTCATTTAAAAGATATTATTTATTATAGGCGTAATTTCAAATATTAAAGTTTTGGTCTATTATTTAAAATCACTTTTTTGTGAAGCTTGTTTACACGTCGAATTAACTAGATACCTCGCTGGAACAGGACTCGTATCGCGCTAGGGCCTACTCAAATCGCACGGGTACTAAAATAAGAGATAACGCGACGCGTGTGCCGCTTGCCGTCCGAGTTTACGTGTCGCATAGTAGGTACAGTTTGATTCAAACTTAATAACGGCTCGAAACACTTCGTGAGCCACTACGCGCTAGCAATTTCATGTGACAGCGGGGGTGAGGGGTAGGGTAGGTACTGCCATGCTGCGTACCTAACTAAAGTATTAAAAGTAATCATTTTTGTAAAAACATCTTGTTCTTTATATATCTAAGTACCAACCTAAAATAAAAAAACTAATTTAAAAATCAAACACCCGACTGCTTAAAAAGCAAACTAAAAAGCTGTAAACAAGAAAATAACTAGCTGTGCAGTCGGAGGATACATATTCGCGAACTGCCTGATCCTCTGACGGCAGCTTTTGAGTTCGCTTCCTTTTTTATTTTTAAATCAGCTTTTTTTATTTACAACTTTTAAGTATTATTTTTTTTATAAATTGTTTTAAACATATATACGTGGTATGTATTTTTGTAATCACCACTAAAAGCCCTTAATTTTGATACCCCACTCGACGGGTTACGAAGATAAAAAATTGCAACCTCTACAATATGGAGCCCAAAATCCGCCATATTTTTTAATGGCACTTATCTAAGAATATTTGGGTGGCCAAGACCTATCTAACGATGTCTTAATTATAAAAATCCGTCATGTGGTTTGAAAGATACGAGGCAATAAAGAATATTACACACATACTTACATAGAAGATACGCGCGAAAAACATAACCCTTTCCTTGCAGCCGGGTAAAAAAGGATAACCCTTATAGTGAATAATAAAATGACATGAAGTAGGTACCTACTTCGTGTCATTCCGTTGCCGCGGAAGCAAGCTAACTACCTACATTTAATTCTACAACGAATTCTACAGTTTTGATTGATTTGGAATATTCGTGAATATTGTGAAATTCGCTACACAATGCGACCACTTAGATTTAAGAAGTTACCGCGGTCTGAGCGGAGTCTGTCCCGAACCGAACATACCTAATGTTATTATTACGAATACGAAGTAAGCGTTCAAGGGCAAGACAACTGGCAAATAACGTCTCTGAGTACCTACATGATACGATTCCTCGCTCAAATTGCCATATGATTTAGTATCTAGGCATACTACTAGATGGCGTTAGAAAACCACAGTCTCGGGCCCGCCTGTTAAAAATATGGAGAAAGAAAAAATAGCCCGACCAATAGCCCGACTTATGGAGGTGACATTTCTTTGTATGGGATTGGGTATCTGTACTGTAGTATTATATTATCTTTGCAGCCGGGTAAAAAAGGATAACGCTTATAGTGAATAATAAAACGACATAAAGTAGGTACCTACTTCGTGTTTTCATTCATTGCCACGGAAGCAAGCTAACTACCAACATTTAATTCTACAACGAATTCTATAGTTTTGATTGATTTGGAATATTCGTGAATATTGTGAAATTCGCTACACAATGCGACCACTTAGATTTAAGAAGTTACCGAGTCTGTCCCGAACCGAACATACCTAATGTTATTATTACGAATACGAAGTAAGCGTTCAAGGACAAGACAACTGGCAAATAACGTCTCTGAGTACCTACATGATACGATTCCTCGCTCAAATTGCCATATGATTTAGTATCTAGGCAAACTACTAGATGGCGTTAGAAAACCACAGTCTCGGGCTATTAAAGAGTCACTGGTGCTGCCGCCTGTTAAAAATATGGAGAAAGAAAAAATAGCCCGACCAATAGCCCGACTTCTTTCTTTTCGTGTGAGGTGTGGCCACCTCTGGTGTCAGAGTTAATTAAGCCGCCTCTGGGAATCCCCACAGGCCTCTGACTTGGCTATTTCAGACTTACATTATAACTATATAAGTCCAGGTTTCCTCACGATGTTTTCCTTCACCGTTGCCTGTGATGTCCAAGATAAACTTAGAAAGTACATATGAATTTGAAAAAGTCACATTGGTACTTGCCCGGATTCGAACTTACGACCTCAAGCACGACAGGCGAGGTCTTAGCCAATGGGCCACCACGACACGACTTAAGGAGGTGACATTTCTTTGTATGGGATTGGGTATCTGTACTGTAGTATTATATTATCTTTGACATAACATAACGATTATCACTATTTTCCGAAGGGTTAGGCAGAAGTGCACCTAAAAACGTGAGGGCGACAGAGGGCGCTTTTCGATATAACCATACAATACGTCTAGCGATGATCGCGTTGTATTAGGACAGCGCCACATACGGTTGAAAAGTTTTTATGAATATGGCCAAAGATAATATAATACTACAGTACAGATACCCAATCCCATACAAAGAAATGTCACCTCCATAAGTCGGGCTATTGGTCGGGCTATTTTTTCTTTCTCCATATTTTTAACAGGCGGGCCCGAGACTGTGGTTTTCTAACGCCATCTAGTAGTATGCCTAGATACTAAATCATATGGCAATTTGAGCGAGGAATCGTATCATGTAGGTACTCAGAGACGTTATTTGCCAGTTGTCTTGCCCTTGAACGCTTACTTCGTATTCGTAATAATAACATTAGGTATGTTCGGTTCGGGACAGACTCCGCTCAGACCGCGGTAACTTCTTAAATCTAAGTGGTCGCATTGTGTAGCGAATTTCACAATATTCACGAATATTCCAAATCAATCAAAACTGTAGAATTCGTTGTAGAATTAAATGTAGGTAGTTAGCTTGCTTCCGCGGCAACGGAATGACACGAAGTAGGTACCTACTTCATGTCATTTTATTATTCACTATAAGGGTTATCCTTTTTTACCCGGCTGCAAGGAAAGGGTTATGTTTTTCGCGCGTATCTTCTATGTAAGTATGTGTGTAATATTCTTTATTGCCTCGTATCTTTCAAACCACATGACGGATTTTTATAATTAAGACATCGTTAGATAGGTCTTGGCCACCCAAATATTCTTAGATAAGTGCCAT
Organism: Orthosia cruda; assembly: GCA_964057195.1. Lineage (NCBI taxonomy): Eukaryota > Metazoa > Arthropoda > Insecta > Lepidoptera > Noctuidae > Orthosia > Orthosia cruda. The sequence continues at coordinate 13,370,486 of OZ059825.1, read as the reverse complement.
TAAAAAATATGGCGGATTTTGGGCTCCATATTGTAGAGGTTGCAATTTTTTATCTTCGTAACCCGTCGAGTGGGGTATCAAAATTAAGGGCTTTTAGTGGTGATTACAAAAATACATACCACGTATATATGTTTAAAACAATTTATAAAAAAAATAATACTTAAAAGTTGTAAATAAAAAAAGCTGATTTAAAAATAAAAAAGGAAGCGAACTCAAAAGCTGCCGTCAGAGGATCAGGCAGTTCGCGAATATGTATCCTCCGACTGCACAGCTAGTTATTTTCTTGTTTACAGCTTTTTAGTTTGCTTTTTAAGCAGTCGGGTGTTTGATTTTTAAATTAGTTTTTTTATTTTAGGTTGGTACTTAGATATATAAAGAACAAGATGTTTTTACAAAAATGATTACTTTTAATACTTTAGTTAGGTACGCAGCATGGCAGTACCTACCCTACCCCTCACCCCCGCTGTCACATGAAATTGCTAGCGCGTAGTGGCTCACGAAGTGTTTCGAGCCGTTATTAAGTTTGAATCAAACTGTACCTACTATGCGACACGTAAACTCGGACGGCAAGCGGCACACGCGTCGCGTTATCTCTTATTTTAGTACCCGTGCGATTTGAGTAGGCCCTAGCGCGATACGAGTCCTGTTCCAGCGAGGTATCTAGTTAATTCGACGTGTAAACAAGCTTCACAAAAAAGTGATTTTAAATAATAGACCAAAACTTTAATATTTGAAATTACGCCTATAATAAATAATATCTTTTAAATGACGCCTATAATAAATAATAACTATCCTACAAAATGAATCTTACGATGGATATATAGTTTAGGACAAATTGTGAAACACGCCATCTATTGCAAAGAATTCAAAACAACGAAAAGTCGATGGCTACTTTCAACTAATTTAACATACAAAGTCTTCACTTATCTTTTTTGTTCAAAAAACCTGATTAATGAGTGTAAATGGATAAATTAACATTAAAGAAGCAAGTTTTGATTTTTACTAAACTTATTTCAGCCTGAATCTGCTGTTAAACATTTTTAATTGATTGTTACTTTCACATTTGTTACCTATGCTGCCATCTATGATCTTTTTTTAATACTAATTATAATTTGTATGAGTTGATACCCCATGATATGGCCAATAGTATTTTGTAACTTTTATTTACTATGTACTTATCTGCTATGTATACATAGAAGAATTATATATAAATGAATTGTCCACAAACAATAACAATAATCACAGCAGTTGACGGCTTCGTAAGTCTCTGGGACACAGGCCTCCTCTCATAGAGGGAGTGGGCTATAATCCACCACGCGTGCCCAGTGCGGATTGGTAGATGTCACATGTCTTTGAATTGTTGGTTCTAGGACATATCGGTTTCCTCACGATGTTTACCTACACCGTTATGAGATGATGAAATAAATTACACAAAGTAAAGCGCCTGCTCGGGTTCGAACCCACGACCTACAACTCGTAAGTCGGGGCCGTAACCACTGCGCCACCAGTCACCTGCACTGCTTTTGACTTGGGCTTGACTATTTATCACATTTAATTTGTGATAATTTTCGTTCGAGAAGTTGGTGGTTTAACACTGACCTCTAATATTCAAGTACTGTATATTAGAGGCCCGTGAGGAAATAATATATTAGTAGTATAATAATAGTGCTATATTTAAATATTCATATTGGAAAGCTTTTTTTCGTACCACTTGCTCAAAAAAAGTGACATTCTATGACACAAAAAGCGAACATAACAATAGTCATTTTTAGTCTGTTAAAAACAGGGAAAGAAAATTGTACTGAATTTCATTCACGTCTAGGGGGAGAATGTGATTTAAATTTGGAATACTTACCGAAAATTATACCGAACTACATCTGTGTTTACACCATTGAGTTTGTATATAAAGCATTATACATCTTTTTGAAAAAGGAATACGCATTTATTATGCAGTTATGATTATTAAATAAAATTACGAAAACCGACGAGGCCGTATGAGCTTGATGCCTTTGCTTTTCCGACAAAAAAATATAGTCTAGGAATTTGCCGCGTTTTTGTTTTCTTCAAATACATAAACGTTAAGTTTATTTTAATTGTCATTATTTTTAATAAATGCTTATCTCATATTATTATTGTGTTAATTTTTTCGCAAATGGTACGAAAAGTAGAGTATTTTCCTCGGTGATAAAGCTGTCTTAGTCTTGCTCCCTCGCTTCGCTCAAGATTTAAGTTTTTAACACCCTCGCTACGCTCGGGATTAAACCTCGAGTCCTTCGTTACGCTCGCGATTTAAATCGTCACCCGCGACAGAAGACACTGCTTTATCCCCTTGGTTAATAATCTACTATTTAACAACTTCTTTCAAATTAGGTATTTTCTCAGAGTGTCAAGACATTAAAGAGTACTATCCAGAAAATCTATAGATATATCTAAGAACCAGGGTGGACACCAGGATAATGAGTTGGTAGGTACTTATCTATCTAAGATTAAGAATGTCAACAATTTCATCATGTATTTTTACTCTTTCTGTTTTTTTAATTATATACTAGGTCCTTATCTAAAATTAATTACAAATTTACAACTTATTCTCCCTTCCTAATTAATAACTAGAACTGTGTTTTATTTGGTACATTGACTTGACTAGACTGACCATATTCATAAACATCAATTTAGTACCTAATATTTAATTCTAAATGGCCACTTTTTGGTGTGGCTTGTTGAAATAAATAACTGATAAGTGACTATTAACAATTGGTTAAATAGGTATTCCCCAATCTTCTTTAATGAGGTCGGCGGCCTTTTCTGCGATCATGAGGACGGCAGCGTGCGTGTGCGCAGCGGGTATTCGCGGCATGATGGAGGCATCGGCGATGCGCAGGTTTCGGATGCCGTGGACTTGCAGCCGAGGGGAAACCACACCAGTTGGGTCGCCAGCTGGAGCCATTTTGCATGTTCCCACCTGCAACCACAAAAAATAATGTCTAACTGCCTGTTGAGATGGATCAGGTGACTGTCCTCCATTGTAGATTTAAGGTTGCCCTAGTCGGCGGCACGAACTATTTTGTAGCCGGGTTTAAAATGCATGCTATCTCATCCGTCAACAAGTACGAAAGTGATAGACGCTGTGATGAGCAGTGAGAAGCTCTCAGCAGAAGAACTCATGATATAAAAATAATAAATGGATGATGATTAAGAACGAAAACGACCGCGCGAAATTTTATAAATAGTAGATTTTTACAATGAGTGCACAAAACGAACCATTTTTATCCGAGACTATTAGCATTATTATTAGCTGATAGTAATGTTGAGGATAAAATGGTTTTGTGGACGAGTTATAAACTCTGCTTTTCATTTCGATTGCGAGGAAATAAAACAGATATTTTTTCCGAGAATTTGGCGGTAATATCTGTTGCACAACTCTCTGTGCATTCATTTCCATAAGCGTATTAGGAGAGAGTGCTAAATCCTCTTCTTCATTGGAAATTTTTAACAATTTTAGCAAATTTAAAGAAATTAATAAACGCACGAAAAAACAAGAACTGTTTCCCCCTCGCCGCTTTTTTTTATTCTTACGACATTGATATTAGGCTTGGTCTGCAGACCTATACAGCCTACTATTAAATAAATTTTGTAATATATATATATTTTAGATTAATTAAATAACCTACCGTATTTTAATATCTTTTATGTGTTAAATACCTTATGGTATTTGGTGGAATTTGACCTGAAGGTACACTAGCGAGATGTAAATAATAAAACCACTGTGTACTGATCTGATGTGATAGCTCATTTATAATTTTTTTTTTTTTTCTAATTGGCGTCTCGCAGTTTCAATCAAAGTGATTGGATACTGCTTAACCGGGCTAACCTGAGGAGACTAAGCTATATTATAGCCTCCAGCCAAGGCAAAAGTAAGTTTTCTAAACCTACAGCGAATGCGCTAAGGGCTACCCCAGTTGGGGTCGAACCTCGGCAAAGGGCATCGCTGGTGGGACAACTAAGGCTGGATCTAGATTAATGAATTTACTGTCCGTTCGTAAACTACCTACTTGGAGAAGAACGGATAAGAAACTCCTTTTAAATCTAACATTTAACTAATGCACAGCTGACGCGGGCTGGCGTGATTTTATTGAAAGGACACGTGACGGACCTCGGCGGCGAGGTAGGTACGGATCGGTTTGTTTGTTTACATTTGTATACTACTTCCCTAAGGCTCTTAAGGAGCATTGTGGAGGGGTCATGAGGTTTAGTGAATATGCCTAGTTGGCGAAAAAGACGGAGTTTTGAATATTACGCCCTAATTGCGTAACTTATAATTGAAAGGTCACACACCTATTTGCGTACCCATTGGCCGTTTCTGAATACTAGGTTGTCTAGCTCCCTAGTAACCGACGGATACCTACTGAATAGGGCTTGGGACTCGGCTGGGTTAGGTATAACACCTGAGGCTTCGATCTTAGTGATCTTCACTTATAAAAAAAAAAAAAAAACATTTGCAAATACCCTAATCACGGTAACCAAACCATAGCGACTTCTAACTCGACGCCAACGCCATCTATCGAGCACGCCGGAAGGTTTACAAAGAGTAAGGTCGTAAACATGTGTCTTAAAAAACACATAAAAGGCAAATAAATTAAAGTAAATATTATAAAATAACAAATTTTATCTGTGAACTTTTTATTGTGTTTGGCTGTATGGCTCATTTTCTTTGCCTTAATATAGATACATTTATAAGTAGATACGTTAATGCACTTGTGCACAAAAATCGATTTGTGCAGCCTACATCCTGCACAAATATGCAATTTCAGAGCATGAGAAGTGAAAAAGAACTTTGGGAGTATGACTGGTCTGTATGAGTACCTATCATGAAAAAACTACTGAATATATTTGTTTAAAATAAAATTATTTGCATTTTTAACTGCTAATATATCCATGTATGGCGACTGTTTTGCAATTTTCCTTATTTTATAGTATTTATTTCCGCCCGAAGAAGCGTTGTATTAAATATGGATCTTTCGACGCTCATAACTTTCAAATACCCGTTTTTTTTTTACTTTTATGTTTCCATTACAGGGCTATGATGCGTAAAATTTATATCATTTTCTATTTTGAGCGTACACCGTCAAACAATGGCGTAATCGCCATTCGACTTTTGTATGGAAGAATTATTGACTAGGGCAACCATAAGGAAGATTTTCGAGCAAAGTCACTCACGTAGTGACACTTGAAATTTATGTATTACCATGATGTTAGGTATAGGCGTTTGGGACCTACTTCCCGCGAATTTCCATTATAGCTGCGTTTACCGCTTTCCTCGGTAGTCTACCTTCAAGAAAACTAGATTTTCTTCAAAGTTGGTAACTTACTTGATGGTCCAATGTGATGGACGTCTGCATAATAGCGCACTCCCAGTATTCATCCGAGTCGAATAAGAAAGACTCACAGCCGGGAAACGGGGTTGTGTGTAATTTAGCATCATAGCGCTGGAATGCTTTGGTACTAATCACTTTTTCTACCTGGAAATGGAAAACGCTTGATAATATTAGGACTGGCTGTACAAATTGATGTGCAAATTAATTAGTTATCTTACCTAAATATTTCTACTTACCATACGAACTCCTTCAATCATAGTTCGCAAATCGTTCAAATCAGCGAAATAGTTTAAATGGATTCTCGGATGGTCGGCAAAGTTTGGGCTTCGGAGCATCAGCCGACCAACGCTGTTTGGGCGAATTAGCACCGGGTTTATAGAAAAAGTGCGTTGTCTTGCAGTAAACGGGAGAGAACTGTACACCTTCCAGTACCACTCATCTGTTACTCCTGTAATAAGAACAAAGTGAAGTTATGCAAATACGTTATGATTATCTTTATTAAAAGTTGATGTTGCTGCAGCCGAATTGCGCAAGTGAATTCGGCAAGGCGAAGGCTTTGACTGCTATCACATGCGAAATGAATGTCGTGATGTGGATTTCCCTCTGTGTGATTGGTCGATTGATAACGGTCAAACCCTTTGCGTTGCCGTATTTTATTAAGCAATAAGGTTGCAGTTCTCGGAAGACGGAAGAGGTTGTTTGCCGGATAACTGATAGTTGTCAACTTTCACAATATCTTTTCATTAAAGTTAATGGTTAATTGACAAAGGAATAAAAAAAGCTGTTTAGAAAAATGCATGTCTGCTTTAAAAAAATTGATGCAGGTGCGGTGTGTTCGCACATTTGTTGTTGTTTAACAACCTAACAACATTATGTTTGTGTTTTATTATAATTCATTAGTATAATTCTGTTTCCCAATATTTGCCAAACTTACCAATTGAAGAGCGCAATATGCCAACAGCATCACCAGCCAAGGATCCGGCTAACTTACCAAGTAAAGAGCGCAATATACGAACAACATCACCGGTCAAGGATCTGGCTAAGTTACCAAGTGAAGAGCGCAATATTCCAACAGCATCACCGGCCAAGGATCCGGCTAACTTACCAAGTAAAGAGCGCAATATTCCAACAGCATCACCGGCCAAGGATCCGGCTAACTTACCAAGTAAAGAGCGCAATATTCCAACAGCATCACCGGCCAAGGATCCGGCTAACTTACCAAGTAAAGAGCGCAATATTCCAACAGCATCACCGGCCAAGGATCCGGCTAACTTACCAAGTAAAGAGCGCAATATTCCAACAGCATCACCGGCAAGGATCCGGCTAACTTACCAAGTAAAGAGCGCAATATTCCAACAGCATCACCGGCCAAGGATCCGGCTCCCATGACGAGCTCAATGTCTGGTCTTGTCTTGTCGAGGTCGTGGGAGAACTTTGTGTGTACGAAGGCAAGTCCTGCGGCTCCACCAGGCAGTGTCAGAGGTCCTCGTCCCGACATGTATGCTGCTGCCACGAACGGGGATGCCGCAGACAGCTGCATAGATAGAAACATTTCAGATGATTTAACGTCGTCAAATCAGTTCTCACAAGATTCTGCATATAATTAGACGGTAGGTACGTAGAGATATTGCAAGACTGTAACTTCAGGAGTAAGTGACTTGTGTGTTTAATCTCAACTCTATCATGACAATGATTAAATTAGCCAGAAGTTGCTATTTTGAGGAGAACATCGCATTCTCAAGCTACTCCAACGGTTTTCAGGAGACGTGGGCGCCCGGCAGGACTATCAGGCAGGTAGGTGCACTTTCAGCACCTTGCATCCAGTAGGAAAGTTTTTCTTTAGACCTGCTACTGATTTTGTTGGCTTAATTATGTAGAAAAGTTTCAGAAGCAAAGTAGAAGTATGCTCGAAATTGTTAGCCTCTTGCGTTGGATATTCTAGGTTCTCTAATAATGAGGGTTTTATGTTTAGATATTAAATGCTTTTGTCATTTTTTGAGGCCTTGCTTTTGAATCAGAATCTGAATGCTTTATTTGTAAACATAGGTCAAATTACAACAGTGTACAAGATGTTACAGATAGGTAGAACCTCTATGTTTTCTTTGCGACCCTACTACTTCTCACCATTCGAAAATAATAATGAGTAGGCAATAGTAACATATAAGTTGGTGTTACCGGAGTTATGCAACAACACTAGTTTTGTTAGTAGTTATTATTCAGAAAAACTGGAGCGAAAGTTGAAAACAATGGTCAGTAGCGCACAAAACGGGTCAGCGTTTAACTTCCGCTTGTTTGGTTATGGATGGCACGTAAAAGCAATTTACTTTCAATAATGTTAATTATTTTGTTCATTAGGAAACTAAAGTAACTTCTGTACTAATCAAAGTACCCGACTGCTTGAGAAGCGATCTAAAAAGACATACACAAGAAAATAATCAAGCTATGCAGTTATGCTATGCGGAAGATACATATTCGCGAGCTGGCTGACCAGAACCAGATGTATCTTTCGATTGCATAGCATGATTTTCTTTTTGTTTATGTCTTTTAGTTTGCTTCGTAAGCAGTCGTGTTTTTTGATTTTTTGAATTAGCTTTTTTATTATATTATGTTTAGTAACAAAATTTTTTTTTCGAATTATTTATTTTTAATTAAGTAAGTGTTATATATTTTAAAAATAAGACTCTTTATTTTGATACTCTTTGTTTTGGTAGATAAAAATTTGGTCTCCAAAATATGGCGCCAAAAGCAGCAATTTTTCTAGTGACACTCACAAGGTTAAGACGATTGACGTAATAATCATCAAAATCGGCCAACGTGTTTGGTCTCTAGAACGCCAGTTAGGAACAAACATACACTGATAAACACGTTATCCTCCTCCGGCAGTCGGGTAACAAGACGGATTGTACCTACATCAAAATATTTTTTGGGTTAGCAGAGAATATCTATTATAAATCTTCAAATTGGTTAAAAATAACATCGTTCTGTTGGCTGTTTTTGCCGCAATTAACTGAGATCCGTGGATCCAAGCCCCTAGGCGCCGCTTTTCTGGCTACTGGAGAATTCACCGAAATGATTTGTTAACGCAGTTTCTCAATAAATTTTAATAGCAGAGTCTGGACAAGGTGTATAAATACATACACATATAAATGACTAGGTACAAGATGGCTACGATTATCGACTGACTTCTTTTATGAAAAGGAGTCTTTATCATCAGCTTTCCTGTTATAATGTGGTGGCGGTGGCTATGCGAGCTTATGAGTACCAAGTTAATAACTAATTGCTAAAGTAGAAATGCCTACATTATTCAAATGACTATATGCCAGTGGCGTAATTAGATCTAACTAGGGCCCTCGTGCCCTGATTTTCAATCTTTCAGGCATCATTTTCCATACAGGGCCTGATTTAGAGTTCATAATGTCTCAGAATAACCTTCAATAAGCGCCCGGAGCCTATCCAGCCTGTGCCTGTGCTTGCCCAGCTCACGAAAATATTATTTTTATTTTATGATTTCGCGTTTGTTTTATTTCCAATCCCGATGGTATAGGGAATAAGAGACACAGTATCTAAGTACGTTTAGAGGCTGTTTGGAAAGAGAGAAAAAGTCAGAAAGGTAGGCGAAATTCTTTCCGAGATGCGCGCCGAGCGACTGAAGGTTTGGCGCCCCGGCTCATGGAGTTATGCTAATCCAAAACCATGGCAAAATTAAAACTTTTTGGAATGATGATTGATAAAAAATGTTAATTAAAAGAGCGAGCGAAGCCAACTCGAGTTTTTTTTCAAACCCGATTGTAATCAATGTAATTATTGTAGTCATTGTCGACTTGTACAACGACTACAATAATTCTTGACTCTATTTCTTGACTTGTCAATGCAAAAAAACAAGAGAATTAGAAATGCAAAAGCACACGAAGCGAGCTTGAAAATGTAAAAATCTTGCCTTGGATAGGTTAATTATAAGCACTTAAGATTTTTTTTACCATTCATTCTGACATGAAGTTGACTGTAGCATAAAAGAGCGAGAACTAAGAGCTCTAGGGAAGCGAGGTCGAAAATTTAGCAACCTCGCCTCGGGTAGGTATTTTTTTTTTAATGTTCTTCTCTAATTCTAATTGTATTCATCGTGACGCTACTTCTATATTTGCGTATGAGAATGCAAAGGCTTAGGGCCCCCTCGATCATCGCGTCCCAGGATATAGTCTGATTAGCTTGTGGGTAAATCAGGCCCGGTTTCCATCTTTCAGCCATGATTTTTCAAATCATAAAAAAGGATAAACTTGCTGCACTAGGCCCAGATTTAGGTTGTAATTTTGTGCAGATTTTTTTACTCACACTGCCAAAGAGCTAACTCTGTGTGGGGGCCTTAATCCTCGGGGCCCTGGCGCGCGCCTCGCAATTTTTTAATAACGCCACTGTGACGTGGATTATCGGCGCCTCTCAGAATTGGCCGAATTAATTAGCATACATATGCTGACGAGCATAAATTTGATCTTGATGATCTCGATCAGATTATCTTGATCTTGTAATTTGAACTTGAACTTTTTGAAATGTTTTTAATTTCAGTTTTAAAACGTGATCTAAATAATATTTGCATGCTCAATTTATTTAAAGAATGGTGAATTTGGTATTTAAAAATGTTGCTGGCACTTTCTTTTTGTATCTCTGTAGAATTATTTTGCATCTTTTCGCATATACTTAATTAATTGGTTTAGGCGAAGAAGGCATAATTCTCAAAATGACAACAGAGTCGCAAAAGGACTAGTTCTCAAAATGGCAAATTCTCAAAAAGTCTAATTCTCTGAATGTCCAATTCTCTAAAAGCTTAATTCTCTGAATGGCCAATTCTGTAATAATAGTCTTTTTGCGAATCTGTTGCCATTTTTAAAATTAGTCCTTCGGTCAGTGGCTCGTCTTGGGGACGGAGTTCTCCTCCTAAACCAATGAGTTGGTTAATTAATATGCATGCATTATTTATTTATCTGAAACCGTATTTACTTACTTTGAAAGTTAAACGAACATTTAAACTAAGTTTGTTGATGAGTGAATAAAGTCGTTTAATGAATGTGTTGATTCATAAAAAGCACCGACATAGGGCCGATTGCACCAATGAAATACATCGCGATTAGTTCAAACTAAGCTTAGTCTATGCGTTTTACCGAGATTAGAGCTTCATTTTGAGTTTCACCACTACAAAATAAACTAGTTTAAGCTAAAGCTTAGTTTAAATTCTAAACGCCCAGTTTTCGATGCTTGCTTAATCACCTTTAGCTGCTGTCACTTGCATTTTCATAATAATTACCAAAAATTGTTTTGTTTATTTTTATAACCATTTTTTTATTATTTCGTTGAAAATTAAGATGAAAAAGGCGATAGATTATTATATAGCGGGGTTACGGAAATCACAAAACAACTAAAATACGCACCCGTAGAACACAAAAGTTTTGTGTGAAACAAAAATCCTCAAAAATAATAATGATTCGTAATTTACTACATTGTCGCACAAGTTAACTATTTTTTTATTAAATAATGTCTATTATATTATGCATTAAACAATATATCGTTATATAATTACCGCATGATTTGACTTTATTTGTTTAGTCAAAATTATTTTTGTATTATGTTACACATTTTTAGGCGAGCATTTTCTGAGCTTTTAACAATGTGAATGAATCAGAACGCGTTTCGTTATTCCTTCTTTAAAATACATTTGAAACCGCAGTAGGTCACTGATCGCTGATACATGTGTTAAATAAAAAACGCAGTTACGGATTTTAAGGGCCTCGCCCATTTAAACTTGGTTTTGGTAAACGCGGTTAAAATGGTGCTGGTGAAATCGGTTTGACGTAAACCGAAATCGACACCGATCTTTAAACTAGATTACGCTAAACTTAGCTCAGTTGAACTTAGTTTAATAATCAATGGTGAATTCTGCCCTTTTAGGTACCTATAGCGGCAAGTACCTATGGGTAGGTAGGCAACTTATTTAATGTAAGGCGGAAAGGAAACGGTTTTCCCCCTTGTCGGTAGGTACTAAAACCTACTCTGCACATTCGAATGCCAATCGAGAGTGCTTCGTAGGTCAAGTACAAGAATACTTTTGGAAAGGGGACTGGGTCCGCACACATCAGCTTTTGTTGTTCAATTTACATTTCTTATGTACAATACCTACTTACGTCATTCATGGTCATTCCAGTTTGGTTAACAATGAAGGCATTGCCGGAAAACGTGACGTGGTCCTGGAGATTGAATCCGACGGGGAGGTCGGCGACCGTGGGGATACCAAACTCGTACAGATGCTCCTTTGGTCCCACTCCTGAAACCATCAGCAGTTGTGCGGAGCCTATTGATCCTGCAGATGAGATGACTTCACGACGAGCGCGCACTTGCATACTGAAATGTTAGGTTTGTTGATCAGGTGCCTATTTATAATTGTACCAATCGGCAAATATCATTTTTGCACAGATAATTTAACCTTGAAAAATATATGGTAAGCTTGTTTGCCAAGCGTAGTTACCTTATATTCCACTTTCTAAATTCTACGCCAGTGGCTGTTTTGGTGTTCGGGTCTATTAAAATTTTCGAAACGGTAGAGAATTTTGTAACTTTTAAATTAGGCCTAAAGCGTATGGGTTCCAAAAACGCTTTCGAGGAACTGCATCTTCTTCCATTCCTCATGGTTGCTTGTGGTTTCGAAAATCCGAGCACTTTTTCTCCATTTGGGTCTCTCCATTTATATCCGAGTTCCTCGCCAGCCTGTTTAAATGGTTTCTCAAGGGGTGAGTGGTATGGTGAATATTCTATATTTAAATATCCGCCAACGCCATGATATGACGAGTTCCTTAATTCTTTGATACCTATGTTTTCTGATTTCTTGAAATATGGTAATATTTCGTCGTAGCTCCAGCCCTCATTACCCATTTTAGCCCAGTCGTTGTAATCTTCCGGATGTCCTCGTTGATAGATTAAAAAGTTCAGCACACTGCTACCGCCGAGCACTCTGCCTCGGGGCAGAAAGCACACTTTCCCTCTGAGATCCCTGCATGCTCTCGGCTCCGGCATTGAAGTGTAACCCCAGTTCATGGGGGTGAGGGAAAGAAATGGAGCGAATATAGGAATGTCGGAAAAGAAGTTTTCGTTTCCTCCGGATTCTATAAGTAAAACTTTCCATTGTGGAACTTCAGTTAAGCGGTTAGCAAGTACAGAACCCGCTGATCCGGCTCCAATGACTATGAAATCAAATTCTTCTTGGTTTTTTGGTGTGTAGTCAGGTATGAAACCTTCTCTTGGGTTTCGAGGTAGAGGTCGAAATATGTCGGTCCAGTAGTCCATAAACCTCCGGCTGTCAAATGATGCTTGAGCCGCTGCCGCTGTGATGAAGAGTAAGTTGAAGAACCATCGCATGATGCGTTTTTTCATTCGTCATTCCTGAAACAAATAATTAATAAGTAACATTACTATTTTTTGGCAACGGTAAGCGACTTTATCTACCTAGGTGCAAGTATCAGCATCACGGGGTCCAGTGAGAAGGATATAAGGAGGCGTATAGGGATGGCTAAAAATGCAATGTCCCAATTGCATAAAATACGGAGAGACCGAAATATTTCACGTAAGACGTAAGTGAAATTGGTCAATTCCCTAATGTTCTCAATCTTCAGTTACGGGGCCGAAACGTGGACTTTAAAGAAAGCTGACCGTGACCGCATAGATGTGTTTGAGATGTGGTGCTGGAGAAAGATTATGAAAATCTCTTGGACTACCTTTCGCACCAACGACTCCATCCTACGCGGACTGAATATCAAGATCAGACTGTCCACCATCTGCCTTCGTAGGATATTGGAGTTCTTTGGTCACTTCGCCAGAATAGAGGATGGAAACAACCTAGAACAACGTAGAGGTCGCAGTCCAATAAGATGGTCAGACCAAGTCCGCACATCGTTGCACACCAAACTGCACGATGCTCTCCATGACGCAAAAGACAGGCATAGATGGCGCAAATTAGTGAAGGAAAAGTTGCTTCCACGACAACAGGGGAATCACGACCCTCAGTAATGAGGAACACGACGCGAGGAGGAGGGAACATTACTATTTAGTTAGAGGACCAATACCTTTGCAAGGCACTTATTATATAGTGAAATTAATTAGTCCACTTTGTTGTGGAGTGTGGACCGTAGCCTCGTAATAGATGTCTGAGGAACACTTGTGGATGATCTTCACGTTATCGATGTTTAATTTATCAATATAAATTCTCTGGACACTCAGGTGGTACATAACGTCCCACGTTCAGATATTTGAAGGTTAACGATGATCGTTCTGTAGGCCTAGAGTTTTAGAATACAAATGACCATCTAGATAGGGACTCTGACATAAGCGGTGTTCATCAATCATTTCAACTCAGTCACGTAAGGTCAGGTAGGTAATCGATCACAACTTTGGAAGAATCTAGAGGAATGATTGTTTTGGATGTTCCAAAGTTCATTGGATAAGTTGATGAGCAAGTGAACTCATACCCTGCTTCTCCTAACACTCAAATGAGCGTAAAATTGCTTGTAAATTTTACAAATGCTACAGAAATCTCTTTTATATTGTGCAAATTACCCACGCCTGCCTTCCGAAATTAGTTTTTACGCCAGCGCCGCGCCGTCGCCAGAACATTCTTCCGAAAACCAATTACTTTTTGCGATCTTTTTCCATATGAACAAGTGCTTAAAGAAGTATTTTACTTTCCTCTTTAAATGTAAAATATTGAATAAGTACTTTGTAAAAGCTTTCTTTCGGTAATACCTAGGTAACTTTGCCAACATACAGATAGACTCGATAATTATGTATTACTAGCTTCTGCTAGTGGCTCCGCCCGTGTTAATGTCGAAAATTATCCCAAGGGTACATATTCCCGGGATAAAAAATGTCCTATGTACTATTCCAGACTATAATCTACCTCTGTGCCAAAGTCCCGTCCAGCCGTTTGAGCGCAAAGAAGTAACAAACATACTAACACACACACACACACTCACAAACTTTCGCTTTTATAATATTAGTGTGAAGTGTGATGTGATGATAAGTTTATTTCTCTATTTTCAAATAGAGAAAACGACGTTTTCTAAAAATTCAACCCGGTAAATCGATCTAACTAAGATCGATTTATCGCCCCCGAAAACCCTGCATACTCATGAAAATGGAGCCGTTTCCGAGATTCAGATTATATATATACAAGAACTAGCTGTCCCACGCGGCTTCGCTCCCGTCACCTGGCTACCTACCTACCCCACATACATGATTGTTGCGTAACTATAACCGCTTACGCAGCGCACGCAACGGAAGCTCTAAAAAAAGTTAATTAGAAAAATCAAAAACCCGACTGCTTAAAAACCGAACTAAAAAGACGTAAACAAGAAGAAAATCATGCTGTGCAGTCGGAAGATACATGTTCGCAAGCTGGCTGATCAAAACCAGATTTTGATACCACCACACACACGATGGGTTTGGAAGAAAATAAAATTTGGTGCCCCACAATATGGTGCCCAAAATCCGCCATTTTTTTTTTACAATTTTAATGTAGCCAGTGACACTCGCAGGGTTAAGGCGAATCGATTGAGGTTCAAATCATCAAAATCGGTCATCGCGTTTGGTCTCTGGAACGCCACATAGGAACAAACATACATACATACATAGACTGATAAACACATTACCCTCCTTCGGCAGTCGGGTAAAAGAGGAATCAATTTGCCCGTTTTTGCAACATTTTTCATTTATGCTCTGCTCTTATTCGTTGTAGCGTGATATTATATAGCCTACTAGAGGACGCCTCGCGGTTTCACCCGCGTAGTTCCCGTTCCCGTGGGAATACAGGGATATAAAGTAGCCTATGTCACCCGGGGATAGTGTAGCTTCCCAACGGTGAAATAATTTTAAAATCGGTCCTGTAGTTTCGGAGCCTATTCGGTACAAACAAACAAACAAAAAAATCTTTCCTCTTTATAATATTGGTATAGATAACCTTCCTCGATAAATGGACTATCCAACACAAAAATAATGTTTCAATTCCAAACAGTAGTTCCTGAGATTAGCGCGTTCAAACAAACAAACAAACAAAAACTCTTTAGCTTTATAATATTAGTATAGATTGCTAGTTTAAAGATATTAGATAATATGTAACAGTTCATGGTAACTACTAGTTTAAACATTTACCATGACCTTGGTAGTTTGCCTGGGGATATCTGATAACGAAGTTGCCATTTTAATAGCAGTGAGCATAATTCAACCATATTTATGACGTATGCCATAACCCAAATTGCAAATGAGGATGATGACCATCACCTAATACTCGAAGGATTAAGTAATTGTCAGTCACGCCAGCGTTGCAGGTTAGTAATGGGCGACATCCGAAGGCATACAAGTTCAAACAACTCTCGGAAATTTTGATCAAAATTGTGTGTGAAATGTTTATTCACCAATCATTATAAATTGGTTAAATAAGCGTGACGCGTAGCAACAGAATGATGCCTCGTTAATCACGGCTATCGATTTAAATATTTATATTTTGTGACCCAATTCTTTTGGCCACATGATTAGGATTATTATTTCGTAAAGCACGAAGGTTACCTACTATTAAACTGATAATTTAGTTCACAAGTAGTCTTTGTTGTCGTAGCCTGATTCTGACAAACACAACTGAACTGCTTTGAAAACAAACCTTTTGTGCAAATTGTTTTCGCAATGAAATGTTTATTTATGCAAGTAAACTGTTTGTTATGTTAAATGATATGAGCAAGACCATAGGCGGATCCAGGAGGGTAGCACGGGGACACTTGCTCCCCCCAGACGGCTCAGCCGAGACTCTAAGACACCTACTATGTCGCTTTGATAAACATTTGTTTTTTTTGCCTAATTAAGCCGCTACTTTTTTCCCCTTCATTTAATTTTAAGCTTACATATCCGAGGCTGGTTTCTAAACGTCTTAGAGCTCGTTTCGCTCACTCTTACATCGAAGTGGCTCTTGGTTATTCCATATTTGTGCAAAAATACTCTTATTTAGTGCATAATGGTATAAAGGAAACAGTTTCGAAGTGTTTACTTTAATTTTCCAACCCCCTTCCCAAGAATAAACTACCCAACTCCTTACTAATCTTATCCTTGTGCCCCCCAGAAATGTAACATGGATCCGCCCCTGAGCAAGAGCAAGACCCTACTGCCAAATCAGTGCTGCCAACTTAGCGCTTTCAGCGCCAGATCTAGCGCTTTTAGAAACTCTGTACTTTCTTTAAAAAATTGTAATTGCGCAAACTATCAACTTCCCAACGACGTGTTGAGGTAAATTTCACCCACAGATAAATATTAATTTAAGTCCAAAATTGATCAAGACAAATCGGCGGCAGAAGCAAATTGTAGTAGACTCAGACGATGATGAATTAATTTAATCCCTTTATTTTATAAAATAATTACATTAACACGTTACTAATTTATTTTATTATTACTAAACAAGTACTAATAATGTATGTAACTCTTTTATTTTGATTATAAAAAAAATGAGCGTTTATACATTTCTAGTCTCAAATTATTGGGCACTTTGTTTGAATTTGTCGCCGAATTTTACCGATTTTTGGGGCGATTTTTTGACAGCGACCAATTAGCGCGTTCTAGCGCTTTTATAAAGAGCTAACAGCGCGTTTTTTCCTAAACGAGTTGGCAGCACTGTGCCAAATAGCTGAACATTGTCTTGTTCAATCACGACGTTTGCTTAAATAAGTCTTAAGTTCGTTGATCTTGCCCTGCATTCTGTTGCCAATGAAGCAATATATTTTATTCATAGGGTTCAAAGTTAGATGAAGGAACTGGTCCTCTTCGTTTCACAAGAATGAATAACCTACCTATGTATAGCTGTAAACCTACCCGGAATACCAATTTGAAATTATGATCCTAAGTAAACTATAAATAACACAATGGTAGCAAAAGAGCCTTGTTGTTACTTTGGGGTAACCACAAGCTCTTAGAGTAAGGTTATTTTGAGATCGAGTAAGTGACAGATGTATACACGTCATATACATCTGTCCCTTACTCGATCTCAAAATAACCTTACTCTAAGAGCTTGTGGTCACCCCCCTGTTCAGCATACGCGTACCTATTTATAGGTAGACATAATTATATGTTATAGTGTGGTTGCTTGAAATAACCCAGTAATATATACAGTGAAGTCAAGGAACGCCCGGTGCGATACTACCTAGCTCAGCGTGTCACGAAGCAACCGCGATTACCTACGTGCTCGGAATCAGGATCGAACACACTTGTAATCACAGCTATTTAGGTGCGATTACTTGCCAATAGGGCTCTGTAGGTCAGGCAGCATCATTGCTTGCAACCAGAGAATCTTTATTTATTATTATTTACTCATTTAATTTATGTACCTAAACTGTACATAGGTTACCTAATGCAACTTTATCTTACAGGTAGAATGGAGGGGTCTCTACTGTTTATAATTGTACTGTTTATAGATTGAAAACACAAAGATACTGTTTATTTAATTAGAAATTTCTTTCATCAAACCTGCGACAGGAAAGTTGGATGATAAACGAAGACACAGTGTGGAAAGAATAGGAAACTCCAAATAAACAAAAATAACTGTGTAACTGTGTATAACTGTTTCATGCAAGGCATTGAAAAGTCGGTGTCGGAAAGTCGGTTTAAAGGCTTCGGGTACCTACACAAACTTTAAACTATTAAAACTACACTGTAGATTGAATAAATCGTAAACGGCGTTATATAACAGTGCCTTGCGCACTTAACTGAATTGTTAAGCTCGTAAAGTGCTCACTAATTTATGAAATACATTTGAATTAAAAATATGCCTGTTTGCCCGACTGCCGAAGGAGTGTAATGTGTTTATTAGTCTATATAAGTATGTATGTTTGTTTGTTCCTATGTGGCGTTATGGAGACTAAACGCTTTGGCTGATTTTGATGATTCTTACGTCAATCGATTCCTCTTAACCTTGCGAGTGTCACTGGCTGCATTAAAATTAGAATATAGAAAAATGGCGGATTTTGGGCGCCATATTGTGGGGCGCAACTTTTTTTTCTTGCAATCCCATCGTGTGCGGTATCAAAATAAAGTGTTTTAAGAGGTAATTTCAAAAATGGATAACACTTATACTGTTTAAGGTACCTAATTCGAAAAAAAAATGTTAAATAAAAAAAGGTAATTCAAAAAATCTAAAAACGCTTAAGAAGCGAACTAAAAAGACGAAAACAAGAAGAAAATCATTCTGTGCAGTCGAAGGATACATTGTATCTGATTTTGGTCAACCAGCTCGCCAATATGTTATTGTAATTTTAATACAAGCTGTTTAGCTTACCGTACGTCTTCAATACGTTATCATCCTAAACAAACGTGTATCTATGCAAACCAGCTCAAGAATCAGTTCTTAAATTTAAAAAAAAGATTGTAAAATAGTCGAGTAGGTATACCTACTCGAACCATATAGCCAGCTAGCTAGATTCATGTTCTAAATGACATAGTCTAAAAAGCGCTTTAAAAATTGGCAGTTCACTGTGCCAATTTCTAAAGCGCTTAAAAAAACGTCCCTGCCTTCACTGCTGAAAAGAAGACATAGTTTCGGTAATTTTCATTTCGTCAGTTAGGCCCAGTATATCTATGAATGCTTTTACCATGCATTTGAAATTAATTAATCTATATATATATCTATTTAAATCACACAAGGGTTTGAAAGGTAATAAATTAAATTACCTTTGTAACATCAGTTTGGAGACCTTCTTTTGTTATCACTAACTACTACTTAAATAATCTAACATCGACAGTTGTTATCGAGATGGTGTTAATAGTGACTGCACACAAATGATTTAGGTAGATAGGTATTTGTTTTAGGTAGGTCATCATTCGTCCCTGCGGTGTGCATTGCATGCTACCGTGCCTGTGTAAATAGGTACTCTATCTAGGTAAGTACTTATATCTACTTGAATTAATGTAAACTATTGCGAATTAGGATTGTCTGACGCATTCTTTTTAAAAGATAAAAAATTAAGTTATCAAAAAAACGCTACCGCTGTTAGATACAATTACTTACGTTTGTTCAAGAACTTAGAACGATAAGATATAAATATATTTATAAAGGCTTCGCTCCCGTCATCTGCCTACCCTACTACTTACCTACATACCTACCTACTACTACCGACTAATTCTTTTTCTACGGTCATACTTCCGCGGAGAATTTTAACACCGCCATCCAGAAAATGACGTCGAATACAACGCCATCTATCGAATATGGAGTTCAACTATCCGAGTATCTGAACTTCTGAAGTACTTGTATTGTGATATTTTACCTCTTGAACACTTTAAATTCATATAATAATAAAAATAATAAAAGTAATTCATATAATCTGTGGCCTGACTTGTCAAGAGTGACACAAAAATTTTCTTCGCTCTTCGAATTTTTTGATTATATTTATGAATCCGAACAATTTCACTGTTAATACTACATAAAACTAAATTTAAATAATGCCTCCATATATATATAATAAAACAACCAGAAGAAAACCAAAACTATAATTAAAATGAACAACCTACTCGTACAATAAACCAGAATGACAAGCTGAGAAGAAAATGTTGACACGAAGCCAGGCCCGAGCCAAAAACACACGCCCAACATCTTCGGGTTCGTCGCTCAGCTCCGCCTCGCAGTCGCCGGGATCCCCTACAACCGTAAGTCAAGCGATCCTGGATGCTGCAGTTGCATCGAGCTCTAGCGACGAATACTTCTCTCCGCCGACGACACCACCACCTACGCGTCGACGGGGAGGACGCCGGCCACCGGACAGCCTAGGACCTCGAGGCCCATCGGCCTCTGACAGGGTCCCCGCTCCCGGTGGAAGTGTGCAGCGCATGCGATGGACGCAATCGATTAACGAAAACGTCATGCGCGCATACTTTGGGGCTACAGAGGGGGGAAGTAACCTGACTGCGTACCGTGGTCGGATGCTCTCTCTGTTTCAGGTGCTTGAGCCAGCTGTCAACGTGTCGGCCCAACGTCTATCGGATCAGGTGCGGGTCATCCAACGTAACCGTATGCTGGATGACGCCGTACTTGATAGACTGCGTGAGGAATCACAGAGTAGCCGTGTCTCACCTGCCTTGCCACCGGCCGCGGTGCAACTGCAACCCAGTGTTTCACCGCGACCCGACCATGTTGGCGAGGATGACGACGACGGGGCTATATCTGTGAGTACCCAATGCAATGCACGTTTGAGGAGCGCTTTGGAATGTGCATTCAGCGAGTATCGCTCCACACCGCCTGAGCTTAGACCTCGACTACCTCGTTTGCCCATGCATAAGAAAAATAGGGCACTGGTGTGTGCTCTAGATTCGCAGCTGTCAAATGTTTTTGATAGCAGCAAAGACCTTGCCGACACCCACTCGATCTTGTACTGTGCGGCTGCAGCAGCATGTCGTGTAGCTAACGTCAAGTTTCCCAAAACTGACAGAGCTACACGACCAGCTATACCAGCTTGGCAGTGCAGGATTGAGCGTCGTATCGGTGAGGCTAGAGCACTCATCGGCAAGCTTATCTGCTTCAGGGAGGGCAACACTCGCCCTAGAGTGATGCGCTTTGTGAGGCGGGCGTTCTCAGGGACTGATATCAGTTCTCGAGATTATATGTCCCGCGTCACAGAGCGTATCGACTTCCTGAAGCAGAAAATCTATGCATGGGCAAACCGTATTCGTCGGTACAAGCGGCGAGTGGAGCGATACACTCAGAATCGCACATTCCAGAGCAACGAAAGGTGGGTTTATAGGGCTTGGGAGCAACCCAACCAAGGTGTGACTGATACCCGCCTACCGGATAATGACGCCATGTCTTCGTTCTGGCGCGATATTTGGTCGGTGCCTGTCAGTCACACCGAGGATGACTGGACTCGGGAGGTCGAACGAGCGTGCGATCCGATACCACAAATGGGGGCAATTACCATCAGCCCCCAAGATGTGGCTCGTGCAGTCCGCCCGTTGCCTAACTGGAAATCTCCTGGGCCGGACGGACTGCACAACTTTTGGATTAAATGGTTCCAAAGGTCGCACGCTCGTTTGGCAACTCAGTTCCAGTCTGCCTTAGAGTCAGGATCGCTACCTCAGTTCCTAACGACAGGAATAACCCACCTGCTCCACAAATCAGGTAGTACTGCGGATCCTAAAAATTATAGACCGATAACGTGCTTACCGACGGTCTATAAAGTCCTTACATCCATTCTGAGAGCGAAAATTAATCAACATATTGACAATAACGCCATCATGTCTGCTTCTCAGAATGGATGTAGGAACGGGTCCCGCGGTACTAAGGAGCTGCTCCTCATAGACATTGCCATTAGCCAACAGGTTCGCCGTTCCCGCAAGGATCTGGCGACATGTTGGATAGATTACAAGAAGGCTTATGACTCAGTGCCACATACATGGCTCATGAGGGTGCTGGAGTTGTATAAAATTGATGCAACTCTGCGCGCCTTCCTGACGTCATGTATGGGGCAGTGGAGGACGGTCCTTCACTATCCAGGATGTCGACAGATTCAAGAAAACAGCGAACCTATAAGGATCGAGCGTGGCATATTTCAGGGCGACAGTCTGAGTCCTCTGTGGTTTTGTTTAGCCCTGAACCCTCTCAGTACACTGCTGGAGGGTTCAGGTCTGGGCTATCGGTTGAGAAGAGGTGGTCAGGTCATATCACACCTCCTTTACATGGATGATCTGAAGCTCTTTGCCCCCAACAACTTGCAACTGATGAAGCTACTGAAGGTAACAGAAACCTTCAGTGACGCCATCCGTATGGAATTTGGTGTGGACAAATGTGCAGTCATGCATGTAAAGCGAGGGGAGATTATGGAATCCGTGGGAATACAACTCTCGGATTCCATACACCTTCGATCCCTTTCCTCAACCGAAACTTACAAGTATTTGGGTATGTCGGAAGCACTAGGCATCAATGCTACTGACGTGAAACAGTCGTTGAAGGAGCGCTTCTTTGGCCGCCTGAAAAGAGTACTAAATAGTCTTTTATCGGGCGGTAACAAGGTGCGCGCCTTCAACGGCTGGGTCATGCCGGTATTGATGTATTCTTTCGGCATACTCAAATGGACTCAGACTGAACTTGACGCCCTGGATAGGAGGATCCGCACGCTGCTTACCGCAAATCGTATGCATCACCCACGTTCATCGGTTATGAGACTGTATATCCCTCGGAAGTGCGGGGGTCGTGGCTTTTTAAATGCTAAGACCCTACACAACCGCGAGGTATGCAGTCTTAGGGAATACTTCCAGGCCGCTGACGTGGGTATGCATCGAGATGTGGTAGCGGTGGACAAGGGCCTTACCCCGCTCTCCTTGGCTAACGAGAACTGGCGCAAACCTATAGTATTAGATACTAATGACCGCAGGGAGGTATGGCAGAGCAAGGAGCTTCACGGACGCTTCTACCGGGTCCTACATGGGCCCGATGTAGATCTTTTAGCGTCCGTGGCCTGGCTGCGATTTGGTGACCTGTTCGGGGAAACCGAAGGTTTTGTCTTTGCGATTATGGACGAAGTTATGATGACGAACAACTACCGGAAATACATTGTGAAGGACGGCACGGTTGACATCTGTCGGGCATGTCACCGGCCGGGTGAATCGATCCGTCACATTATCTCCGGTTGTTCTAGTCTGGCTAACGGAGACTATTTGCATAGACACAACCTTGTAGCCAGGATTATCCATCAGCAACTTGCTCTTAAATACAATCTTGTGGAGTCGGAAGTGCCTTACTATAAGTATGTGCCCGACCCAGTTCTCGAAAATGGCAATGTAACGTTGTATTGGGATCGGTCTATCATCACTGACAGGACTATTGTTGCCAATAAGCCTGACATAGTGGTGATGGACCGACTAGAGCGTCGCGCAATGATTGTTGATATAGCGGTCCCACATGATGAGAACCTCGTGAAGGCTGAGAGAGATAAGAAAAGCAAGTATCTTGATCTGGCTCGCGAGGTTGTCGACATGTGGGACGTGAATACAGCTATCATTGTGCCGATAGTCGTTACGGCCAATGGCATAATAGCCAAGAGCCTCGACGAACATCTGAGGAGGCTCTCGTTAGGCAGCTGGATCAAGGGCTTGATCCAGAAAGCGGTACTTCTGGACACGGCGCGTATCGTTAGGAGGTTCCTCTCTCAGGAGCCCTGACCACCGGTAGCTTGGACCCTGTTCCCGATACCGGTGGGCTACTATTTTTGTATTTTTAAATGTTTTTTTATTTTATTTTTTATAGAATAATATTTAAAAATGTAAAAATATGTAATATAAAATGAATAAAAGAAAATAATAATAAAATATTTTATTATTTGGAAATATAGACAGACAGACAGACAGACAGACGGACCGCGGAGTCTCAGCAATAGGGTCCCGTTTTTACCCTTTGGGTACAGAACCCTAAAAATGAAATAAATTAGTAAATTGAGGCGTATTGCGTACTTACATATGGCATGAGATCCCTTCTGTTTTATATAATTGGTAAAATTTCTAAATACACACGATGGCATTTTTTTAATTTTTTTTTTTTGTTTCGTCAAAGCCTGTCGCTCTTCGCCATGCGTGACATAAACTAAAGACTAAAGGTCACAATTGTGACCTATTCGAGTCTTTACAATGCGCGCGAATAGCGATGTAATATAACAATTTCTCATACCTTATTATATTTGTAGATACTTGCTAGGTTTGTATTTCAAACGCCCTGAACTGAAAACTATTTATTTCGAAGACCTAGTCTTTAACTACCTATTAAAATCAATACTTAAAATAAATCTGTAGAAACGTCGTTTTTGCACATCAAAAATATTTCCAAAAAAATAGCTAGTATGTTAATGAATAACCATCAGAACCCATTTCTAGCATTTAAGTTCTGTTTATCTGTTTTGTTTGACCGTTTAGTTGTGCACGCAGCACGTAAAATGTACGAAACCAATATATAACTTTTGCACATAAAATGTGTGCGTAACTTGGAAGTATTACTAAGTATTTTGTTTCATCGCAATCGGTTCACTATATCAAAAGATATATGAATTTAAAGTGTTCAAGAGGTAAAATATCTCAACACACGCACTTCAGATACTTGGACAGTTGAACTCCATATTCGATAGATGGCGTTGTATTCGACGTTATTTCTGGATGGCGGTGTTAAAATTCTCCGCGGAAGAATGACCGTAGAAAAAGAATTAGTCGGTAGTAGTAGGTAGGTATGTAGGTAAGTAGTAGGGTAGGCAGATGACGGGAGCGAAGCCTTTATAAATATATTTATATCTTATAGTTCTAAGTTCTTGAACAAACGTAAGTAATTGTATCTAACAACGGCAGCGTTTTTCTGACAATTTAATTTTATTATCTACTAAAAAGAATGCGCCAGACAATCCTAATTCGCAATAGTTTACATTAATTCAAGTAGATATAAGTACTTACCTAGATAGAGTAACTATTTGCACAGGCACGGTAGCATGCAATGCACACCGCAGGGACGAATGATGACCTACCTAAAACAAATACCTATCTACCTAAATCATTTGTGTGCAGTCACTATTAACACCATCTCGCTAACACCTGTCGATGTTAGATTATTTAAATAGTAGTTAGTGATAAAAAAAGAACATCTCCAAACTGTTGTAACAAAGGTAATTTAATTTATTACTTTTCAAACCCTTGTGTGATTTAAATAGAGATATGTAGATTAATTAATTTCAAATGCATGGTAAAAGCATTCATAGATATACTGGGCCTAACTGACGAAATGAAAATTACCGAAACTATGTTTTCTTTTCAGCGGTGAAGGCAGGGCCGTTTTTTTAAGAGCTTTAGAAATAGCCACAGTGATGTGCCAATTTCTAAAGCACTTTTTAGACTATATGATTTAGAACATGAATCTAGCTAGCTGGCTATATGGTTCGAGTAGGTATACCTACTCGACCATTTTACAATCTTTTTTTAAATTAAATCTAGGAACTGAAATTTCAGCTGGTTTGCATAGGTACACGTTTGTTTAGGATGATAACGTATTAAAACGTACGGTAAGCTAAACAGCTTGTATTAAAATTACAATAACATATTGGCGAGCTGGTTGACCAAAATCAGATACAATGTATCCTTCGACTGCACAGAATGTTTTTCTTCTTGTTTTCGTCTTTTTAGTTCGCTTCTTAAGCGTTTTTTGATTTTTTGAATAACCTTTTTTTATTTAACATTTTTTTTTCGAATAAGATACCTTAAACAGTATAAGTGTTATACATTTTTGAAATCTCCTCTTAAAACACTTTAGTTTGATACCCCACACGATGGGATTGCAATAAAAAAAAAGTTGCGCCCCACAATATAGCGTCCAAAATCCGCCGTTTTCTATTTTACAATTTAAATTAAACCAGTGACACTCGCAAGGTTAAGAGGAATCGATTGACGTAAGAATCATCAAAATCAGCCAACGCGTTTAGTCTCCATAACGCCACATAGGAACAAACAAACATACATACATAGACTGATAAACACTTTACCCATTTTCGGCAGTCGGGTAAAAGGCATATTTTTAATTCAAATGTATTTCACAAATTAGTGAGCATTTTACGAGCTTAACAATTCAGTTAAGTGCGCAAGGCACTGTTTTATAACGCCGTTTACGATTTATTCAATCTACAGTATAGTTTTAATAGTTTAAAGGTTGTTTGGGTACCCGAAGCCTTTAAACCGACTTTCCGACATCGACTTTTCAATGCCTAGCATGAAACAGTTATACACAGATACACAGTTATTTTTGTCTATTTGAAGTATCCTATTCTTTCTACACACTGTGTCTCCGTTTATCATCCAACTTGCCTGTCGCAGGTTTGCTGGAAGAAATTTCTAATGAAATAAACAGTACCAGAGGCGGCTCGTCCTAAAGAGCGCTGGTGCAGTGCACTCCCACAAAAATTTAATAATCTATATTTCCATAAAATCCTATACATACATTATTTCTATTCAAACATTGATTGTTCGCAAAAAACGGCACAAAAAAACACGTATTTTGTAAGGGAGCCCCCCTTAAATATTAATTTTATCCTATTTTAATATTTGTTGTTATAGCGGCAACAGACACATCATCGAGTCGGACTCGCACTTGGCCGGTTTTTTTCCTAATATTCTGATATTTGGAGGTTAGAAAAAGATAACAACATTGGTGGTCAGAATAATGTTTGTTTACATTAACACACGCAAGTGACAAACACTAGTTGTCTCTTTTTTAGGGTTCCGTACCCAAAGGGTAAAAACGGGACCCTATTACTCAGACTCCGCGGTCCGTCTGTCTGTCTGTCTGTCTGTCTGTCACCAGGCTGTATTTCATGAACCGTGATAGCTAGACAGTTGAAATTTTCACAGATGATGTACTCGTATGTCTGTTGCCGCTATAACAAAAAATAGGAAAAAAATAATATTTAAGGGTTACAAAAACTCCCTTACAAAAAACGTGTTTTTTTGTGCCGTTTTTTGCGACAATGGTACGGAACCCTTTGTGCGCGAGTCCGACTCGCACTTGGCCGGTCTTTTCTTGTTGGTTTTATCAAGCCGTCCCTTTCGACTTGTAGTGAAATGTCAGATGAATGAAAAATGTGTATGTGTGCTGCCGCTGCTGCGCGGAACACTTTTTCAATTGTTTTGTGAGTATATAACGTATCTATTTATTTGAATATCATTGGCTATTGAGCTTATTTCCTTTCAGTTTTATAACAAAAAAAGTAAAAATGATGTATATTTTGGTGTTAACGGCAATCCATATTCCTTATCTTTTTTTGTGCTAAGTGATTTATGAATGTCAAAAGCTCTTTTTTGTGGGAACCTTATACGTTCCTAGTAATTCAATAATTTATTAGACCGTCTCGTCGCCTTATTTTGAAATCGACAACGATATTTTTCGTGTCGAATCTTGTTCGTAAAAAAATATCTTCATTATTTATTCAGCCATTATTTATTCAGATAAAAACCAAAGGAAGTCCAGTGTCCATAAATAGTTAAATGGAATAAGATTATCATTATAAGCGACGTTATTGTAAAATCACTCACGTAATGTCGTGTGATCGTGTCACTCAAGAGTTTAATGCCGAATCGTCCTTGATGGGCGCAGTCGCCCCGGGCGGTGATGAAACCATCAGTAGGCTGGCTACGACAATTAATCTATCATAATATTTATATTTATGTTGTAGGTCGTGGGTTCGAACCCGAGTAGGCGCTTTACTTTGTGTAATTTATTTCATCACCACTGCTCTCAAAACGGTGAAGGAAAACATCGTGAGGAAACCGGCATGTACTAGAACCAAAAAATCAAAGACATGTGACATCTACCAATCCGCACTGGGCCCGCGTGGTGGATTATAGCCCACTCCCTCTATGAGACCTGTGTCCCAGCAGTGGGAACTTTAAAAAAAAAAAGGCTGATGATGTGATGTGAATATTTAGCCTACCTATAGGCTTTTTTTATTTTTATTTGTGATGGGTTTGCTCTTGACTCTAGTCTAAGTCATAGGTGACAGAGACAGAGTCGACGATGGAGTGAGCTTACCCAGAAGAAGCCTGTTCACTCTAACTTTGAAGAGATTCGGGTTGAATGCGTTCGGAAACACAGACGCAGGTAGTGAGTTCCATTCATTCGCTGTGCGCATTATGAAGGGTGTTTGGAAGCGCTTGGTGCGAATTGATGGAATGGCAACAAGGTAAGGATGGTAACTTGCAGTGCGTCTAGATGTCCGATGGTAGAAGGGGGCTGGTGGGATGAGGTCGTGGAGTTCTTGAGCACACTCACCGAAATACAGTCTGTAGAAGACCGACAAGCAGGCAACCTTGCGGCGATGAGCCAAGCTGTGAAGCTTGGTAACCACCAGTTCAATGTCGCCGATAGATGAGGCTGTACAAAAGTTACATTCGTTTCCGTGAATGTGTCCGTGGCATTAACAGTGGGCCCTATCAGAATATCAGCGCACCGACATGGAGCCTGTTTGGTCTCGTACGGGGTTCGTTATTTATTTTTGTTTTTCTTATCTCGTGTCTCCTGTGCGGGTCACAAATAAATATTTTTCTTTCTTTCTTCATTCTATCATCGAAAGCGAGGCGAGAGCGATTGGAAAAATGGCAAAAACGTATAGGGATGTCAAACTCTATCGAAAAGTCACGTGAGCGATCCCTTACATTTTGGCAATAGGGTAGTTTACTGTTTATTTTTTGTCCGTCTTATTAATCTATAAAACATATTGGCCGCGTATTTTTTCTTTTGACACGTAAACATAAAGTGACAAAGATTAAATGCGTTGAAATATCGTGTGACGTCACGCCGTTAGTACACTTTATACTGCCTTAGTGACGTCACAAGCGTCACACCATCTCCCACTCCAGAACTTTGATGAGCTAAAACTTTATATTTTTTTTTTGTGTATGTGATTTGTCTCTTGCGAAGCCGGGGCGGGTGGCTAGTCCTATCCTACTTAATATGATAAAGGCGAAAGTTTGAGATTGTGTTAGTGTGTTTGTATATTTGTTACACATTCATGCAAAAACTACTGAACGGATCTGGATGAAATTTGGCACAGAGATAGATTATTGTTTGGAATTTTTATCCCGGGAATAAGTTCCTTGAGATAATTTTCGACATTCACGCGAACGAAGCCGCTGGCAGAAGCTAGTTGAATAATAAAATAAAAATCTGAAGTGACCTAAATGTATCGGTAGGTCGGTCTCAGATCTATCAGTCTTTTTAGTAGCGACACTCGGTCCCAAGGGATGTCGGACGAAACAACAGAATAATTTTGTAATGGAGACAGTAGCTATAGATACTTAGGCAGAAAACAAATATATTTTGTTTTGAGAGATTTCAAATTTCATAGCGGAGTCGGGTATATGTATTGCTATAAAGCTTTATCCAAGTATCTTTGCACTAAAAACGCAACCGGTATGTGACACCCTATTTGTACTGCACATAAATGTTTTAAACCCGTACACTCAGATCAAATAAAAAGTCAAGATGGAACATTGCAAACAACAAAGTGAAGCCGGTTCAAACTAAGCCTTGCCGTACAAATACACAATTACACGCACTCACGGACAACGAAACTACCCCTTAGCTTGTCAGTCGAGCTTTATTATTTGATCTATGAGCTCGAATGACAAGCTTAGGTGTAATTTCGTTGTCCATGAGTGCGTGTAATTGTGTATTTGTACGGCAAGGCTTAGTTTGAACCGGCTTCACTTTGTTGTTTGCAACGTTCCATCTTGACTTTTTATTTGATCTGAGCCCGTACAAAGTCTTATTTATATAGGCCCAGTTTTTTTATCCGTAGTTAACTCAACCAATGGTTAAGGGTCAATTTCACCAATAAAACTAATCGTGATTAGTTCAACTTAACTCTGTTTATGCAAATACAGCGTTCTGAGGCCTTAGTGCGAGTTTTTACTCACGGTTACTCGTGATACGTAAACGATCTCTTATGTCAAAATGTATACAAAAAAAGTGGTTTCTCCTTACCGTCACCAGACGGCGCTTATCCAGTTTCAATAATAGAAAATGATGTTTATGTTAACGCGATTAAGCGTGAGTAAAAACTCGCACTAAGGCCTCTGATTGATTGAAACCGCTGAGAAACTACCAATCAGAACGCTGTATTTGCATAAACTGAGTTTAGTTGAACTAATCGCGATTATTTTAATTGGTGAAATCACCCCTAAATATGTTAACCAATGGTTTCAAATTTCGGTAAAACGCATTTATTCGTCAATTGTTAGTCTAGCAAATGGCTTATTTGACCATTATTGAGGTTTGAAACTGAAGAAAATGGTGTTTTACCGAAATTTCCAACCATTGTTTAGCATATTTAACCATTGGTTGAGTTAACTGGAGATCAAATAACTGGGCCTAAACTGGCCATTTTAACATAACTCTTCGTAATGGTTCTCGTGAGCAATCGCCGATGTTATCTCTCCTTTGACCTATGGCCCATAGATGTTCACAGTTATCACCGATTCGTTTACGGAATATTTACCAGTAGCATTTTCCCACGGCTTCTCCCCTGTGGCCTATCCGTTAGAATAAAAAGTAGCCTGACATTCAGCGATAGTGTAACTTTCTCAAAGTGAAAGAATTTTCGAAAGTCAATATCTACTAACAAAAATTACCTTGTACAAACAATATAAATAAAAAAGAAAAATTAAAACAAAAAAAATCCGACACATTTTAATTTTATGCTACATAATTTATCTATTATTAGACACGCTTCGATCTACAATATATTGAACACGTAATTATGACACAATATCTTGCGAAAACACCTCGATTCAATCAGTAAAACGCTCATAACTTTTGAACGGATGAACCGATTTTCTTCAAACATAGCTAAGAACACTCTCGATAAAGACACCTTTCAATCAACATCGGTTCATCCGTTTAGGAGCTATGATGCCACAGAAAGATACACAAAACAGGTACACACATCAAACTTATAACACCTCTCTTTTCCGTTGGGGGTTAACATCAAAATTGCCTCTATAAAATGATATTCTAGAAAAAATATCATTGCCTCTATATTATATTAGTTTAGATAAACTTATAAGGCACATTTTAATTAATTTTTATTTGATTTCTGCAACACTAGGCCTTGCGTGAAACGCAGTTTAGACAAATTTAAATGCAAAAATCGTAAAACGTATAAAATTAACGCATTTGGAAAGTTGCTTTTTGTTTATTTTATTTGTGCCTTATTAATTATTTATGGCAACAATATTCGGATTTCGGCATTAAGAATTTCAATTTAATTATGTATTTGTCAAACTCTACTTAAGCTTGAAAACCTGTCAAATTGCTGCATTAAAGAAGGTTTTAACCAGGTGACCATAAACTCTTAGAGTAAGGTTATTTTGAGTGTGTGTAAGGGACAGATGTATATGACTTGTCCTTATCTGTCCCTTAAACACAAAAATAACCTTACTCTGAGAGCTTATGGTCACCCTCCTGATCTTAACTACAAATACTCAATTCAGAAAGAACTCCAAATATTATCCTACTTATGACCCATGTATTAAAAAAAAACTACTTATTAAAAAAAATCTACGTGTTTACAGAGATATCATATAAAGTTTATATGACTTGTATTATCTGTCCCATAAGCACACTCAAAATTACCTTACTCTGAGAGCTTATGGTCACCTCCTGATCTTAACTACAAATACTCAATTCAGTAAGAACTCCAAATACTATCCTACTTATGACCCAAGTATTAAATAAAATCTACTTATTAAAAAAAATCTACGTGTTTACAGAGATATCTTATAAAGTTTATATGACTTGTATATGTATACATCTGTCTCTTACGCACACTCATAATAACCTTACTCTAAGAGCTTATGGTCACCCTCCTGATCGTAACTCCAAATACTCAATTCAGAAAGAACTCCAAATACTATCCTCTTATAACTCGAGTATTGACATCAAAATCACTTATTAATAAAATTGTTTGTGTGTACAGAGATATCTTATAAAGTTCGCATAAATAATTCGTAATTACTATAACAATAAACGTAGTGCTAGTTACGAGTGTTACAACATAACAATGTAAATGTATGTGCCTACGGTTATGATCTTTAAAAGCAGTCGTTATGGATACTCATGACTTCAGGCGATACTATCGGGCCTTATGTTTAACTCGACAAAGAAGCTGGTGGAGGCATTACATATTTAACACGAGCTTTCGCAGATGTAGATATAGTAGACGGGCGGGATTCTTTTTGTGAATAATACCAGCCTGAAGGCATATTTTTTCGTCAAGGATTTCGATGACAATAACGAGAACATCTCTATACTATTTTTTCATCTCATGAAGGAATATGCTTTGAAAGTTCACAGATTTCAGAATAGGGATGTTTTCTGGGTAGAAAAACCGGCCAAGTGCGAATCGGACTCGCGCACGAAGGGTTCCGTACATTATCGCAAAAAACGGCAAAAAGATCACGTTTTTTGAATGGGAGCCCCACCTTAATATTTATTTTATTCTGTTTCTAGTACTTATTGTTATAGCGGCCACAGAAATACATCACATGTCAAAATTTCAACTGCCTAGCTATCACGGTTCATGAGATACAGCCTGGTGACAGACGGACAGACAGACAGACGGATCGTGGAGTCTTAGTAATAGGGTCCCGTTTTTACCCTTTGCGTACGATACCCTAAATAAATGGTAATTCTATTTAGTCCCTCAGTGAGATTATCAAAAACATATTGGCCTCGTATTTTTTGCTTTATCAAATAAATAAGAATTGACAAAGATAAAGCGCATCAAAGTTCAAGATTAGGGCTTGTGACGTCACTTTGTCAATATAAAGTGTAGCACACCGTAACGTCACACGATATTTCAACGCACTGTATCCTCGTAATGTTTGTTTACGTGGTAAAAGAAAAAATACGTGTCCAATATTTTAGTTCGTCTAATCACAATTCTATTCACAACCCAAAACATGATCTACAACATTTGGCAGCAGCACCCGTTCACAAATCTTAATTTAAAAACTTCAAGAGTTGCAAACAAACAACTACACCGCGACAGCGCACAACTTTTAAAAGTTAAATATAAACTCGAGTCTAAAGCTTTTGTCCTTTGTGCACGACTTTCGAAATTTTTAAATGTAAATTATATTAATCTTAGGTCTTGTATGACATATTTGTAACAAGGTCAGGAAAGTTGTTATCTTATACTGTTGGTTGGTAAAGTAATTAAATAAATTAAATGTTTTGTCATGATAGTTATTTAACGTACGTACCGTAGTTACGAATATAATTTATAAGAAACTAGCTGACCTCCGCGGCTAGCGACGCTCCCGTCAAAATTATAGCCTATGTTACTCAGGCATAATGTAGCTTTCCATAGGTGAAAGAATTTTTTAAATCGGTCCAGTAGTTCCGGAGCCTGTTCGGTACAAACAAACAAGAAAATCTTTCCTCTTTATAATATTATTATAGATTAGTATAGTTATAACAAATTGGATTCATGGTTTATTTGCCTCGACTACTAAGCTCTATTTAAGGCAATTAACCATAGTTATATATATACCTTACCTCTCTTATCTTTTCTAACTGAAGTCGTATCTAAAGAATTCGCCGGCATTGTGGATCAGTAGGTCATGCAGGCCACCTATTCCTAGACCTAGACTTGTCTAGACTCCAGACACTGCCGTTACGTCATAAGATCGCTCTGACCGAAATAGAAGCGTTCACATAAACTTTGACCGTAAAATAGACTAGGTACTAGAAACTTGAAGATTTTTCTAATCGAACACAGAGCAAGGGTAGTATTGTGGGCTTATTCGTGAAGAAATAAATAAAGCGTTTCGTATAAAAATAACAATAAAAGGGTGTTTCGAAAGTTCTTCAACTTGTCCAACATCGTTGTCTGGGAAGTCAGTCAAATCTTTGACGCGACGAGTTTGAGAGTTCCAAAAGGCAATCGGCCCAACGCGACGGGACGGAGCTGTAAGCTGTGCCACTCCACGAACAAATTCCTAACTTTGAGCTCGTTGTTCACAGTTATTGAGTGCCTTGATATCACAGCATCTATATAAACCATTAATCAAAATACTGCCGAAATCGAAGGTGTGCCAAAATTCCCTGCCCTATCAAACATTCTGTACAGATACTGTACTTAGTTACAAAATAAAGTGAACATCAAGCATGTATGTTCGTCAAACGGGTTTGTTTGTTGCAAAACTCTGGCCGGTAGTTTAGAAACTGGAAGTCAAATGCCCAGCTGTTTTGTAAAGGTCTAGTTAAGGAGAGAATACAACACTGCACTTAATTGTAGGTTGTAAACACAGGTCAACCTTGTACTCGGACAGACGCGTAACACGAAATAATATATGGGAGGAATGTGCTTAACTGCGGACAGAAAGAATCTGTTACATCACTCACATTACACCAGAGGTCGACCCATCAATAGTCATGTAATTTATGTACATAATTTAATTTGTTTTTAATCGCTTTATATTAAGGTGCATTGTAAACATGTTTATTAATTTATTTGTGTCAATCGGGCATGGAATTTTTAAGATGTTCAAGATGTACTCTACTCTGTAGCCACTGCGTTACTCTACTAACAAGTTACAACAAGCTTTTGCTTCCAGGTAGGTATTTTCTTTGCTGGCATTTTTTTTTAGATTTTAGTGTGATTTGAATTGAAATTTCAATTTCATTTTGATTGATTCAGGGTCTTTTAATGTTGTGTATGTATATCTAATTTTAAGTGACTAACATAGTTTATAAGTATTTGTACGTGTTAACAAAACTATGGCTTTAATATCAGACACAAATAAATAATAATAATATCTACAAAGCTTAATCTGGGGTCACTTTTAGGATGAAATTAGGCTGCCATCGTTAACGAGCAGCTACAGGGGCTCGCATGGCATCGTGCCAAAAGCAAAATCGTGAGAAAGTTTGACATAAAATCTGTGTTCGTATAATTATAATACGACTGTTTTCGGTCACATCAAAATGGATTGGATGGGTGTCCTAATTTTTGTCAGTTTTCCGTGATACCTGAAGTAAGTTACAAGAATCCTTTGCCCAACTATTTTGGGGTTGGCTTCCAGTCTAACCGGATTCAGCTGAGTACTAGTGCTTTACATGGAGCGACTGCCTATCTGACCTCCACAACCCAGTAACTAGGTAACACGGTACCCCTTGGTGTCAGATCTCAAGCTTCTGACTACTCTTAACGACTGTCAAAGATCTTCAAATGACAGCTGGGACCAACGGCTTAACGTGCTTTCCGAGGCACGGAGGCAACTCGGTATGTTGAAATGGTCACCCATCCACGGACCGACCTCGTCAAGCGTTGCTTAACCTTGAAGATCGACCCATGCGGCTGTTATTATTTAGCCACGAGCTCCTCAAGTTTTACTTACTTAGTAGTTACATATACACAGAATATAATTCAAGGCTTTTTAATATTCCAAAAACTTTTAGAACGGTCAAGTCTAGAGTGGTCGCAATCCCTGTTGCTGATGTGGGTTTGATGGATTCCCTTTTCAAACAAATTGTTATTGGGTCTTTACATCTGGCATTTCTCAGAAGTAGTCCGGAGCCTGGATCTGTGACAGATTGATGGCAACAGGCTCACCACTATTATACCATATATTATGGAACTTAAAGATACAAACAAATATACCTGTAGGTACTGTAGGTACACCACCGCCTAATGCTTCAGGGAATGCCTAGGTACCTACAGGCGTGATAATAAAATCAAAATCAAACTTTTTATTTCACATAGGCCTACATGGCACTTAAAAAACGACGTCGACATAAATGTGCACGGTTCGGGTTGGTCGTTTGCTATGGAGAAGAACCGGCAAGAAACTCCATGATATTTTATCTATATATATATAAACTAGCTTCTGCCAGCGGCTTTGCCTGCGTGTATTATACGTATAAACCTACCTCTTGAATCACTCTATCTATTAAAAAAAACCGCATCAAAATCCGTTGCGTAGTTTTAAAGATCTAAGCATACATAGGGATAGACAGTGGGAAGCAACTTTGTTATAAACTATGTAAGGAAGATGAAACTGACTGATCGATCAACGCACATCAAAAATCGCAAAATATATGGCAGAATGGTACATCAAGTGTAGTAACTTGAAGCACTAAGAAAGGATTTTTGGCAATTTCACCCCCAAGGGAGTAAAAAGTGGCTTGAAACTTTGAAATCAAATTCTTCGGCTAATATTCTTGAAACTTGGCACAAATAATAATCTAAAGTAAGTGATAAAGGTTGATATTATTAGGGTCCCCGCACACGGGCCACTGGCCACAGCCACAAACACTGCCACGAGAAGCTAGAAGCGGCTACACAAGTAGCTCAAGCGCGCGACAGCTACTTGTGGCCGGTGGTCGACACTTGCGGTCGGTGGCTGCTACTTTTTTTAACTCATGCATGCAGTATCATGGACTCGGACGAAGAAGGTTTAATTGCACTGCTTCTAATAAAAAAACGTCGTCGTAGAATACAAAACCGTAGTTATTGTATAAATCCAATTTTAACAATTTAAGGGTCCCCGCACATGGGCACGCGGAGTCAATATGCAATGGCCTATGATGACAAGTGGCTGTCGCGCGCTTCAGCTACTTTTGTAGCCGCTTCTAGCTTCTCGTGGCGGTGTTTGTGGCTGTGGCCGGTGGCCCGTGTGCGGGGACCCTAAGGCGGGGAATCGCGCGACTGGCGTGTGGCGGCGTTTTGTGTCGGCTTTTAGTGGCCGGTGCGGGCCAGATGAAGCGAGCAGCGACTATTTGTAGCGTGTGGCGGCCACCGGCGTCACCCTGTGCGGCGAGTCCATATAATATGTATGAAAACTACAGGAAATATGCCGGTGGCGTCGTTTTGTGGTTGTGGCCGGTGGCCCGTGTGCGGGGACCCTTAGTATTTCGAAAATACCCCCAAAAGACAATTTTGGGGGTATTGAAGTTTGTACGGAAGAATCTTATTTTTTGGGTAAATAAACTTGAAACTTGGCAAAAATACTAACCTAAATAAATAATAAAGGTTATTATTACGAATCGTCCCAAACCAATAAACCCTAGATATCTACGATACCCCATTTTTTATTGATTTAACAATTGCTTATTTTTGGTCGCCTTCACTAACTGCACATAAGATTTATCTGTAGGATAAAATACGAAATTACGCGAACGAAGTCGCGGGCGGAGTGCTAGTTTACAAAAAAAAAACGATTTTTTATAGCCGAGGATAGACCAAGCCGTGTACTAGGTCGCATGTGCCCGTATTAACTATTACGCAAGTGGTAGCAAATCGTACGGGAAACACACGTCACTGATCAATTAGCTAGCTGTTACTTCTTTGTGCAGCTCATTAACACGAACCGTATTTACCTTTATAATATGTTTTCCTACGTAAATCGTTAAACGTTTGTTTGTTCAAAGGAAGATGATTGTGTCACCGTTTCGCACCATAATTGCTGTATCATGTTATTTTGTACGAGGTTTCGTTTTGTGCGATATATCTTTTCCTACTTGTTTATTGAATGGTCTTATCATAAAGTTCTGTATATCTACAAGCTCATGTCATGAATTAACATTCAATCTTTTTCGAGTATTCTCAGCATGCCCAGAAGGACATCATCTACTTTATTGTATCATTCATATCTATAAACTAGTAAATTCCTCAAGGTAGTCTGTCCAAAAGCCCCATCACCTTCACTTAAGGTTACACTAGTCGATGATCATTCTTCCATACTAACGTAGTCTAGTGATTACTCCACTGTTTCACGATGTACGTTCAAAATAAAAAATATATATCAATTCGTCTCATCATTCTCTAGAAACAAAAAGTTAAAAATAAAATATTTGAAAGTTATGAGCGTCGAAAGTTCCATATTTCAACACTAATTTTAACGCATCTTTGGGCGGAAATAAATACAATAAGAAGAAGGAAAATTGCAAAACGGCTTCCATACAGGATTTCGATACAAATTTGCAAAAGTGCTAATTAAAAAATTAGCTTCTTACTGCTCAGCTCATTCGCACGTGTTGTCGAATGAGATGGCATGCATTTTAACCCCGCGCACAAAATAGTTCGTGCCGTCGACTAGTTGAACCTTAAACGAATATTTGCTTTGACTTGGTGTTCTCGTGGAAAAGGTACAACCTGTCTCTACTCTTTCATGTTATCTACTTAATCTTTGCAGTTTCTTGACTGGTTACCCTTTTAAAAGTTTATATTGAGGATTCGTAGCTAGAACGTTCTATGACTAGACGAAACGGTAAATGTTCCGTACATAACTCGTCTGGTAGTTTGTCTAACTACTAAGAAAGCATCCTTTTTAGGGTTCCGTACCCGAAGGTTCAAAACGGAGCCCTATTGCTGTCACTCACGTGTCTGTATGTCTGTCCGTCGTCTGTCACACAGGTTTAACAGCCAATCGTTTGGAGCTACGGTCTTCAAATTTTCACAGTGTAAGCTTTATGTTGACCCAAAGCCATACAAATCGTCAAACAAAATTTTTAAGAGGGCTCCTAAACACAGGTAAAGGGTGGGGCGGGAAAATTAAAATTTGGTCCTACCCCATAGACTAGGGTATCGTATATTAGAGCTCGTTGAATAGATAAATACTGTACTTTTTGTTTAAAAAAAATTGAAAAACAAAGCAATGGGTTGCCACCAAAGTCAGCTTTCAAAAAAAATGTAGTTCTGTGTGTGTGTTAACTTCCCATTGATTAAAGTTCATAAACTTGAAATTTGATGATAATTATTATTATTACGTATATTTTATCAACAAATACCCATATATTGATAAATCAGATTTTTCTTTAATTTTTTTTTGAGTTGTTGAGCTTGATTTTACGGTTTGGTACGGAACCATAAATGTGCGAAGTCCGACACAAACTTGGCCGGCTTTTGTTTTCGTGAGGCAAGTTTCATAAAGTGTGCGCAAACTTAAGGGTAAGACCGGGTAGTTTGAAATTGTTACCTCGTCAAAACCACCCTAAAGGTCAGCGCTTAAAAAAGGCCCTTTGACCTCTTATAAGATTATCCTGGAACACCTTTGTGCATCGCCGATTGGGCCACATCCCTGGAGGGTAAAAGGAAGTGTTCCTTGAGCCTCGTTATGCACACCAGCACGTGATCACTGTGTCATCGTCTTTCATGGGGTCATTCGGTTGACGGTTAGTCCCCAGGGACGCATCCACTAGTTAAGTTTTTTTCAAAATTGGAACTGATCAAAGGCGGGACCCAAATGAGATTTTACCAATAGAGACACCATACTCATTATAAAGAAATAAAAACATGCAATGATATTCAAATAAACAGATATGTTATGAGCGCGCGCATTGTGAAGACTCGAATAGGTCACAATTGTGACCTTTAGTCTTTAGTTTATGTCATGCATGGCGAAGAGCGATAGGCTTTGTTGAAACAAAAACAAAATAAAAAAAATGCCATCGTGTGTATTTAGAAATGTACCAATTATGATACGAAAGTACATAAAACATAAGGAATCTCCTACCATATGTAAGTACGCAATACGCCTCAATTAACTTTTTTATTTTCCTAATATTCTGATATTTGGAGGTTAGAAAAAGATAACAACATTGGTGATCAAAATAATGTTGGTTTACATTCACACGCAAGTGACAAACACTATACTCGGAATTTTAATTCGATTCCAGATTTGACATTAGCTACTGTCATTTTGTGAAATAATGATACCACATATAATAGTGTAGTGATGAACACAAAAATCGATAAACAATCAGTGTGTGAAAAAATTACGGCTACCGAATGGTCTAAATGCGTATCCCATGTTGTCAAAGAAGAGGAAAACATGAGTAGGCTAGATATGTTAATTGACAATATCACAGACACATTTATAATAAATGTTACAGAAAGTGACAGCGATAGCGATAGCGATGACGGCGACAATATATAAAATAAATTATTACCATAATACATCTATCTGTTTTATTTGTCATGTTCCTTCATGATCACATTTTTTTATTTATTTCACACACAATTATAAAAGAAAAGTCTCAGATCGTTAATTAATCGTCAAAACTAAATTATCGGTTCAGAAATATTTAATTACCTGATATACTTAGTTTACGAGAGTAAAATTATAAACGAGAAGAATCGATTCGGAAATATTCCATTTCCATATCGAATAATTTTGCAACGTCACTATTTAGTACTTGTCATAACGTTGCAACACTGAAATTGTCAAATCTGGAATCGAATTAAAATTCCGAGTATAGCTGTCTGTTTTGTTCTTGTTGGTTTTATCAAGCTATCCCTTTCGACTTGTAGTGAAATGACAGATGAGTGAAAAGTGTGTATGTGTGCTGTCGCTGCTGCGCGGAACACTTTTTTCAATTGTTTTGTGACTGTATAACATATCTGTTTATTTGAATATCATTGAAAACATGGCGATATTTTACCTTATCTACCTACATAGGA
Source organism: Orthosia cruda (assembly GCA_964057195.1). NCBI lineage: Eukaryota > Metazoa > Arthropoda > Insecta > Lepidoptera > Noctuidae > Orthosia > Orthosia cruda. Next base: position 13,330,081 of record OZ059825.1, on the reverse strand, counting down.
CCTATGGAACTTGGAACTTTTTCAATCACTGAGGTAGCAGGTTAAAAGACAGAGATATAAATTTCGACCCCGTTGTCAGAAAAAGATTAACATACTGTTCAAACGTAGGACGTTCTTATCGCGGGCAATCGCGGCCAGACGAAGGACGGACTGAGTTCTCTCAAGCTGGTCAGCTTGTGTTTGTTTTGTCACGTAAAAGTGGGTAAAACTTATCTACCTCAGTAACCTCACCGTCAGTAGTCTCACCGGTGAGAAAATATAGAGACGATTTTTAGTGTGTTTAGTTCCGGAGCACTGTTAAAACTATTACGAAAAATATGTTGTATACCTACTTAATTATTTTCATATTGGCTAATTAAAGGTGCGGGTATCGAATGAATTTACGATAATTACTTGTATTATGTACACTACTTAAAATTCGAACACAGTGATTGCAAATCCGATTGTTGCTTTCGTTAATTTTAAGCAATAACAACATTTTACAACATTTGTGGCGCGAAAACTGCAAGAGGCGTAAGGTCTAGCTTGTATCAAATGTCGTAAGGCTTCCGATACTTAGCAGATATTTAAAGGAAAGTTAAGTAATAAATATCTACCTTATTACTGTCAGCACTTAGTAGACGTGCTAATTAAATGTGTACCATGTTTTATATAATTAAATACAAACTGAATAATATAATTAACGTTAACTGGATTAGCATTTAAAGTTGTTGTTTCGTAATTTTAGCTTTCATAATAATAATTTTTTTTGTTTGGGGATTTTAATTAAAGTTGCCCAGCAATTTTTTGCTTTTTTATTTACATTATTTGTCTGAAAAAGATTGTTTTTTTTAACATTTCTATTGTTACTATCAATTTCTTAAAATATTATCAAAATAAAAAAAAACATGAAAAAAACTTACCACGTTAAAAAAATCCTACAACAACACTTCATTCATGAAAAGCTGAATGAAAAAAACACTGCACTGACACTGTTCTACATACACATTACATAAGTTAGCAAGCACATCTGTTGATTGTGTGTAATAGTGGCTTCGCATGTTCGTAGATGAATGGGTCGGATGCAGCACGCATGCGCGCCAGCCTACGACGAACGATCCGAGCATTGGTCAGGCGCGCCCGCAACGACACGCAATTTAAACTACTGTCAGACACTCGGCCTTGCCACTGGACCAGTAAACGTATCTCTGTAACAACGTTCGATATATTTTGCCATAGAAGTCCAAGTTCGACTTGCGAAGTTGCGACATTCAAGAATTCAACCGTAGCCGTGGATTCTTGTGCGAATTGTTTGTTGTGACCTTCGGCATTTGGATACCTGCCTAGTCTTTACGCTATGATGAATTTGTATGGTCGAATGGTTATCTAATAATCTCAAGTTCAATAACCGCATTGCAATATACTCTGATGAATGTTATTGTATTTTTCAGAAGTAAGGCACCAAGCGTGAAGCAACAGCTTACAGCACTCGATTAACACCTTACTTGACCTAGCAACTCGCAACTGAAAGCTTAATTACAGCTAGTTAAACAGTATTGTCTAGTGATTTGCGACAAGTACTGTCCTACTACTGCCTTTTGTGTTGAGCATAATGTACTCTGTGGTGTTCAGTATGTGTCTTGGACTTGGTGTGCAACAAATAGTAGATTGTTACACGAGGGTCGAAAGGAACCAATTCACATATGAGGTATTTAGACGGCTATAGTCCGAGTAGGAATTGATGTCTTTCACCCGTGCTTTCTACTTTTCATTTCGCATATAAGGAAAGTAAAAATATTAGCTTTTTGTAAATATTTATTGATAATAGTAACATGAGTAGTACCTATTTAAAATGAATTGAGAAGTTAGAACAATTTATGAAATTTAAAGTCACATTTTTGTTCGGAATATTTACGCTGTTTCATCTGTAAAAGTAGGAGACTCCAGTATTTGATTTGACGGTGGAATCCATGGCGCGGACTCCCTTGAAGTAGTTGGTTGAGGCGAAGTGGGCGTAAATTTGTAGTCTCAGTTAATTTGTTTGAAATTTTAGATTTTTTGCTCTTGAACCCCTGAGACTGTTTTTTCAGAAACGATGTTAGATTATGGAATATTTTCAAATTGACATTGCGTTTTAATCTTAGTGCATTGAATACCTGCTCCATAGCGTAGAAGGCTTTATTTTGCCAGATAGTCCATTGAAGTATGTAAGAAATGCACTTTCGGAAAATGATTTTATTTTCTTATCTGCTCGCCACTTCATAAAGTCATTGTATTTAAGTTTCTTTCCTTTGAAATTTCTGGCAAAAGATTGTCGATAACTGTATTTGCCTCATCTTTAACATAATTAGGGTCAACATTTTAGAATCACTTGAACTAATTTTTAATAAGATATTAGTCTTAATCCGAGATTTGGATACAGCTTACAGAGTTAGTATCCCGCCAAATTATATAGTCTATTTAAAATTTTAACTATGGAACACTACGCGTCACTGCCGCGGGTGGACGCGGTGTTTTTTTTTAATTCACACTGGCCGTTTATACACTCACAAGACCGCCGCATTTTTTCTTAATTATATTAGATTTTTTACAGCCGACTGCCTAACCAAATTTAGTTCTATTTTTAAAATTTGTTCCCATCCTAGGGAGAGAAGCAATTACTATGAGTCTTTCCCGCTCAAACTGCTCAAAGGTGGGAAGTAGCATCTTCCACCGGCTACTCGGATCAAATAACAACACTACTTGCCGGGTATGAGAAATGACAAAGTCATTGTTGTACCTACATCTATTTATGTATAGTAACAGCCAGTACTTACTGTAGCCATGGTATCTTATCACGCGATGCATCTTGACTAGCAAGGCTTATCACGAAAGTCAAACACCTATTTCTAAATCTGACTAGATTCAAATATAGTTTTGTTTGCCGTTCTCCTAATCTACAACGGTTTTGTAAAAACATAGAAAATTTTACGGTAGTTAAAACATGTTTATAAAAACGGCTGGGAAAAGATTCTGCACATTTGCCGCAGATTCCTTGAATAATCTTATTTAAAACCAGAATAAACAAAATTTCAGAGGTAAAAACATTAAAAAACAAGAATAGGTTTATTGCAGAACACGCTTGTACACTTTTACAGTAAATCCTACATAGGAACCTATACCTGTGCTAGGACCACCCGCTCTTCAATGACAAATTATGCAATGTTTAGGCCGAGTATCTCACCTAAAAATAATCGCAGAATTAATGTTACAAATTGTCAAGCACGCGTTATCTGCTGTGATTGACTGTTGAAAATTCAGTCAACCAATCACTGCAGATAACGCGTGCTTGACAATTTGTCACATTAATTCTGCGATAATTTAGAGGTGAGAAACTCGGCCTTAAAGTGATGTACAACATGAAAACTGAATCCAAACAAAAAATTACTAGCAAAATCTCAAATTAAACAAGATGAGACTTGAATTCTAACAAAAATAGGAAAAGAAACTTGGATAATACTAATCCTAAAATAGTGTGTGTGCGTGTGAGTGTGCATGTGAGTGTATGTATGTGTATGTGTGCGTGTGTGTATTTTTTTCCAACTTATATTGATGATGCCTGCAGCTAAAATTCAATGTCATCATAGGTCTTCAGTTTTAGCCATTGAACTATTGCCTTTATTGCAATCTAGTCGTAGGATAGATGTTAAATATTTTATTTATTTCGTTTATTTAATTTCTTTTCCTCTTATCTACATTTTTAAATATTTCTTTAAAAAAAAAACAAAATAAAAAATATTTAAAAATGGTATCGCGAACAGGGTCCAAGCTACCGGCGGTCAGGGATCCAGAGAGAGAAACCTCCTAACAATACGAGCCGTGTTCAGCAGTACTGCTTTCTGGATCAGGCCCTTGACCCAGCCGCCTAATGAGAGCCTCCTAAGGTGTTGGTCGTGGCTATTATTTATTTTATTATTTAGGGTAGCGTAATTTGTTTTAAATTGTCTTTTGGCGTATGCAGTTTTATCAAATTTTACGGGTTACACATTATTTTCGTCTTCTTTCCTGGTGGTGAGGGTCATAGGACAGGTCTTTGTGTAATTTTAGATATAAACCAAAAAAAATTGTGATTGAGTAAACAGTAGGTAGTGACTTTAATTATTTAACAGCCAAACGCTGTTAGAAACTTTTTGAACAAAAGTCGGGCAAGTAACGCTGTGCTAAGTTTGAAGTTCATTGATTTCGAAGTTCGCCGGCGCTCCCATGAAATAAATCTTGTGCGGAACTTACGTACTAATCGTGGTTTGAATAATCTTCAGGTCGTTACCAACAGTTATGGCTGTTTATTGATAAACAGGTGCTAACTACAAATAAATACTTTATTTTTGGCATTTTCAGCGAAACGTGTCTGTTTCTAAGTTATGTAAAATATTACCATCTCTTTATAAATTCGAAAGGCTCTATGTTCAACCTGTCGATATATTATTTTTACTTCATTGGCTGCTGGATAGTGGCAGTTCTTATCAGAACTCTCAGAACAAGATATAACCGTCACAAAACATTCAAGATCACAAAAATGCCGGTCAGATGGTAGACAGATGACAGATTAAGGATGACACCTGCCAAACCTTTAAGTAAGTTGTCCTGAGGGCTAGGGTCCGGAGAAATATAGAACCTTTCATATCTAGAGACCGGAGTAAATAAGTATAGAACATAGGTATTGGTACGTTCGTATTTTTTTATCTGTAGATAAGGCTTGAATCGGGCTTGTTCGAAAAATAAAAGCGAGAGGTGTCGTGAGACACACGGATGGATGGAAAAAAGTGCCTTTTGTTATATACAATCTGTCCGGACTTGTAGTAATAAAACTTGCAGGCAGTAAAATACACCTAATTGTATTGATAAAATCCCTCAAAGATACGGCAATTTTAGTTCCTTTTTTTTTAGCTTGTAGAAATACTCGTGCATACTGCGCTAACACGGGGAGATTGCACAGTTATGTGCGACTCAAAACCACTAAAACTCCACGGTGTCCTCCTGTGCCGTTTATGGCGGGAACACGGGCACGCGTTTGCACTCACCGCGAGTGCAATTTTAGTACCTGACTTACCTATTACGATATCCACATAGTCTAACAACTACTTTGGACCTAGGTCTCATAGAAGCGATCATTAAAATAATGTTATTTTTACGGCCATAGCATAGAGAATACAAAAAAAAAACAACTAATACACAAAAGGTTAGATATTTTTTCCGTAAAGGCGGCAGCACCGTAGACCACATACATACGCTGCGGCAGGTTATACAGAAGACCGAAGAGTACAGCCTGCCTCTCTGTTTAGTGTTTGTAGACTACGAGAAACCTTCGATTCGATCGCGATTTGGGCTGTACTGCAGTCTCTTTAACGGTGCCAAATTGACTACCGGTACATCGAGATGTTGAAGTGTTTATATAAAAACGCCACCATGTCAGTTCGACTTCAGGATCAGACCTCAGAACCCGTACATTTGCAGCGAGGTGTGAGACAGAGAGACGCCATATCTCCGAAGCTGTTTACCGCTGCACTGGAGGACGTCTTCAAGGTTCTGGACTGGAGAGGGCAAGGCATCAACGACAATGGCGAGTACATCACTCACCTTCGGTTTGCCGACGATATAGTGGTTATGGCTGAGACCATGGAGGTCCTCAGTACAATGCTCGATGACCTCAGTAGAGCTTCCGAAAGAGTGGGTCTTAGGATGAACATGGACAAAACCAAGGTGATGCTGAATTCCCATATTACACCCACTCCTATCGAGGTCGGAGACTCTACACTCGAAGTTGTGGGCGACTATGTCTGCCTGGGACAAACGATCCAGGTGGGTAGGGCCAACTTCGAGAAAGAGGTCAACCGTCGAATTCGACTCGGCTGGGCAGCGTTCGGGAAGTTGCGCGGTATCTTCTCGTCCAACTTACAACAGTGTCTCAAGATCAGTGTGTGTTGCCAGTGATGACATATGGCTCTGAGACGTGGTCGCTTACAATGGGCCTCATCAGAAAGCTTACAGTCACTCAAAGGGCAATAGAGAGGGCTATGCTCGGAGTTTCCTTGCGTGATCGAATCAAAAATGTAGAGATCCGCAAGATAACCAGGGTTACCGACATAGCCCGAAAAATTGACAAACTTAAGTGGCAGCGGGCAGGGCACATTGCTCGCAGAACGGATGGCCGATGGGGCAGAAAGGTTCTGGAGTGGCGACCGCAAACCGGAAGACGTTGCGTTGGAAGGCCTCCCACCAGATGGACCGATGACCTGGTGAAGGTTGCAGGGATACGCTGGTTGCGAGACGCACGGGACCGGTCAAAGTGGCGACGCTTGGGGGAGGCCTATGTCCAGCAGTGGACGCCTTTCGGCTGGTATGATAATGAAGATATTTTTGTATTGAGCTACAAAAGTCAATTTTTAGCTTTACACATAATTTCACACATTATTGCATTTCCTTAAATTATAAAAAATGTTTAGGGATTAACACATTCATGTCTTTTAGGAGTTTTTTGTTAGTATTTGAGTTTTTCTACACACTGACAGAAGAATCACAGCTCTAAGCCAATTAGTTTTAATTTTATTGTTGCCAAAAGAAGCCCTGCGTATTTTTGCCTTAATTTCATGGCATAATTTTAGGAATTGCAATAAAAAGGTGTGGCGCTTCATCCCCTTTTGTGGGGTTTTATGTTTTTATCGATACAATGAAGTGTACATAGCGGCCTTTAAGTTTTATTACTACAAGTCCGGACACATTGTAATAAAATAACAGAATTCGTAACAACTTTTACTAAAGGATCAAACATCAGCTATTCAGTACAGACATGTATGGGGCAGTTGAGTTTTTCGCAATTTTGGGCTTAGTCCCTTCGTAGAAATCCTTATCCTTATTACATAGTATAAAACAAAGTCGCTTTCCGCTGTCTGTCCCTATGTATACTTAGATCTTTAAAACTACGCAACGGATTTTGATGCGGTTTTTTTAATAGATAGAGTGATTCAAGAGGAAGGTTTATATATATAATACACGCAGGCGAAGCCGCTGGCAGAAGCTAGTTATTAATAATGATGAGTACAATGCCTCTTTTCAGGAATCGCATTGTTTCATTTACACCCTATATGTAAATAATTTTCGACTTTCACGCGGGCGAAACCGTTGGCAGAAGCTAGTTTTCGTAATAATATGTGTCACAAAAACACATATTATAACGAAAACTAGCTTCTGCCAACGGCTTCGCCCGCGTGAAAGTCGAAAATTATCCTGAGGGAACATATTCCCAGGATAAAAAGAATCCTATGTGCTATATCTGACTATAATCTATCTCTGTGCCAAATTTCATCCAGATCCGTCCAGCCGTTTGAGCGTGAAGAAGTAACACACATATCAACACACACACAAACTTTCGCCTTTATAATATTAAAATATAGTGTGATGTGATAACTTGTTGTAAACGCACCCACGATACAGGAGAAATTCCTATTATGGGGAATCATTAAAAAAAAAAACTGCATGGCTATTGTTATGCACATGTCAAGATGATCAAAGACTTACACTTTTTCCGGGCTAGAAAAGTGTCTTGAGTGTAATATACGATAATAAACTTAGTTTCATTAAACAGTAAAACATCAACCCGCAATACCAATACCCTTCCAATGATAATTATTACTATACACAAATGTGACTTTATCGACTTGAGGATTAATCACGTATCGGTAGCAAGGGTTGATGGGTCAACTGCTGTGGTTTCCAATTCCTCTATAGAGTTCTAATATATGCGAGGTAATTTATCAGTATATAGTTAGGGTCGCGTCGCCACAAACATATCGCCTCACTTACGCTTGTTACGATGTCACTCTGTTCCTCGCTGTGATAATCGATAAATCGTGTGTTGTGTGTTGATTTATTTTCTACGTAAGTGTGCGGGACGGACGTGATCGATCAAGGCCCCAGGCTGACTGAAGGTTGTAAGGCTTCAGCTTGAACGCGTTGACGCCCCTTGCACCTATTGTTCAGTTGTCTTCGAGCAAGTATTGACCCTGCAGTGGTTGGAAGGCTGCCAAGGATGTTGAGGGGAAGGCGTGATGTCCAGTTCAGAAAAAAAGTCAGGTTTTCATGTCCAAAAGCGACGTCTCTTCATGGTCTCCGTTACGCAAAGTGACGTGGATTTAATATTTAGAAATAATGGCTACGATTAGGACGGTGCCTCAGCGCACTATCCTACTACCACACTTGACCGTAACGAGGACCTCAAAACAACGACCGCGCATAAACTTTAATTAACAAATTAATACCTTACGGCTAGTCGCTGAAAACCGACAGAAACCCCCCTTCTACTGAACCGATTTTGATGAGACTTGTGTCTCTGGATAGGTCTCGAGAAGACCTTCCCTCCGGACCTTGGTCCAGGTTCATATCTGCTACCTTCACGGAGCCCTTGCGTGGAGAACGCCTAATAAGGGGAATTTCAGTCAGTTTGTAGCTTTATATGCTACTTTACAATACAATGGTGCACTTTAGTGCCAGGGTACCAGCGAGGGACTTGTAGCCCTACTCCTGGACCATCGATCTGTGACAGTTCCACAGCTTCATCTGTCACCTTCACGGGCACAGCCACGTGAAAGTGCGAAAACATAGCTTCTGTGCCTGTTTTCGGCATATTCAGTGAGTTTGTACTCGAGCTGGTGGGCGGATCCGCATTCACCAACCGTCATCGGATAGCCCTCGCGATGGGCTACCCCATGGTGGAAGTCCGGTGGATACAGCTCCAACCCTCGATCCAGTATTCACTCTGATGTGGTCGATGATGCGAGAAAACCATGGAACCTCTTACTATATTAAGTCGGTTAGTTCCCTAACCACCAGAGCTAGGCTCCTTCCAAAAATGTGGTTGGGAAGCTGGAGAATTGGGCTATCGAATGGTAGTACCCTGATGGGTGTACCACCAGCCCTTCTGGGACTTCTGATGCCGGGAAGCGGCCGAAATAGAAAATATCGTGTTGTTCCACGGCTTTAACGCCTCTGTGTGTGTATGTGTAGCTATATATTAGCTATGTGTTGTGACTGAGTCCAGGCGTGTGCCCGAGGGTCCCCAAAGGTAATGCTTCAGATAGCATGTCAATAATCCTTCAGGCACCAAGTGTGTCTGAAGGTAGTGGGCCCTCTGGCAGACGCGTAGAAACGTCCATGCTGGCACATACAGACACATTATTTCAAGTAAGTAATATCTATGTACTAGAATTACATAGATGCCATCTATATATAGGGCCTGGACACAGTTCCAGGTCACCTAGAAGCGCTAAAACGCTTATAACCAAAATTCTATTTATTTACTTGAGCAAAAATGCATGTATTTACCATCTCAGAGTGAAACTGTTTTAAACCTGGCTATGTACTGTTATTATGTACAGTTTTTCAGTCATAGCACCAAGGTATACTATCTAGAACACCTAGGTGGTGTTTCCTAACAAAATAAATGTGTAAGGTAAATAATACGATTGGTAGGTGGGCAGAGCGCACCTATCGATACTTGCGACCCGGCCATTTTCGGGGGGTCCAAAAAACGTAAACAAATATTTTTTATTTGCTTAAAATACTACTTACACATTTTATCTATAGTATATTAATTCTAATTATACTAGATAACCATATTTTAGGTACTATAGGCTATTATAAAGCCCTCAAAACGCTATTCTAAAATACCAAATTTGTCTGCTTACGCGCCAGACTATATATATCGTGCACCGCCATCTGACTGCTCATTTCGAACTAAACTGTCATGGCGGTAGGTCGTGTTTACGGAATTTGACTTGTTTTGATTTTGCTTTCTTTCCGTAACTACCGCATTTAGTATGTATGTAACGATTCTAATTTACTCTTTAGACCCGATATTTACTTAATACATACTCATATACACTAAAACATAATGTTTAGTGCCTCAAAAAGTGGTCGAAATTTTATGTTTGAAAAAACTATAAAAGAAAAATTCTCGTCTAAAACTTTTTAGTACGAGCTCGCGCGCTGGGGTAAGCAGACGTATGTTTTGTTTATACTATTTATATCTACAAAACTATTCTAACATTTTTGTGACGCCTCGTCGCGAACATCTCTCCCGCCGTGCAGTGTTGTGTCGACCCGATGTGTTGACGCGGCGCTGCATCACGCATAGTGAGCGACGCACGTCGGCAGCGCGCGTGCCACGACGCTCAGCGACACGTCGCTCAGCTCTCGCCGCGGGAACTCTGCTACGCTCATTTCGGTAGTGGAATGAGCTTCTTCACCGGACGCTTTAGAGTGCCGCCAGTGGTGCGCACCTCAGCGGTCCGGACTTCTCCATCAGGCCCAGGGTATATGGCCTGGATGCGGCCTCGCGGCCACGTGTTGCGTGGCAGCTGGCCGTCAGCGATAAGGACGGGGTCGCCCACCAGCAGGTCAGGCCCGCGGCTGTGGGGCTCCCGCCGATTTTGGAGCTCAGGCAGGTACTCTCGCACCCACCGGCGCCAGAACATGTCGGCCAGGATTTGTGACCGACGCCACATCTTCTTGCTGTCGATGTCTTGCTCGGTGAACACGCCGGGGGTTGGTAGTCTTGCCGACCCACCAAGTAGGAAGTGGTTCGGCGTGATAGACTCATCATCATCGCCGTCAACTGAAACATGTGTCAACGGGCGACTATTTACCGTGTACTCTGCCTCACAAATCAGTGTGGACAACACCTCTTCATGTGGGTGTTTCTCTGTGAGCACGGTATACAATGCGTTTTTCACGCAACGAACTAGGCGCTCCCATGCGCCTCCCATGAAGGGCGCTGATGGGGTGATGAAGCGCCAAGTGATGCCTCGGCGACTGGCCTCCTCACGGAAGGCCTCTCGTAGCTCTCGATCGGCACCATGCATGTTGGTGCCGTTGTCCGAGTGTATCTCGGTTGGACATCCTCTGCGGGCGGCGAATCGGCGCAGCGCTAGTATAGCACTGTCTGCGCTGAGGCTGGCCGCTATCTCGAGGTGGACAGCTCGCGTGGTGAGACATGTGAACAAGGCTACATATCTCTTCTGATGTTGGCGACCGACGGTTACTGATAGTGGGCCGAAATAATCTAGCCCCGTATACGTGAACGGCCTCTGATGATGAGCGAGGCGCGTTCGCGGGTGATCGCCGGTCGCTGGCACTGGAGCTTGTGCCTTACGTATTCGACACTGAAGACATTGCGACAGTACTTTCTTCGTCGTGGGACGCATCCTCACGACCCAATAGTGCTGTCGCACCTCATTTATTGTAAGTTCCGTCCCGCTGTGCAGTAGGCTGCGGTGTGTCCAGTCTATATAGAGCTGTGTTATGTGATGGTCGCCGTGTAATATTGGCGGTCGCCTCACATCTTCTGTAATCTCGTCCGTGGCGGCTATACGGCTTCTTATGCGTAGTAGGCCATCTACTAGCTCTATTTGCAGCGAATGTAGTGGGCTATTCTTGTCCACTACTTCGTGCTCGTGCAATCGGGCTATCTCCTGAGCGAACGATTGCTGCTGTGCGACTCGTATGAGTATTTTCTCAGCTTCTTGGAGAAAACTCGCTTCAATATACTGCTTTCGGACTTGTGGCGCTATATATGACGGCTTTGTTGCTGCAGTCGCTGTCTTCTTTTTCTTCCGCCAGTCCGTGTCCTCTTCTGCGTTCTTCTGTGTTCTCTTATAGAACGTTTTCTCTGTTTTCTGTTTACAGAGAAAAATAAAACGTAGGACAGTCGCAGTCGCACGTAATAGCCGCTCCCATCTTGAAAAATTGACGGGATTAGGTATAGCTTCTATGAGCTTCGAAGTGTATGTATGTTTGGGGGTTCTGTCCTCCGAAACATCTTTTCCATACTCGTTGCTTGTGACAGTGAGGGTTCTTTCTTCTCCTGTCTCTTCAACCATTGGAGGCTTCTCTGATGGCCATGAAGTGGGGTCTTCATATAAAAAACTAGGGCCACAGAACCACTCGTGATTCGAATCGAACTTGTGTGGCACGTCACGAGTTGCTATGTCGGCGATGTTCAATTTTGTTGAAATCCATCGCCAATCCTCCACTTTACTGCCTTCCTCTATGGCAGCTATACGATGAGCTACGAAGGCTTTATAGGTTCGTGCTCCTTTTCGTATCCATGACAGAACTGTTTTGCTGTCTGTCCAATACGTGACCGACGATCGCTCATTGTCGTGCTCACGTTTCACAGCTGCAGCCAGACGGGTTCCCATCACCGCTGCCTGCAGCTCGAGGCGCGGTATCGATTGTAGCTTCAATGGTGCTACTCTCGCCTTGGCCATGACTAGGCTCACCTTCTGTGAGCCTTCTGCTGTGGTGGCTCGCCAGTACACAGCTGCTGCGTACGCCATCTCGCTTGCGTCGGTAAATACATGTATTTGTATTTCATTGGCATCACTATACCCAGGATAGCATCTTGGTATGCTGATGCCCTTGAGCTGCCGCAGGTTTTCGATCCAGCTTCTCCACTGAGCTGCTTGATCGTCTTCTAAAAGCTGGTCCCAATCGATGCCTCGCCTCCATGCCTCTTGCAGTATTTGCTTGGCTCGAATCGTTACGGGTGAGGCGAGTCCCAGCGGGTCGTACAGTGACATGACGATCTTGAGGGCCTCTCTTTTTGTAGGGGCCTCCTTCTCTAGGATTCCTGGCGGCAGTCTCGCAAGCGTTAGGTTGAAACCTAGCGTGTCTTCACTAGGTCTCCAAATCAGGCCGAGAATTTTCTCCGTGCCTGTCGCCTCTCCGATGTTCACAACCTCAGCGCAGGTTTGTGTCGGATCTAGGTTCTCTAGTAGGCGCGAACTGTTCGATACCCATTTTGATAGGTCGAATTTCGCCTCTTGGTGAATTTCCTTCACCCTGGTCGCGACTTCTGTCGCTTCTTCGACCGTTCTATAGCTGTCCAGATAATCGTCCATATAATGGTTCTCAATGATAGCTTTTACTGCTACTGGATGCTGTTCGATGTGCCTTCTTGCGTTCCAATCTTTCGCAAAGATGGCGGTGCACGGCGAACTTGCCGCGCCGAAAATGATGGACGTCATGCGGTACTCTTCTGGGGCTCCCTCTCTCCTGTTGCCTCTCCATAGGTAACGAAGTGAGTCTCGGTCTTCACTCCGCACCTTCACTTGCATGAACATCTCGGCTATGTCTCCAGAGATGGCCACGCAGTGTCTACGAAATCGCATCATGACGCCGGGCAGCGACTGCAGCAAGTCCGGTCCAGTTAGCAGGAAGTCATTGAGTGACTTTCCTCTCGATTTGGCAGCGGCATCATGTACTATACGAATTTTCTCTGGCTTCATTGGGTTGAAGACATCGAAATGAGGCAGGTACCAGGTCCTTCCTGGCGTGCTTGATTTGGGGGCCCTTTCAGCATATCCCTTCTCTATTAGGGAGTCCATCTGTTGTGAATATTTCACACGAAGAGCTGGGTTTCTATCCAGCTTCTTTTCTATAGAGACCAGCCTTGTAAGGGCTGTCCCATAACTGTCGGGCATTTCTATGGCTTCTTCCCGCCATAGCATAGAGGTTTCTATGTGCCCGCTGTCGAGCCGCCTTATGTCGCGGTTCAAAATATCTTCTGCCCTCTTCTGAGGGTCAGAAGCTGGCTTTCTTGGATTAATAGCCAGTGACTCGATGGCGAAGAATTCACGGAGCTGCTCGTTCAGTTCCGCATCTTGCCTTGACCGTCTTCTGTCGCGGTCCGATGCGTCTTCTGCCCTCTTCTGAGGGCCAGAAGTTTCGCTGGCGAAGAATTCACGGGGCTGTTCGTTCAGCTCCGCATCTTGCCTTGCGTCAACGGTCTGAGTGCCGTTGACTTGGTTTAACCGCCTTTTGTCGCGGTTCGAAGCGTCTTCTGCCCTCTTCTGAGGGCCAGAAGTCTCGCTGGCGAAGAATTCACGGGGCTGTGTGTTCAGCTCCGCATCTTGCCTTGCAACGGACTGAGTGCCGTTGACGTAATGCACCCGCTGGCCCAGTGTTCTGGTGTGTGCACCATGCAATGTCCAGCCCATCATGGTCCTTGACGCGATGGGTTGGTCTCTTGGTCCCCTCCGGACCTCAGTGGCCAGCAGCAAATGCCAGTTGTCCTGTCCGACGAGTATCTTCGGTACTCCCGCCGGATATGTAAGCTCAGACGTCAAGTCTTGAAGGTGCCTGCATCGTGCCAGGTCCTTATGATTGACTGCCTGTGGAGACAGGTTGAGCTTCGAAATGGTGCGCGCCTTGAAGGGCACCCGATTCTTCAACTGGCTTGTGAGAACGACCGTTATTCGTCTCGATAGTGGAGTATCGATCCTAGTGTGTCCTATGGCATCGATCTTCAGTGGCTCAATTGGGCCCACTGCTCCTACTCGCTGAGCGATTGCTTCGTCGATCAGCGAGACGGTAGACCCATCGTCAAGGAGTGCGTATGTGTCTGCCTCTCCCGCCGGTCCAATAACCCGGACCGGTATCATCTTCAGGAAGGCTTTACTTGAGGCAGTTCGCGAACTGGCTACCGTCTCCTGAGACTCCTTCTTCGCTTCTGGAACAGCAGGCTTCCTTGTCCTGTCTGTCTGAGGCTTCCTTACCCTATGAAGAAGTCGGTGATGAGTAGCTATGCACCCCTTGAAGCCACACTGCTTCTTTCCGCAGGTGTGGCCCTTACGGTGGTTCCTTAGGCAGCGAAAGCACAAGCCATATTGCTTGGCTAGCTCCCATTTCTTGTCACATGTTGCGTCTGTAAACTTTATGCAATCAGACGAGTAGTGACCCTCTTTGTCGCAAATTCGACAGTGGCCTACCGGCTTCGCGGTAGCTACGTGCGTCCTCTGTGTGACGCGTTTTCCCGCCACCGAGTCCGTTTCTTTAATGTTCTCGGGCGGTGCGAATGCACTGCAGAAGTGAGCTTGCTCTGTTATAAAGTCGCTGAAGAGTGACAGGTCTGGCAGCGACTGATACTTTTCCGTGTACGTCCTGTACCATAGTACACGTAGAGAATTGGGCAGCTTCTCAGTTAGCTGGCGCATCAGCTCAGCGTTGAGTAAGTAGTGTCCCTTCTTGAGGGCCCTCAAGGTGACGACTCCGCTCCTGATCCGACTTGCAAAGGTGCATATATCTTTGGGCTGTTCGCTGCAGCGTGGCAGCCCTCTGAGTCGGTCGGTTTCAGCCTGAGCTATTGAGTCGGGACGTCCAAATTGTAGCTCCAATTCTCTCATGATCTCATCCGGTTTCGCGTTCCCGATGAGTTCTGAGCTCACTGTCTCCAGTGCGCGACCACGCAAGCTCCTTCTGAGTCTTGCTGTGTTTTCAATGTCGCTGAAGTAGGCAACAGTTGCCTCGTAAATGGCTCGAAAAGTCAGCCATTCTGTGTGAGCTCCACCGAAGTTCGGCAGAGTCAACATAACCTGCGACGCCGTTCGGTTAGGCGTCCATGGTTCGATTTTTCTGTCGGCTAGCGACGCTATAGCGGTTGTCAACTCCGTTAGAAACGGACGGAGTGACTCTTTCGCTTCTATTTGCCCTGGTGGCTCCGTCTTGGACGGTTCGATGTTAGCCCTCGTCTTTGGTTGGTCTATATGGGTCTGGGAGTCCGCTACAGCGTCGCCGCTCGCAGGTGGAGGCCTATCTTGCTTCCCATTGGCGACGTCGTCCTCCCTCAACGGTGTGGGCTCTGGCGCCTCTTCGAGCCAGGAACGCACGTACTCTTCATTCGAGTCTCTGTCATCCATATATTCCGCTTCAGAAGGTTCTTCTTCTGCTCTCTGAAGGGCTAACTGTGCAAGCTCCAACTTAATCTTTAGTAAGTCTTCGCGTGCCTTAGAGATTTTTCTCTGTGACCGGGTCGTCTTGCTTGTAGACGGCGGTCTCCTATGTTCATTACGGGCGTCACCCCGGGTAGCCATTATTTCCTTATGTACAAAGGTCTTGTCTTGGATCCTTTGTTTTTCATCAGAAGGCTTCAGTGTTTCTTCTAAAGATCCTTCTTCTCTCGATGCCTTCCTGCATGTGCTCGGTTCCTGTGGTTCCTCCTCTTGGTGTGTGGGCGTATTGTCACCTATCTGTGACACGGTTGGGCTCCTGTTCGGTACGGACTGTTCAGTCCCATCAGTCGTTGTCGGCGAGCGTGGGGGCAATTGATGGTGTATACCTGCACCCGGTCGCTCCATGGCGACTGTCCACGCCTCAGGTCTCTTGTCCTGCGATCTGGTTATCGGCATTCCGACTGGTCCAAAATGTCAGCTCGAAACGGTTAAGTCCAACTCTAGACTTCAGTACGATTGGGTTAAGTCTATTTTCGAGCTTCCAAACGGCTATGTCCAAGTCCAGTCTTCGTTTCAAGACGTCGACTCGAAACAGCTAAGTCCAAACTTCAAGTTTTTTCTCGAAAAACCTAAGTCGTAACTCCGGGTTAAGTCCAATTTAAATCGTTGACTCGAAGAGGGTTCGCTTCCTTTTTCAAAATTGAAAAAATATTTTTAAACTCCGGGTTAACTTTTAACTCCGGGTTAACTCTGGCCCTCTTGACTCCGGGTTATCCTTCAGACTATAAGTTTTTATTCAGTCTTCAAAACTATAAGTCCCAAATCAGCTTCAAAACTGCTATGTTGACACGACACAGGTTCACTATATTACTATCGACCCACAAGGGGTAAGCACTTGAGTAAGTTTTCACTGTACTTACTGTTTTATACGTGTCAACCTGTCCAGCAGCCTTCAAGGATGACCAGCTGGTCTGATACCACTCGCAGAAATTTCTGTCTAACACTTGACGTTAGTAGTCAGTCCAGACTCCAGCTATCGAAGGTCCAAGCTTCGATTGAGAACTTCTGTCTCTTATATGACTATTTGTTTCCAAACAAATTCTAAGTCAATAATAAGTCTTCAGCTATAACGCTTCAGGAAATTTACAGGAACTATTTTTCGTTCTATTTTTTATAGAACAAGTCGCCCACACGACTATACAATATGCCTCTGTGTGTAAGCCTCCTCTAGGATAGCGCTTCAGCGATAATCCTTCAGCCGTAATCCTTCAGGAATTCTATGAACGTTTGTATGTTCGTTCTATCTCCTAAACAAGCTTTCGACACGCTGTATATGAAATTTATGATTCTGAAATTTCAGCGATAACTCTTCAGGCAATCTACTTGTTCCTTCAGGATACAGTTTCTATGTATTCTCAGATACTACTGTTTCTCAGTATGCAGGTTACACAACAGAGGCAACTCAAAATTCCGTCTTTTTGCGACGGTAATCTGATCGGAACGAAATGCTTCTCTGGAAGCAGCTAGGCACCACAGGAAACGGCTCAGGAAAGGCAGTTGCGTCCCAGCAAAAATGGTTATGTTCTAGAGCTAGTCCACGCGTGGGTCCCAAACCACACGTGCACTTTTCACTCCGGTAGTCGCTCTAGAAGCTTCTACTAACCAAGGTCAAACGTACGCGCGCCTTTTGACGACGCTAATCTCCCAGTTACTGGGTTTCTACACTGTTTTTGACTGTTAAAGAAATATGATCTTAACCTCGACACTTGTAAGGTTTACGAGGGGGACGTCAGGTTTCTTTATTCACTGGAACTTTTCTCACGAACGTAACGTTACGTACCCCGGTCGGTACTTTGTGTAGGTGTGTACTCTTACCAGATTTATATTGAGGGTAGATACGTTCTCAGCAATGGTCGTCAGGCTTCTTTGTTCTCAGGAATTTTCACTGGCTTGGGCCTCGGTTTTCTTTGTTCTCAGGCACAAGCTTCACAGGAACGATACGTTTGACTTTCGATAAAGAAATAGGAATGTAACCCCACTTAACAAGGTTACGGGACGTCTATCTTCTTTGTTCTCAGGAACGGGACAACGGTTTTCTTTGTTCTCAGGAACGGGACAACGGTTTTCTTTGTTCTCAGGAACTAGGCTCTTCAATATTGGCCTGTATTTTCACTGGAACCCAGGACGCCAGGCTTCTCTGTTCTCAGGAACGGGACAACGGTTTTCTTTGTTCTCAGGAACTAGGCTCTTCAATGTTGGCCTGTATTTTCGCTGGAACCCAGGACGCCAGGCTTCTTTGTTCACTGGAACTAGGCTCTTCCTATTGGCCTGTATCTTCACTGGAACGCTGCGTAGGTCATTTGCTCAAAAATCCGGCTCGACAGGACCAGCAAATGTGCGGGACGGACGTGATCGATCAAGGCCCCAGGCTGACTGAAGGTTGTAAGGCTTCAGCTTGAACGCGTTGACGCCCCTTGCACCTATTGTTCAGTTGTCTTCGAGCAAGTATTGACCCTGCAGTGGTTGGAAGGCTGCCAAGGATGTTGAGGGGAAGGCGTGATGTCCAGTTCAGAAAAAAAGTCAGGTTTTCATGTCCAAAAGCGACGTCTCTTCATGGTCTCCGTTACGCAAAGTGACGTGGATTTAATATTTAGAAATAATGGCTACGATTAGGACGGTGCCTCAGCGCACTATCCTACTACCACACTTGACCGTAACGAGGACCTCAAAACAACGACCGCGCATAAACTTTAATTAACAAATTAATACCTTACGGCTAGTCGCTGAAAACCGACAGAAACCCCCCTTCTACTGAACCGATTTTGATGAGACTTGTGTCTCTGGATAGGTCTCGAGAAGACCTTCCCTCCGGACCTTGGTCCAGGTTCATATCTGCTACCTTCACGGAGCCCTTGCGTGGAGAACGCCTAATAAGGGGAATTTCAGTCAGTTTGTAGCTTTATATGCTACTTTACAATACAATGGTGCACTTTAGTGCCAGGGTACCAGCGAGGGACTTGTAGCCCTACTCCTGGACCATCGATCTGTGACAGTTCCACAGCTTCATCTGTCACCTTCACGGGCACAGCCACGTGAAAGTGCGAAAACATAGCTTCTGTGCCTGTTTTCGGCATATTCAGTGAGTTTGTACTCGAGCTGGTGGGCGGATCCGCATTCACCAACCGTCATCGGATAGCCCTCGCGATGGGCTACCCCATGGTGGAAGTCCGGTGGATACAGCTCCAACCCTCGATCCAGTATTCACTCTGATGTGGTCGATGATGCGAGAAAACCATGGAACCTCTTACTATATTAAGTCGGTTAGTTCCCTAACCACCAGAGCTAGGCTCCTTCCAAAAATGTGGTTGGGAAGCTGGAGAATTGGGCTATCGAATGGTAGTACCCTGATGGGTGTACCACCAGCCCTTCTGGGACTTCTGATGCCGGGAAGCGGCCGAAATAGAAAATATCGTGTTGTTCCACGGCTTTAACGCCTCTGTGTGTGTATGTGTAGCTATATATTAGCTATGTGTTGTGACTGAGTCCAGGCGTGTGCCCGAGGGTCCCCAAAGGTAATGCTTCAGATAGCATGTCAATAATCCTTCAGGCACCAAGTGTGTCTGAAGGTAGTGGGCCCTCTGGCAGACGCGTAGAAACGTCCATGCTGGCACATACAGACACATTATTTCAAGTAAGTAATATCTATGTACTAGAATTACATAGATGCCATCTATATATAGGGCCTGGACACAGTTCCAGGTCACCTAGAAGCGCTAAAACGCTTATAACCAAAATTCTATTTATTTACTTGAGCAAAAATGCATGTATTTACCATCTCAGAGTGAAACTGTTTTAAACCTGGCTATGTACTGTTATTATGTACAGTTTTTCAGTCATAGCACCAAGGTATACTATCTAGAACACCTAGGTGGTGTTTCCTAACAAAATAAATGTGTAAGGTAAATAATACGATTGGTAGGTGGGCAGAGCGCACCTATCGATACTTGCGACCCGGCCATTTTCGGGGGGTCCAAAAAACGTAAACAAATATTTTTTATTTGCTTAAAATACTACTTACACATTTTATCTATAGTATATTAATTCTAATTATACTAGATAACCATATTTTAGGTACTATAGGCTATTATAAAGCCCTCAAAACGCTATTCTAAAATACCAAATTTGTCTGCTTACGCGCCAGACTATATATATCGTGCACCGCCATCTGACTGCTCATTTCGAACTAAACTGTCATGGCGGTAGGTCGTGTTTACGGAATTTGACTTGTTTTGATTTTGCTTTCTTTCCGTAACTACCGCATTTAGTATGTATGTAACGATTCTAATTTACTCTTTAGACCCGATATTTACTTAATACATACTCATATACACTAAAACATAATGTTTAGTGCCTCAAAAAGTGGTCGAAATTTTATGTTTGAAAAAACTATAAAAGAAAAATTCTCGTCTAAAACTTTTTAGTACGAGCTCGCGCGCTGGGGTAAGCAGACGTATGTTTTGTTTATACTATTTATATCTACAAAACTATTCTAACATTTTTGTGACGCCTCGTCGCGAACAGTAAGTATCTATCTGCCTAGCCTTTTTTCCAACTATATTGGGGTCGGCTTCCAGTCTTCCCGGATTCAGCTTAGTACTAGTGTTTTACATGGAGCGACTGCCTATTTGACTTCCACAACCCAGTAACTGGGTAACACGGTACCCCTTGATAAGACTGGTGTCAGACCTCAAGCTTCTGACTACTCGTAACGACTGTCAAAGATTTTCAAATGACAGCCGGGACCAGCGGCTTAACGTGCTTTCCGAGGCACGGAAGAAACTCGGTATGTTGAAATGTTCACCCATGCACGGGACGATCTCGTCAAGCGTTGCTTAACCTTGATGATCGACCAGTGCGGCGGTTATTATATAGCCACGAGCTCCTCCCCTACTACGTTCTACGTAAGTATATCGATTAAAAATGATCCTTGAAAACATGAGCATAAAATGTTTTTTGATGATTTGGTCAACATCGGTGAATAGGAAATTGGAGACCCAATTTAGAGCTTGTTTTGATGACCCTGTTGACCACATTATTACGAGTATTCGCAGTGCCTTTTGTACTGGTAGTAGTGCATTCAATGACCACATTCTTTTGTAGGAAGAAGGCGGACTCAATCAATCAATTTAACCTTTAAAATACTTGCTATCCAATATAATTATGAGACAATCTCGGGCCTTTTCCCACATATTTGCTCCTTTATGCAAAATGCATTGCGTATGAGACTACTTTCAAGGTTGTCTTAATTTTTAATCGGCTTAAAAGTAGAGGATTGAGAATATAATAAAAACAAACAAATTAATTACTTTAATTTGTATAATGTATTTTTATACCTTATAATAATAATTTTATACAAACCAATAAAACAATGTTAACATAAATTATCAAAAAACACAAATGCATGTCAAGCATAAATCTAATTTTGGACACTTAATTAATGAACAAATCAGTACACTAACGATAATGAGGCTTTTAAAATATCAGCAAGCGTATATTAAAAGCGGGTTAGCACCGACCACATGGTGTTGACCTAATTTGAGCTGAAATAACTTTAGCCCGACCTCCACCTCCACATCGATTTACGTAGAGAGTGATAAACAATATGGCGCGGGAAAAATAATGCATCGTCATGTTGATACTGGGAAATATCAAATTATTATAAACACACTAATAAAAATTGAGTAATACAGGCCTTCGAATATTAGAATCTCTATGAGAAGTATGAGTCCAGTTATTAATCAAGGCCGTATTATTGATTAATAATATTTTATATGGACAATTTATGGAAAGAGTTCATGGGTGTTGAGCCGTAATTTGGAAGATAATAGAGTCACGATGCCGTACGAGTTTTTTTTTGCTTTTGCAATATTATGCCTAAATTAGTTTTGCATTTTAGTAGAGATGCCGCCTATACTAGCTATTATTCGGTATTCGGTTTACCTAGTCGACATTTTTTTATTATTCGTCGAATACCAAATAATAGTTTCAATTATTCGATATTCGGCGAATAGTTGTTTAAATAAAAATATTATTTTAATGAACAAAAATCTATAGATATAAAAATAATTAAACTTTTATTAATCTTTAAAAATAAAACGCACTAAGTATTATCGCAATAATATAAAAAGTTAGCCAAAAATAAATCAAGTTGAAGTTAATTTATTGTACATTATGGTACAAGTGTGTAATGTTGGTGATTACCGCTGAGGCGCCATTGAGACCCGAGCCATTAGGTTAGGGTCTTAAGAGAGCCGAGGACGGTAATCATTAATACACACGTGTATTATACGACGTTTTTTAACACACTTGTGAAGAAAATAATACTAAAAATCATTTCCAACAGTGAAAAATAGTTGTGAATTTTTTTTCGCAATGGCGGGCAAAATTAATCAGTTTTCCTATGCGCGCGCATCTAACTACAGACTACTTAGAGATACTCATCTAATCTAACAATGGTGATCGGCCATAGACTAAAAATAATTAGTTTTCTTTTTTTTGGCTTTTTGCGGATAGCGTTTTAGCCACGTACAAAATGGGCAATTTCAAGTTTTCTTTATTACAGACAAAAACAAAAGTTATATTTGAATGAAAGTTTATTAATTAAACACGTACAAGTTGAAATTATCTATTAAAATACGAAGTTGCATGAAATGTGTTGCATTTGTACTATTGAGCACGATCTTTTTTGTATCGAAACTTTTTTTTAAGAACAAAGCAACTCAACCAATAAATTAAAAAAAAAACTCTATAACTCACTTGTGAATAATAGCAATGTAAAAGTCACAGTTTGATAACAGGTGTCATTATGTGCCTAATTGCGGTGAAATTAGAGCCACTTTAAGAGCAAGTTTGTTGAAACAAGTATTTTACAATTATTTATTTGAACTTAACATTGAAAACTGTAATGTCATAATTTGGTTAAGCTGCATATTTACGATGACCGTCCGAAACGGTTTCTTAATCCGGCCTTCACCTTGGTAATAGATCATCTGAGATATGCAGCGAAGCACGTATTACCTAAACTTACCATTTAGCTATTGTAAATCATTACAGTTTTATTATAAAGACTAGTTTTGCCTGACTATTTAATACTAGAGGTAATTTTTTGAGATTTTTGGGTCTTTAAATGAAACAAGTTTTTGGTTTTATGTGGGTCAGTGTTACATTGTTACACGTGGATTTGAGTAATAGTCGAATTAAATTTCGCAGAACCGGAAAGCTAAGGCGCTTAGTAGTGTATTATTGGGCATTCTAGACCACCTATCGCTTCCTACGGCTCACTTTGTTCGCCTTCGTCGCTTTCGGTGGAATAGAACGCCCAATAATACGAAAAGTTTATCGATGGCTTACCTCAAATTCAATCCTCGGTTTATTTAATTATACTCACCAGCTTAAATCAACTATAAAGCTTTATACGTTAACATAATCAGGTATATATCGAAATGAACCAGTAACCTAAAATTCAGGACAGATTGTCTCATTTCTCTCCACATACTTAAGGATGGTGCAATGCCGCTTAGGATAACACACATACCCGTTTCGTGACCAGATTGGCTCAAGGAAATCTGAACTTTAGGATACCGCATACATTAAACTAAATTTAGGACAGATTGTCTCATGTCTCTCCACAAAAGTAAAATAGCGCACACCCTTAGGTCCACACACATTTTTTTCTGTGACCAGTTTGGTTCGAGGACATCTAAATTTAAATTTAACACATTACAGACGATACAACCTTTTACATCAACACGTAACAATCAAGTGGTAAGCGTGGTCATACGGATTACAGATAGTCGATCCTTGCCATGCATGCATAAAGCTAAGGCACGGATACACTTGTCAACGGCAACCGGATTAGAAACGTATCTCACATTATTCATTCTAGCGTAAAGACTGTGTGTAAATCCGTTGCTGTAGACTCCGTTGACGGTATCCGTACCCGGTTGCTACGTAGATGTAAATGCTACGTAGCTTTATATATAAGTGTGCTTTGTTAGTTCGAATCAGCAAAGTTCAATATCAATGTAATGCACACTTTCCACGTGTACACAAATTGCATTCCATGCATTTATATTGTATAGTAACATGACTATCATGTTGTAAACACTAAATTTGTTTTATAAAGAACTTCCTAAATATTATTTTCGTATTTAATTCTAAAAGTTTGTAATCGGTTCTAGTTTTAACGTGTTTCATTCTTCTAGGTACTAAGATTATAAATTTTTTTATATGATATATTTTGTATCAAATACGCTATCTGTCACTTGTCATCGAGTGCGATCTAAACTGTTATAAGTAAGATCACCTTGAAAAAAGAGAACACTGTGTACATTAAGATTATTTGGGATAATAGGAGGACTCGAGTTATTATTGATAAATTGGGCAACTATGAAACCATAACTCAGACACGTGCATTCGATTCCCACACGTCACAGTGCATTGGATTCTTTAATTGCGGGTTTAGGTGATTATTTAATAGTACGAATGAAAATGTTATTAGTTTGTCGAATGTCGAAATATCGAGTTTAACTGCAACTTAACATTATCGAACACATGGATTGGTTTGTATGTATTACAAAATAGTATGTTTTTCTCAAAATAGTTATGATTAATTATTAACTACTTCTGCTTAACTGTTTTTAACCGACTTTCAAAAAAGGAGGAGGTTCTCAATTCGTCGGAATCTTTTTTTTTTTTTTTTTTATGTATGTTCCCCGATTACTCAAAGACGCCTGGACCGATTTCAAAAAATCTTCTTTTGTTTTGAAGGGTATACTTCCTAGTTGGTCCCATAGTCATCAGGTCAGGATCTGATGATGGGATCCCAGAGAAATCGAGGGAACTCCTCAAATATTATAGGCATTTATATAGTGATTTTGGTATTTTCACCAACAATGCAATCACTTGCACTCAGAAAGTATAATTTGGTGAAGTGGAACTGATGAAGAAGACCACAGATGGCCACTGAAACTCCTTAATGCTAAGTATGTCACGGGTATAAAATATCTCGAATAGTTAACCGACTATGATTAAGCAAATACTTATAAATTAATGGTACTGATGAAAATGGTACCATTGAACTGTTCTGATGATGAAGCCGGAAGGTATGCACTGAAACTCTGAAATAAAACAATGTATCCTAGCCGTGCTTGGGCTTATTGTAATCGTCATGAGATGTACTTTGGCCATAAATGATTATCATGTAAATTGGAGATACCTACCAAAACTAAAAAGAGAAAAATAAAAAACTTTTTAACAAAAAATCAAACCGACTTCCAGAACAAAAAACTACAAAGCTAAAAATAACTTTCTTTTCCGAAGTCGGTGTCGAAAAACTGAAAAAAAAATGGGTACAAAAGACACCGACTTCGGAAAAGAAAGTTATTTTTAGCTTTGTAGTTTTTTGTTCTGGAAGTCGGTTTGTTAGTAAACAACTATGTTCACAAATTTACTTTCAACGTCGAGAGAATTCAAAAAATCTATAATATGCACCTACCTACAAGAATTAATTTGACTGTTCTTAGTTTCACCTCTCACATTAACTTAATTGTGAAGTAAAAAAAATCTCAACAAACATACATCAATTATTAAATTAATTATACATATTAATTTAGTTATGAATCACAGGGTAATGAATCGGGTTCACTTTGTCGGCTTTATTTTTCAGTCCTTATGAACAAATTGCAATTTTGCAGAATTGGTATACAAACAATACGGTTCAATATGACGTAAACATCATATTTGTTTTTTACAACTGTAAGACAAGTACTTAGAGTTTAATATTGAAATAACCTATTTTCTTGCTGAATTAGTATTTTTTTGTGTATATAAACGAATTAATTTTAATAAATAAATTACATTCGCTCCAGAATCTTCAAAGTGACAAGTAGTACTAGCGCTGCTTTAAAATCGACTTTCTAACATGTAAGTAAGTAATTCATAATTTTAAATATGTAGGTACCTAGTCATAATGCTCAGCTACGGACCTGGTTTTTGCCTGCCGGCTGTTATGAACTTATGATTATCATGTTTTATCTTTCCATTGCGACTACTATTCAGCTACGGACCTGGTTTTTGCCTGCCGGCTGATGTTACTGTTATCATGCCCTACCTATCCATCATGACTGCTACCCAGCCTGCTAGCTGATGTATTGATAGTCTTAATTAAGTCACAGTTGTTAGTTACAAAATTAATTTTATGTGTTCCATTTCAGGTCGGACTCCGATTCAGAATTCCATACACCAACCGCAGCTGTAGCCGAGGTTGCGAAGGTGCAACCAAAGAAGAAGGTGGCGAAGCGCAAAGCTTCCGAGAGCACCACGCCATCAGAATCGAAATCAAGGTAATTTTGTGTTATTGCTTGTTGTGTATGTTATATCAATTAAATGTTATACACAGATATACGTCAAATTATAACTGTAACGCAGAAAGCGCTGAAATCAATTTCCGATTATATTCCTTGCAGGAATGTTTACAGTTAGTTCATGAGGTATTGTTATTGAAATTATTATAACAAGATATCATGCTTTTTGTCCTAGTAGATTCTATCCCCGTACACAGATGATGCCCTCAATTCTCCATAAAAATAAATGTAATTTTGTGTTGTGAATGTAATAAAATGTTAAATTGTTTACAGTAAAAGACGCAGCTCGGGCTCGGACCTCTTTGGCTTCGAGGACTACATTCCCTCGTTGACCTCAGTTGGAGACTTCGGTTCAACCCTCATCAGCCGTGTCGCTAACGGGAAAGTGCGGCGAACGGTGGACTTAACCGGGGACTTCTATGTGGAGGTAAAAGTCTACAACAAGGCCGATGTTGCCTCCACCCCTAAAGAGGATCGGTGGAAGAAAGCCTCGGTGGCTCTAAAAGTGCAGCTTAACCGCAACACGCCGCAGTGGGATGGTCTACAAGTTTTTATGAGACGGACTCATGAATTATTTGACAATTCTGAGCCCGTCTTTTATAGTGATAGTATAAATAGAAAATAAATATTTAAGTTTTGGGGCACCAGGTCTATATTCTATTTAGCAGACGTTTATCATAATCGCAATAATAATAATATATAGCAACAACTAATAGTAAGTCTAAAACTATTTTAAGCTATAATGCCTTTCTGTACTGTTTGTAATACCTCTGTTGAGCGCAGTCACTGGACAGGTCATCTACGTAGTACTAATCATAAAAACAAAAGTATTTTGCCTTTTTGCGAAGGTGTTGAAATAATACATTCTGCATTTCGTAATCGTATAACTTCTTATAGAATTGTCGATCCGTCTGAGAATTGTTCGCTAGAACCATTTCTCAATAATATTTGCGACAAAATTAAAACGCTTATTGACATGTCTCTTAAAGAACACACTTGTCTAAAAGTTAATTTTGAATATTTTGCTTTGTTTTTAATGATTAAAAATGATTCTCAGGAGATTAAATCATTTGCCACAAAAAACTTTACTCTGCATCAGAATTATGAATTTGATTCATTATTGTCTCAAGTCAAAAACACTTTAACAAAAAAGATAGAAGAAATTCAGGATCGAGATAGTGGATGGACGTTCTTGAGCAGTTCTCATTTGGAAGTCAATGTTAACAAATATCAACCTTTGCGCGGTTCAGGCTTTATCGAATTGCCTTCTTCAATAAAATCGAAAAAAGCATGCATTAATATCCACAATAATGATGAGTATTGTTTTTTTTTGGTCTGTTGTTGCTGCTTTATATCCAGCCAAAACTCATCCCGATAGAGTATCTTCGTACCCGGATTTTCGTAACGTGTTAAATGTTAAGAACATATCATTTCCAATGAATTTTACAGATATTGCGCGGTTCGAAGTAAATAACCCTGAAATTAGCATTTACATTTATGGTTTAAAAAATAATACCATCATAGGACCGCTTTACAAACCAAAAGCCTTGAACGGAAAGGTGATTCATTTACTTTATTTAGAAAGAGATGATTTCTCACATTACTGTCTCATTAAAGACTTGCCGCGACTTGTTAAGAATCAATTAACAAAACATCACAGTAAACTGTACTTTTGTGACGTTTGTTTAATGTTTTTTAATTCATGCGACAATCTTAGTTCGCATAGTTGTGGAGGTGTCGCCACTGAACTACCTCCAAAAGGTTCGTTCATACAATTTGAAAATTATATTAGAAAGCAAATTGTACCATTTGTCATATACGCAGATTTTGAAACAATGCTAGAGCGGTATGAATCTTGTGATCTTGACCCCTCTAAGGCAGGTACTGTTACACGACAGCGACACGTGCCTGTAGCTTTCGCTTATCATATTACGTGTACGCTAGATGAAAGCCATAATCGTTTCGTTTCTTATCGCGGTTCGGATTGTGTATTAAATTTTGTGAAGTCTATTTATAAAGATGCACAACAAATTCATGATATGTTAAAAAATAATGTTCCTATGATTTACTCAAATGATAATGCTCGCGACTTTGAAAACGCGATAAAATGTCATATTTGTGAACACTTCTTGTTCGGCGATAGGGTTCGCGATCATTGTCACTTGACTGGTAAATATCGTGGTGCAGCTCATAGTTATTGTAATATGCAATACAAACAACCGACATTTTTGCCAGTATTTTTTCATAATTTGTCCGGATATGATTGTCACCTTTTCATAAAAGAATTAGGCGAAGCGCCTGGATCTATAAAAGTGATACCTAAAACAAAAGAAAACTATATTTCATTCACGAAGTATATTCCGATTTCCGATAGTGAAAGTATACAGATACGGTTTGTAGATTCTTTCAAGTTTTTAGGAACAAGCTTAGAAAAGTTGGTTAGTTCAATGAAAAAACAAGAGTTTAAACAATTACAATCCTATTTTTCTAATAAAAAACAATTTAATCTACTCACCCGTAAAGGAGTGTATCCATATGACTATATGTCTCAATGGGAACGTTATGAAGATACGTGTTTACCCTCTAAAAAATATTTTTTTAACTCCTTATCTAATGAAACAATTACCGACGAAGATTATGAACACGCTCGGTCTGTTTGGTCAGTATTTAATATTCAAAACATGGGTATGTACACAGATTTATATCTCAAAACAGATGTTCTGTTGTTAACAGATGTTTTTGAAAATTTTCGAAAAACTTGTAAATTACATTACAATCTCGATCCCGCGTTCTATCTTACAGCACCAAGTCTATCTTTTGATGCAATGCTTTTAAAAACAGGAGTTAAATTAGAATTAATTAGTGATGTTGAAATTTTTAGAATGATACAAAAAGGTATTCGAGGTGGTGTTTGTATGTGTTCCAAAAGACATGTCAAAGCCAATCATAAATATTTAGATACTTACGATCCAACTCGTCCAAATTCATTTATCATTTATTTAGATTGTAACAATTTATATGGTTATAGCATGTGTCAATCCCTACCCTATTCCGATTTTAGATTTATGAATAGACATGAAATTGATTTTTTACAATTAAACTTAGCAGATATCAGTAATACCGCGGAAAACGGCTACATTCTTGAAGTCGATTTAATATATCCAACGAATTTGCACATGGAACACAATGACTTTCCTTTTTGTCCAGAAAAATGCCTACCACCTGGTGGTAAGAATAAAAAGTTAATACCAAACTTGTACGATAAATATCACTATGTTATTCATTACGTACATTTAAAAAAATGTTTACAGTACGGTTTAGTATTGAGAAGGATCCATCGCGCTATTATATTTAAGCAAAGTTGTTATTTAAAACAATATATTGATATTAACACTCAGTTACGTCAAAAAGCAGAGTCAACGTTTGAACAAGACTTTTTCAAATTATTGAACAATAGTATTTTCGGAAAGACCTTGGAAAATAATGAAAATCGAATAGAAGTAAAATTAGTTAACAAATGGTGTGATTCAAACAATAAAACGAAAAAGACCACTTGTGCTGAGAAATTGATAGCTAGTCCATATTTTCATAGCGCTTCTGTTTTTTCTGATGATCTAGTGGCAATCCAAATGAAACCTGTGCGTATAATACTTAATAAACCAATATACATAGGTTTCGCAGTATTAGAATTATCTAAGACTCATATGTACGACTTTCATTACTCTATCATAAAACCTTTTTATGGTAACCGAATTGTGCTATACTGACACAGATAGTCTTGTGTATGATGTACAGAGTGATGACGTTTATAAAGACCTCAAGCTCCATTTTCTAAAATATTTTGATACCAGCAATTATGACTGTAACAATGACTATAACTTACCAATTATTAATAAGAAGGTTCCAGGACTGTTTAAAGATGAAATGGGTGGCAACATTATCAAAGAATTCGTAGGACTGCGCTCAAAACTTTATTGTATTAAAATGTTAAATAAAACAATTAAAAAGGCAAAAGGTACAAAAAAATGTATTACTAAAAAATTTAATATGTTA
Organism: Orthosia cruda; assembly: GCA_964057195.1. Lineage (NCBI taxonomy): Eukaryota > Metazoa > Arthropoda > Insecta > Lepidoptera > Noctuidae > Orthosia > Orthosia cruda. Next base: position 13,299,861 of record OZ059825.1, on the reverse strand, counting down.
GATTATAAAAATGTTTTGTACAATTGCAATGTTATTCGCAAAAAAAATGTATTGTTTAGGTCAATAAAACATGAAATATTCACACATGACGTAAATAAAATAGCACTTTCAAGCAATGACGATAAACGATTGCTATCGTTTGATAAAGTTTCTACTTTAGCCTGGGGTAACGCAACTATATTTATGTAATGCATTACCACAATTGAAACGTAATTACATTAGATACATTTTAACATGTTTCTTATTGATTGTAAATGGTAAATAAAACTTGTGAAGTTTAAATGCAGAGTTTGATAATATTACGCAAGTACTAGACAGACACCTATTAATTTTACAGTACATTCACATTACATGTGTCTGGACCTCGCTTAATAATCATGTAAAAATATATATTCCCTTGGTGTCCCAAATATTTGTTGCAAACTTACATTTAATTAGTAAATAGTTTAAGTAATATCAATATTATAAATTAGGATAATTATCGAAGGTCAGAATAGGTAGAGTATGTTTATTATTCTGGAATTTCAGAAAGAGACATCATACAGTCTAGAAGTTTAGGAAAATATTCTCTGCCAATTCAGACCTGATAATTACTTACAGGTTACTATGGTTACTATAATTTTCTTTTATTTGTATTAATTAAATACATACTTTAATAAATCGTATTTTACTATCATAATTATATTTGTTTAATTTCCATTCCTGATGACAATGCGCATCGCGCTGCCTGGTATGAAATATAACACTAATCAGGTGCTCGCTCACGTCGCTTCATGCTGCACACGACATACCTGTTCGTACTTGTTGAAACATGAAATTGATTAAATACCATAGGTACTTGTATTATTTAAAACATTAGTTTCATGTCCATTCCTGATTGGTGACAAAGAAACAGGTTCCAACTTGATAAAACATATAAGGTCCATTTTTGATGACAAAGCACTCATAGCTCGAAGTTTGCACGCGCGGTGTAGAATTTGACGTTGACCAGGTGCGCCTGCACGAGCTTGAACATGTTGAAACATGAAATTGAATCACAGCGTAAGGCTTTATGGAGTCTAATTACATATTAACCGCGTTCCACAGTAATATTATTGTGTAGAACATACATCAGTAAGCAGTCTGCCGGAGCGGTCATATCTCGTCAAATAAAAACGAAACGAATTGTAAGTATTGTACAAGTACCAATCTACGTATAACTTTATTTCATCATTTTGTTTTATGAAATTATAATTAATTATTATTTCGATTGTTTCAGATCATTGATAATGGATGATTCACCAGATGTTATCGACTTCTCACAATACGCTCAAGGTTTTCCGACTCCCAGTTTAAGCTGGCATATACCAGATTTCCCAGAACAACAAATACCTGTCAACAAGGAGCCTAGAGCAAGACAAAATTGCGAACCTATCAACAAGAAGCCTAGAACAAGACGAGAGGGACTAAAGCAGAAATCATCTCTGTCTACATGTCAATCATTCGTCATAAACAATGAGAAGAAAAAAGGTTTAAGACTTATCCAGGTACAAGTGTTGGATATCAGTGAACAACCAGAACCTGCAAGTGACAATCAGGACGTGGTAGTGTTAAGTGCGCAGTATGTAGTAACTGAATCGGTGGACCATGTTATGGAGGAGACGCAATCGTTAATTAATAAAATATCAAAAAAACTTGGTGGGGACAGTTGTTATTATTAACTGGTGCCATTATTCTGTAAGTACCTACTTTATAAGTTAATGTGTAAGATTTTTTGTAATAAACAATAATAAATTATGTAAGTAATATTGTAGTTATTAAGGTATATTTATTTGTTTTCTTATTCTTTAGTCTTTAAGCATCTTAGGTTTTTAAGTTGTATAACTTTTGAATGTATAAATATCAAATAATGTAGTTACGTTTTATTTTAATTAACTTTTTACATTTTATCCTGTACATAGTCTAAAAATATTGTAATGTAGTTAATATTAATTTCTTTATTTAATCTAGTTAGGATAATATTCATACATCACAAGTTTGTAATTAGGTAGGTACGAATAGTAAACATTAAATAAACTATGTAGGACGGTTATCATTAGTTTGTAATAATTGGAAATAATGTAAATAAATCTATTTTGTTTATAATTTAAACTGTGTTTTATTTTGTATACTCGAACTCTAAATTAGCTCTAGTGTAATGACACAATAATAGGTTATTCGTAGTTAGTTTTTTATTAGATTAATTAATTTAACATGTATTTGAAATTGTATAATAAAATTTATAAGAAATATCATTTTGCTATAGCTAATTTATAACTAGTTATGTGGGTTACCTTGATTATTAAATAAAACACTGTAAGGTAGATAAATATTTTTTATTAACTCTTCAACACAATTCTATTTAAAATAAATTAAATACAGACATATTATTATCAACATACCATTTTTTAATACACACTGCATTATTTAATGCACAATTAGCTTTATGGTTCACACAATTAAAATCAGTTTTATTTATACAAAACTTTTTTTTTAATGTCGCGAAATTAGGACACCCTTTCTCGCCTATGTCAATCACTTCACAGTTTACGCATAAATCTTTAATCCACTTAATCTTTTCCAAACCCTTTGTTATAATTCTTTTATTTTTTAAATATGGTAAGATAACGTGTTGAAACTCTCTGTAGTCTATGAAGCCCTCACGCCAGAAAATTCCTCGATTTTTTTCTAACCATCGTACTTGTTTCTTTTCTTCTTTTGTTAAGTAATAAAAGGAACACGGTGGTTTAACCAAGAACGTTTGAGTATGATTCTGACTTACGATGGCCACTTCTTTCACAATGAAATTATTAAATAAATCTTTAAATCCTTGGAGTTCGACGATGATGATGTCTGCGTTCATGATATCTTCTTCACAATGTTGCTTAATGGTTTGTATTCAACAATACAATCGTTGAGTATGAGACAGTATGCTGAAGTTTGATCTGGTATTTCCGAATCACTCTCAATTTCTACCCGCACATCCACAACAGGTCCAGTCTTTAGATTATCAGCTTGTCTAGAGCAATCGATTACAAACAGCGGTGCTAAATCTCTAAATTGTTTCTCGCTTAGTATGGGCTCCGAGCGACGTCCATAATACGACTGTTGAAATCTGGTGTATTGCTCGTATAATAAAGCGATTCTGTTATTAGCAAAATTCACATTTAAGTTTTCATATGGAAAATAGGTTGAATTAAGATACACTCTAACGTCTCGAATATGGCAGTGATCGAATTGAGACATGTCAGAATGTGCATTGTTTTTTCTCTTTGTCTGTAGACCAATAATAATATATCTTGGTTTTTCTATTTGAGATGAAGTTTTGATAGACCAGGTATGTTTTGTAGTTTTAGGCAAAGCTGGATATTCGTACAGATCCCAATTTCTGTATATCATTTGAAGTGGGCGATCTTTTTCTAATACTTTTAACAAACCAATTTTTTCTTTGTCCGATACTTTAACATGCGGTACGCGCCATATGATTTTGTTGATCTGAACATCATCTACTACTTCGCCAGTATTAAGTTTTACAGCGTTCAAATTAGTGTTACTTCGTAACAATATCAGTTCATGTCTACTATTTATTACAACTTTTTTAAAATCTTCTGCGAAACCGAGGATATTCCGAAGTGGTATAGAGGCAGAAAATCTTCCTCCATCGATATTTTTTATGCCATCAATATTCCACCCCCAGGCATTAGACATTTTTGATTCACTTTCGTTCATCGAAATGAGTGATTTTATAGTTGTTGTTATACCTGCATTTTTTATTTTATCAATCTCCACTCCATTTAGCTCATACCTAATGTCTTGGAACAAGTAGAGTAGAGCATTGTTCGTGAAATTGACACTAGTAGCTTTGTCCTTCGTATCTTTTTTGCTAACGATAATAGTTCCTTCCAAATATAGGGTGCTAGCTGATGGTAATATGTATAAGTTCTGTTGGTTGATAGGTATGCGAATTTCATCGTTCCTGTTGAAACTTGTTACATAGGGCTTGTAGGAATGAAATTCGATTCCTTCTATAGTGTTATCGTAAGTCGGAGCGGATAAAACGTCTAAGATGTTCATTTTAACAATCCGATCGCTCTAAGGAATGCTTTATTGTCTTTAGTTAATTTTATTTTCTTCTTAGAGATAGGTCTTATTTGATAGGTAGCTCGAGCAGAACTGATATTTTTTACATGTTGAGACACATTTTTATTGTAGTCAATCATTTTTTTCTTCTAAGATGCAGATATACCTGCACTTCTTCACCGCGTAAATTGATTAATCGTTTGTTTATATCTAACAGTCTAATATGTATGCAGCTTATGTTGTTTTGATTGATTGGAAAGTATATTGCGTTCTTCGGGATTTCTATGATCCTGTATCCAGGTGGCACATTAAGGGCAAATTCGTGAATAATATGACTTGGTTCACCGTTTACATATGAACCGCTTACAATATCACATTCAATCCTGACAACGGTCGTAGGTAGAATGTTGACTGGAGACTGTGACACATGCCATTTATTTGCTTTCAAGATTTGTTTGTTAAATCCTAATAGTTTTCCAAAAGAGTCTTCTTTGATAAAATTAATGTCTTTTGTACAGAATATTGTAGTTTTTAAAGTATTATTATTGCACCGTAGTTTGATTGCTGCATCTTTTATTTCAGATTTTAAATAATCGCCGATATCTTGCAATTCATAAGTGCCATCCGGTATTTCAATAACTTCATTAAAGCCATAATAGAACTTATTATTACTTTTATCGATGTTTGGAATAGAATTAAATGTTGAAAAGTGTAATAAAGCACACTCATACTCTCCATCTAGTTGCAATGTATTAGGATAGTTTGTAGTTAACACTGACGAGTCTCCAGTTATCGACAAAGTGAGTGACATCTTGCAAATGATTGAAATGAAAGAAAAGCATATATTTTATAATACATTTTTATTCCAAAAAGTCCATAAATAATTTAGACACAAATGACCACAATTGACTGCGTTAAATTTTTGATATCTTGTATAATTATAAAACACATTACAATTTTTTAAATATTGCATCAATTCCATTGGAGGTTTTAAATTTCCATAGCTATCAAAGTATTCGCAGTGATTGTATACTTTAGCATAAGCTACCCAATGCGTTCCTTCGTTCTTAGAATCATCTAAATTAACGATACCACATTCAATGCGTTTCGGTTTCCGAGGTAGTCGATCCTTCATGTAGACCCCACGAAAATATGGGATGTCTCTTGAATACTTTTGAATGTCTACATTAGTTAGAGGGCGATTGGGTAGCATATTTTTCAGTTTTTTGAAGATGTTATAAACAATCCTTTACCGCTTTTATACGGCTTAATGTATAAACCCTTACCCAACACTAAAGCCTCCATAGCTTTATTATGTCGTTCTGTTTCTTGCAAATTTTTTTTGCTCGCTTTGTAATCATTGACGGTTTTTGCAATGCCAGCTGCACCACCAGCTAAAGTTCCTAAAGCCGATAAACCAGCGAAAATTGGAATTAAAGGTAGAACTCCTCCAGTCTTTGGTATGGGTATTACTCGGGGTACTCGAATTCGATGATGAATGTTTGGAAATAACTTTTTTGCGGCTAAGTAAGCTGCTTTTATTAAAGTCTTATTATCTTTGCGTTTGAGTTTCTTAATTTTTGATTTTATTTTTGAAACTAAGCTTTTAAATGTTTTAATGCCAGATCCAGACTTTAGTTTCGTTTTCATAACTTTGCTCACTAGCCAAGAGCTTAGCTTTTCACCTTTCCCTGCATCTTTGGATTCAAGTCTTTGTTTAGCCATGTTAAGTAGTTGTAAATCGGCTTTGTGACGATTTGATAAGTCTGTATGGTTTGTATACGCAATGTCGTGTTGCATGCAAGCTTCGTCTAGCTTATTTACACCTGGGTCACCTCGCGCTAAGCGTTTGCGAAGTTTGGTTCCTGGTCCGCAATAATTGTATCCTGGCAAATGAACTTCGAATGGTAGATTATTAATTATCCTGTTAACTAGTCCACCTCCTTGCATTACTCAAATTATAATGATAGGATTTCAAATGAAAAATGGTTATATAATATATTAGTTCATTATTGCAGTTTTTTCAATCCAACTGTTTTCTGCACTATTTAGACCTAACCATTTGACATACAATTTATTTCCTTTCTTTTTCAAAACCTTTTCTATCAAATAAACATCAGGATAATTCGATCTTTGCAGTTCTTGTTCGTAAAACGCTCCTAATATGTTTTGCTTTCGTTGATCTTCTATGTGATATGTAACTGGTATGGTTTTATTTACCTTTTTTATAATAAATAATTCAGTTGACCAATTAGGAGTGTAACCTTTCTCAAAATTATGTTTGTATTTACTTATACGAACACAATCACCAACTTTGAATTTAGGCTTCCACTGAACTAAATCATGTTTGTAATTTTTTTTAATATTTTCTTTGATTACTTGTTCGTTACCTTTATTAACATCTACCGGTTTAAATTGAATAGTGCGATGTTTTGTGTTGTTATATCTCTTCAATGTATCTTCCAATGGTAGTCCTATCCACTTATAGTTTCCATTGAGACTAAAATATTTATATAAATTATTTTTTACAGTTCTAATCAGTCTCTCCACAATTGATGCTTTTTTAGTAGAAAACGATGAGTAGTGGTTAATGTTGTGCTTTTTCATAAGCGATTGAAAGGTGATGTTATAAAATTCTGTTCCCATATCAGTTTGTAAATTAACAGGTTTACGATGACTGTTAATCAATATTCTTTTAAATGCATGAGAAACATCAAGTTTATTTTTTGATTTTAACGGCTCTGTCCAAGCATACTTTGAGAAGCAGTCAATTACAACTAATATGTAATTATGACCTTTATTATATTTTCTCAGTTTCTGCATGTCCATTAGATCAGCTTGCCACAAGTCATCGATCCCCTTTAGAATGACAGTACGTCTAAGGAAATTTCTTCGTGCAGCTTTATGTATTTCATTTACTATTTGTTGTTTTGTCATTACTGAGATTTTCAAGTAATTTATCTACCTCTGCTTTAGTATAAAACTTATCTTGCAACTGAGTTGAAACCTCAAGTACCCTTGCTTTTAAAGTACCTTGAACTATACCCTTTGCATCTTTTATCATTTGAGAACGCAATGTATCAATCAGATTATTAAATTCTTTATGCATATTAGCATTCAATAGATCTACATAATCCTTGTTCACAGCCAGATTATTTAATTCTTTTAACGTGTTAGCATTCAATCGATCTACATAATCCTTGTTCACAGCATCGTCTGCTTCTACTGGATTTCTAATTCCTCTCAGTTTTGATGTTTTTAAATCAAAGTCTCCGTTTTCTGATTTTAATAATGCATTTTCATTAAACTCAAATAATTCTGATAAACGCATTCTTTTGTGAATGAAGTGCCCGAATTTGTCTATGTTCATGTTTAAGGTGTATTGTATCGAGAGGTTGATAGTAAAATAAACACATTTTAAAATATTTATTTATTTATAACTTTACATTCACGCAATTCTTCAATGATAGAAATAATTTCATTATCTAATCCTGTGTTGCCAGCATCTCTAGATGCAATTAACAATTTCAACCTGTCCACTAATTCATTAGGGTTATCCCAGTACACTAAATCTACGTTTTTTCGCCACTTTTTTAGTAACGGTAGACCCTTTCCCTGAACTGTATTCTTTAGTTGAAAAAGAGGTTTAATAACTTGCAAATATTTTTGTCCTTTATTACTTTTTATTGGCTTACTTGGCTCATAGTCTCGACGATGTGCATTTGTGTCAAGTAACATCAACTTATAATTTTGCATATCACTATCTGTAACCAAGCTTAAGTCCACATCTTTCTTAAGCAACAACTGTTTTAAACCAGGTGTATTTCGGTATTTACGTTCAGCCACGGTGATGTATTGATCGTTGATCGTTATGCAAGCAGAACCTAACATCAATTGCCCGCGGTCTTTTCTTACTCCAAATGGAATATCTGCCAACGCCTCTGAAGATACTGACCAGGATGACGTATCACAAGCTTGATTACTTTCAACTACTGATTCATAAGAAGAGTCACTGTTGATATCGGATTCATATTTGTCTTCATCATCATTATTTTCATTTCTTTCTGAGCTACCAGTTCCTTCTTTCTGCAAAGTTTCGTTAGTAAACGGAACATCAGCAAAATCATCACTGACACGCAGGAGAGGAGCTTGCTTAGCAGCATTAGCAATTAAGTTAAGTGGTTCTGTTACAGGTTTGAAAACAGATTCCAGTGCTTGTTTATTGTTAATCTCGGTATCTCTCATTTTTCGTACTTTTATCTTTACAGCTTCTGCCGCATCAACAATTTGTTGTTTTAATGATTTTTCCATATTGGTAAATAGGTCGTAATTGATTTAGCGTCGTAAGGTGAATAATATTGTTAGAAAGGTAATAGCCTTATATACTATATGTATTCGTGTTCTTAGTCAAAGACTACAAACGTGTCAAATTTACTTCTATAACATCCTTTGTTTTTTGAACAATCTTTATTAATTACAACATAATTGAAAGGTATACTCCATATTTTTGAACACATTTCACGAAATTCAATCCATGTCATGTCAGTGTTGACGTGTTCTTCATAAACATGTTTCATATTTCTTTCATCTTGTTTAAAAAGCACGATTAGGTTTGCGTTGTCTCTTACTAACTGTTTAGGGATTTTACTATACGTCTGATTTAGATAAAAACAATCGATGAACTTGTGTCTCCCCATAGCAAAATAATCACGTATATTACTTTGGTTTTCACAAGCAACATCGTCAAATACAATTACAGAATTCGGTTTTGCGGTCTGAACACTTAGTACTTGTTCATTTTCATGATATTTCTGAAATGAAATGTCTGGTACTCGTTGCAAGACTTTTTCTAAAAAAAGATACTTAGGTTGTTGCAAGGTTTTCGAATAAACATAAACATTTTGAAATCTTAAACCATTTTCGTGTATAAGAAGACCAATTATTAAATTAGTTTTTCCACAATTTGACGGGCCGCAAATAATGCATCGTACTGATTTAGGTAATAATTCTCCATGGCGAAAACCAGTCTCCTGAGAATGAACACAAAGATTGTTTACTTGTAATGATTGTGGTTGTTTTACAAATTTCATGGCAACTGGTTAAACGGTTATATTAATAATGAGTCAATTATTTTATTACACTGACATTTATAACTCATTGTCGCTAACTCGAACAAATGTACGAACAACATCACCATGGCTATCCTTCATTATAAGATAGTGAACGTTTTCTAAATGAGATTTCACCAAATCTTGCATCTGTCGCTGAAAGAAATCTTCTGTGTGGTTTGTATAGTTGTCCTGGTGTTTTGATGAATCGTTATCTGTATTTTTCTGATCATTTTGCAAAGCTCGAATAAATATAATCTTGCCGCTTGAATTCTTGATTATAAGTTTACAAATGTCTTTTAAATCAGATTTCACTGAGGTATGCATTGTAGTTAACTTAGTTATTTGTATTATGTTTCGTGATACAAAATCAACCTTCTCACTACAATAGTAAGAATCGAATGTAGCGCTAAATTACTGCAAACAATTATTTATACGTTCTCCACCACGAGTTTTAAAAAGTGGAGCAGCGTCCAAACCACAAACGTTGTGGAATAGGCGTCGAACCATTATTTTACTGCATTACTGCCCTATGTAAGATTTCATTTATATTATTGGGAATTCTATTCCACCGAAAGCGACGAAGGCGATGAGGTAAGCCATCGATAAACTTTTCGTATTATTGGGCGTTCTATTCCACCGAAAGCGACGAAGGCGAACAAAGTGAGCCGTAGGAAGCGATAGGTGGTCTAGAATGCCCAATAATACACTACTGCGCTTGTTCAGGGACTTTTGAACTGTAAACTAGTCAGCAGTGCTCAAATAGTGTTAAGGTGGTGACCATAAGGTCTTAGAGCAAGGTTATTTTGAGTGTGCGTAAGTAACAGATATTTATGACTTGTATACATCTGTCAGTTTTTTTCAGTCGAACTATGATAATTTTGACACGTCAGGGTACGGTGGCAGATAGATACTTATACAATTAACACACACACAACTTTTATGTGTCTAAGGCCCAGTTTTGTGATCCGTAGTTAACTCAATCAATGGTTAGAAATGCTAATCAATGGTTAGAAATGCTAATCAATGGTTAGAAATGCTAATCAATGGTTTCAAATTTCGGTAAAATGCGTTATTTCATCAATTGTTAGCCTCGTTTATTAAGGGCCGTTTGACATAATATATTTTCTATACAAAAGTTGTCAAACTGGCATTTTATTCCATAGTTAAAAGTTATCAGTCTATTGAAAAAACCGACCAAGAGCGTGCCGGGCCACGCGCAATAATAGGGTTCCGTAGTTGCTCAATAATGCGGACTAAAAAAAGGTTTTTTCGTTTCGGCGCATCACGCCAAAACGCCGCCGCCCATTCCAATGCGGTATACGAGCGTAGAAATCATTATTATTAAAAATGTTATGATTTTATTTATGTATATTTTTCCATGGTTCATAAACTAATATTTACTATCTGTTTTACACGACTAACAACGTTATATAAGTAATTGTTTAATGGAATTTGTACAAAATTGTTACTTTATTTATTATTATTTATATATGCTTTATTGTAAGTACACCAAGTTAAATAATAGAAAAGGAAACTTAAAACTTAAATACAAACAAAGGGCGGCCTTATCGCATACCGCATAGTCTTTCCCCTTTTCACTTTACATTTTATAAGTTGGTCGAATATTACTCGTAAACTTGTTAAGCCTACTTAGCTCTGATGGATTTTCTTTTTATTTCGTTATAGATGTACTTACTACTACCGTGAATTATTTCATTTCACTTATCATTATTTAGCTAATTAATCTCGACGTGATTTGCCAAGTTGTAAAAACCGTGCGAAGCAGGGACGAGGGAAGAGAGAACACAAATATAAAATTTTATTCATCTTTTGATATAGATTAGTTTAATTTGTTCCATACGTAGGTTCTTGTATATTTATAACTACGAGTATTGTAACACAGGGTGATTTTTTACACAGACTAGGTGTTTTCAAGTGTCATTCATTCTGTTAGTGCTACGTTGATAGATTAACAAACAAATAGTAGTTGACATTAAACTCGTACTGACTCGCCAATATATTGCATTAACAATTTTTTTGATTACAAATTTTAGAGCTGTCAATACGAGTTACTGGTGCATTTACAATGGCACTCAATCTACGATCTATACTTGAATTCATAATTCGAGATAATTTGAATTCATTAAGTTGATTGTAACTGACATTTTGAATTAAAAAGGCATAACAAAAATAAGCTTGGATAAATATGGAATTTTGACTTTTTCGTGTAGGAAAATTTGATAATATTCTCGATTTCCGAATTCAATTATAAGAAGTACATACAGTAGAGCACTGAAAACCTAATTTCAAGGAACATGCTCACGGTTACTCTAGTTCCTAGACTGTTGACCACTGACACTACCGATGTACATTGTACTGGAGCTCGTAAACGAGCATTTAATTGTGTGGTTCTTACGTTACGATGCTCCATCAGGTAAGGCCGTAATGATCTGCAGCGGCGAGGAAAGGGTCAACTCTTCTAGGTGAACAATTATGCCAAAATGACACACCTTCATCAGCCTGATTACACAGAGAATTGTTAAACCACCCATGGTAAGATTTTTATGAAGTTATTTTTCCTATCATTTTTCAGATATACCAAGTTTAAGTAGATGCTGTAATAAAATCGTTATTTTATTTTTGTACAAGGCTGTGTGAAAAGAGTATTTATTTTTATACAAATCCGCTGAAACACGAGTGTAAAGTACGAGTACATGATCCGTTATTTATCGTATCTTCTACTGGGTGTATTTACATTGGCTACAAAGCTGAAACTACGAATAAAAAATTCGGATTTTCATTATTTAACAAAACGTGTAAGTCGCATACTGTTAGCATTATTTAATATGTAATATTTAACTAACGTTGGCTGAATTCACAATTGGTCTCGTTTCATCGTACTTATACGTCTACTGTCTCTTGATAATTTTCTCAACTTTAGTGCTAAACTTTGTCTATGTTCCTCTATGGGACTAAAATCATCTTTCTTTTTTTATCTTCGAATAAATATGGTCAATCCATCTATATCGCAGGTAATCTTAAGTTTTAACCTTTGGTCTAACTATCTACTTAATAGTTTTATGTGATATTGTGCTATGCACAAGGGTAAAGCCTCAAATAGCTCTGTGCAGAAGTTAGTGCACGATAATATTTACATTAGCTACTGAATGACTTATCAGATAATGATAATGTATAATTGTACAATATTTACCTAGGTATCTTCTTTACAAAAGTTGATCCTATATTTTAAAATTAATCGACATTATACATACATATCTACTGCAGTTTCGTTGTGTAGTCGCTACACTTTAATACTATTAATGGAACATAACATTACATGCATTTTTTTATTAGCTACAATAGTGATATACCTCTGTACCTAACCATTGACAGAACCTACTATTTAAAAATTCAATGAATTGAGAGATAATTCATAATTAAACATTTCAAAATTGACCCGTCTATAATAAATCCTTCACGTGACTCAGACTAGAATATCTGCGGGTTAGATGAATTTCAGCTCAAAAGAGCTTTCTTGGATAAAATTATTATTCAGACTTGTCATTAGTTGGCGTTTACTAATTGATGTACATAATCTATGTAGGCCTTTTCAAGTCTAAGATTTCGATTGTGCCTTACTTTCGTTAATAGGTTGACGCCATTCTCCTTTCAAGTCCGTAACGAGCAGCTACGCTTCATTGTATTCTGAAACTCGTTCAATGGTCAGTTATTTTCTTTTGCAGATGTGACCAGCATATAGCCGCTTTAGCCTATTATACAGTCCACATGTAACACAGCACGAGTAGATTAGACACTTTTAAGTAAGAGAAATCGATTGATGAAACACTGAATTTCAATATTCGGAAACACGTAGATAATGTCGAACGGATTTGATTAAAGTCGGATTTCCTTTGTGAACCTATTTGCATCGTTTAGAAATCAGATAACAGTTCGATTAATTGTTCGTAGTATTTGAAGAGCACTGTTTATATTTACAAGTTAGAATCGAAGAGGAATGTCCAGGAAAAGTTTCATACGCTCGCCGATGTCGACAATGGAGCGCTCGTCCAGCTGCTAGCTGTCCTCGCCAGTGGTTTCGTCGTCATCGGGGTCGGCTGGCTGGTGAGTGCGGCCCAGAGCGGCGAGCGCGCGCCGGGCTGCACAGAGCCGCGCCGCTAGCTGTCCCGGTTGCAGACCGCCGCCGCGCCGCTGCCGCTGCCGTGCCCATCGCGCCTACCGCGCCGAGAATTATCGTGTTCACCTCCCGGTCTGGTGTGATCTCCACCTTCAAATAGAAATCCTTGTGAGGATTACCTTAATGCCCGTTATCACTAACATTAATGCATGCCTAAATATTATTGCACTGTTGAATTTTCGGATGGGAGCTAATCCTAACGGTCAAAGCAGGTGGCGTCCAGTAGTTTCTGTCTACACATTGGTAAAAAGGCGTCATTTGGCGTGAGTTTATGTATGTATGTGAGCTGAGTATACGTACGTAGTGTTGAAAATCCTACAGCGCACTTTTATTTAGCACCACCAACTAGGTGTCGTTTTAGTACTATCCGTGAACACGGGCGACTAGCAAATAATTATATGCTACGTTAGATGTCCTGGCTCCAGGATTTTGCGATGATTTGGGCAGATTTTAACTTATATGAAGAGCTCTCTATGACAGTTAAATTACTATAAGGTTAGAGGTATGTCGTCAGTGAGAACAAAAAGGAAGGAAGGTCGTGGGATGAACCCACGACCTTTGTCAACATTACAATGGAGCATAAACATTATTTGAGACTTTATCACACATTCAATTACTATTTCAATGATAAAACAAGCGGGGATTCCTAAAAAAACAGAAAAATATCATTGTATAGTTTGAGTATGGTAGAAAATCAAGAATATAGAACAGAAACAAAGGTTCTTTTTATTAGCGAGTCCGTTATAACAACAGCTAATATGTAGTGTAGCGAAACGCTACAAGACGTAATTGCCATCACGGCTTTTTTGAGTTGACATCTGGCCGGTTAACTTAAGCTTTTTCAAATTTTCAAATTTCGACAGATAAGAAAACATAAGTGAAAGTTTCTGATGACAAATCGTGATTACAAGGAAAATCGTGGTTTTAATTTTAGTTTGGCTATTTTATAAGCCAAATTTTTAAGTGTTAATATGTTTTTCAACACACTTGCTCATAAAGTGGCTCTAATTTCACCGCAATTAGGCACATAATGACACCTGTTATCAAACTGTGACTTTTTCATTACTATTATTCACAAGCGAGATAAAGAGTTTTTTTTTAATTTATTGGTTGAGTTGCTTTGTTCTTAAAAAAGTTTTGATACAAAAAAGATCGTGCTCAATAGTACAAATGCAACACATTTCATGGAACTTCGTATTTAAATAGATAATTTCAACTTGTACGTGTTTAATAAATAAAACTTTCACTCAAATATAATTTTTGTTTTATAAAGAAAACTTAAAATTCCCCATTTTGTACGTGGCTAAAACGCTATCCGCGAAAAGCCAAAAAAAAAAATTCATTCTTTTTAGTCTATGGGCGGTCGCCATTGTTGGATGCGCGCGCATAGGAAAACTGATTAATTTTGCCCGCCATTGCGAAACAATTTTCACAACCCGTTTTCACTGTTGGAAATGATTTTTTAGTATTATTTTCTTCACAAGTGTGTTGAAAAACGTCGTATGATACACGTGTGTATTGATGATTACCGTCCTCGGCTCTCTTAAGACCCTCACCTAACGGCTCGGGACTCAATGGCGCCTCAGCGGTAATCACCAACGTTACACACTTGTACCATAATGTACTATTATACCATTCCCCCTCTAAAAGGCTTATTTTATTCACTGAAAACAGTGAATATAAAGCACTTTTAATCACTGTTTTGGTGTTTGAATTTAGAACACACCAATATAATATTCAAACTTCATCTCAATGATATACAACCTCCTTGCGCATGAAATATTTGATACAAACTTAGATAGATATAGAGTTAGAGATAGAGTTAGAGATAGAGATAGAGTTAGGGATAGAGTTAGAGATAGAGTTAGAGATAGAGTTAGAGATAGAGATAGAGTTAGAGATAAAGATAGAGTTACAGATAGAGTTAGAGATAGGGTTAGAGATAGAGTTAGAGATAGAGATAGAGTTAGAGATAGAGTTAGGGATAGAGTTAGAGATAGAGTTAGAGATAAAGATAGAGATAGAGTTAGAGATAGAGTTAGAAATAGAGTTAGAGATAGAGTTAGAGATAGGGTTAGAGATAGAGTTAGAGATAGAGATAGAGATAGAGTTAGAGATAGAGTTAGAGATAGAGATAGAGATAGAGATAGAGTTAGAGTTAGAGATAGAGATAGAGTTAGAGATAGAGTTAGAGATAGGGTTAGAGATAGAGTAAGAGATAGAGATAGAGTTAGAGATAGAGTTAGAGATAGGGTTAGAGATAGAGTTAGAGATAGAGATTGAAACACAAGTGCTGTTACCTAGGTCAGGGGTCAGGGTTTCACATTTTTTTTTGTAAATTTTGAAGGTAATAAACCCATTTATTTATTATTATTCCTTGTGCCGCTTCAATCTTTCTTTTTCTCGTAGTCATGGTATAAAATATAGTATGCAACTCTTGAATAAAACGGATTTATATCGAGGGCCATGAATCACTCGCGTCGCTCATGATTCTAACACTTGAATCACTCGCTATGCTCGTGATTCAATCAACATGAATCACTCCCTACGGTCGTGATTCAGTCGTTAGAATCCTTCACTTACTTGTGATTCATCTACGGCCCTCGCATTAAATCCTCCTTTTATTCACTAGTTGCATAATATACTATTGTCTTTTTGTGTGTGCCTTTGGTCGTGTCCTCCCGCAAATATAGCGTGGATTATCTACACAGTATACTGTTAATTTGATCTCCTTTCATAATTCTGCATATTACTGCAGAATTATGAAAGGAGATGTTGTTAGAAGGGTAATTACAACCTTTTTGTATTATTTTATATACTTTCGGTGTATTTTTACTTTAAAAAGAAATTCTACGTATTAATGCGGCGTTAATTGTTTTATTCTTTTTTTTTACGCCACAGTATGTAGTCATAATAAAGTCAATCCGTGCGAATAATATAAAAAAAAAGACAAACATCAGATCAAAGTCACGTTTCATTGTTTTATTTCAGATCAAGATAAACAGCAGCACTGAAATATATTTTATTTCTCAGAGCTTTAGTAATCTCTTTGTTTCCAGATATATGATTTACCTATAAAAATATGTAGGTCTTTAGTTGTAAAATAAAATATAATAATTATGTATAACGACGTGGGTCTAAAATGGCAGGTCGAGTCGACCCGTCTGTAGAAAGGCAACAATTTAATTTTGACAGTACCTTTATTTCGTAGCAATAATGCTGTTCTCATAGTTCAAATGTTATTAGTTTAATACTGACAGGTGTTTAACGCATAGACATAGAGAATGGACTAAGCATAACCCTCATAAAATTGACCACTTCATAGAAAGAGACAAAGCCACTGAGCGGCCAGAAACCGTCGCTTTTCTGCAATTCGTAGAGACTGCTAGCCCGTGACGTGACCAAATCAGAATTCTTGCAAAACACATCTCTGGCTGCACTATCGTTTTATCACTCTCATTTTTATCTTCTTACAGTCATTATAACATATAACCCCCACAAAATTGACCACTCCGAAAAAAGAGACAAAGCCAATCTGCGGCCAATGACCTTCGCTTTTCTGCAATTCGTAGAAATTGCTAGCCTGTGACGTGACCAAATCAGAATTCTTGCAAAAGACAACTCTGGCCGCACGACCGTTTTATATCTCTAATTTTTATATTCTTACTGTCATTATAACATATAACCCTCACAAAATTTACCACTCCGAAGAAAGATACATATCCTCTATGCGGCCATAGACCGTCGCTTTTATGTAGTTCGTAAGGATTGCTAGCCTGTGACGTGACCAAATCAGAATTCTAGCAAAAAACAAATCTGGCCGCATTATCGTTTTATCTCCTTAATTTTTATCTTCTTACAGTCATTATAACATATAAACCTCACAAAATTGACCACTCCCAAGAAAGAGACAAAGCCACTCTGCGGCCAATGACCGTCGCTTTTCTGCAGTTCGTAAAGATTGCTAGCCTGTGACGTGACTAAATCAGAATACTTGCAAACGACAACTCTGGCAGCATGATCGTTTATCTCTCTCATTTTTATCTTCTTACAGCCATTACTTGTACAGGAAATGCTCAATCCATTCTCTATATAAATCATTTTCCGGAACCGTACTTGTGAGAGTGTGGTCTGTTCAGGGTCGGATCGCTCTTCGAGCACGGTGTCCAGTTCCAGCGTGGGTGGCGGGCGCGGCGACCGGATCAGACTGACTGCTCGGGGCTTCGACCTCAACGGAGACATCTTCACCACGGATAGTTCCCCTCGGTCCAGCTCGCAATTCCGCCGCCTCGCACGTTCCCTGTTCGACACAATAAATATAAACACACACCATGCTTGCTGGACACAAAAGGGTGCAAGAAATTATATAATAAATAAAGAGGCTTCTGATTCTGATGCATGTGTCTTGACAATACAGTAGTTAAACACTTGAAGAAAAGTGACGCTACTGGTAGATATCTGGCTTTGAAGATAATTAGGTACTTGGATTTGTACTGAGACTGCTTCGGATGGCGAGATTTTTATCATCTGGAGTGATTTTGCCAGTTAAACGGCGTCCAGTCAAGCTAAGAGGTTTTATGCTCTTCTTTGGTTGAGATACCTACAGATGATACAACAGTATTTCTGTAAATCATGTGTACGTAATTATGTTTGTAAACTTATCTAAATATGGAACGTCATCTGAATTTCATTTCCTATTTCTATCCACGTGGCCATCAGGCACAATAATCTCTTTTCCAATTCTATACGATAAAATATTCATTTTATAAGTCTGCAGTGCGCAAAATTGCTTCAAATAATCCGTAGGAGCAGTGAAGCTGAATTTAACAACAGCTGAGCACGATTCAGCTGAATCAATCATCATTATCACGCACATTACGTGTAACTGCTTCCCTTCCGGAACACATATGCGGTATTAGCGTCACTCTACGCTATAAGGCAAAATCATTTACAAAAATCATGCGCGTCATATCTTTTATATTATGTAAATAAGCCCTTGTCTTCCCAACTTATCTTTTACTCGATCGAAAAAGTAGTCGAGAAAACGCCCTGAATCAAGTAGCACGTGAAAAGGTCTCGCGATGTCCTAAATCAACGAAATTTGACCTCTAAGCAAACGAGCAATCCCTGAAGAATTTATCGTAGAGAACATTACGTTATCGGGCCGGCCAAGTGTACGACCATTGTGGTTCAGTAAATGGCTTGTGATTTCATTACATCCTTGTCATTACAATACACTCCTAACTCACCTCGCCATCTTGGCTCTCCTCCTCAAACAGGAGATAACGGTGAGCGCTAACAATGGGAAGCCGAATATGCACGATACTATCGGCACTACTATCGATTCCGGCGTCACTGGAACAATAAAATAGTAGTTTATGAAACTGGTGCATAATGAGGGGTATTAAAACATGAGTGTGTGTTTAAAAACCGAGCCATAGGCGAGGTTTTTAATAGCTTTTACACGAATGTTTTAATACCTAGTTATGTGCAGTTTCATACACTACTTTATCTACACTCATAAATTGGGATTGAACCTACTAAATACCTCTTTTTGCATTTTCCATGCCATAAAATCGTGATAGCATTTGTCATATACTTTTCTCGACTTTGCTGGTAATAAATTAAGAGTAATTTCCTTCGCCGCATCTAAGATATCGGGCGGAGTCAAATTTCCTTCACATTCACTGGTATCAGACATTTCACACACAATAATTTAAATAACTCATGAAATTCAGTACAGCAAAACTTGCAAAACGTATGAATGGCGCCAAGACCCAGCACAGCACCGCATTAACCGCGCATGCGCTAAGGCTTAGCACGCACTGCGATCTTTATTCGCGCGATTTTTTTCCGCCCATTCTGCGACCTATGTAATTGTATGAAGTTGTTCGCATCGGTAACGAAATCGTGCGGAAATAATTCCGCAAGAAATCCGTGTTTTGCCACAGAATCCACCGCACCACGGCGCGAATTTTATTCGCCCAAATATTTTGAACTCTATGAACAGGTAGAAGGAAACAAAATTCGCGCGAATAAAAATCACAGTGCGTGCTATGTCTAAAGCGGGCATTGTCATAGACAATTTAAAATTGGAATCAAATCTTTTTATAATAGGTACTATAATAGCTATTTATGCAACTGTTACGTTATGGGCGGTCTTTTAATACAAGTGCCATTTTTCGGTACAAGCGTAGCGCGTACCGAAATAGGTGGGCACGAGTTATTAAAAGACCAATAACGTACAGTTGCATACAAGATTTTATCTACGAAGAAAGGAATAAAACACAGATATAGACAAATAAGTATTTCAGGAAGTGTGTTTAAGTATTTCATTTCTCTTATACATGTCTTGATTTCATTTCTGGTAGTAAATTATTTGTAGCCGCAACTGCTCTATTTGTTATATCTGGTGGAGTATTTTCAATATCACTTAATATTGAAGACATTTTTAATAAAATTTGGAATAAAATTTCACTCAGAAAATTTTGCCCGCGTCCATTTTATTTTTATTTAGTCTTTATTAGGTATAAGGCAAAGATCTTGTAGCCGCAACAGCCAAATAGTATACGATACTTTTGTTCTAAACTTGTTCCATTTTTAAAAACATCATTTACATTGTCTTGATTTCGAAGTAATATTATAGGCACCTGGCTGTATGTTCAGAATTTCTTTGCTTGTGTTTTAGAATTTATGAAGATTCGCATAATGCAACCCGATGTCGTTATGGGTATCATAATGAAACCGCTGTCAATTTTGTAATTCGAATATAACGAAACCGAAGTAGATAAAGTACGTTTATAGTCTATTCCTCTTGCGATTTCCTGTAAACAAAGGATGGCGATAAGTCACAATACATGTGTAGCAAGCAGGATATAAACCAACATACTCAATGAGTTCCAACAATGTGCGAAGTTGAGGCCTATAAAAACAAGGCGTGTCGCTTTTGTTTCACTATTTGTATTTGTTTTTCATCTACATAATAATATTTGAGTTTCATCCACAGGTGTGTGTCAACATGCACCTTGGCAGCTAATAACAAAACTTTTTTTCAATTGCACATTTGGATCGTAAAACATGCAGATGTTTTGACGACATTCACCGCTCGTTGAAATACAGAGCCACAATTTACAACGGACATAAATATTTGGTCGTGTTTACTGGTCGTTTTTTACCTCGCTACTATTTTAAATTTTTAAATGTAGCTCGGTAATGAGAACAGAGTGAAATTGAGCCGAGAGATGAGGATTTTTCTAAACACTTTGTGGCAGCTAAATAAGTGAGCAAACGCGCTGACAATGCGATAGTGAGCCAAACATTTGCTTATATATTGCATACTTATTTGAAGCTTTTCGTTACATTTTTGACGTAGCGTGATGAGGTGTAACTGCATAATGATGATATTATGTGGTGACTCTTTATTTCATGCTTTTAAATCTGTTGACCTGTTCCATACAAAACATTTTGTGGAGTACATTTTTTGCAGTCCTATTTTCTTCATATTTATATGCTCTGCAATTTCAAACTCAAATTTAGCTGCTCTTAGTTTCAAATTGCTGAACAGCACACGTAGATTTGGTCTACATAACTGATTGAGATTCAAATAATGTGATTGTAACTTATTCCACGAGATATTTATAACTATTCATAAATAGTTCAGCAACTTGTCTAGCTAGTCAAAAACTAATTAATAATAGCTGAAATAATTAATTGAGAACAAACAGACTGATTTGATCCTCCATCTTATTTCGTTTGTCAAAAACAGTTGATCGACAGAGAGAGAGCATTCAAAGTTTGAAACACGCGAAAATTGGTTAACGCTACGTTCAGTTTCAGTTACTTGAAAAACTGAAGTTAATTAATTAAATCTTAGTTGGAAGGTATTTAATTAAATATGCCAGAACTTATTGCAGTGTTAGCAACTTGAATGTTCTTGAGTTATGTGTCTAGAGGTTTATATTTAAAGGGATAATGGCTCCTGTTTAATTGAGTCTAGAAAGCTTATTAAAAAATATCTAATATTTAAATTGTTTTCTATAATTATGAACCAATTACTAGCCGGATAAATAACATGTTCATATCTTGATTAAGTACTAAATGTTATTTCCAAGGTCTTTCTAACTTTAATTTCAAAGAAAGTAATTCCAATCGTCGTTGGGCTAAAAATACTCCTTTATTATCAAAAGCCAGTAGAGCAACATGGCCGGGTTTACAACGTGTGCAGCACTTAAGATGTGGAGCTCGAGGCACAGGCAGCTAAGTGCGGAGCCTTGTCTGCGATAAATGAGACCAATATTAAACAAGACACCGGCTGTTTGTACCAGCGCTGCAGGCCAGGCGAGATGTTACGACAAATTGCTTGTACGATTGCTGGCTGTACGGAATTATACACCAAGGGCAATCATATATCCGTATTAGAAAATAGCTACCTCTAAGACGAGAAAATAATAAACGAGCTGGCTTATTTGAGACCCAGACGAAAAACATCTCTCGTTTACTTTCATAAATAAATCTGACACTGATCTCGGTAATTAAATCAACCTTTTGAGACTAAAAAAAGAATATTTCGTGAGAACGTAACTTAGCTTCCCCTTCCACCCTAATTACTTTTTCATTTTTTTCACTTTCTCGCTAAAACGAGCCGGTCGGCATAATGACGACGTTGGCAACCCGAGCCGGCGCCCCAGTTCCTGATAATAATCAGGCAAATTTTAAGCCACCAGGATATTTTTCTGCAATAATGGTGCTATTCAAAATATCACAATAACAGCTTCAAGCTTTGTTAAAAACCAATTACTTTCGATATTAATCTTTTGGCTAATCTAACGACTCCTATTGTTCCATGGTATTTATATCTGAAAAGGCCCTTTGTTTTATGTAATCAAGTTGTTATCTTTAAAACCAATACCATTAATTCCTGAATTGGTTCACAATACCCGTAATGTATTGACCGCCCCCTCCCCGGTCTAATTAACCACATTGGAGAGTGAAGTAGAAACAGATTTCGATTACCACTGAACTTACACGATTAAGTTGTTGCAAATTACCCATTTAATCACTCTTGTAGTCAGTCATTAGACACGCTACCAACTTGTACAGTTCTACTTGGGTTGTACTAAGTTTGTACACGCTCGAATCGGCAACGTCTAATCTATTTATGTAGTTAACGATAAATTAATTGGTGGTTAATCTGTTTCTACTAGTACAATTAGGTGTGAAATACTTTTATCATAATTATGTGTCAGGATTTGTTAAGATTTCATCATCATCATCATCGATTATTTCAGCCGAAAGACGACTGCTGAACATAGGCCTCCCTCAAGTGTCACCATTACAGACATAAATCTAACTAGATAACGCAAGTCCCTCCATCTGTATAAAAACCAAACGTGCCTGTATAAATACCAATGAAAGAAAACATTTACAATGCCTCGGCCAACTTTTTATATACATTCTTTACAGCTCAATATGGCATAAAAAGGCATTTTTATAGATTTCGGTGGATTTCCGGTGCCGATAGTGCTAAATGATCATGAAATCATTTTTCGTAACTTTAGTCCGTTTTTTGGCACGCGAAGTACATACAATTGCGTCATCTAGTTAGATTTATGTCTGTGGTGACCATAATGACCGTTCCTTAGCGTCCCGTCTCCAGCAAATTCCCAAAACCTTAACCAGGTCATCGGTCCGCCTAGTGTAAAGAGTTATTAAACGCTCAAGTGTTTTCTTATCATTAGATGTAAGTATTTCAGATACAGACACACTTTCCCTTAAATCCCTGCCCATATCAACGGAAATTACAGTCATTACTGTAAGTTTGGAAACTACGTTTATTCTAAAATAACTTTTGTAAGGGACGGATGGGACTGTTTGCTTGACATTTTGCCCCTTCTCAAAGTGAACAAACTATATATATAAAGCTGCCGAATTCGGTATACGTGACAATATAATAGTCAAGTTAGAAATAGAAGCCGTAAGTTGCTTCCAGAAACTTGAAAGGTCGCGCAAATATAACGAGCCATTTAACACTGAGCTATATCTTCTATTGTGTGGCAATGTGGCTTCGGTCCTCCAGTATCATGTATTTGTCGTTTCAGATAATCTCCACAAAAGGTAAATACCTGTCCTACTTACATATCAGTCCGGAACAATTTCCCGCGCGTTTATAAATATGATGTTTACCTACTTTATAAAAAGGTTGAGTTTTGGAGGGAGTTAAATAGGATAAACATTCAGTCAAAAAAAAAAAAAGTTTTTTTTTATTGTCAGATTGGCAAAACTGTTTCCCATTTTGGAGCGGAGTTTGAGTTACATCTGTTATTTAGTTTAAATATAGTGCTGTTTTTATTTATATCATATCTAGTGCGTATTGAAAATTTCATAATGGACAAAAACATCGAACAAAGAGTTTGTCTTAAATTTTGCATCGCCAATGGAATTTCGTGTTCGGAGTAACTGAAAATGTTACAGAAGGCTTACGGTGAATCGACTTTATCAAAAACACGAGCTTATGAGTGGTACAAAGTGTTCAAAAGCGGTCGAGATGTGATGTGAGATTAGTCTCGCACTGGTAGGCCATTTACGTCTGCAACTGAAGTTAACATCGCAAAAGTGAAGGAAATAGTGACTGAAAATCCTCATTCAAGTTTGAGAGAGATAGCCGGCGAACTTTCTGTGTCTTACGAGTCGGTCCGTAACATTTTAAATAATCACTTGGGTATGAAACATGTTTCCGCTCAGCTAGCCCCAAAAGACCTGAATTTTCTCTAAAAACTTAATAGCATAAGAGTCGCTGAGGACATGTTAGAACGAATAAATTCCGACCCAATATTCATGAAACGCATTGTTACTTGTGATGAGACGTGGGTTTACGAGTTTGACATGCAAACTAGTCAATAAGCTTCGGCGTGACGCTTTCCAACTGAACCGAAACCGAAAAGACCACGCCGAAGTCGATCAAAAGTCAAAGTCATGTTGACTGTTTTCTTTGACTATCGCGGTGTAGTGCACTCGGAATTCTTGGCGGAAGGTCAAACGGCAAATAAAGTATATTATTTGAGCGTAAAGCGGCGTTTAAGGGAGCAAATTAGACGAAAAAGGTATGAAAATGCTTGGCTTTTGTCACGATTGCTTGCCCTTCGCACAAGGCCATTGTGGACGAATTTTTACCAAAAACAACAAATACTTCGAGCAACCACCTTACTCACCAGATATGGCTCCAGCCGACTACTTTCATTTTCCCAAACTCGAATTACCACGCGGCAAGAACTGAATTCGTTTCCGAAAAAAGCGTTTAAAAATGTTTTGATGATTGGATTATTCGTTGGCGTAAATGTATCGTTTCTGAAGGAGCATACTTTGAAGGTGATAAAATAAATTTGGATGAATAATTAACATTTTGTTTATTATTGATCTTTTTCCGGTACTTTCTTGACAGAATAGTATAATTAGTTTAAGGTATTAACGGCGTAATAATGTTCGGGAAAAGAGCATACAATTCTCGCTCTTTGCTCGCTGGAAGGGATCGAATAGTAAGGATGGGCAACAGATTCCTTTATAGCATTTCTATTTCCAGACATTTTTGAGTTGTGTTTGGTTTGTTGCTGCTATAAAAGTAATACTCCGTTTATTTGCAGAATAAAAGGAGCCTACGATTTACATATTATAACACTCGGTGATAGGGTAGCTTTGTATTATGTGAAACAATTTTATGTAATTCAAGCAGTATTTTCGGACATTGATGATTAAAACCATGTAAACTTACAAAAAATTAACATTTTGTCTATTTACAATGAAAATTTGGATTTGATAATTGCTCATCGCCGACTTATAGATAAACTATGTTTATTGTTATCTCACCCGTGGGGTATATAATGATGGGTGTGGGTGACCTTTTGTTGTTGGTGCTGGGTTTGGGCACGGGTGGGCCAACATTGTTGGCCGTGGTGCTGGTGGTTGGCGCTGGCGTGCTGTTGGCGAAGCGCTCCAGCACGCGCAGCGGCGCGCGGCGTTGACGTCGATGCTCGCGTCATTCAGATGTTTTAAAGCTCAGACAATCCGCAACGCGATAACGCGACAGCCATGCGACGAAATTGTTCTAATGATAAGTAGTGCAACACAACGATGTGTCCACGAAGCCATGAAATTAATGGTAGTCGTATCGTTGTCGTGTTGTGCCTGTCTGTGGGTTCTTTAATATTATTCGGATGATGACGTTAGTTACCAACACCAGTTTAAAAGAAAATAAATTAGATAAATTTTCTGGCAGATAAGCTGACTCATCCGGAGGTGGTGAAATTGGCCATTAGCTAATGTAAACTGCGTAAAACTCATTAATGTTAAAGTATTGCTGGTTGGTATTTAATGGTGTCTTACTTTCAGGATTGCCTGAAATAAACAGTTTAGCTTAGTACTTTTATTTCTGCTGATTAAAAATAGGTCACGGGGCGAACTGAAACTCTAGACTGTCTTTCTATCAGCGGACGCGATAGTCGAATTGCCAAAATGTAAAGTATTAATCACGTGCCATTTTGATAGTGCTTACATTCCCAATCTTACTTCTTATTAATATTATAAATGTCAAAAGTTTGGATGGATGAGTATGTGCATGTATGTTTGTTCTCAATCTCTCCAAAATGGCTGAAATTAGTGCATAGATAGATTAAATAATATGACTTAAGAAACAATTCATAAATTCTATTTAGGGGGAAAACATTTTGCAGTCAAGTGAGTGTGTGGAGCTAGTGTCTGTTAGGTGTTAACCTATATTACAGATCACCAGGTCCTCACCCCATGAACAAATAGGGATAACATAACAAATACTACCACCATAATATTCCAGGGATTCTAAAGTACGTCACTCGAGTTTAAAAATAGTGTTGCTCCCGAGGTTGATACTCTACTTTGTATCACCCTCTATAAGTAAATAAGTAAGTGCAATTTATGAACAAGAACGTTACGTTTATTTATTTATTTACTATTAGGGACTATAAGACATAACATATAAATAATTGGAGGCTAATGTTGTTATTTGAACAATTATGGAAGTGCATCATAACAATTTATTAGTATCATCCGTTACAGTTGTAGATTTATTTTTTAATTTGGTTCGTGCGCGGTTTTCCAACCAGTCACTAATTCAATACAATATTCCCGTGTGTCCAAAATAGAATTACAGTCGCTCATTAGCCATTCTCCTTATACATTCGTCGTAATCGATTTTAACGATGTAATCCTATTTTGGACCGCATGGTTAATGATTAATCTCTTTGCTGATTGGTACATTTACTAACAATATCCACATTCCAAATTCAAATCACTTTTATTCCCTAGGGATTATTGAGCTATTGTAGTCCCTGTTTACAAGTACGAAGAATAAACTAGCTCTTTTTGAATAGATGTGACAAAAAAACCACAAGATAAGTAAGTCATAAGTCGCTGGCAGAAGCTAGTTTATTATACATTTTTGTCTGTTGATAGAATGTCATTTGTCTAGTGCCTCTGGCCCACAGACTACTTAGAGATACTACGTATCTCTGACCCCACTGAGCAATTGAAGGCGTAACCTCATCCAAATTATCGAGAATCTTCAAATTAGGATCTGCTCGGGTAAACCTCACGTCCATTATCATGTTTTTGTCGTTTCGGATAAGCTCCACAGGAAGGTGAATACTTGTCCCACTTACACATCAGTTCGGCAAAATTACCCCCGCGTTTATAAATATGATGCCTGCCTTAAAGGGAGTTAAATAGGTTATTTAATTAGTTTCACGTATCAGTTGTAGCCGTGTTCAGAAAAAGAGTACCGACGAAATTATCTCTGTGTAAAGGGAGGCAGGGACAAGAGCAGGGTGTGTTATCACCGCCACGTTGAAGAATATAATTTGTTTATTGCCTCTGGGTAATTGAAGTCTTTATCTCATCTATATTATCAAGAATCTTCGAATTAGAATCTGAATCTAGTCGGGTAACCTCAAAACAAACACTTGAGTGAACCGTTAACACTAATAAATAAATTTAGTTACCATGAATCTGCATATTTTACTGTGTACCAGCTATTACAAGCCGTAGGCAGTAACAGTTATTTGATGGAGACGAATCAGGTATAGTTAACCTGGGGTTGGGTTTAACGCGTCGAGTTTAACGCAGGCCAGGCAGGTTTAACGTATTGTAATTAATATCTGTACTAAAATTTGCTTCAGAAGGCATTCTTCCACTTTGATGTAATTACACAAGGTTTATTAATTATAAAACACTAATAAAAAACATGAACTGTTTCATAAATTTTCATCAGGAAAATATAGAACTTTGTATAAGTAGTTTTTTTTGATATTTCATGTTTCGTAGTAGGGTATTTTGTTTTATAATAACGCTGTATCTATTTTGGAATGTATGTAGATACCTACGGAAGATATACTTAGTTACACTCGTTATTTTGTCGATAAAACCGCTTCAATGATACAAGAGGATGAAATGAAACGTAACAAAAAAGGTTGAGTATCGCTACGGCTTAACACTTGAGGTGCTCGCAGCAATTCGGAGCTCGTACTCGGAGCTACTCCAATGTTCTCCGGATCCTCGTGTTGGCAATTTGTTCTTTATTGTAACACGTACATAATTGTATTATATTGTACGAACAAAGGTAATACAATCCTATTTGTAGTGCAGGTTAATCTTAAATACACACATATCTACCAGCCTATTATTGTTATACCACTGCAGCGGCAATTCCACAGGCTCATTGTACCACTGCAGGCAGGGCTCATTCTTCTTCGCAGAGTTGCCATGAGCATTGATCACGACACTTGTTCAAGGCAAAATGGAAGATATTGTCAACCGTGTTGGTAATTTATGCATTACTTTTTGATTAATCTAAATAATAAAGATACCAATGTTATAATTTAATATAGAATTTTCATCTTTGCATCCCCAAGTCTACCTTCAAGTTTTCGAGCGTCAATCAATTTTATTTTAATATCAAATATTGAATCGGAATCGTCGATTTAATTTCGTTATTATTGTTGGTCGGTCGAATCCGATGAGTTGTTTGGAAAGGTATTTGTTACTCGACGTTTGGGAATAATAATGAGGCTTGATTTATTTATTTATTCAGAGTTAAATTACAATGGCTGAGCTTTCCAAATATTCAATTGGTGGAAAACTCTGGGTTTGTAGGGTTCCGTACCCGAGGGGGGCAAACGGAGCCCTATTACTGTCACTCACGTGTCTGCCTGTCTGTCCGTCGTCTGTCACACAGGTTTTACAGCCAAACGGTTGGAACTACAGTCTTAAGTTTTTCCACATTTTATGCATCTTGTTGCCCAATTTTTTTTTTAAGTTTCACTCCTATACAGCTAAAGGGGGGACAGTGAAAATAACAATAACTTGTCTCATCGAGTGAGATATCGTTGTTTAGAGCTCGTTGATTAGATAAATAATGTATTTTTAAAAAATTAATGTTATAAAACAAAGGAATGAGTCGCCAAACAATTCAGCTACTTTTTACAGGATTTTGTTCCGAAGATTTTTTTAACTTTCTATCGATCGATAAACTTGAAATTTGGTGATAATGTTTATTATTACGTATATTTTACCAACAAATACCAATATATTGATAAATCAGATTTTTCTTTCAAATGCCCTCTGTTTTCCTATTAAAACCTACTTGTTTTTGCGGTTTGATACGGAACACTAAATGTGCGAAGTCCGTAAGGTACGTACCTGGTCGGTTTTTAGGGTTCCGTACCCAAAGGGTAAAAATGGACCCAGTTACTAAGACTCCGCGGTCCGTCAGTCTGTCTGCCTGCCTGTCTGTCCGTCTGGCACCAGGCTGTATCTCATGAACCGCTAGAGCTAGGCAGTTAAAAATTTCACGGATGAAGTATTTCTGTTGCCACTATAACAACAAATACTAAAAACAAAATCAAATAAATATTTAATTGGGGTTTGCATACAACAAACGTGATCTTTTTGCCGTTTTTTGCGCTAATGGTACGGAAACTTTCGTGCGCGAGGCCGACTTGCACGTGGCCGGTATTTTTCCATAGATGCGCTGATTCAGATCGAGTCAGAATAGATAGATTATGATGTTGATCATAATAATAGTATCAGGGTCAATCCCAATAATCTTTGTTTTTTCCCCAAAAATATGTAACGAAAAACCTACACAGAATTGCAATTTTCCACTCTATATTTTACAACAAGCCACAGCCACTACAAAATATCTGAACTAGTTGAAACTTCACTCAAATGTGGAAATACAAAATGTAACTGGATTTTTTTTATAGGGATGCCATGTGAAGTAGGGACGGCGGAGCCCAACACAGCGCGAACGTACTGACATCTATTGAAAAAGTTAGGCAGTTGCCCTCACAAGATTAATTTGGTTTCAAACGTACAAGTTTGAAAGTTCTGATGGAATGTTATTTATAGTGTTATTGACTGTTGGGAGACTTTAACTTTGTTTATGAAATGCTATGTAATATTTCTCGGCTCGGTTTGTTGTTTCCTTTTAATTTAATAAGAACAAGATTTATAGGCATTCGTTTACTGTAAATATCCGTTACATGTATATGTAGTAAAGTCCGTGTTTCTCCTGAGTTCTTCTAAGATTTTGATGCGGACATCGAACTATTAGGGTTCTCGTTTAACACCCAGGCTATTTTTTTAAAATATATTTTCGATGTACAAAAACGACTATTCTACAGATTTATTATACGTATTGATTTTACACCAATTAGGTACATTAATTTAAGTGATCGTTTAAATTCGCAATAGTTCGATGTCCGCATCAAAATCTTAGAAGAACTCAGAATTCTTACTTAGTTTTTGTTTCATCGCAATCAAAAGTTAGAGGAATTTAAAGTGTTCAAGAAGTAAAATAACGCAACATACGCAATTAAGATACTCGGACTGTTGAACTCCATATTAGATAGATGGCGTAGTGCATTTCGCGTCATTTTCTAAATGGCGGTGTTAAGATTTTCAGCGGAAGAATGAATATCAAAAAAAGATCGGCCAAGTGCGAGTCGGACTCGCGCACAAAGGGTTCTGTACCATTATCGCAAAAAGGGGGAAAAAATCACGGTTGTAGTATGGGAGCCCCAGTTAAATATTTATTTTATTCTGTTTTTAGTATTTGTTGTTATAGTGGCAGCATAAATACATCATACTACATAATACAATTTCAACGCACTATTGTTCTGCACGTGGAAATAAACGACACTACCATAATCCTTTTCACTAGCATCCGCGAAACCCAAGATAGTAACGACGCTATCCGCGATTATGCCTACGTCACGTGGGATCTTAAATCAGCAAGCGAAGGGAGTTCTTCCCGGAAACGAGTCCACAAGTTGACAATGTCTTTTGGCGGACTTTCATCCCAATCACCACCGCACAACCAAAGCTGCTTGATTAGGAGTTTAGCATACAATACGACGGGTGCGACGAACCCCATCAAGTCCCATATTCTTGCGACACATGACAGTATGCTACGCTTAGTACAACTATGCGAAGGTGTACCAATTTTCATACTGAACAGGTCGCTTGTGGGAGACCAACACAGGCCAAGTACCTTGTGTTCATCAGACTCACCGAATTCCTTGACAACTAGCAAACGATACGAGGGCGGAATCGAATCCAGAAACGTTGGCGAATTACTCGTCCACTTGACAAGTTCAAACTAGCCAGCCTGCATCAGACCGATCATCTTAGATGCGGTAGACATGGCTTCGGCCTCGCCTTGGACCGAATATACAAAATCATCCATGTAAATGAATGATGAAAATACCAGTATCGACAATGTCTCTAGCTTAGGGTAAGCGTTACCCTAGTCGGCTGCCAATTGTCTTATGGTGCGAAGCGCGTGAAATGGACTGGACTTAAGTCCGAATAATACTCGATTAAACTCCAAAAACCTAAAGGTTGCAGTGGGGAAAAGCGATATAGTATGCGCTGAAAACGTCTATCACATTCTCGAACACCGATGCTTAAGAACATTTGACGAATATCAGCCAGAAGTGCGATCAAAAACAAACAAAAATTAACATTATTGTCGAACAAACTTCTTTGAAGATTTTGACCACCATACAAAAGATCGTTAAGTGAAATATTATTAGTAGTCTTGCAACTACCATCGAGAACAACGCGCAATTTAATTGTGGTCTTATCTTCTCGGACGTCGCCGTGATGTGGTATAAAATACAACTGCGAGGCTTCTAAGTCATCAGCTACGGGTGAAATAAAACCCTTTTCTAAGTATTCGTGAATTACATTATCGTACGCCACCCGTAACTTCGGTGAAGCCTGCATCTTTCGTTCCAGACAATAGAAGCGGCGTTCGCTTGCTTGTCGAGAATTACCGAGCGAGAGTGTATCACCCTTAAGGGCAGGGCCACAACATAACCACCGTCGCCATCATGAGACGTCGTGCGGGTATAAAATTCTTCACATGTTTTATCATCTGGGCTGAGTACCGGAAGGACGATCACTTCCTCCAACTCCCAGAACCTTCGAATAACCGAGTCCAACGGATCAGCAGTACAGCAGTAAGATACGGTCTCGTTTCGATCAACGCAGACCGGAGCCTTTCCCACAATGACATAGCCTAGGACAGTTTCCAATGCGAGAGGTGAAATATATGAGAGCCGCCCTTGGACTCGATGCGACAACAACAAGTGTGGAAAAAGTGATGCTCCTATCAGTAGTTCAATTGTGCCAGGCGTAGAATAAATATCGTCAGCCAACGGCTACCCAACAAAATTCGACAGATGTGAAACATTAACCCCGACAGTGGGCAAACGTTTAGTTATTTTATCAAGTACCAACGATTCGATATTATAATTGATATTACGATCAAAACGCGAATAAAACTTCAGCATTGTGGAACCCTGAATAGGTTTGCTTGAACCCCCTATTCCCTTCAATATCGAGCAATTGGGTCCAAGATTCAAGCTCAAACCCAAGCGGCGACAGCATTCGCTGGTAACAAAATTGCTCTGTGAAGCACTGTCCAATATGGCGCGCACAGTATGTTCACGGCCACGGTTATCCCTAACTTTGACTAGAGCTGTAGCCTGGAGCACCGTCACAGCACTATTGTTTGACAGCGGGCCGGAAGCGCGCACGTAGATTTCGCGTGGCTAGCTCCTGCAGGGAGTGAGGCTTGCGCGGTCGACGCTCGCGGAGCGTACGAACTATTATTATTAATAATAGTTCGTACCAAACAATTAATACATAATATCTAATTATGTATTAATTGTTTGGGAACGATTTGTTTTTACGAATTTAAAACGATCATTCGGTTTGTAACCTTGAAATACGGCACATGTGGGTCATGTTGACCGTTGCACAAAGAGCAAGCGTCACTAGATGTGGTATTTGTCGTGTACGCACAAGTCACCGTGGATCTTGAATGCTTAGGATTTGTATCTATTTCTCGAAGATTTATTTTTGCAGCTTCATGTTTCACAGATGAACTACGCTGTAGTATCTTAATGTGATCGCGTACAAACGAAATTAAAATGTCAAAGGAGGCTATCTGACAACTACGTGTATTTGACTCGAAAGCGCGTGCGGTATCAAAGTCCAATTTCTTAAATGCAATGGACAAGAAAACAAAGTCCGAGTGATCATCGAGTTTTAAATGCTTTAAAGCGGCGACAGACGAAACAAATTTATCTAAAAACGCCTCTAAATTGTTAGGATTAGCGGTCGAAATTGGTTTGAAATCAAATATTTGATCCAAATATGACGTCGCTGTGGAGGGGCGGACCATCAAGATGCGCTACAGGAAGCGCTCGAGAAACCCCCACTCTCCCCGGAGCTCCGGAAATCCTACACTTCTGTCCAAAACTCCATGTGGGCATCAAGCGATGCTCGATTGAGGACCAGTCCCCACTAGTTCAGTGCACAAAGTGCCTTTCATATGGACACAATAAGTCCATATGCAGGGCTGCAAAAGAAGTCTGCGGCTACTGCAGTGGACCGCACAATATCAGGGACTGCCTCACTCAAGCGGACGGCAAACAGCCCACATGCGAAAACTGCAAGGTAGCACACGGGACGGGCAGCGACCTGGCATACACAGCGTTCAGCGAAGATTGCCAGGAACGCCAAAAGTGGGACGGCATAGCCAGATCGCACGTATCCTATTGCTAAGGGCAACGAAAGCACACCAACAAACCAACCAGTTACCCCCGAAATCGCCTCAAGACTGCTATGTAAGGTCGCAAGGTTGCGGCTTACACAAACAAATCTTCACCGCTCCAAGCTGGCCACAGAAGAACTCCACATGGCGGCCCAGGCAAGGGGACTTTCAGTAGCACTTGTTCAAGAGCCCTACGTAGGAAGAACAGGTGTGATGAAACAAAACCCCGACACACAAGTCATCCAGTGCAGCCTCAACCGCCAAAAGCCAGTTAAGGCAGCAATTGTTGTTTTCGGTAACAACCTGGAGGTTATCCAACACCACCAGCTTGTGACCGAGAACGTTGCTGTTGTCTTGCTAAAGGCGGGTCAGCTCAGCTTTGGAGTACTGTCGGTCTATATTGAGGGTGACCAAGACATCGAACCTTACCTATCCGAAATACAATACAAGACACACAAATTGAACACAAACAACGACGTCGTGGTCGTGGTGGGAGGAGACGTGAACGCCTGGAGCCCTTGGTGGGGAAGTGTTTCCGAAAATAATCGCGGGGCGGCGTCCTCAATGAGCGGGATGTTCTATGTTCTATGTTATTAGGTCTGGTTTCCGCACTTAGTCCTTCAAGTGGACCATTGTGCGTGGGCCATGGCGGCCGTTGGGTGGATTATTCCATCCAGCCCACCTCCCTCCAGAAGCCAATTAGGGCTCCTGGTTTTCTTAGAACTTCTGTGTAAGATCTGGGCGACCCGAGGGTTAGTGTTCTAATCTGGGTGACCCCTGTGCATTCAAAGAGAACATGCGTAACGGTTTCCTCAGTCTCCATGCATGCCCTGCATAGAGGACTGTCCGTTATGCCTATTGTGTGGAAGTGTTTGTTAAGTGAGCAGTGTCCCGTGATGGTCCCCGTCACCAGGCGCAGGCCATTCCTGTCCAGGCGTAGCAAACGTCTGGTAAGCCTACTGTCCAAAGATGGCAGAGCTTCTTTGGACTGCCTACAGCCTGGTGCCGAGGTCCACCAGTTTTCCGCCTGTGCCTGGGTGAATTCCTGTAGCCACCTGCGTATTTGGTTGAAGGGGATGGGTACAACAGGTTCGGGTCCATGGACCGCCGTGCTGGAGCCGCGTCTCGCAAGCTCGTCAGCCGCGTCGTTGCCCAACGATCCGCTGTGGCCCTTTATCCATTGCAGTGTCACCGCGTTGCGACTAGATACGGTTAATTGTTCCAGTGCGTTGTGACATTCTAGTACTAATTTCGATGTAATATATTTCCTCCGTAAAGATTGGAGGACTGAGGCACTGTCGGAGAGTATACGTATGTGAGTGTCCGTAACCCTCCTGGCTTCTAGGGCGTGGACCGCCAATATGATGCCCACACATTCCGCCTGGTAGACGGTGTTGAACCCTCCTAGCGGTCTGGATATATTTATATTTAGGTCGTGTGAGAAGACTCCGACTCCGGTACCGGAGTCCGTCTTCGATCCGTCAGTGTATACTCTCATCTCTTTCGGACCTGAGTAGTCACATCGTTCTTCAGTAAGTATTATGTTGTAGTGCCTATGAAAGTGGTGTATTTTTGGGGCTTTGTCGCATGGTGACGCTAACATAGGTTTTCGCTTGATCGCTTCCTCTTTTATGCGTGTGTGCTTAATTCTTGAGTCTTTATTTAGGGTACCTGATAGATGGAGTCTAAAAGCGGCCAGGGCTGCCTCCTCCCGCACAATAAGATGCAGAGGTGGCAGCCCCAGCATTGCCTGTAGGGCGGCCGTGGGTGTAGTTCTCATGCTGCTAGTTATTGCAATACAAGCAAACCGCTGCAGTTTTTCGAGATCTCTTTGGGCTGTACTGAGGTCTGTCCTGGGCCACCAGACCAGCGAGCCGTATGTAATGATTGGTCGGATGACTGTGGTGTATAGCCAGTGGGTGACCATGGGGCTGATCCCCCAGTTCCTGCCCAGCAGTCTCTTGCACTGCCACAGGGATATACTGGCTTTTGTCGTGATATAGTTCATGTGTTTCGCCCAATTCAATTGTTTGTCCAAATAAATTCCCAGGTACTTGGTTTCGGTTGAAAGGCTTAGGGTTGTTCCGAAGAATTTTGGTAGTTGCATTGTCATCGGTTTCCTCTTTTTCGTGAAGAGGATTAGTTCCGTTTTTGTGGGGTTCACTGAGAGTTGGTGTTCGCTGCACCATTCTTCTACTAGTTTTAGGGCTTGACGCATGAGATTGCATAGAGTGTTTTCGTGGGTCCCGTCTATTATTATTGTTATATCATCTGCGTATCCAACAGTGAAATAACCTTTGTCGTTAAGTGTTTTGATGAGGCTGTCTGCTACTAGGTTCCACAGGAGTGGCGAAAGGACGCCCCCCTGTGGACAGCCCTTCGCGACGATGGCTCTTGTGGTGTTGTTAACCGTGACTTGAACCGCTCGCAGTTTGAGCATGTTGGTGATCCAGCCTCCTAGGGTCGGGTCTATGCTATGTCTGTCGAGGGCCGTGTTTATGCTGTTGAACGTGGTCTTATCAAAAGCGCCCTCGATATCAATGAAGGCAGCCAGTGCTGAGCATTTATGGTCCACTGCGCATTCAATTTTAGAAACCACGTTGTGCAACGCGGATTCTGTTGATTTGCCTGTGGAGTACGCATGCTGTTGTTTGTGAAGTGGTTTTACCCGGAGAGGCCCATCACGGATGTGCCTATCGCAGAGTCTTTCGAGGGTTTTCAGTAAGAAGGATGTAAGGCTTATAGGTCTATACGCCTTGGGTTGTGTGTAATCAGTTTTGCCAGGTTTGGGTATGAAGATGACTTTCACCTCACGCCATGCAAGAGGTATGTATCTAAGTGCTATGCTGGCCCGATAGATCTCCAACAGCCATGGTGTTAGATAATCAACCCCCCACTGCAGCAGGGCCGGGAAGATGCCATCCAGCCCCGCCGACTTGAAAGGTTGAAAGGTGTTGATAGCCCATTTTATCCGGTCTACTGTTACTATATTGTGGGCTCTTGACCAGTCTTGTTCCGTTGGAGTCCATTCGGTATCAGTTTCCCACGTCCTGTCCTCCAGGATTTGACAGTCTGGGAAGTGAGTTTCGAGGAGGACCTTGCCGGTCTCGTGATCAGTTTGTGTGTATGAATTGTCGGGTTTTTTCAGCGTGCCGAGGGTTCGGTCCTGATCGGTTGATAGTATCTTCCGTACCCTGGCGGCTTCATTATTTGTCTCAATGGATTCACAGAATTTCTGCCACGCCGATCTCCTGGCGGTTCTAATCTGTTTTTTGTATACATATTGGGTCTCTTTATATATCTCCCAGTCATCCGGGAGTCTTGTGTTTTTTGCTCTGTTAAATTGCTTACGCAGCGTTTCTCTGAGTTTACCAAGTTCCGCGTTCCACCAGGGGTTCCTCTCATTCCTGCTTTGTGGCGCTCTTGATTTACAGCATGCATGGTAAGCTTCGGTTAGATATTCGGATAATTTTGTTACGGTGTATTCTAATTGTGCTTGGTCCCTTATGGTTACCAGTGCTTGATGCCTAGCTAGAAGTGAGGCCAGAAGGTTTTTATACCCGGGCACATTGGTACGCCTTGGGTTTCGCCTCGGTGCGGGTTTTTTAGTGTTTGTAGTTAGTGTAAAACGGATTCTTCTGTGGTCTGAGCAAGAAGGCTCGTCCGATACGTGCCAGTTTGTGATAAGGTTTGTCGCGTTTTCTGTAGCGAGTGTTAGGTCTATAATCGTTTGCCCGCGGACCGTGACCCAAGTGGGTTCTGAGCCGCGGTTAACAATGTTAAGATTAGTGGAGAATAAAAAGGTGGATAGTACCTCTCCTCTGGAGTTCGGTGTGTCGCTACCCCAGAGTGGATGGTGGGCGTTTGAGTCGGTGCAGATGATCAGGTCCAAACCGGCGCGCTCGCAGTGCTGCACCAGGTCAGCCAACTCCTTTGGTGGGCAGTCTGTGTCCTCACCTGGCATGTATGCCGAGGCCAGTACAACATCCGGGACGCTACCTTCGGTCTGGAGCCTGACAGCTGTCAGGTCTCTGGAACAAAATTGGGTCAGTGACGTGAAGGGAATTTCGTTGGGTATGTAGATGTAGGTTCTTGGCTTATCTGAGCCATGTGTGTCGAGAATTATCTTACCTCCGATATTACCGAGGCCACATATTCTGTTGTTCCTGATCCACGGCTCTTGGATCAGTGCGATGGTTCGGTGCTTTACCTCCAGTGCCCTGCGTAAGCTAGCCGTGGCAGTCTGGCTATGTTGGAGGTTAGTTTGGATGATATTGAGGGGTGGGGATGGAGGTGTGGTAGGGTTAGTCGGAGTTGGAGCCATCAGATAGTCCCTCCGTCTCTACCTCTCTGTAGTTGTCGTCGTGTCGGTCGCCTGGGGACGAGGCAGGGAGCTGCTCGTTCCAGCCAGGTGATGCGGGCGGTAAGATGTCGACGTCATCGGCCATTGCCGCTCGGGCCATCTCCTCCTCGAGCTGGACAATGTCCGTGTCGGTTGTCACAGTCGTTGTCGGTTCCGTCGTCTGTTCTGATGGTTTTCCATCTGTGCTGTCAGTCTGGGTGTCAGAGGGTCGGGTCGTGGGCCAGAAGCGCACGTATATCGACCCTAAAAGGTACGATATCCGTCGCTCCCGCCCCAGGACCTTTTCGGCTTCCTCCGGTGGCAACCCCAGGGTCAGGTAAGTACCGTGGCGGTCGCCACCGACGGTTGTCGCCCTGTACAGTGACCACCTGCTGATGTCATACCAGGTATTCTGACGGATCAGAATACCATGGAGCCTGCCCACGTCACCTCTGTAGCGAGGGACGAAGAGCGAGGCTCGGACACGGGTGGGCACGTCGGTCTGTTTCATTACCGTCAGTGTAAGGTCGTTGTCGGGAAGTTTGATGTGGGGAACATTCTGGGTCAGCCAAGTCAGAGCATTTTCGTCTTCGCACCACAACTGCACCGTGCCTTCCGCTACCAGTGGGTATCCTCGGAAGGCCGGGAGTGGTGTCGTCGAGTCCGTGTCCAACAGTCTGTCCTCCAGTGCGGTTTTAATGTGCTCAGCCTCTTGTCTGGTCAGTTCTCTGCCGTGGTGGGGAAGGCAGATTGCTACCGCCAGCCGTGCAGGAATATCCTTCGTGGCCCGCGCGTAGGTTCTCTGCCCCCCCTGAGCGGAGTGAGTTTTCACCCGTTTGGCGTCCCCCTGAAGTGTACCTGGCGAGGCAGTGTCGTCGGGGCGCACCCTCTTCAATGGCGCTGTCCCACTTGGTCCAGGCTGTGGGATTGGGGA
Organism: Orthosia cruda; assembly: GCA_964057195.1. Lineage (NCBI taxonomy): Eukaryota > Metazoa > Arthropoda > Insecta > Lepidoptera > Noctuidae > Orthosia > Orthosia cruda. Next base: position 13,261,032 of record OZ059825.1, on the reverse strand, counting down.
GCTTGGCACAGTCTTGTTCACTTTTCGTGAAGCTCCAGCGCGCTTGCTCCTGGTGTGTCTGGGTTTAGGTCCGTCGTTAGTTCTTTTAGTGTCTTGAGGTTGGTTTGCGGTTCTGGCAGATACTGTCGCGTGCGAAGGCATTTCGCTCTGGGTTGCCCCTTCGCGTACCTGCCTCCGCTCGCTTATGTCCGCGTCCGGTCGCTTTTCGCGCTGGGTTTCCCCTACTTGTACTTGCGGCTGGTCGCGTGGCCCCGGGTCCGGCCGCTTTTCGCGCTGGGTTGCCCCTACGCGTACTTGCGACTGGTCGCGTGGCCCCGCGTCCGGCCGCTTTTCGCGCTGGGTTTCCCCTACGCGTACTTGCGGTTGGTCGCGTGGCGCCGCGTCCGGCTGCTTTTCGCGCTGGGTTGCCCCTACGCGTACTTGCAGCTGGTCGCGTGCCACCCCTTCAGCGTCCGATCGCGCTTCGCTCTGGCTTGCGCCGTCGCGGGTATTGCGCTTTCGGTCGCCTACTTTTCTCTCGCGGGCCAGGATTTTTTCGCGCTTACTCAGCGGGCGTACTCCATCCACTACAGCCAGGAGAGTTGTGGAACTGCCAGTTCCAGCATCCTTCCCCTTGTCTGTCTGTCCGTGCTGGTCTGGGTCATCGTCTGGGTAATTTGTGCTGCTCCGCACGACGCTCTGTTGCCAGGGGTTCGTGGGAGGCATACACCATGTAGCGGGTATCAAAGTCGGGGTCGAGTCTGTGGGCGCGTTGGACGCAGCCGAGGTCGGGTTTATGGGCGCGTTTGTCGCAGCCTGTGTTGTGGGCGCTAAGTCAGCAGCCGGCCGCGCCGTAAAGCGCGGCATAAGTTGGTCAACTATGCAGTTTGATGCTCCCCCCATAATACGATGGGAGCTAACCACCGAAGTGGTGTGGGATTCCCCGGCTTGGCCGGGACCCACCTGGGTACTTAATTCGTCATTCTGCATGTTCATGTCGTAGGGGAGTGGGCTTTTTTGGGACCAAGGTTACCCTTCCTTGGGGACCGACGGGATGAAGGGGATAGGAGGGAAGGAATTTGGTGGATAGAGGTGTGGGTCTCTAGGGGGGGTCACCCTAGGCCTGGGAGTTGACCTAGGGATTTAAGGAACGATGGGATGTGTGTGGATAGGAAGGGATGGCTTGTTTGGGTAGTGGGCACATAGGAAAGTGGTGTAAGGGTTACCCTAGGCCTGGGGTTTGGCTTTCGGGAACTTCTCTTGTCCGGGATCTTTTTATCAGATGCCCCGACCACAGGAATCACCAACTGCAGCTGTAGCCGCCATCAGTAGATCCCGCAGCCGGGGTTGGGCTATCCGCAACCTGCCCACCCGCTCGGTTGCATGAGAAGAAGTGCCTGGCAGTCCGGGTCGCCCCACCACGGATGTACGTGTACATTCGCGTTGGGTCGATCCAGCCTCCCCCGAGTCATCGCGGGGCGGCGTCCTCAATGAGCGGGATCTCCACATCCTAAACACGGGCCAAACACCAACGTTCGAGACATACAGAAATAACAGGTAGTGCACAAGCATCGTTGACGTGACAGCATGCAGTTCGTCGCTGCTATGTAAGGTCGAGGAGTGGCAGGTAGAAAGAAGTCTAACAACTTCAGACCACAACGCTATAACCTTCTCGATGCGCCTAGAAAAGGCCCTGGAATCCTTACGGCCGATTTCGACGCGCATCTACAACACCAAGAAGGTCAAGTGGTCCGACTTCACCCCCCACTTCAAGACCAGCCTAGCAGACAGTGACATCACGCAAGTCAGAGTCTCGAACGCATCTAACCCAGAAGCTCTGGAGACAATCATTTCAAACTATACTCAGAACATCCACCGCTCATGCGAGGAAGCGATTCCAAAACTGGGGTCGCCCAAACACAACGCCAAACCCCCATGGTGGAGTCCTTCTCTAGACCGTCTCAAAAAAGACGCCATGACGAGGAAGAGGAGGATCCGGAACGCAGCCGCAAGCTGGAGACACTTCACCATCCAAGAGTGCGTGCTGGCCAAACAAACTTACACGACAGCAGCAACGGAAGCAGCCACAGCCAACTGGAAGGAGTTCTGCACGAAGCAGGACCGAGAGAGCATGTGGGACGGTATCTACAGGGTAATAAGGAAGACAGCCAGAAGAAAGGAGGACGCTCTCCTGAGAAACAACGCAGGCGAGACGCTCAGTCCAGAGCAATCTGCGGATCTTCTGGCAAAAACCTTCTACCCCGACGACTCAACGGATGCTGAACAACCCTACCACACTGCGTTAAGGAGGCTAGCGGAGGAGAAAAACCCCCAAGGTTTGTCTGCAGACGATCCGCCCTTCACGGCCGCGGAGCCGGATAGCGGCAATAAACTGCGACTTTGCGCAGAAAATCTGCAAAGCATACCGCACGGTGTCTCTGACATCGGCACTTATCCTGTCAGGCCAAGTCCCCTAGACCTCCGGGTAATCGAGGTGGCAACTATTTTCAAGATCAAAAAGGGACATTCCCAAGAGTTTATACCGCTGGGCCGCGTGCTGGAGTGCAACGTGCACCACTCCAAAAACCCCCACCTAGCGCAACTCACAACAACCGAGTATGAATGCCTAGAGAATTTGACGCCCGAAACCCTGGCAACCCACCAAGTAATCGGCCCCCAAATATACACCGATGGCAGCAAGATAGAGGAGAAAGTCGGAGCTGCCATAACTTGGTGGGAAAACGGGGCGGAGTCAAGGTTCAGCACCTTTGGCTTGGAGCCTCACAATACAGTCTTCCAATCGGAAATGTACGCTCTCTTCAGAGCTGTCAGGATGGCAAGAGACTTTTGACTCAAGGCCCATGTGGGAACTGCCGGGAATGAGAGAGCGGATGAGCTGGCCAAGGAGCCCTAACAAAACTCACATCAGAATACAGCAAGGTCCCCGTTTCGTTCGTGAGGAGGGAGATTCGGGAGGGGACTATAAGGAAGTGGCAAGCGCGGTACGAGTCTTCGAGTACAGGATCGGTCACGAAAGCGTTCTTTCCAGACGTCCTAGCGGCGAAAAGGGCACTCAGAGACGCAGTGCTCACACCGGTCCACGTAAAAGTCCTTACAGGACATGGCGGCTTTCAGCATATCTCCACCGCTTCCATCTCAAAGATAGTCCCTCGTGCGTCTGTGACCCGAATTGCGAAGAGACAGTCTGGAATCTGCTCTTCGAATGCCCAAGGTTCAGCCAAGACAGAATGGATCTCGAAGTAAAATTCGCAACCCAGCTTAGCCAGTCCACACTCCACACCATCATGGGGAGACCGGCTACTAGGATTCCAATCGCAGCAAAGGCCTACAAAACGGACGTAACCTTGCGAAGTCGACCACACAATCGAAAACAAACAACCACAAGAACAACCAGAACCACACAAACAACAACCACATCTACACAAACAACAACAAGTACACCATTGACTGATACACAAATTACACACACAATCTAACCAACGGCCATTACCAACGGTAGCAGCAACAGACAGCCTACAAACAGCCCCTAGCATGACTACCACACAATTTCTGGCAAGCGGAGAAGACGGAGTCCCTGGCATCAGACTGCGAGGCGTCGCTCTGTTCATGAACAGGGAACAGGAGAAGTTAGGCATAGGCTTCTGCATAGGCTCAAGTCAAGCTGCGGCCCGAATAGACCTTTCACCGGGCCTTGCCGCCCTGATTAACGGAAGCACCACCAAAACGAGCATAAAAGGCAGCAAGTATGCTGCACTACCTCAAGTGGAAGTGGCCACCCACCGATGCCGTCTAATGCGATTTAAAGGGAAAACAATCGAATTACTCGAGTGGGGAGAGGCTACTCCATTTGCTCAGGCAAGCTCATTGCTTCAGAAGATCAGGGAAGCAGGAGACTACACGTCAGAACCATAAATGTGGACGCAATGGTGGTGGGAGGAGAGAGAGGAGACGTCGCAGACCGCTTTGGCTGTCTAAAGGGCGCGTTCCTCGAGTACGTAGCAATCGTAAGAGCGACCAGAGAGGTCAATCTTACGACATGCAGGAAGATCCTGCAGACCTTCCAGAGAGACACAGAGGGTCTGTTTAGGGTACTGCTCGAGGAAGCAGGGGCAGCGGTGTACGACAACGTCACATCCCAAGTCATCAAAGGATGACGGGGTCGTATATGGCAGCCTACAGCGCAAGGAGTGGTTTTGTGGCCCTGGACAAGGAGGAGACGGAGCGCTCAGGCAAACTCAAGTTCAGTGTGCCAAATGACGACCCGATAGTGGTTACCGCCAAATGTACCAAAATCATGCCGGTCGATAAGATCCTGGCAATGGCACATTCCATTTCGGGGACCTCCGTTATCCCGGCATCGCAGGAAAGTTGGGCGGTACCCAATATCAGGTGGATTAACGGAGTGCCGAGTTCCGGTAAGACAACCTGGCTCGTAAAGCACTTCGAAGAGGACAGGGACGTGATAGCCACCACGACAACAGAAGCTGCCAAAGATCTAAGTGAAAAGCTTGCGCGCCGCTTAGGAGACCGAGCAAAGACCTAGGTGCGCACTATGGCCTCAATCCTAGCAAACGGTTTCAAGAGCCAAGACAAATGCTACCATCTTACGGAAGACGAGGCTCTTATGAACCACTTTGGAGCCATAGTCATGGCAGTAAAGTTGTCTCGAGCGAGCGAGCTTGTCCTCGTCGGAGACGTTAACCAGCTTCCATTTTTGGACAGGGAGCATCTTTTCGAGCTTAGGTATACCCGTCCAGACCTGGTGGCTGTTATCACCCAGGAGTTTCTCTGCACACACCGCAATCCAATGGACGTGGCGTTTGCACTGAGTGAGATATACCCCGGTATATACTCCTCCAAGTCGTCGCTGTCGCGTGTCCTCTCCCTGAATGTGAAAGGGTACACAGGGGCGCAAATACCGAGTACTGCCCAAAACACCCTGTTCCTGGTTCATACGCAGGGGGACAAAGACTCTATTGCGAGACAAGGATATGGGTCCGGCGAGGGGTAGCGCCTGCTAACCATACACGAGGCTCAGGGATCGACCTACGACAGCGTTATCATCATCAACACCAAGTCCAGGAGGCTTCAGGTCCACGACAGCATCTCCCACGCGGTAGTGGCGGTGTCCAGACATACAGTAAATTGCGTCTATTACACCGACGACGCCGATGACGCCGCAGGCCGCCTTGCTAAGAGGGCGATGGATGCGCCGACTAAAAAGGTCGTCAACTACAATCTTAAGACGGCCATGCAGCATCGAAACATAGTCGTCATAGAGGCCTTGCTCACGCTAGCGAAGTCCCTGGTCAGCAGACATCACCAAACACCACCTAACAAGTCCCATCCAACAACTCCAACCCAAACATATACCCAAACCATCACCCTGTCAAAAGAAATAAAAAAAAAAAAAAAAAAATGTGAATCTGCAAGGTGGAGCGAGTCAGTCATAATCACCTTAACGTCCTAACGACGGGGTTCTATAACCGGAACCGTCGGCCGGGGCTGGTCTGCTCGCACTGCCATGCATCTTCCCAGAAAGTGTACCAATAGATATAGTACTCGTAATAACATAACATAAGTATAACAAAAGCAGTGTATCAATAGAAATAAGTAAACAAAATAGTTAATAACATAATGAAAAGTAGTAAATAGAAACATAAAATTGTAATGCCAGTGTGTAATATATATATATATATAGTATTTAGTGAGGGATGAACTCACGTAAATTTAAGTTAGTTAAGTATGCCTAAAAATGATGTCCGACGTAGGAGTCAAACAATTGTAATTATTACGAAAAAAAAACATAAACACAATAAAAAGAGCGCGGTCTGCCACATGTCCGCGGTAGAATATGGAATTTAAAAAAAAATGACCTGGCTGAAAGCCGCTTGTCGTCATATTTAGCTACCAACAAATCAAACATCAATGTATAGTTTTCCGAACAAGGATCAATTCCGGCGCATATAGAACGGGCTCTTCCAGTTAATCTACCTAACAAATAATATAACTTCGCAGAATCTGTGAGTGACGTATTTCTATGTACGGTATTCTGAAAGCTAGCGAAAAACAAAGACCAATTTTTTATATCACCGTCGAATTCGGGTATCTCAATTGGGGATAGGCGCGGAACTGTGTTTTGGCGTAGTGAAATCTAAACTTAATTCGATGGTCGCTATTTTGTCCAACACACCCTCGAAGTCCTGACGCAATGTGTCTACTCTTTCGATTTCACATAAAGATACTTCTACGTTGCATGGTTAAATCGAGATCTCGAGCTCGATTATAAATTCTTTGCATACGGGAAAATATTCTATCCCTCTTAGCGTACAATAACCTTAAAGAGTCTGATGATTTGGTAGGTGCCATTTTTACGGTTTTGACGAATCACAGATAACCCAATAATCTGGGGGTAGACAGACGAAAATATTTTAACCAGGTACCTACTATTCTCAAATTATATTTTAACATGAATTATGTTTTGTTGTTATGCAGGCGACGGAGAACGGACCATCCTTTCACTAGGCTTAATTCAGCCTTTACTAAGAATCAACGATAAGATTCTACGAACGAATGTATAATACGTGGGCCGATCCAAATAATATGTACTAGACTGGCTTTACGATTAAAAACGATAACTAAGGTGATATCGACACCGAAATTATATCAATAAAATAAGTAGGGTAATGGGATTTAAGCGAACGAAAACGATAACTATACGAGAATTTACTAGTTCCTTAACGCGGGTAGAACGACGATGACATTATTTCAAGAAAATAATGCGAATAAATGCGAATGATAATGCGATGTAAGCGATCGAAAACGAAAATGATATACAAGAATTAACTAATAATTTACGAATATACATTGATTCACGTCGATTGTAGTTGCCTACATGCATCCGGCTCGAAGGACCAAAATGGATGCGCCGGTTAAGACGCAACGCAGATACGCGAATGGCTGGTTTCGAGAGATAGAAAGAGATAAGCGATTTGGATCAAGTGAAGGGGACTCGCTTACAATGGGGTAAGGTTAAGCACAAATACCTGGAGTTCGGACGTCCGAGAGTAGCCCGCCTGCTACCGCTGCGCTGCTGATGAGTGATGTGAAGAAAAAGAGGCCCGCACAGGAGTTGCAGGCCAATATAAATGCTGCTGGTTGACGTCTGTCAGCCTGTCACAGCTGTAACTTAAGAAAAACGCAGGTGGGGTGTGGCGGTCTCGCTCACTCCCGATACCAAGGCATTGTGCCGGAAAGGATAATGAGGGTAGGACACGATTCCAGCCAAACATCTCGCGTTTCTCTCCCTACCCGCAAGCACGTTACGAACACAACCGACGCTAGGCGCAAACAGTACCCTATCACTATAAAGTGAGTAAAGTCTATAGAAAGGTACTTAAAGTATTGACAAAATACTCATAATAACTTAATTTACACATTCGTGCTGTTTGTCGCTAAAGACTTCGGTTCCATATCTTGAAAACTGCTGAACCGATTTTAAAGAAACTTGCACTGTACCATTAGTTGAGAGATACTTAAATCTCTAAATGAACACGATCCGATAAGTAGTTTCGGAGAAATGCGACAAACAAACATACCTAAACTTATAAAATTTGTCACACGTGTGAAGCCCATACAGCGAAACATAATTATGTGAATATTGTGCAATTCCAATAATATTACATACATACGTGTCGAATTGATTACCTCCTTTTTTAAGTCGGTACAATTTACATTATTTATAGATACATAAATCTCGACGTGATTTTGTCAAGTTGTAAAAACCGTGCGAAGCAGGGATGAGTCACTGGACGTAAATAAAACAAAAAGTGAGAAGAACACAAATATAATATTTTAGTCATCTATTGATATACATTAGTTTCATTTGTTCCTTATGTAAGTTCTTGTAAATTTATAACTATTGTAACACAGGGTGATATATTTTACAAAGACTAGGTATTTTCAAGCGTCATTCATTCTGTTAGTGCTATGTTGATGGATTAACAAAAAATTGTAGCTGACATTATACTCGTACCGACTCGCCAATTGCATTAACAATTTTTTAATTAAAATTTTTAGAGCCGTCAATACGAGTTACTGGTGCATTTATGATGGCAATCGATCTACGATCTATACTTAAATTCATAATTCGAGATAATTTGAATTCATTCAATTGATTGTAACTGACATTTTGAATTAAAAAGGCATAACAAAAATAAGCTTGGATAAATATGGAATTTTGACTTTTTCGTGTAGGAAAATTTGATAATATTCTCGAATTCCGAATTCAATTATAAGAAGTACATACAGTGGAGCAGTGAAAACCTAATTTCAAAGAACATGCTCACGGTTAGTCTAGTTACAAGACTGTTGATCACTGACACTACCGATGTACATTGTACTGGAGCTCGTAAACGAGCCCTTAATAGTGTGGTTCTTACATTACGATACTCCATCAGGTAAGGCCGTAATGATCTGCAGCGGCGAGGAAAGGGTCAACTCTTCTAGGTGAACAATTATGCCAAAATGACACACCTTCTTTAGCCTGATTAGACAGAGAATTGTTAAACCACCCATGGTAAGATTTTATGACGTTATTTTTCTAACATTTTTCCGATATGCCAAGTTTTAGTAGATGCTGTAATCTCGTTATTTTATTTTTATACAAGGCTGTGTGAAAAGAGTATTTATATTTACACAAAAGTCGCTGAAACACGAGTGTAAATTACGAGTACATGATCCGTTATTTATCGTATCTTCTACTGGGTTTATTTACATTGGCTACAAAGCTGAAACTACGAATAAAAATTCGGTTTTAATTTTTTACAAAACGTGTAAGTCGCATACTGTTAGCATTATTTAATAAGTTACATTTATATTTAACTAACGTTGGCTGAATTCGCAATTGGTCTCGTTTCATCTTATTTATACATCTACTGTCTCTTGATAATTTTCTCAACTTTAGTGCTAAACTTTGTCTATGTTCCTCTATGGGACTAAAATCATCTTTCTTGTTTTCATCATCTCAATATGGTCAATCCACCTTTATCGTAGGTAATCTTATTTTTTTAAATTCATGATTCTTTACATAATATGCAAGGGTCTACCTATCTACTTAATAGTTTTATGTGACGTTGTGCTATGCACAAGGGTAAAGCCTCAAATAGCTCTGTGCAGTGTTAAAGTTAGTGCACAATAATATTTACATTAGCTATTGAATAACTTATCAGATATATTATGTATAATTGTACAATTTTCACCTAGGTATCTTTTTTACAAAAGTTGATCCTATATTTTAAAATGAAATGACATTATAGATACATAATTACATATCTACCGCAGTTTCGTTGTGTAGTCACTACACTTTTAATACTATTAATGGAACATAACATTACATGCATTTTTTATTTACTTCAATAGTGATATACCTATAAACCTAACCATTGACAGAACCTAATATTTAAAATTTTTATGAATTTAGAGATAATTATTATTCAGACTCGTCAATAGTTGGCGTTTATTTATTGATATACATAATCTATGTAGGCTTTTTCACATCTAAGATTTCGACTGTGCCTTACTTTTGTTAATAGGTTGACGCCATTCTCCTTTCAATTCCGTAATGAGCGAAGCCACGCTTCATTGTATTCTGAAACTCGTTCAATGGTCAGTTATTTTCTGGTGCAGATGTGACCAGCATATAGCCGCTTTAGCCTATTATACAGTCCGCATGTAACACAGCACGAGTAGTTTAGACACTTTTAAGTAAGAGAAATCGATTGACGAAACACTGAATTTCAATATTCGGAAACACGTAGATAATGTAGAACGGAATTGATTAAAGTCGGATTTCTTTTGTGAACCTATTTACATCGTTTAGAAATCAGATAATAGTTCGATTAATTGTTCGTAGTATTTGAAGAGCACTGTTTGTGTTTATAAGTTAGAATCGAAGAGGAATGTCCAGGAAAAGTTTCATGCGCTCGCCGATGTCGACAATGGAGCGCTCGTCCAGCTGCTAGCTGTCCTCGCCAGTGGTCTCGTCGTCATCGGGGTCGTCCTCGTCGAGCGGCTGGCTGGTGAGTGCGGCCCAGAGCGGCGAACGCGCGCCGGGCTGCACAGAGCCGCGCCGCTAGCTGTCCCGGTTGCAGACCGCCGCTGCCGCTGCCGTGCCCATCGCGCCCACCGCGCCGAGAAGTATCGTGTTCACCTCCCGGTCTGGTGTGATCTCCACCTTCAAATAGAAATCCTTGTGAGGATTACCTTAATGCCCGTTTTCACTAATATTAATACATGCCTAAATATTATTGCACTGTTGAATTTTCGGATGGGAGCTAATCCTAACGGTCAAAGCAGGTGGCGTCCAGTAGTTTCTGTCTACACATTGGTAAAATGGCGTGATTTGGCGTGAGTTTATGTATGTATGTGAGCTGAGTGTACGCTGAGTGTACGTAGTGTTGAAAATCCTACAGCGCATTTTTATTTAGCACCACCAACGAGGTGTCGTTTTAGTACTATCCGTGAACACGGGCGACTAGCAAATAATTATATGCTACGTTAGATGTCCTGGCTCCAGGATTTTGCGATGATTTGGGGCAGATTGTAACTTATATGAAGAGCTCTCTATGACAGTTAAATTACTATAAGCCTCTAAAGGTATGTCGTCAGTGAGAACAGAAAGGAAGAAAGGTCTTGGGATGAACCCACGACCTTTGTCAACATTACAATAGAGCATAAACATTATTTGAGACTTTATCACACATTCAATTACTATTTCAATGATAAAACAAGAGGGGATTCCTAAAAAAACAGAAAAAAATCATTGTATAGTTTGAGTATGGTAGAAAATCAAGAATATAGAACTGAAACAAAGGTTACTTTTATTAGCGAGTCCGTTATAACAACAGCTAATATGTAGTGTAGCGAAACGCTAGGAGACGTAATTGCCATCACGGCTTTTTTGAGTTGACATACTGGCCGGTTAACTTAAGCTTTTTTCAAATTTTCAAATTTCGACTGATAAAAAAACATAAGTGAAAGTTTCTGATGACAAATCGTGATTACAAGGAAAATCGTGGTTTTAATTTTAATTTGGCGATTTTATTAGCCAAATTTTTAAGTGTTAACATGTTTTGTCTTTTTGTGTGTGTCTTTGGTCGTGTCGTCCCGCAAATATAGCGTGGATTATCTACACAGTATACTGTTAATTTGATCTCCTTTCATAATAATGCAGTAATAAGTTGTTAGAAGGGTAATTACAACCGCTTTGTATTATTATATATACTTTCAGTGTATTTTTACTTTAAAAAGAAATTCTACGTATTAATGCGGCGTTAAGTGTTTTATTCCTTTTTTTACGCCACAGTATGTACTCATAATAAAGTCAATCCGTGTGAATAATAAAAAAATAAATAAATAATATCAAGCATCACATAAAAGTCACGTTTCATTATTTTATTTCAGATCAAGATAAACAGCAGCACTGAAATATATTTTATTTCTCAGAGCTTTAGTAATCTCTTTGTTTCCAGATATACAATTTACGTATATAAAATATGTAGGTCTTTAGTTGCAAAATAAAATATAATACTTATGTAAAACGACGTGGGTCTAAAATGGCATGGCAATGGCGTCTGTCGCAACGCAACAATTTAATTTTGACAGTACCTTTATTTCGTGGCAATAATGCTGTTCTCATAGTTCAAATGTTATTAGTTTAATACTGACGGGTGTTTAACGCATAGACATAGAGAATGGACTAAGCATAACCCTCATAAAATTGACCACTTTTTAGAAAGAGACAAAGCCACTGAGCGGCCAATAACCGTCGCTTTTCTGCAATTCGTAGAGATTGCTAGCCTGTGACGTGACCAAATCAGAATTCTTGCAAAACACAACTCTGGCCGCACTATCGTTTTATCTCTCTCATGTTTATCTTCTTACAGTCATTATAACATATAACCCCCACAAAATTGACCACTCCGAAGAAAGAGGCAAAGCTACTGAGCGGCCAATAACCGTCGCTTTTCTGCAACTCGTAGAGATTGTTAGCCTGTGACGTGACCAAATCAGAATTATTGCAAAACACAACTCTGGCCGCACTATCGTTTTATCTCTCTCATTTTTATCTTCTTACAGTCATTATAACATATAACCCCCACAAAATTGACCACTCCGAAGAAAGAGACAAAGCTACTGAGCGCCCAATAACCGTCGCTTTTCTGCAACTCGTAGAGATTGTTAGCCTGTGACGTGACCAAATCAGAATTCTTGCAAAACACAACTCTGGCCGCACTATTATTTTATCTCTCTCATTTTTATCTTCTTACAGTCATTATAAAATATAACCCTCACAAAATTGATCACTCCGAAGAAAGAGACAAACCCACTGTGCGGCCAATGACCATCGCTTTTCTGCAGCTCGCAAAGATTACTAGCCTGTGACGTGACCAAATCAGAACTCTTGCAAAACACAACTCTGGCCGCAAGATCGTTTTATTTCTCTAATCTTTTACTTTTTGCTGCCATTACCTGTACAGGAAATGCTCAATCCATTCTCTATATAAATTATTTTCCGTAACCGTACTTGTGAGAGTGTGGTCTGTTCTGGATCGGATCGCTCTTCGAGCACGGTGTCCAGTTCCAGCGTGGGTGGCGGGCGCGGCGACCGGATCAGACTGACTGCTCGGGGCTTCGACCTCAACGGAGACATCTTCACCACGGACAGTTCCCCTCGGTCCAGCTCGCAATTCCGCCGCCTCGCACGTTCCCTGGTCGACAAAATAAATATAAGCACACCCTGCTAGCGGGACACAAAAGGTTACAAGAAATTATAATAAATAAAGAGGCTTCTGATTTCGATGCACGTGGAACTCCCTTCCGGAGTCTTTGTTCGCTGATAGCTACAACCTTGGGGTCTTTAAGTCAAGAGTGAATAGGTTACTTCTAAGCAAGCGTGCTTCACCGTAGACCACATCATCGCTTACCATCAGGCGAAATAGTGGTCAAACGCGAGCCTATAGATTATAAACAAAACGTGCCGTGAATATACATTAGTTAAACACTTGAATAAAAGTGACGCTACTGGTAGATATCTGGATTTGAAGATAAGTAGGTACTAGGATTTGTATTGAGACCGCTTCGGATGGCGAGATTTTTATCATCTAGAGTTGTTTTGCAGTATTTTCAAAAAGGTGCTTTAAACTGCGTCCAGTTAAGTTAAGAGGTTTTATGCTCTTCTTATATATACATATATGATACCTACCGATAGATACTACAGTATTTCATAAATCATATGGTACCTAATTATGATTGTTTACTTCTCAAATCATGAACACCATCTCAATTTCATTCCCTATTTCTATCCACGTGGCCATCAGGCACAACAATCTCTTTTCCAGTGCTATGCGATAAAATATTCACTTTATAAGTCTGCAGTGCGCAAAATTGCTTCAAATAATCCGTAGGAGCAGTGAAGCTGAATTTAACAACAGCTGAGCACGATTCAGCTGAATCAATCAGCATTATCACGCACATTACGTGTAACTGCTTCCCTTCCGGAACACATATGGGGTATTAGCGTCACTCCACGCTGTAAGGCAAAATCATATACCAAAATCATGCGCGTCATATGTTTTATATTATGTAAATAAGCTAAGTGTTTGCCCTTATCTTCCCAACTTATCTTTTACTCGATCGAACAAGTACTCGAGTAGAGGCGCTGATTCAAGTAGCACGTGAAAAGGTCTCGCGATGTCCTAAATCAACGAAATTTGACCTAAAAGCGAACGAGCGATCCCTGAAGGGTTTATCGTAGAGAACATTTCGTTATCGGGCCGGCCAAGTGTACGACCATTGTGGTTCAGTAAATGGCTTGTGATTTCATTACATCCTTGTCATTACAATACACTCCTAACTCACCTCGCCAGCTTGGCTCTCCTCCTCAAACAGCAGATAACGGTGAGCGCTAGCAATGGGAAGCCGAATATGCACGATACTATCGGCACTACTATCGATTCCGGCGTCACTGGAACAATAAAAAGTACGTTTATAGTTTATTCCTCTGGCGATTTCCTGTAAACAAAGGGTGGCGATAAGTCACATATACATGTTTAGCAACAAGGATATAAACCAGCATACTCAATGAGTTCCAACAATGTACGAAGTTAAGGGCTATAAGAACAAGGCGTGTCGCTTTCGTTTCACTATTTGTATTTATTTTTCATCTACATAATCTAAATAATATTTGTGTTTCATCCACAAGTGTGTGTTAACATGCACCTTGGGTGCTGAAAACAAAACTTTTTGTTTAACTGCACACTTGGGTTCGTAAAACATTAAAATGTTTTGACGACTTTCACCGCTCTTTGGAATACAAGAACTACATCGGACATAAATTTTAGTCGCGTTTACTGGTCGGATAAGTTACCTCGCTACTATTTTAAACGTAGCTCGGAAATGGTAGCGGAGTGAAATTGAGTCTAGAGATAAGAATTTTTCTGAACACTTTGTGGCAGCTAAATAAGTGAGCAAACGCGCTGACGATGCGATAGTGAGCCAGCAATTTGCTAATATTTTGCATACTTATTTAAAGATTTTCGTTACAATTTTGACGTATGGTGATGAGGTGTAACTGCATAATGATGATATGATGTGGTGACTCTTTATTTCATGCTTTTAAATCTGTTGATCTGTTCCAAAAAAAACATTTTGTGAAGTACTTTTTTGCAGTCCTATTTTCTTCATATTTATATGCTCTGCAATTTCAAACTCAAATTTAGCTGCTCTGAGTTTCAAATTGCTGAACAGCACACATATATTTGGTCTACAGAACTGATTGAGATTCAAATAATGTGATTGTAACTTATTCCACGAGATATTTATAACTATTCATAAATAGTTCAGCAACTTGTCTAGCTAGTCAAAAACTAATTAATAATAGCTGAAATATTTAATTGAGAACAAACAGACAGATTTGATCCTTCATCTTATTTCGTTTGTCAAAAACAGCAGATCGACAGAGAGAGAGCATTCAAAGTTTGAAACACGCGAAAATTGGTTAACGCTACGTTCAGTTTCAGTTACTTGAAAAACTGAAATTAATTAATTAAATCTTAGTTGGAAGGTATTTAATTAAATATGCCAGAACTTATTGCAGTGTTAGCTACTTGAATGTTCTTGAGTTATGTGTCTTGAGGTTTATATTTAAAGGGATAATGGCTCCTGTTTAATTGGTCTAGAAAGCTTATTTAAAATATGTAATATTTAAATTGTTTTCTATAATTATGAACAATTTACTAGTCGGATAAATAACAAGTTCAGATCTTGATTAAGTACTAAATGTTATTTCCAAGGTCTTTCTAACTTTAATTTCAAAGAAAGTAATTCCAATCGTCGTTGGGCTAAAAATACTCTTTTATTATCAAAAGCCAGTAGAGCAACATGGCCGGGTTTACAACGTGTGCAGCACTTAAGGTGTGGAGCTCGAGGCACAGGCAGCTAAGTGCGCCGCCTTGTCTGCGATAAATGAGACCAATATTAAACAAGACAACGGCTGTTTGTACCAGCGCTGCAGGCCAGGCGAGATGTTACGACAAATTGCTTTTACGATTGCTGGCTGTACGGAATTATACACCAAGGGCAATCATATATCAGTATTAGAAAATAGCTACCTCTAAGACGAGAAAATAATAAACGAGCTGGCTTATTTGAGACCCAGACGAAAAACATCTCTCGTTTACTTTCATAAATAAATCTGACACTGATCTCGGTAATTAAATCAACCTTTTGAGACTAAAAAAAGAATATTTCGTGAGAACGTAACTTAGCTTCCCCTTCCACCCTAATTACTTTTTCATTTTTTTCACTTTCTCGCTAAAACGAGCCGGTCGGCATAATGACGACGTTGGCAACCCGAGCCGGCGCCCCAGTTCCTGATAATAATCAGGCAAATTTTAAGCCACCAGGATATTTTTCTGCAATAATGGTGCTATTCAAAATATCACAATAACAGCTTCAAGCTTTGTTAAAAACCAATTACTTTCGATATTAATCTTTTGGCTAATCTAACGACTCCTATTGTTCCATGGTATTTATATCTGAAAAGGCCCTTTGTTTTATGTAATCAAGTTGTTATCTTTAAAACCAATACCATTAATTCCTGAATTGGTTCACAATACCCGTAATGTATTGACCGCCCCCTCCCCGGTCTAATTAACCACATTGGAGAGTGAAGTAGAAACAGATTTCGATTACCACTGAACTTACACGATTAAGTTGTTGCAAATTACCCATTTAATCACTCTTGTAGTCAGTCATTAGACACGCTACCAACTTGTACAGTTCTACTTGGGTTGTACTAAGTTTGTACACGCTCGAATCGGCAACGTCTAATCTATTTATGTAGTTAACGATAAATTAATTGGTGGTTAATCTGTTTCTACTAGTACAATTAGGTGTGAAATACTTTTATCATAATTATGTGTCAGGATTTGTTAAGATTTCATCATCATCATCATCGATTATTTCAGCCGAAAGACGACTGCTGAACATAGGCCTCCCTCAAGTGTCACCATTACAGACATAAATCTAACTAGATAACGCAAGTCCCTCCATCTGTATAAAAACCAAACGTGCCTGTATAAATACCAATGAAAGAAAACATTTACAATGCCTCGGCCAACTTTTTATATACATTCTTTACAGCTCAATATGGCATAAAAAGGCATTTTTATAGATTTCGGTGGATTTCCGGTGCCGATAGTGCTAAATGATCATGAAATCATTTTTCGTAACTTTAGTCCGTTTTTTGGCACGCGAAGTACATACAATTGCGTCATCTAGTTAGATTTATGTCTGTGGTGACCATAATGACCGTTCCTTAGCGTCCCGTCTCCAGCAAATTCCCAAAACCTTAACCAGGTCATCGGTCCGCCTAGTGTAAAGAGTTATTAAACGCTCAAGTGTTTTCTTATCATTAGATGTAAGTATTTCAGATACAGACACACTTTGCCTTAAATCCCTGCCCATATCAACGGAAATTACAGTCATTACTGTAAGTTTGGAAACTACGTTTATTCTAAAATAACTTTTGTAAGGGACGGATGGGACTGTTTGCTTGACATTTTGCCCCTTCTCAAAGTGAACAAACTATATATAAAGCTGCCGAATTCGGTATACGTGACAATATAATAGTCAAGTTAGAAATAGAAGCCGTAAGTTGCTTCCAGAAAGTTGAAAGGTCGCGCAAATATAACGAGCCATTTAACACTGAGCTATATCTTCTATTGTGTGGCAATGTGGCTTCGGTCCTCCAGTATCATGTATTTGTCGTTTCAGATAATCTCCACAAAAGGTAAATACCTGTCCTACTTACATATCAGTCCGGAACAATTTCCCGCGCGTTTATAAATATGATGTTTACCTACTTTATAAAAAGGTTGAGTTTTGGAGGGAGTTAAATAGGATAAACATTCAGTCAATAAAAAAAAAAGTTTTTTTTTATTGTCAGATTGGCAAAACTGTTTCCCATTTTGGAGCGGAGTTTGAGTTACATCTGTTATTTAGTTTAAATATAGTGCTGTTTTTATTTATATCATATCTAGTGCGTATTGAAAATTTCATAATGGACAAAAACATCGAACAAAGAGTTTGTCTTAAATTTTGCATCGCCAATGGAATTTCGTGTTCGGAGTAACTGAAAATGTTACAGAAGGCTTACGGTGAATCGACTTTATCAAAAACACGAGCTTATGAGTGGTACAAAGTGTTCAAAAGCGGTCGAGATGTGATGTGAGATTAGTCTCGCACTGGTAGGCCATTTACGTCTGCAACTGAAGTTAACATCGCAAAAGTGAAGGAAATAGTGACTGAAAATCCTCATTCAAGTTTGAGAGAGATAGCCGGCGAACTTTCTGTGTCTTACGAGTCGGTCCGTAACATTTTAAATAATCACTTGGGTATGAAACATGTTTCCGCTCAGCTAGTCCCAAAATACCTGAATTTTCTCTAAAAACTTAATAGCATAAGAGTCGCTGAGGACATGTTAGAACGAATAAATTCCGACCCAATATTCATGAAACGCATTGTTACTTGTGATGAGACGTGGGTTTACGAGTTTGACATGCAAACTAGTCAATAAGCTTCGGAGTGACGCTTTCCAACTGAACCGAAACCGAAAAGACCACGCCGAAGTCGATCAAAAGTCAAAGTCATGTTGACTGTTTTCTTTGACTATCGCGGTGTAGTGCACTCGGAATTCTTGGCGGAAGGTCAAACGGCAAATAAAGAATATTATTTGAGCGTAAAGCGGCGTTTAAGGGAGCAAATTAGACGAAAAAGGTCTGAAAATGCTTGGCTTTTGTCACGATTGCTTGCCCTTCGCACAAGGCCATTGTGGACGAATTTTTACCAAAAACAACAAATACTTCGAGCAACCACCTTACTCACCAGATATAGCTCCAGCCGACTACTTTCTTTTTCCCAAACTCGAATTACCACGCGGCAAGAACTGAATTCGTTTCCGAAAAAAGCGTTTAAAAATGTTTTGATGATTGGATTATTCGTTTTCAAATTTGGATGAATAATTAACATTTTGTTTATTATTGATCTTTTTCCGGTACTTTCTAGACAGAATAGTATAATTAGTTTAAGGTATTAACGGCGTAATAATGTTCGGGAAGAGAGCATACAATTCTCGCTCTTTGCTCGCTGGAAGGGATCGAATAGTAAGGATGGGCAACAGATTCCTTTATAGCATTTCTATTTCCAGATATTTTTGAGTGCTCAATCAAAGTCACATTCAGTAGTTCCTATAACTACTGAATGTGACTTTAGGAACCTGGTGTTTGGTTTGTTGATGCTATAAAAGAAATACTCCGTTTATTTGCGGAATGAAAGAAGCCTACGATTTACATATTATAACACTCGGTGATAGGGTAGCTTTGTATATATGTGAAACAATTTTATGTAATTCAAGCAGTATTTTCGGACATTGATGATTAAAACCATGTAAACTTACAAAAAATTAACATTTTGTCTATTTACAATGAGAATTTGGATTTGATAATTGCGCATCGCCGCCTTATAGATAAACTATGTTTATTGTTATCTCACCCGTGGGGTATATAATGATGGGTGTAGGTGGCCTTTTGTTGTTGGCGCTGGGTTTGTGCACGGGTGGGCCAACATTGTTGGCCGTGGTGCTGGTGGTTGGCGCTGGCGTGCTGTTGGCGAAGCGCTCCAGCACGCGCAGCGGCGGTGACGTCGGTGCTCGCATCATCCTTACACCTGAATTTGGAACGAAAAAAATAAATTAAGGCTTGTTTTAAAGCTCAGAATATCCACAACGCGATAACGCGACAGCGATGCGACGAAATTGTTCTAAGGATAAGTAGTGCAACACAACGATGTGTCCACGATGCCATGAAATTAATGGTAGTCGTATCGTTGTCGTGTTGTGCCTGTCTGTGGGTTCTTTAATATTATTCGGATGATTACGTTAGTTACCAACACCAGTTTAAAAGAAAATAAATTAGATAAAAATTCTGGCAGATAAGCTGACTCATCCAGAGGTGGTGAAATTGGCCATTAGCTAATGTAAACTGCGTAAAACCCATTAATGATAAAGTATTGCTGGTTGGTATTTAATGGTGTCTTACTTTCAGGATTGCCTGAAATAAACAGTTTCGCTTAGTACTTTTATTTCTGCTGATTAAAACTAGGTCGCGGGGCGAACTGAAACTCTAGACTGTCTTTCTATCAGCGGACGCGATGGTCGAATTGCCAAAATGAAAAGTATTAATCATGTGCCATTTTGATAGCGCTTTACGTTCCCAATCTTACTTCTTATTAATATTATAAATGTCAAAAGTTTGTATACATGAGTATGTGCATGTATGTTTGTTCTCAATCTCTCCAAAATGGCTGAAATTAGTGCA
Source organism: Orthosia cruda (assembly GCA_964057195.1). Taxonomy (NCBI): domain Eukaryota; kingdom Metazoa; phylum Arthropoda; class Insecta; order Lepidoptera; family Noctuidae; genus Orthosia; species Orthosia cruda. Next base: position 13,241,095 of record OZ059825.1, on the reverse strand, counting down.
TAGATAGATTAAAGTCTGGAATAGCACAGCTACTTTTTTATTCCGGTATAATGTTCCCCTGGGGTGATATAGTAATCATAATCATAATCTTAATTTCTCCACTCAAAAATATGACTTAAGAAACAATTTATAAATTCAATTTAGGGAAAAACATTTTGCAGTCAAGTGAGTGTGTGGAGCTAGTGCCTGTTATAGGTGTTAACCTTTATTACAGATCACCAGGTCCTCACCCCATGAACAAATAGGGATAACATAACAAATACTACCACCATAATATTCCAGGGATTCTAAAGTACGTACCTAACTCGAGTTTAAAAATAGTGTTGCTCCCGAGGTTGACACTCCACTTTGTATCACCCTCTATGGGCAAATAAGTAAGTGCAACTTATGAACAAGAACGTTACGTTTATTTATTTATATACTATTAGGGACTATAAGACACAACATATAAATAATTAGAGGCTAATTTTGTTATTTGAACAATTATTGAAGTGCATCATAACAATTTTATTAGTACCATCCGTTACAGTTGTAGATTTATTTTTTAATTTGGCCAGTCACTTGTTCAATACAATGTTCCCGTGTATCCAACATAGAATTACAATCTCTCATTAGCTATTCTCCTCATACATTCGTCGTAATCGATTTTAACGATGTAATCCTATTTTGAACCGCATGGTTAATGATTCATCTCTTTGCTGATTGGAACATTTACTAACAATATCCACATTCCAAATTTAAATCAATTTTAGTCTCTAGGGATTATTGAGCTATTTTTGTTCCTGTTTACAAGTACGAAGAATAAACTAGCTCTTTTTGAATAGATGTGACAAAAAACCACAAGATAAGTAAGTCATGAGTCGCTGGCAGAAGCTAGTTTATTATACATTTTTGTCTTTTGATAGAATGTCATTTGTCTAGTGCCTCTGGCCCACAGACTACTTAGAGATATTACGTATCTATGGCCCCACTGAGCAATTGAAGGCGTAACCTCATCCAAATTATCAAGAATCTTCGAATTAGGATCTACTCGGGTAAACCTCACGTCCATTATCATGTTTTTGTCGTTTCGGATAAGCTCCACAGAAAGGTAAATACTTGTCCCACTTACACATCAGTCCGGAAAAATTACCCCCGCGTTTATAAATATGATGCCTGCCTACTTTATAAAAAGATTGGGGATTGAGGGGAATAAACAGGCTATTTAATTAGTTTCACGTATCAGTTGTAGCCGTGTTCGGCAAAAGAGTAGCGATGAAATTATCTCTGTGTAAAGGCAGGCAGGGACAAGAGCAGGGTGTGTTATCACCCCCACGTTATAGAATATAATTTGTTTATTGCCTCTGGGCAAGTCTTAAACTCATCTATATTAACAAGAATCTTCGAATTAGAATCTGAATCTAGTCAGGTAACCACAAAACAAACACTTGAGTGAATCGTTAACACTAATAAACAAATTTAGTTGAATCTGCATATTTTACAGTGTACCAGCTGTTACAAGCCGTAGGCAGTAACAATTATTTGATGGAGACGAATCAGGTATAGTTAACCTGGGCTTGGGTTTAACGCGTCGAGTTTAATGCAGGTCAGGCAGGTTTAACATAATGTAATTAATACCTGTACTAAAATTTGCTTCAGAAGGCATACTTCCACTTTAATGCAATTACACAAGGTTTATTAATTATAAAACACTAATAAAAAAAAATCAGCTGTTTCATACATTTTCATCAGGAAAATATAGAACTTTGTATAAGTAGTTTTTTTTTGATATTGCATGTTTCGTAGTAGGGTATTTTGTTTTATAATAACGCTGTATCTATTTTGGAATGTAGGTAGATACTTACGGAAGATGTTCTTAGTTACACTCGTTATTTTGTCGATAAAACCGCTTCAATGATACAAGAGGATGAAATGAAACGTAACCAAAAAGGTTGAGTATCGCTACGGCTTAACACTTGAGGTGCTCGCAGCAATTCGGAGCTCGTACTCGGAGCTACTCCAATATTCGCCGGATCCTCGTGTTGGCAATTTGTTCTTTATTGTAACACGTACATAATTGTATTATATTGTACGAACAAAGGTAATACAATTCTATTTGTAGTGCAGGTTAATCTTAAATACACACATATCTACCAGCCTATTATTGTTATACCACTGCAGCGGAAATTCCACAGGCTCATTGTACCACTGCAGGCAGGGCTCATTCTTCTTCGCAGAGTTGCCATGAGCATTGATCACGACACTTGTTCAAGGCAAAATGGAAGACATTGTCAACCGTGTTGGTAATTTATGCATTACTTTTTGATTAATCTAAATAATAAAGATACCAATGTTATAATTTAATATAGAATTTTCATCTTTGCATCCCCAAGTCTACCTTCAAGTTTTCGAGCGTCAATCAATTTTATTTTAATATCAAATATTGAATCGGAATCGTCGATTTAATTTCGTTATTATTGTTGGTCGGTCGAATCCGATGAGTTGTTTGGAAATGTATTTCTTACTCGACGTTTGGGAATAATAATGAGGCTTGATTTATTTATTCGGAGTTAAATTACAATGGCTGAGCTTTCCAAATATTCAATTGGTGGAAAACTCTGGGTTTGTAGTTTGTAGGGTTCCGTAACTGAGGGGGCAAACGGAGCCCTATTATTGTCACTCACGTGTCTGCCTGTCTGTCCATCGTCTGTAACACAGGTTTTACAGCCAAACGGTTGGAACTACAGTCTTAATTTATCACATTTTATGCATCTTGTTGCCCAATTTTATTTTTTAATTTTCCCTCCTATACAGCTAAAGGGGGGACAGTGAAAATGACAATAAATTGTCTCATCGAGTGGGATATTGTTGTTTAGAGCTCGTTGATTAGATAATTACTGTATTTTTTTAATCAATGTTGTAAAACAAAGGAATGAGTCGGCAAAAAAATCAGCTAATTTTTGCAGGATTTTGTTCCGAAGATTTTTTTAACTTTCTATCGATCGATAAACTTGAAATTTGGTGATAATGTTTATTTTTACGTATATTTTACCAACAAATACCAATATATTGATAAATCAGATTTTTCTTTCAAATGCCCTCTGTTTTCCTATTAAAACCTACTTGATTTTGCGGTTTGATACGGAACATTAATGTGCGAAGTCCGATAGGTACGTACCTGGCCGGTTTTTAGGGTTCCGTACCCAAAGGGTAAAAATGGACCCAGTTACTAAGACTCCGCGGTCCGTCAGTCTGTCTGCCTGCCTATCTGTCTGTCTGCCTGTCTGTCTGTCTGCCTGTCTGTCTGTCTGTCTGTCTGTCCGTCTGTCACCAGGCTGTATCTCATGAACCGCTAGAGCTAGGCAATTGAAAATTTCACGGATGAAGTATTTCTGTTGCCACTATAACAACAAATACTAAAAACAGAATCAAATAAATATTTAATTGGGGTTTGCATACAACAAACGTGATCTTTTTGCCGTTTTTTGCGATAATGGTACGTGGCCGGTATTTTTCCATAGATGCGCTGATTCAGATCGAGTCAGAATAGAAAGAATATGATGTTGATCACAATAATAGTATCAGGATCAATCCCAATAATCTTTGTTTTTTCCCCAAAAATATGTAACGCAAAACCTACACAGAATTACAATTTTCCACTCTATATTTTACAACAAGCCACAGCCACTACAAAATATCTGAACTAGTTGAAACTTCACTCAAATGTGGCAATACAAAATGTAACTGGTTTTTTTTTATAGGGATGCCATGTGAAGTAGGGACGGCGGAGCCCAACACAGCGCGAACGTACTGACTAGACATCTATTGAAAAAGTTAGGCAGTTGCCCTCACAAGATTAATTTGGTTTCAAACGTACAAGTTTGAAGGTTCTGATGGAATGTTATTTATAGTGTTATTGACTGCTAGGCTTTAACTTTATTTATGAAATGCTATGTAATATTTCTCGGCTCGGTTTGTTGTTTCCTTTTAATTTAATAAGAACAAGATTTATAGGCATTCGTTTACTGTAAATATCCGTTACATGTATATGTAGTAAAGTCCGTGTTTCTCCTGAATTCTTCTAAGATTTTGATGCGGACATTTACCGGATATTTACCGTAAACAACAGAACCCATTTGCAGCATTTTTGGATGTTTTGTCTATTTCTCTGTTTATTTGTGCACACATCACGTAAAATGTACGAAACCAATGTAGATAATTTTTATACATAAATGTTGTGCGTAACTTGAAGTATTACTTAGTTTTTGTTTCATCGCAATCAAAAGTTAGATGAATTTAAAGTGTTCAAGAAGTAAAATAACGCAACATACGCAATTAAGATACTCGGACTGTTGAACTCCATATTAGATAGATGGCGTTGTGCATTTCGCGTCATTTTCTGAATGGATCTGAGATGATCGGTCTGATGCAGGCTGGCCAGTTCGAACTTGTCAAGTGGACGAGTAATTCGCCAAAGGTTCTGGATTCGGTTCCGCCCTCGCATCGTTTGCTAGTTGTCAAGGAATTCGGTGAGTCTGATGAACACAAGGTACTAGGCCTGTGTTGGTCTCCCACAAGCGACCTGTTCAGTATGAAAATTGGTACACCTTCGCATAGTTGTACTAAGCGTAGCATACTGTCATGTGTCGCAAGGATATGGGACTGGATGGGGTTCGTCGCACCCGTCGTATTATATGCTAAACTCCTGATCAAGCAGCTTTGGTTGTGCGGGTGTGATTGGGATGAAACTCCGCCGAAGACATTGTCAACTTGTGGACTCGTTTCCGGGAAGAACTCCCTTCGCTTGCTGATTTAAGAATCCCTCGTGACGTAGGCATAATCGCGGATAGCGTCGTTACTATCTTGGGTTTCGCGGATGCTAGTGAAAAGGCTTATGGTAGTGTCGTTTAATTCCACACGCAGAACAATAGTGGGTTGAAATTTTCAGATGATGTATTTATGTTGCCACTATAACAACAAATACTAAAAACAGAATAAAATAAATATTTAACTGGGGCTCCAATACTACAACCGTGATTTTGCCCCCTTTTTGCGATAATGGTACGGAACCCTTTGTGCGCGAGTCCGACTCGCACTTGGCCGATTTTTTTTTATATTCTTTCTTCCGCTGAAAATCTCTTTTCGAACGCCGATGCTTAAGAACATTTGACGAATATCAGCCAGAAGTGCGATCAAAAACAAAATAAAATTAACGATAATGTTGAACAAACTTCTTTGAAGATTTTGACCACCATACAAAAGATCGTTAAGTGAAATATTATTAGTAGTCTTGCAACTACCATCGAGAACAACGCGCAATTTAGTTGTGGTCTTATCTTCTCGGACGTCTCCGTGATGTGGTATAAAATACGACTGCGAGGCTTCTAAGTCTGCGTCAGCTACGGGTGAAATAAAACCCTTTTCTAAGTAATCGTGAATTACATTATCGTACGCCACCCGTAACTTCGGTGAAGCCTGCATCTTTCGTTCCAGACAATAGAAGCGGCGTTCGCTTGCTTGTCGGGAATTACCGAGCGAGAGTGTATCACCCTTAAAGGCAGGGCCACAACATAACCACCGTCGCCATCACGAGACGTCGTGCGGGTATAAAATTCTTCACATGTTTTATCATCTGGGCTGAGTACCGGAAGGACGATCACTTCCTCCAACTCCCAGAACCTTCGAATAGCCGAGTCCAACGGATCAGCAGTACAGCAGTAAGATACTGATACTGGTCTCGTTTCGATCAACGCAGACCGGAGCCTCTCCCACAATGACGTAGCCTAGGACAGTTTCCAATGCGAGAGGTGAGATACGAGTATGTGAGAGCCGCCCTTGGACTCGATGCGACAACAACAAGTGTGGAAAAAGTGATGCTCCTATCAGTAGTTCAATTGTGCCAGGCGTAGAATAAGTATCGTCAGCCAACGGCAACCCAAAAGTTTAGTTTTAGACTGAGTATGTAGGTACCTACGTATGTATCATCGCAATTTTCTCATAAATTACTAGTTAGGTACAATAAATTAAAAGTGAATTCATCCATCTTCTTCTTTCCTCTTCTTTCTTTAATTTCACTCTTGCTTGTCGTGCGGTGAATGAGGTAACCAAAAGCTCACTGAAGGCATGCTAGTGCTAGATTGAATACACACATCAACACGGTCTAGGGATATTTCATACTCAATTAAATAACTCGAAAAGTACTGGCCGCATTGGAATCTTTTATACACCGATTTGTTTGTAATTTATCTCAGACTAATTCCAAATTCAAATTTTTGAAAATTCTTTTGTTTCGGTGGCATAAAAATGTCTCGATGTGTAGGAGAGGGAATTTTCATTTGTGCGAAATTTAGAAAACAATACGAATTACGTTTAGTTACAGTTTTTTTATGAAAGATAAAGTTAAAATTGAGGTATTGTAGCCATGCAACGCCAACATTTGACGAGGGCGGAGATGTTACGAGCTGTGGGAATGCTGGAAGCTGGGTCTGTTCAGCGTAATGTTGCTGAGGCCATAGGGACCCACCAAAATGTAATTTCAAGATTGTGGACACGCTATCGTGCCACAGGTGAAGTAACGGAGAGGCACCGGGGGCCAAGTCGCATCACTATCCCCAGACAAGACCGATTTTTGCAAATTACTGCGCGAGCTCAACCAAATGCAACGGCGACTCAATTGGTCCAAAGGCTGCGAGTGGAACACCAAGTGCTTGTGAGTGACCAAACTGTAAGAAGGCGACTGCATGAAAGCAATCTACGCTCTCATAGACCACTCCGGGTCCCACCTTTACGGAGAGGCAATCGTGGACGACGATTAGAATGGGTTCGGAACCACGTGGACTGGGGCCGTGAGCAATGGTCCAATGTGCAGTTCACGGATGAATCCAGGTTTGGCTTCCATCCAGATTCACGAAGGACGCGTGTTTGGCGAGTTCCTGGACGATGGAGCCGTCTTCAGAACCCTCAGGAAGTTCACCCATACCAAGGAGGAACAATTATGGTTTGGGCAGGAATTCGTCTTGGAGGACGGACGGATCTCGTTTGGGTGCGGGGCAATATGACGGCAGAACGATACGTCCAACAGGTGCTGGGGCCCGTAATCTTGCCCCACAGAACACAAATGGGGCAAGATTTCCTGCTCATGCACGATAATGCCCGGGCACACACGGCGAGAACGGTAGCAGCTTGGTTACATACACACAATGTTAGGGCCTTAGACTGGCCTGCTCAATCGCCAGATCTAAATCCCATTGAGTATGCGAGGGATATGCTGCAAAGAAGAGCTCTGAAGGAAGTTCCTGAAAATCTGGCTACAGAAGATCAACTTTTTGCGCACCTCAGAAGGACATGGGACAATATTCCGCAGCAAGACATTGACAACCTTGTTCTGAGCATGCCGAATCGTTGCCGATGTGTTATGAACATCATGGGCGCTTTCTCAGACTACTAGCTTCAAGTTTATAAACACAAATTAAATGATTTTTCTATTTTTTCAGTCTTTACTCATAAATTAAAAGTTAATTCATATACGGTTTCCGTCTATGCTTCATTTTTTTTCCATAAAATCCTGAAATTTTAATCGAAGTACCTTAACCATTATTAAAAAATGGTAGAATATTAAATAACGTATCTTTTAAATATATACATGTCATATAAAAAATTAACACATTGATAGTAATTCGCTTTTTTTAAAATATCCCTAGACCGTGTTGATGTGTTTATAATAAACATATCACTACGGTTGTTATCAACGCGCGTGTTATATTTTGAAATTTCCTTAGATAACTGGCGTGATATAGATGTCTCAATTCGTTGTTTACCAAAATTACCGAAATAAACCAATGCACACAGGTGTTTATGGGAATTTTCGTGCCTTTTAATGGCGCCAGATATGTTATTTAAATCATTATAACCAGATGTATTCCAAACGGAGTCTTCATTCGAAAAAAATATGTAGCACCAGCAATACAACTTATTAGTGTGCGAACAGCCAACAATCCAACTAGTTTTATACACTGATCTATTAAATTTTCGTTTATGCGATTTACTAGTCTGAGAAATACACAGATTAAGCGTCGGTTTTAATGAAGAAATTAACTGTTTTTTCTGAGCAAAGTTTAAAGATTTTACTTTATCTTCGCCAATCAAAACTTGAACGCATTTTAAATCCTCACAAGGTACAATTACCTCCATTGTTGTAGGTAAGTCACCAAAACAATTGTCTCACTGAGAAAATCTAAGAAAACACACAAAAAACTTTAACAACAAAACTTTTCCCACTCATGCAAATGAAACTGAAGTGAGTTGCACTCGGGTAGTTGCAGTGTTGTCATTTAGGCAAAAAAAGTCGCCAGGTATATGAAAAATCTAGCTAGATGTCGCAAATTTTTTGTTTTTAAGATATTGCTTGAATATTTAATTTCGTTATTTTAAAAATTCGCTTGTTTTTATTGTTGCTAAATCTTAAAAAAAGTCTCCAGACTCGTCAAAAATCTCCAAGATCTCACAACGTCGCTGAAACGGCAACACTCCAGAGTTGGCAAGATGACAAGGTCACGCATACGCGTGCAACTTCATAGGCATGCACGGCTTACATCTTCCAAACTGATTGATTTGTAGACGCACAAGTTTCTAACTCGTTATACGGCACATCGCTATAAGTGCTAAAGTGACAGAGATAGTATTTGAAAGCCCGGCAAAAGCCGGTACGTGTAACCGAGATAGCTATATCACTATATGTAGATGCTGCAAATGCGAAACACTGCGCGCGACCAATCGCGATGTGTAGTAGTGTGGCATAGGTAGATACTTTGTGTTATTTTGATAAGAATTAAGCGCGTGAACTTTTAAATAGTTCAGGTTTGATATTGATTCTCTATCGAGCATTTTAGTAAGGCATTACAGGCTTTTGGGCTTATATGAAGGTACCGCCACTGCTTCACTATCGAGCAATTGGGTCCAAGATTCAAGCTCAAACCCAAACGGCGACAGCATTCGCTGGTAACAAAATTGCTCTGTGAAGCACTGTCCAATATGGCGCGTACAGTATGTTCACGGCCACGGCTATCCCTAACTTTGACTAGAGCTGTAGCCAAGAGCACCGTCACAGCACTATTGTTTGACAGCGCGCAAAGCGACACGTCATCAGTGCGGGCCGGAAGCGCGCACGTAGATTTCGCGTCGCTAGCTCCTGCAGGGAGTGAGGCTTGCACGGTCGACGCTCGCGGAGCGTACGAACTATTTGAAACGGGTTCATTTCCAAAACACAACAAAGTATGGTGCTTTGATTTACACCTTCTACATAAAGAATGAGACCCACACTCAGAAAAGCGATGACCACCACGCAAACAATTATGTATTAATTGTTTGCGAACGATTTGTTTTTACGAATTTAAAACGATCATTCGGTTTGTAACCTTGAAATACGGCACATGTGGGTCATGTTGACCGTTGCTCAAAGAGCAAGCGTCACTAGATGTGGTATTTGTCGTGTACGCACAAGTCACCGTGGATCTTGAATGCTTAGGATTTGTATCTATTTCTCGAGGATTTATTTTTGCAGCTTCATGTTTCACAGATGAACTACGCTGTAGTATCTTAATGTGATCGTGTACAAACGAAATTAAATTGTCAAAGGAGGCTATCTGACAACTATGTGTATTTGACTCGAAAGCGCGTGCGGTATCAAAGTCCAATTTCTTAAATGCAATGGACAAGAAAACAAAGTCCAAGTGATCATCGAGTTTTAAATGCTTTAAAGCGGCGACAGACGAAGCAAATTTATCTAAAAACGCCTCTAAATTGTTAGGATTTGCGGTCGAAATTGGTTTGAAATCAAATATTTGGTCCAAATATGGCTTCGCTGTGGAGGGGCGGACCATCAAGATGCGCTACAGGAAGCGCGCGAGAAACCCCCACGAGTGCCACCCCGTTCTGGAGCTCTCCCCGGCGCTCTGGAAATCCTACACTTCTGTCCAAAACTCCATGTGGGCATCAAGCGATGCTCGATTGAGGACCAGTCCCCACTAGTTCAGTGCACAAAGTGCCTTTCATATGGACACAATAAGTTCATATGCAGGGCCGAAAAAGAAGTCTGCGGCTACTGCAGTGGACCGCACAATATCAGGGACTGCCTCACTTGAGCAGACGGCAAACAGCCCACATGCGCAAACTGCAAGGTAGCACACGGGACGGGCAGCGACCTGGCACACACAGCGTTCAGCGTAGATTGCCAGGAACGCCAAAAGTGGGACGGCATAGCCAGATCGCACGTATCCTATTGCTAAGGGCAACGAAAGCACACCAACAAACCAACCAGTTAACCCCGAAATCGCCTCAAGACCGACAGCAAGATTGCGGTTCATCCAAGCAAATCTTCACCGCTCCAAGCTGGCCACAGAAGAACTCCACATGGCGGCCCAGGCAAGGGGAATTTCAGTAGCACTTGTTCAAGAGCCCTACGTAGGAAGAACAGGTGTGATGAAACAAAACCCTGGCACACAAGCCATCCAGTGCAGCCTCAACCGCCAAAAGCCAGTTAAGGCAGCAATTGTTGTTTTCGGTAACAACCTGGAGGTTATCCAACACCCCCAGCTTGTGACCGAAAACGTTGCTGCTGTCTTGCTAAAGGCGGGTCAGCTCAGCTTTGGAGTACTGTCGGTCTATTTTGAGGGTGACCAGGACATCGAACCTTACCTATCCGAAATACAAAAATTTAACACAAACAACATCGTGGTGGGAGGAGACGTGAACGCCTGGAGCCATTGGTAGGGAAGTGTTTCCGAAAACCATCGCGGGGCGGCGTACAGTTCTTTCCTCAATGAGCGGGATCTCCACATCCTAAACACGGGCCAAACACCAACGTTCGAGACATACAGAAATAACAGGTGGTGCACAAGCATCGTTGACGTGACAGCTTGCAGTTCGTCGCTGCTAGGTAAGGTCGAGGAGTGGCAGGTAGATTCTCGATGCACCTAGAAAATGCTTTGGAACCCTTACGGCCGATTTCGAATCTACAACACCAAGAAGGCCAAGTGGTCCGACTTCAACACCCACTTCAGCCTAGCAGACAGTGACATCACCCAAGTCAGAGTCTCGGACGCATCCAACCCAGAAGATCTAGAGACAATCTTTTCAAACTATACTCAGATCATCCACCGATCATGCGAGGAAGCGATTCCAAAACTGGGGTCGCCCAAACACAACGCCAAACCCCCATGGTGGAGTCCTTCTCTAGACCGTCTCAAAAAAGACGCTATGACGAGTAAGAGAAGGATCCGGAACGCAGCCGCAAGCCGGAGATACTTCACCATCCAAGAGTACGTGCTGGCCAAACAAACTTACACGACAGCAGCAACGGAAGCAGCCACAGCCAACTGGAAGGAGTTCTGCACGAAGCAGGACTGAGAGAACAGGTGGGACGGTATCTACAGGGTACTAAGGAAGACAGCCAGTAGTAAGGAGGACGCGCTCCTGAGAAACAACGCAGGCGAGACGCTCAGTCCAGAGCAATCTGCGGATCTTCTGGCAAAAACCTTCTACCCCGACGACTCAACGGATGCTGAACAACCCTACCACACTGCGTTATGGAGGCTAGCGGAGGAGAAAAACCCCCAAGGTCTGTCTGCAGACGATCCGCCCTTCACGGCCGCGGAGCTGGAAATGGTTCTCCAGAACCAAAATCCGAAAAAGTCCCCGGTCCCGGCGGATTAACAGCAGACATCTGCATAGCGGCAATAAACTGCGATAGGGAGGTGTTCTTAGCGATAGCAAACAAGTGTCTGTCGCTGTCACACTTCCCAAAGCAGCGGAAGGTCGCCCACATGTGCATTCTCCGCAAGCCAGGAAAGGACGACTACACTAGCCCTAAGTCGTACAGGCCTATAGGTCTGCTTTCGGTCCTAGGAAAAATCGTCGAGAAACATCTAGTGGGCCGACTACAGTGGCACTTCCTGCCAACACTACACACAAACCAATACGGCTTCATGCCACTGCGCGGAACTGAGGACGCCCTTTATGCTCTAGTGGGCCGAAATCAAAGCCAAAAAGATCGTGCTTTTGATTTCACTGGACATAGAGTGAGCCTTTGACAACGCGTAGTGGCCCGCACTCAAGAAGCAGATCAGACCGGAACATCAGGGTCAACTACGCCAGAGCGATTAGCGAGAAGGGAACCACGAAAGGATGCGTCCAGGGTTCAATTGCCGGACCGACGTTTTGGAACCTTATCCTAGATCCACTCCTACACAAAATAGCTAGTATGGGGGTATAATGCCACATAAAGCCTTCGCGGACGACGTTGTCCTGGTTTTCTCTGACTTCACAGCCGGTCCCCTGCAGAAATCAGCCAACAGCACGCTAACCAAAGTATTGGAATGGGGCGTCCAAAATAAGCTACGTTTCGCCGCGCACAAGACCTATGCGATGGTGTTAACGAGGAAGCGAAAGTACGACGTTCCGGTACTACATATGTCGGGCACGCGGCTAAATCTGGTTGAGGAAGTGAAACTGTTAGGTCTCACGATAGATTCCAAACTCACCTTCAATGCGCACGTGTCTGCGGCCTTTCTACAGTATCTATAAGCAGTTGGCATGTGCGGCGAGGGTGACTTGGGGTCTGAACAGAGAAATAATTAGGACGATATACGTGTCGATGATAGAGTCCATGTTGATGTGTGCAGCGAGTGTTGGGCCCCCGCAGCTGAGAAAGGAAAAAGTTTGACTCACTGCAAAGGGGCTTCGCGCAGAAAATCTGCAAAGCATACCGCACGGTGTCTCTGACATCGGCACATATCCAGTCAGGCCAACTCCCCCTAGACCTCCGGGTAATCGAGGCGGCAACCCTTTTCAAGATCAAAAAGGGACATTCCCAAGAGTTTATACCGCTGGGCCGCGTGCTGGAGTGCAACGTGCACCACTCCAAAAACCCCACCCAGCGCAACTCACAACAACCGAGTATGACGGTACGGTGTTCGGGAGGGGACTATAAGGAGGTGGCAAGCGCGGTACGTGTCTTCGAGTACAGGATCGGTCACGAAAGCGTTCTTTCTAGACGTCCTAGCGGCGAAAGGACACTCAGAGACGCAGTGCTCACACCGGTCCACGTAAAAGTCCTTACAGGACATGGCGGATTTCAGCGTATCTCCACCGCTTCTATCTCAAAGATAGTCCCTCGTGCGTCTGTGACCCGAATTGCGAAGAGACAGTCTGGCATCTGCTCTTCGAATGCCCAAGGTTCAGCCAAGACAGAATGGAACTCGAAGTAAAATTCGAAACCCAGCTTAGCCAGTCCACACTCCACACCATCATGGGGAGACCGGCTACTAGGATTCCAATCGCAGCAAAGGCCAACTAAACGGACGTAACCTTGCGAAGTGGACCACACAATCGAACACAAACAACCACAAGAACAACCAGAACCACACAAACAACAACCACAACTACACAAACAACAACAAGTACACCATTGACTGATACACAAATTACACACACACAATCTAACCAACGGCCATTACCAACGGTAGCAGCAGCGGTAGCAGCAACAGCCAGCCTACAACCAGCCCCTAGCATGACTACCACATAATTCCTGGCAAGCGGAGAAGACGGAGTCCCTGGCATCAGACTGCGAGGCGTCGTCCGGTTCATGAACAGGGAACAGGAGGGCTCAAGTCAAGCTGCGGCCCAAATAAACCTTTCACCGGGCCTTGCCGCCCTGATTAACGGAAGCACCACCAAAACGAACATAAAAAGCAGCAAGTACTACCTCAAGTGGAAGTGGCCACTCACCGATGCCGTATAATGCGATTTAAAGGGAAAACAATCGCATTACTCGAGTAGGGAGAGGCTACTCCATTTGCTCAGGCAAGCTCATTGCTTCAGAAGATCAAGGAGGCAGGAGACTACACGTCAGCCGCGGCCCGAAACATAAGTGTCTACGCAATGGTGGTGGGAGGAGAGAGAGGAGACGTCGCAGACCGCTTTGCCTGTCTAAAGGCCTCAGAACATCATGAGGTTGTTGTCTACGAGGACAGAAGGGAAACCCTGAGTTGCCTTAAAGCCCCCAGACAACCAACAGCCAGCGCAATGAGCCCCACAACAAGCCCCACCATTCAAAGCGTATCGGAAAGGGCCCAGTAGAAGGCAGCAGCCGAAAAAGCCGCAAAGGAGCAGTGCAACACTATAAACCCGGAGGACCGGGCCCGGTCGAGGAGTCGCCTGAAAGCGTTTGGCACTTTCCTCAGTGCACTGCTCCCAAGCACCAGCTACGCATCACCATCTCACAAGCAGGAGACAGCACTGGAGAGGTTCTTCAGAAAAACACCAAAGGAACCAACCCAGCAAAAGCCTAAGCCAACACGAACCGACAAAGGGCAAGTCAGTCCGCCGACCCTCGCAGTAAAGTCGGGTACCACGGACCACGTAAAGAGCGCGTTCCTCCAGTACGTAGCAATCGTAAGAGTGACCAGAGAGGTCAATCTTACGACATGCTGGAAGATCCTGCAGACCTTCCAGAGAGACACAGAGGGTCTTTTAAGGGTACTGCTCGAGGAAGCAGGGGCAGCGGTATACGACAACGTCACATCCATCCATCCATCCAAGTCATCAAAGGATGACGGGGTCGTATATGGCAGCCTACAGCGCAAGGAGTGGTTTTGTGGCCCTGGACAAGGAGGAGATGGAGCGCTCAGGCAAACTCAAGTTCAGTGTGCCAAATGACGACCCGATAGTGGTTACCGCCAAATGTACCAAAATAATGCCGGACGATAAGATCCTGGAAATGGCACATTCCATTTCGGGGACCTCCGATATCCCGGCATCGCAGGAAAATTGGGCGGTACCCAATATCAGGTGGATTAACGGAGTTCCGGGTTGCGGTAAGACAACCTGGCTGGTAAAGCACTTCGAAGAGGACAGGGACGTGATAGCCACCACGACAACAGAAGCTGCCAAAGATCTTAGGGAAAAGCTTGCGGGCCGCTTAGGAGACCGAGCAAAGACCAATGTGCGCACTATGGCCTCAATCCTAGCAAACGGTTTCAAGAGCCAAGACAAATGCTACCATCTTACGGTAGACGAGGCTCTTATGAACCACTTTGGGGCCATAGTCATGGCAGTAAAGTTGTCTGGAGCGAGCGAGCTTGTCCTCGTCGGAGACGTTAACCAGCTTCCATTTTTAGACAGGGAGCATCTTTTCGAGCTTAGCCGTCCAGACCTGGTGGCTGGTATCACCCAGGAGTTTCTCTGCACACACCGCAATCCAATGGACGTGGCGTTTGCACTGAGTGAGATATACCCTGGTATATACTCCTCCAAGTCGTCGCTGTCGCGGGTCCACTCCCTGAAGGTGAAAGGTTACACGGGAGTGCAAATACCGAGTACTGTCCAAAACACCCTGTTCCTGGTTCATACGCAGGGGGGCAAAGACTGTCTTGCGAGCCAGGGATATGGGTCCGGCGAGGGGTCGCGCCTGCTAACCATACACGAGGCTCAGGGGTCGACCTACGACAGCGTTATCATCATCAACACCAAGTCCAGGAGGCTTCAGGTCCGCGACAGCATCTCCCACGCGGTAGTGGCGGTGTCCAGACATACAGTCAGTTGCGTCTATTACACCGACGACGCCGATGACGCCGCAGGCCGCCTTGCTAAGAGGGCGATAGATGCGCCGACTAAAAAGGTCGTTAACTACAATCTTAAGACGGCCATGCAGGATAGAGACATAGTCGTCATAGAGGCCTTGCTCACGCTAACGAAGTCCCTGGTCAGCAGACTTCACCAAAACACCACCTAACAAGTCCCATCCAAAAACTTCAACCCAAACACATACCCAAACCATCACCCTGTCAAAAGAAATAAAATATATATATATATGTGAAGCTGCATGGTGGAGCGAGTCAGTCATACTCACCTTAACGTCCTAACGACGGGCTTCTATAACCGGAACCGTCGGCCGGGGCTGGTCTGCTCGCACTGCCATGCATCTTCCCAGAAAGTGTACCAATAGATATAGTACTCGTAATAACATAAGATAAGTATAACAAAAGCAGTGTATCAATAGAAATAAGTAAACAAAATAGTTAATAACATAAAGATAAGTAGTAAATAGAAACATAAAATTGTAATGCCAGTGTGTAATATATATATACGTAAATTTAAGTTAGTTTAGTATACCTAAAAATAATGTCCGACGTAGGAGTCAAACAATTGTAATTATTACGAAAAAAAAAACTTATATAATATAAAAAGAGCGCGGACTGCCACATGTCCGCGGTAGAATATTGAATAAAAAAAAATGATGTGGCTGAAAGCCGCTTGTCGTCATATTTAGCTACCAACAAATCAAATATCAATGTATAGTTTTCCGAACAAGGATCAATTTCGGCGCATATAGAACGGGCTCTTCCAAGTTAATTTACCTAACAAATAATATAACTTCTCAGAATCTGTGAGTGACGTATTTCTATGTACGGTATTCTGAAAGCTAGCGAAAAACAAAGACCAATTTTTTATATCACCGTCGAATTCGGGTATCTCAATTGGGGATATTGGCGTGTTTTGGCGTGGTGACTTGCACTCATCGCCTGTATGCGTGTTCGATTTTGTCTTGTTGGCGGCTAGCCTAACGCAACCCAGCAGTTCTTCAAAGGACGAGAGCGTCTGATAACTAATTACGAATTCGGGATCTAAACTTAATTCGATGGTCGCTATTTTGTCCAACACACCCTCGAAGTCCTCACGCAATGTGTCTACTGTTTCGATTTCACATAAAAATGCTTCTACGTTGCATGGTTAAATCGAGATCTCGAGCTCGATTACAAATGCTTTGCATACGGGAAAATATTCTATCCCTCTTAGCATACAATAACTTTAAAGAGTCTGATGATTTGGTAGGTGCCATTTTTACGGTTTTGACGAATCACAGATAACCCAATAATCTGGGGGTAGACAGACGAAAATATTTTAACCAGGTACCTACTATTCTCAAATTATATTTTAACATGAATTCTTAACGCGGGTAGAACGACGATGACATTATTTCAAGAAAATAATGCGAATAAATAAACGAAAACGATAATGATATGCAAGAATTAACTAATAATTTACGAATACACATTGATTAACGTCGATTGTAGTTGTAACATGCATCCGGCTCGAAGGACCAAAATGGATGCGCCGGTTAAGACGCAACGCAGATACGCGAATGGCTGGTTTCGAGAGATAGGAAGAGATAAGCGATTTGGTTCAAGTGAAGGTGACTCGCTTACATTGGGGTTAGGTAAAGCATACCTGGAGTTCGGACGTCCGAGAGTAGCCCACCTGCTACCGCTGCGCTGCTGATGAGTGATATGAAGAAAAAGAGGCCCGCACAGATATTGCAGGCCAATAAAAATGCTGCTGGTTGACGTCTGTCAGCCTGTCACAGCTGTCACTTAAGAAAAACGCAGGTGGGGTGTGGCGGTCTCGCTCACTCCCGATACCAAGGCATTGTGCCGGAAAGGATAATGAGGGTAGGACACGATTCCAGCCAAACATCTCGCGTTTCTCTCCCTACCCGCAAGCACGTTACGAACACAACCGACGCTAGGCGCAAACAGTACCCTATCACTATAAAGTGAGTAAAGTCTATAGAAAGGTACTTAAAGGATTGACGGAATACTCATAATAATTTAATTTAATCTCGACGTGATTTTGTCAAGTTGTAAAAACCGTGCGAAGCAGGGACAAGTCACTGGATGTAAATGAAACAAAAAGTGAGAAGAACACAAATATAATATTTTATTCATCTATTGATATACATTAGCTTCATTTGTTCCATACGTAAGTTCTTGTACATTTATGACTATTGTAACACAGGGTGATATTTTTTACACAGACTAGGTATTTTCAAGTGTCATTCATTCTGTTAGTGCTATGTTGATGGATTAACAAAAAATTGTAGCTGACATTATACTCGTACCGACTCGCCAATTGCATTAACAATTTTTTAATAAAAAAATTTTGAGCCGTCAATACGAGTTACTGGTGCATTTATGATGGCAAACGATGTACGATCTATACTTAAATTCATAATTCGAGATAATTTGAATTCATTAAGTTGATTGTAACTGACATTTTGAATTAGAAAGGCATAACAAAAATAAGCTTGGATAAATATGGAATTTTGACTTTTTCGTGTAGGAAAATTTGATAATATTCTCGAATTCCGAATTCAATTATAAGAAGTACATACAGTGGAGCAGTGAAAACCTAATTTCAAAGAACATGCTCACGGTTAGTCTAATTCCAAGACTGTTGATCACTGACACTACCGATGTACATTGTAAGGGAGCTCGTAAACGAGCCCTTAATAGTGTGGTTCTTACATTACGATACTCCATCAGGTAAGGCCGTAATGATCTGCAGCGGCGAGGAAAGGGTGAACTCTTCTAGGTGAAAAATTATGCCAAAATGACACACCTTCATCAGCCTGATTAGACAGAGAATTATTAAACCACCCATGGTAAGATTTTATGACGTTATTTTTCTAACATTTTTCCGATATGCCAAGTTTTAGTAGATGCTGTAATCTCGTTATTTTATTTTTGTACAAGGCTGTGTGAAAAGAGTATTTATTTTTACACAAAAGTCGCTGAAACACGAGTACATGATCCGTTATTTATCGTATCTTCTACTGGATTTATTTACATTGGCTACAAAGCTGAAACTACGAATAAAAATTCGGTTTTAATTTTTTACAAAACGTTTAAGTCGCATACTGTTAGCATTATTTAATAAGTTACATTTATATTTAACTAACGTTGGCTGAATTCACAATTGGTCACGTTTCATCTTATTTATACATCTACTGTCTCTTGAGAATTTCTCAACTTTAGTGCTAAACTTTGTCTATGTTCCTCTATGGGACTAAAATCATCTTTCTTGTTTTTATAATCTCAATATGGTCAATCCACCTTTATCGTAGGTAATCTTAATTTTTTAAATTCATGATTCTGTACATAATATGCAAGGGTCTACCTATCTACTTAATAGTTTTATGTGATATTGTGCTATGCACAAGGGTAAAGCTTCAAATAGCTCTGTGCAGTGTTAAATTTAGTGCACAATAATATTTACATTAGCTATTGAATGACTTATCAGATATATTATGTATAATTGTACAATTTTCACCTAGGTATCTTCTTTACAAAAGTTGATCCTATATTTTAAAATGAAATGACATTATAGATACATAATTACATATCTACTGCAGTTTCGTTGTGTAGTCACTACACTTTTAATACTATTAATGGAACATAACATTACATGCATTTTTTATTTACTTCAATAGTGATATACCTATAAACCTAACCATTGACAGAACCTAATATTTAAAAATTCAATGAATTTAGAGATAATTATTATTCAGACTCGTCAATAGTTGGCGTTTATTTATTGATATACATAATCTATGTAGGCCTTTTCACATCTAAGATTTCGACTGTGCCTTACTTTTGTTAATAGGTTGACGCTATTCTCCTTTCAATTCCGTAATGAGCGAAGCCACGCTTCATTGTATTCTGAAACTCGTTCAATGGTCAGTTATTTTCTGGTGCAGATGTGACCAGCATATAGCCGCTTTAGCCTATTATACAGTCCGCATGTGACACAGCACGAGTAGATTAGACACTTTTAAGTAAGAGAAATCGATTGACGAAACACTGAATTTCAATATTCGGAAACACGTAGATAATGTCGAACGGAATTGATTAAAGTCGGATTTCTTTTGTGAACCTATTTACATCGTTTAGAAATCAGATAATAGTTCGATTAATTGTTCGTAGTATTTGAAGAGCACTGTTTATATTTATAAGTTAGAATCGAAGAGGAATGTCCAGGAAAAGTTTCATGCGCTCGCCGATGTCGACAATGGAGCGCTCGTCCAGCTGCTAGCTGTCCTCGCCAGTGGTCTCGTCGTCATCGGGGTCGTCCTCGTCGAGCGGCTGGCTGGTGAGTGCGGCCCAGAGCGGCGAGCGCGCGCCGGGCTGCACAGAGCCGCGCCGCTAGCTGTCCCGGTTGCAGACCGCTGCTGCCGCTGCCGTGCCCATCGCGCCCACCGCGCCGAGAAGTATCGTGTTCACCTCCCGGTCTGGTGTGATCTCCACCTTCAAATAGAAATCCTTGTGAGGATTACCTTAATGCCCGTTTTCACTAATATTAATACATGCCTAAATATTATTGCACTGTTGAATTTTCGGATGGGAGCTAATCCTAACGGTCAAAGCAGGTGGCGTCCAGTAGTTTCTGTCTACACATTGGTAAAATGGCGTGATTTGGCGTGAGTTTATGTATGTATGTGAGCTGAGTGTACGTAGTGTTGAAAATCCTACAGCGCATTTTTATTTAGCACCACCAACGAGGTGTCGTTTTAGTACTATCCGTGAACACGGGCGACTAGCAAATAATTATATGCTAAGTTAGATGTCCTGGCTCCAGGATTTTGCGATGATTTGGGGCAGATTGTAACTTATATGAAGAGCTCTCTATGACATTTAAATTACTATAAGGTTAGAGATATGTCGTCAGTGAGAACAGAAAGGAAGGAAGGTCGTGGGATGAACCCACATTACAATAGAGCATAAACATTATTTGAGACTTTATCACACATTCAATTACTATATCAATGATAAAACAAGAGGGGATTCCTAAAAAAACAGAAAAAAATCATTGTATAGTTTGAGTATGGTAGAAAATCAAGAATATAGAACTGAAACAAAGGTTATTTTTATTAGCGAGTCCGTTATAACAACAGCTAATATGTAGTGTAGCGAAACGCTACGAGACGTAATTGCCATCACGGCTTTTTTGAGTTGACATCTGGCCGGTTAACTTAAGCTTTTTTCAAATTTTCAAATTTCGACTGATAAGAAAACATAAGTGAAACTTTCTGATGACAAATCGTGATTACAAGGAAAATCGTGGTTTTAATTTTAATTTGGCGATTTTATTAGCCAAATTTTTAAGTGTTAACATGTTTTGTCTTTTTGTGTGTGTCTTTGGTCGTGTCGTCCCGCAAATATAGCGTGGATTATCTACACAGTATACTGTTAATTTGATCTCCTTTCATAATACTGCAGTAATAAGTTGTTAGAAGGGTAATTACAACCTTTTTTTATTATTTTATATACTTTCAGTGTATTTTTACTTTAAAAAGAAATTCTACGTATTAATGCGGCGTTAAGTGTTTTATTCCTTTTTTTTACGCCACAGTATGTAGTCATAATATAGTCAATCCGTGTGAATAATATAAAAAAATAAATAAATAATATCAAGCATCACATAAAAGTCACGTTTCATTGTTTTATTTCAGATCAAGATACTCGTAAACAGCAGCACTGAAATATATTTTATTTCTCAGAGCTTTAGTAATCTCTTTGTTTCCAGATATACAATTTACGTATAAAAAATATGTAGGTCTTTAGTTGCAAAATAAAATATAATACTTATGTAAAACGACGTGGGTCTAAAATGGCATGGCAATGGCGTCTGTCACAACGCAACAATTTAATTTTGACAGTACCTTTATTTCGTGGCAATAATGCTGTTCTCATAGTTCAAATGTTATTAGTTTAATACTGACGGGTGTTTAACGCATAGACATAGAGAATGGACTAAGCATAACCCTCATAAAATTGACCATCTTTTAGAAAGAGACAAAGCCACTGAACGCCCAATAACCGTCGCTTTTCTGCAATTCGTAGAGATTGCTAGCCTGTGACGTGACCAAATCAGAATTCTTGCAAAACACAACTCTGGCCGCACTATTATTTTATCTCTCCCATTTTAATCTTCTTACAGTCATTATAAAATATAACTCTCACAAAATTGACCACTCCGAAGAAAGAGACAAAGCCACTGTGCGGCCAATGACCATCGCTTTTCTGCAGCTCGCAAAGATTACTAGCCTGTGACGTGAACAAATCAGAACTCTTGCAAAACACAATTCTGGCCGCAAGATCGTTTTATTTCTCTAATCTTTTACTTTTTTGCTGCCATTACCTGTACAGGAAATGCTCAATCCATTCTCTATATAAATTATTTTCCGTAACCGTACTTGTGAGAGTGTGGTCTGTTCTGGATCGGATCGCTCTTCGAGCACGGTGTCCAGTTCCAGCGTGGGTGGCGGGCGCGGCGACCGGATCAGACTGACTGCTCGGGGCTTCGACCTCAACGGAGACATCTTTACCACGGACAGTTCCCCTCGGTCCAGCTCGCAATTCCGCCGCCTCGCACGTTCCCTGATCGACAAAATAAATATAAGCATACCCTGCTTGCGGGACACAAACGGTTACAAGAAATTATCTATACTATCTATACTAATATTATAAAGAGGTAAAGTTTGTGAGTTTGTGAGTTTGTGACGTTGTAAGGGGTAATCTCTGGATCTACTGAACCGATTTTGAAAATTCTTGCACCGGTAGAAAGCTACATTATTCCTGAGTGTCATAGGCTATAAAATATTTTCAGAAAAAATAGAGATCCTTATGAAAATTGCAATAATGTAACCCAAGGTAGCAAAATGTTGTCTGTATAATACATTATTTGGCGTGCGCTGAGAAAACAATTGATGATAGATACAAATTAGTAGGTAGGGTAGGTAGGATAGGCAGGTTAGGCAGGGTAGGCAGAGTAGGCAGGGTAGGCAGGGTAAGCAGAGTAGGCAGGGTAAGCAGAGTAGGCAGGGTAGGCAGGGTAGGCAGGGTAGGCAGGGTAGGCAGGGTAGGCAGGGTAGGCATGGTAGGCAGGATAGGCAGGGTAGGCAGGGTAGGCAAGATAGGCAGAGAAGGCAGGAAAGGCAGGAAAGGCAGGAAAGGCAGGAAAGGCAGGAAAGGCAGGAAAGGCAGGAAAGGTAGGAAAGGCAGGAAAGGCAGGAAAGGCAGGAAAGGCAGGAAAGGCAGGAAAGGCAGGAAAGGCAGGAAAGGCAGGAAAGGCAGGAAAGGCAGGAAAGGCAGGAAAGGCAGGAAAGGCAGGAAAGGCAGGAAAGGCAGGAAAGGCAGGAAAGGCAGGAAAGGCAGGGTAGGCAGGGTAGGCAGGATAGGCAGGGTAGGCAGATTAGGCAGGATAGGCAGGGTAAACAGAGTAGGCAGGGTAAGCAGAGTAGGCAGGGTAAGCAGAGTAGGCAGGGTAGGCAGGGTAGGCAGGGTAGGCATGGTAAGCAGAGTAGGCAGGGTAGGCAGGGTAGGCAGGATAGGCAGGGTAGGCATGCTAAGCAGAGTGGGCAGGGTAGGCAGGGTAGGCAGGGTAGGCATGGTAAGCAGAGTAGGCAGGGTAGGCAGGTTAAGCAGGGTAGGCAGGGTAAGCAGAGTAGGCAGGGTAGGCAGGGTAGGCAAGATAGGCTGGGTAGGCAGGAAAGGCAGGGTAGGCAGGGTAGGCAGGGTAGGCAGGGTAGGCAGGGTTGGCAGGGTAGGCAGGGTAGGCAGGATAGGCAGGGTAGGCAGGAAAGGCAAGATAGGCAGGAAAGGCAGGAAAGGCAGGAAAGGCAGGAAAGGCAGGGTAGGCAGGAAAGGCAGGGTAAGTAGGATAGGCAAGTTAGGCTGGGTAGGCAGATTAGGCAGGGTAGGCAGAGTAGGCAGGGTAGGCAGGGTAAACAGAGTAGGCAGGTAAGCAGAGTAGGCAGGGTAGGCATGGCAAGCAGAGTAGGCAGGGTAGGCAGTGTAGGCAGGGTAGGCAGGATAGGCAGGGTAGGCAGGTTAGGCAAGATAGGCAGGGTAGGCAGGAAAGGCAGGGTAGGCAGGGAAGGCAGGGTAGGCAGGGTAGGCAGGGTAGTCAGGGTAGGCAGGATAGGCAGGGAAGGCAGGATAGGCAGGGTAGACAGAGTGGGCAGGGTAGGCAGGGTAGGCAGGGTAGGCAGGGTAGGCAGGGTAGGCAGGAAAGACAGGGTAGGTAGGATAGGCAAGTTAGGCAGGGTAGGCAGATTAGGCAGGGTAGGCAGAGTAGGCAGGGTAGGCAGGGTAAACAGAGTAGGCAGGGTAAGCAGAGTAGGCAGGGTAGGCATGGCAAGCAGAGTAGGCAGGGTAGGCCGGGTAGGCAGGATAGGCAGGAAAGGCAGGGTAGGCAGGGTAGGCAGGAAAGTCAGGGTAGGCAGGGTAGCCAGGGTAGGGGCAGGGTAGGCAGGGTAGGTAGGGTAGGCAGGGTAGGCTGGGTAGGCAGGATAGGCAGGGTAGCCAGGGGTAGGCAGGGTAGGCAGGTTAGGCAGGGTAGACAGGGTTGGCAGGGTAGGCGTGGTAAGTAGAGTAGGCAGGGTAGGCAGGGTAGGCAGGGTAGGCAGGGTAGGCAGGGTAGGCAGGGTAGGCAGGGTAGGCAGGGTAGGCAGGGTAGGCAGGGTAGGCAGGATAGGCCGGGTAGGCAGGATAGGCAGGGTAGGCAGGAAAGTCAGATAGGCAGGGTAGCCAGGGTAGGGGCAGGGTAGGTAGGGTACTCAGGGTAGGCTGGGTAGGCAGGGTAGGTAGGCAATTGACGGGAGCGAAGCCCCGAGGGTCAGCTAGTAATAAATAAAGAGGCTTCTGATTTCGATGCACGTGGAACTCCCTTCCGGAGTCTTTGTTCGCTGATAGCTACAACCTTGGGGTCTTTAAGTCAAGAGTGAATAGGTTTCTTCTAAGCAAGCGTGCTTCACCGTAAACCACATCATCGCTTACCATCAGGCAAAATAGTGGTCAAACGCGAGCCTATAGATTATAAACAAAACGTGCCGTGAATATACATTAGTTAAACACTTGAATAAAAGTGACGCTACTGGTAGATATCTGGATTTGAAGATAAGTAGGTACTAGGATTTGTATTGAGACCGCTTCGGATGGCGAGATTTTTATCATCTAGAGTTGTTTTGCAGTATTTTCAAAAAGGTGCTTTAAACCGCATCCAGTTAAGTTAAGAGGTTTTATGCTCTTCTTATATATACATATATGATACCTACCGATAGATACTACAGTATTTCATAAATCATATGGTACCTAATTATGATTGTTTACTTCTCAAATCATGAACACCATCTCAATTTCATTCCCTATTTCTATCCACGTGGCCATCAGGCACAACAATCTCTTTTCCAGTGCTATGCGATAAAATATTCACTTTATAAGTCTGCAGTGCGCAAAATTGCTTCAAATAATCCGTAGGAGCAGTGAAGCTGAATTTAACAACAGCTGAGCACGATTCAGCTGAATCAATCAGCATTATCACGCACATTACGTGTAACTGCTTCCCTTCCGGAACACATATGGGGTATTAGCGTCACTCCACGCTGTAAGGCAAAATCATATACCAAAATCATGCGCGTCATATGTTTTATATTATGTAAATAAGCTAAGTGTTTGCCCTTATCTTCCCAACTTATCTTTTACTCGATCGAACAAGTACTCGAGTAGAGGCGCTGATTCAAGTAGCACGTGAAAAGGTCTCGCGATGTCCTAAATCAACGAAATTTGACCTAAAAGCGAACGAGCGATCCCTGAAGGGTTTATCGTAGAGAACATTTCGTTATCGGGCCGGCCAAGTGTACGACCATTGTGGTTCAGTAAATGGCTTGTGATTTCATTACATCCTTGTCATTACAATACACTCCTAACTCACCTCGCCAGCTTGGCTCTCCTCCTCAAACAGCAGATAACGGTGAGCGCTAGCAATGGGAAGCCGAATATGCACGATACTATCGGCACTACTATCGATTCCGGCGTCACTGGAACAATAAAAAGTACGTTTATAGTTTATTCCTCTGGCGATTTCCTGTAAACAAAGGGTGGTGATAAGTCACATATACATGTTTAGCAACAAGGATATAAACCAGCATACTCAATGAGTTCCAACAATGTACGAAGTTAAGGGCTATAAGAACAAGGCGTGTCGCTTTCGTTTCACTATTTGTATTTATTTTTCATCTACATAATCTAAATAATATTTGTGTTTCATCCACAAGTGTGTGTTAACATGCACCTTGGGTGCTGAAAACAAAACTTTTTGTTTAACTGCACACTTGGGTTCGTAAAACATTAAAATGTTTTGACGACTTTCACCGCTCTTTGGAATACAAGAACTACATCGGACATAAATTTTAGTCGCGTTTACTGGTCGGATAAGTTACCTCGCTACTATTTTAAACGTAGCTCGGAAATGGTAGCGGAGTGAAATTGAGTCTAGAGATAAGCATTTTTCTGAACACTTTGTGGCAGCTAAATAAGTGAGCAAACGCGCTGACGATGCGATAGTGAGCCAGCAATTTGCTAATATTTTGCATACTTATTTAAAGATTTTCGTTACAATTTTGACGTATGGTGATGAGGTGTAACTGCATAATGATGATATGATGTGGTGACTCTTTATTTCATGCTTTTAAATCTGTTGATCTGTTCCAAAAAAAACATTTTGTGAAGTACTTTTTTGCAGTCCTATTTTCTTCATATTTATATGCTCTGCAATTTCAAACTCAAATTTAGCTGCTCTGAGTTTCAAATTGCTGAACAGCACACATATATTTGGTCTACAGAACTGATTGAGATTCAAATAATGTGATTGTAACTTATTCCACGAGATATTTATAACTATTCATAAATAGTTCAGCAACTTGTCTAGCTAGTCAAAAACTAATTAATAATAGCTGAAATATTTAATTGAGAACAAACAGACAGATTTGATCCTTCATCTTATTTCGTTTGTCAAAAACAGCAGATCGACAGAGAGAGAGCATTCAAAGTTTGAAACACGCGAAAATTGGTTAACGCTACGTTCAGTTTCAGTTACTTGAAAAACTGAAATTAATTAATTAAATCTTAGTTGGAAGGTATTTAATTAAATATGCCAGAACTTATTGCAGTGTTAGCTACTTGAATGTTCTTGAGTTATGTGTCTTGAGGTTTATATTTAAAGGGATAATGGCTCCTGTTTAATTGGTCTAGAAAGCTTATTTAAAATATGTAATATTTAAATTGTTTTCTATAATTATGAACAATTTACTAGTCGGATAAATAACAAGTTCAGATCTTGATTAAGTACTAAATGTTATTTCCAAGGTCTTTCTAACTTTAATTTCAAAGAAAGTAATTCCAATCGTCGTTGGGCTAAAAATACTCTTTTATTATCAAAAGCCAGTAGAGCAACATAGCCGGGTTTACAACGTGTGCAGCACTTAAGGTGTGGAGCTCGAGGCACAGGCAGCTAAGTGCGCCGCCTTGTCTGCGATAAATGAGACCAATATTAAACAAGACAACGGCTGTTTGTACCAGCGCTGCAGGCCAGGCGAGATGTTACGACAAATTGCTTTTACGATTGCTGGCTGTACGGAATTATACACCAAGGGCAATCATATATCAGTATTAGAAAATAGCTACCTCTAAGACGAGAAAATCATAAACGAGCTGGCTTATTTGAGACCCAGACGAAAAACATCTCTCGTTTACTTTCATAAATAAATCTGACACTGATCTCGGTAATTAAATCAACCTTTTGAGACTAAAAAAAGAATATTTCGTGAGAACGTAACTTAGCTTCTCCTTCCACCCTAATTACTTTTTCATTTTTTTCACTTTCTCGCTAAAACGAGCCGGTCGGCATAATGACGACGTTGGCAACCCGAGCCGGCGCCCCAGTTCCTGATAATAATCTGGCAAATTTTAAGCCTCCAGGATATTTTTCTGCAAAAATGGTGCTATTCAAAATATCACAATAACAGCTTCAAGCTCTGTTAAAAACCAATTACTTTCGATATTAATCTTTTGGCTAATCTAACGACTCCTATTGTGCCATGGTATTTATATCTGAAAACTTTGTTTTATGTAATCAAGTTGTTATCTTTAAAACCAATACCATTAATACCAGAATTGGTTCACAATACCCGTAATATATAGTATTGATCGCCCGCTCCCCGGTCTAATCAACCACATTGGAGAGTGAAGTAGAAACAGATTTCGATTACCACTGAACTTACACGATTAAGTTGCTGCAAATTACCCATTTAATCACTCTTGTAGTCAGTCATTAGACACGCTACCAACTTGTACAGTTCTACTTGGGTTGTACTAAGTTTGTACACGCTCGAATCGGCAACGTCTAATCTATTTATGTAGTTAACGATAAATTAATTGGTGGTTAATCTGTTTCTACTAGTACAATTAGGTGTGAAATACTTTTATCATAATTATGTCTCAGGATTTGTTAAGATTTCATCATCATCATCATCGATTATTTCAGCCGAAAGACGACTGCTGAACATAGGCCTCCCCCAAGTGTCACCATTACAGACATAAATCTAACTAGATAACGCAAGTCCCTCCAACTGTATAAAAACCAAACGTGCCTGTATAAATACCAATGAAAGAAAACATTTACAATGCCTCGGCCAACTTTTTCTATAAATTCTTTACAGCTCAATATGGCATAAAAAGGCATTTTATAGATTTCGGTAGATTTCCGGTGCCGATAGTGCTAAATGATCATGAAATCAGTTTTCGTAACTTTAGTCCGTTTTTTGGCACGCGAAGTACATACAATTGCGTCATCTAGTTAGATTTATGTCTGTGGTGACCATAATGACCGTTCCTTAGCGTCCCGTCTCCAGCAAATTCCCAAAACCTTAACCAGGTCATCGTTCCACCTAGTGTAAAGAGATAAAACGCTCAAGTGTTTTGATATCATAAGATGTAAGTATTTCAGATACAGACACACTTTCCCTTAAATCCCTGCCCATATCAACGGAAATTACAGTCATTACTGTAAGTTTGGAAACTACGTTTATTCTAAAATAACTTTTGTAAGGGACGGATGGGACTGTTTGCTTGACATTTTGCCCCTTCTCAAAGTGAACAAACTATATATATAAAGCTGCCGAATTCGGTATACGTGACAATATAATAGTCAAGTTAGAAATAGAAGCCGTAAGTTGCTTCCAGAAAGTTGAAAGGTCGCGCAAATATAACGAGCCATTTAACACTGAGCTATATCTTCTATTGTGTGGCAATGTGGCTTCGGTCCTCCAGTATCATGTATTTGTCGTTTCAGATAATCTCCACAAAAGGTAAATACCTGTCCTACTTACATATCAGTCCGGAACAATTTCCCGCGCGTTTATAAATATGATGTTTACCTACTTTATAAAAAGGTTGAGTTTTGGAGGGAGTTAAATAGGATAAACATTCAGTCAAAAAAAAAAAAAGTTTTTTTTTATTGTCAGATTGGCAAAACTGTTTCCCATTTTGGAGCGGAGTTTGAGTTACATCTGTTATTTAGTTTAAATATAGTGCTGTTTTTATTTATATCATATCTAGTGCGTATTGAAAATTTCATAATGGACAAAAACATCGAACAAAGAGTTTGTCTTAAATTTTGCATCGCCAATGGAATTTCGTGTTCGGAGTAACTGAAAATGTTACAGAAGGCTTACGGTGAATCGACTTTATCAAAAACACGAGCTTATGAGTGGTACAAAGTGTTCAAAAGCGGTCGAGATGTGATGTGAGATTAGTCTCGCACTGGTAGGCCATTTACGTCTGCAACTGAAGTTAACATCGCAAAAGTGAAGGAAATAGTGACTGAAAATCCTCATTCAAGTTTGAGAGAGATAGCCGGCGAACTTTCTGTGTCTTACGAGTCGGTCCGTAACATTTTAAATAATCACTTGGGTATGAAACATGTTTCCGCTCAGCTAGTCCCAAAAGACCTGAATTTTCTCTAAAAACTTAATAGCATAAGAGTCGCTGAGGACATGTTAGAACGAATAAATTCCGACCCAATATTCATGAAACGCATTGTTACTTGTGATGAGACGTGGGTTTACGAGATTGACATGCAAACTAGTCAATAAGCTTCGGTGTGACGCTTTCCAACTGAACCGAAACCGAAAAGACCACGCCGAAGTCGATCAAAAGTCAAAGTCATGTTGACTGTTTTCTTTGACTATCGCGGTGTAGTGCACTCGGAATTCTTGGCGGAAGGTCAAACGGCAAATAAAGAATATTATTTGAGCGTAAAGCGGCGTTTAAGGGAGCAAATTAGACGAAAAAGGTCTGAAAATGCTTGGCTTTTGTCACGATTGCTTGCCCTTCGCACAAGGCCATTGTGGACGAATTTTTACCAAAAACAACAAATACTTCGAGCAACCACCTTACTCATCAGATATGGCTCCAGCCGACTACTTTCTTTTTCCCAAACTCGAATTACCACGCGGCAAGAACTGAATTCGTTTCCGAAAAAAGCGTTTAAAAATGTTTTGATGATTGGATTATTCGTTGGCGTAAATGTATCGTTTCTGAAGGAGCATACTTTGAAGGTGATAAAATAAATTTGGATGAATAATTAACATTTTGTTTATTATTGATCTTTTTCCGGTACTTTCTTGACAGAATAGTATAATTAGTTTAAGGTATTAACGGCGTAATAATGTTCGGGAAAAGAGCATACAATTCTCGCTCTTTGCTCGCTGGAAGGGATCGAATAGTAAGGATGGGCAACAGATTCCTTTATAGCATTTCTATTTCCAGACATTTTTGAGTTGTGTTTGGTTTGTTGCTGCTATAAAAGTAATACTCCGTTTATTTGCAGAATAAAAGGAGCCTACGATTTACATATTATAACACTCGGTGATAGGGTAGCTTTGTATTATGTGAAACAATTTTATGTAATTCAAGCAGTATTTTCGGACATTGATGATTAAAACCATGTAAACTTACAAAAAATTAACATTTTGTCTATTTACAATGAAAATTTGGATTTGATAATTGCTCATCGCCGACTTATAGATAAACTATGTTTATTGTTATCTCACCCGTGGGGTATATAATGATGGGTGTGGGTGACCTTTTGTTGTTGGTGCTGGGTTTGGGCACGGGTGGGCCAACATTGTTGGCCGTGGTGCTTGTGGTTGGCGCTGGCGTGCTGTTGGCGAAGCGCTCCAGCACGCGCAGCGGCGCGCGGCGTTGACGTCGATGCTCGCGTCATTCAGATGTTTTAAAGCTCAGACAATCCGCAACGCGATAACGCGACAGCCATGCGACGAAATTGTTCTAATGATAAGTAGTGCAACACAACGATGTGTCCACGAAGCCATGAAATTAATGGTAGTCGTATCGTTGTCGTGTTGTGCCTGTCTGTGGGTTCTTTAATATTATTCGGATGATGACGTTAGTTACCAACACCAGTTTAAAAGAAAATAAATTAGATAAATTTTCTGGCAGATAAGCTGACTCATCCGGAGGTGGTGAAATTGGCCATTAGCTAATGTAAACTGCGTAAAACTCATTAATGTTAAAGTATTGCTGGTTGGTATTTAATGGTGTCTTACTTTCAGGATTGCCTGAAATAAACAGTTTAGCTTAGTACTTTTATTTCTGCTGATTAAAACTAGGTCACGGGGCGAACTGAAACTCTAGACTGTCTTTCTATCAGCGGACGCGATAGTCGAATTGCCAAAATGTAAAGTATTAATCACGTGCCATTTTGATAGTGCTTACATTCCCAATCTTACTTCTTATTAATATTATAAATGTCAAAAGTTTGGATGGATGAGTATGTGCATGTATGTTTGTTCTCAATCTCTCCAAAATGGCTGAAATTAGTGCATAGATAGATTAAATAATATGACTTAAGAAACAATTCATAAATTCTATTTAGGGGGAAAACATTTTGCAGTCAAGTGAGTGTGTGGAGCTAGTGCCTGTTATAGGTGTTAACCTTTATTACAGATCACCAGGTCCTCACCCCATGAACAAATAGGGATAACATAACAAATACTACCACCATAATATTCCAGGGATTCTAAAGTACGTACCTAACTCGAGTTTAAAAATAGTGTTGCTCCCGAGGTTGACACTCTACTTTGTATCACCCTCTATGAGCAAATAAGTAAGTGCAACTTATGAACAAGAACGTTACGTTTATTTATTTCTATACTATTTGGGACTATAAGACACAACATATAAATAATTAGAGGCTAATTTTGTTATTTGAACAATTATTATAACAATTTTATTAGTACCATCCGTTACAGTTGTAGATTTATTTTTTAATTTGGCCAGTCACTTGTTCAATACAATGTTCCCGTGTATCCAACATAGAATTACAATCTCTCATTAGCTATTCTCCTCATACATTCGTCGTAATCGATTTTAACGATGTAATCCTATTTTGAACCGCATGGTTAATGATTCATCTCTTTGCTGATTGGAACATTTACTAACAATATCCACATTCCAAATTTAAATCAATTTTAGTCACTAGGGATTATTGAGCTATTTTAGTCCCTGTTTACAAGTACGAAGAATAAACTAGCTCTTTTTGAATAGATGTGACAAAAAACCACAAGATAAGTAAGTCATGAGTCGCTGGCAGAAGCTAGTTTATTATACATTTTTGTCTTTTGATAGAATGTCATTTGTCTAGTGCCTCTGGCCCACAGACTACTTAGAGATATTACGTATCTATGGCCCCACTGAGCAATTGAAGGCGTAACCTCATCCAAATTATCAAGAATCTTCGAATTAGGATCTACTCGGGTAAACCTCACGTCCATTATCATGTTTTTGTCGTTTCGGATAAGCTCCACAGAAAGGTAAATACTTGTCCCACTTACACATCAGTCCGGAAAAATTACCCCCGCGTTTATAAATATGATGCCTGCCTACTTTATAAAAAGATTGGGGATTGAGGGGAATAAACAGGCTATTTAATTAGTTTCACGTATCAGTTGTAGCCGTGTTCGGAAAAAGAGTAGCGATGAAATTATCTCTGTGTAAAGGCAGGCAGGGACAAGAGCAGGGTGTGTTATCACCCCCACGTTATAGAATATAATTTGTTTATTGCCTCTGGGCAAGTCTTAAACTCATCTATATTAACAAGAATCTTCGAATTAGAATCTGAATCTAGTCAGGTAACCACAAAACAAACACTTGAGTGAATCGTTAACACTAATAAACAAATTTAGTTGAATCTGCATATTTTACAGTGTACCAGCTGTTACAAGCCGTAGGCAGTAACAATTATTTGATGGAGACGAATCAGGTATAGTTAACCTGGGCTTGGGTTTAACGCGTCGAGTTTAATGCAGGTCAGGCAGGTTTAACATAATGTAATTAATACCTGTACTAAAATTTGCTTCAGAAGGCATACTTCCACTTTGATGTAATGACGCAAGGTTTATTCATTATAAAACATCAGCTGTTTCATACATTTTCATCAGAAAAATATAGAACTTTGTATAAGTAGTTCTTTTTTGATATTTCATGTTTCGTAGTAGGGTATTTTGTTTTATAATAACGCTGTATCTATTTTGGAATGTAGGTAGATACCTACAGAAGATATACTTAGTTACACTCGTTATTTTGTCGATAAAACCGCTTCAATGATACAAGAGGATGAAATGAAACGTAACAAAAAAGGTTGAGTATCGCTACGGCTTAACACTTGAGGTGCTCGCAGCAATTCGGAGCTCGTACTCGGAGCTACTCCAATGTTCTCCGGATCCTCGTGTTGGCAATTTGTTCTTTATTGTAACACGTACATAATTGTATTATATTGTACGAACAAAGGTAATACAATCCTATTTGTAGTGCAGGTTAATCTTAAATACACACATATCTACCAGCCTATTATTGTTATACCACTGCAGCGGAAATTCCACAGGCTCATTGTACCACTGCAGGCAGGGCTCATTCTTCTTCGCAGAGTTGCCATGAGCATTGATCACGACACTTGTTCAAGGCAAAATGGAAGATATTGTCAACCGTGTTGGTAATTTATGCATTACTTTTTGATTAATCTAAATAATAAAGATACCAATGTTATAATTTAATATAGAATTTTCATCTTTGCATCCCCAAGTCTACCTTCAAGTTGTCGAGCGATAATCAATTTTATTTTAATATCAAATATTGAATCGGAATCGTCGATTTAATTTCGTTATTATTGTTGGTCGGTCGAATCCGATGAGTTGTTTGGAAAGGTATTTGTTACTCGACGTTTGGGATTAATAATGAGGCTTGATTTATTTATTCGGAGTTAAATTACAATGGCTGAGCTTTCCAAATATTCAATTGGTGGAAAACTCTGGGTTTGTAGTTTGTAGGGTTCCGTAACTGAGGGGGCAAACGGAGCCCTATTATTGTCACTCACGTGTCTGCCTGTCTGTCCGTCGTCTGTAACACAGGTTTTACAGCCAAACGGTTGGAACTACAGTCTTAATTTATCACATTTTATGCATCTTGTTGCCCAATTTTATTTTTTAATTTTCCCTCCTATACAGCTAAAGGGGGGACAGTGAAAATAACAATAAATTGTCTCATCGAGTGGGATATTGTTGTTTAGAGCTCGTTGATTAGATAATTACTGTATTTTTTTAATCAATGTTGTAAAACAAAGGAATGAGTCGCCAAAAAAATTCAGCTACTTTTTACAGGATTTTGTTCCGAAGAACTTTTAACTTTCTATCGATCGATAAACTTGAAATTTGGTGATAATGTTTATTTTTACGTATTTTTACCAACAAATACCAATATATTGATAAATCAGATTTTTCTTTCAAAAGCCCTCTGTTTTCCTATTAAAACCTACTTGATTTTGCGGTTTGATACGGAACACTAAATGTGCGAAGTCCGTAAGGTACGTACCTGGTCGGTTTTTAGGGTTCCGTACCCAAAGGGTAAAAATGGACCCAGTTACTAAGACTCCGCGGTCCGTCAGTCTGTCTGCCTGCCTGTCTGTCTGTCTGCCTGTCTGTCTGTCTGTCTGTCTGTCTGTCTGTCTGTCCGTCTGTCACCAGGCTGTATCTCATGAATCGCTAGAGCTAGGCAGTTAAAAATTTCACGGATGAAGTATTTCTGTTGCCACTATAACAACAAATACTAAAAACAAAATCAAATAAATATTTAATTGGGGTTTGCATACAACAAACGTGATCTTTTTGCCGTTTTTTGCGATAATGGTACGGAAACTTTCGTGCGCGAGGCCAACTTGCACGTGGTCGGTATTTTTCCATAGATGCGCTGATTCAGATCGAGTCAGAATAGAAAGAATATGATGTTGATCACAATAATAGTATCAGGATCAATCCCAATAATCTTTGTTTTTTCCCCAAAAATATGTAACGCAAAACCTACACAGAATTACAATTTTCCACTCTATATTTTACAACAAGCCACAGCCACTACAAAATATCTGAACTAGTTGAAACTTCACTCAAATGTGGCAATACAAAATGTAACTGGATTTTTTTTATAGGGATTCCATGTGAAGTAGGGACGGCGGAGCCCAACACAGCGCGAACGTACTGACTAGACATCTATTGAAAAAGTTAGGCAGTTGCCCTCGCAAGATTAATTTGGTTTCAAACGTACAAGTTTGAAAGTTCTGATGGAATGTTATTTATAGTGTTATTGACTGTTGGTAGACTTTAACTTTGTTTATGAAATGCTATGTAATATTTCTCGGCTCGGTTTGTTGTTTCCTTTTAATTTAATAAGAACAAGATTTATAGGCATTCGTTTACTGTAAATATCCGTTACATGTATATGTAGTAAAGTCCGTGTTTCTCCTGAATTCTTCTAAGATTTTGATGCGGACATTTACCGGATATTTACCGTAAACAACAGAACCCATTTGCAGCATTTTTGGATGTTTTGTCTATTTCTCTGTTTATTTGTGCACACATCACGTAAAATGTACGAAACCAATGTAGATAATTTTTATACATAAATGTTGTGCGTAACTTGAAGTATTACTTAGTTTTTGTTTCATCGCAATCAAAAGTTAGATGAATTTAAAGTGTTCAAGAAGTAAAATAACGCAACATACGCAATTAAGATACTCGGACTGTTGAACTCCATATTAGATAGATGGCGTTGTGCATTTCGCGTCATTTTCTGAATGGATCTGAGATGATCGGTCTGATGCAGGCTGGCCAGTTCGAACTTGTCAAGTGGACGAGTAATTCGCCAAAGGTTCTGGATTCGGTTCCGCCCTCGCATCGTTTGCTAGTTGTCAAGGAATTCGGTGAGTCTGATGAACACAAGGTACTAGGCCTGTGTTGGTCTCCCACAAGCGACCTGTTCAGTATGAAAATTGG
This sequence comes from Orthosia cruda, assembly GCA_964057195.1. Taxonomy (NCBI): domain Eukaryota; kingdom Metazoa; phylum Arthropoda; class Insecta; order Lepidoptera; family Noctuidae; genus Orthosia; species Orthosia cruda. The sequence continues at coordinate 13,205,043 of OZ059825.1, read as the reverse complement.
TACACCTTCGCATAGTTGTACTAAGCGTAGCATACTGTCATGTGTCGCAAGGATATGGGACTGGATGGGGTTCGTCGCACCCGTCGTATTATTTGGCCCTTCCCTTTGGATTGCGAAAGCGTCAAGACGTGTCCACTGTGTTGTGCTTAATTATTTTAACTATTAAAAACCGATATTTACGCGAAATAAATCTGCGAGGTACCAGGGTGCAAGAAAGCATCAAGAGTTCGTTACAAAAGCTCCAGCGTGTAGCGCCAGAACTCACAGAAAAACACAGTCTTGGTGTGAGTAATTGTTTGTATAATTAAAGTCGAGAGGTCTCTTTATACTGGACGGACGAAAAAGTTGTACTAAGACGTCGATCGGTGACCAAAACACCAGACCCATTGTGTGAGCAGGTTAGCTTAAGCGACGTTTTGGCAGGCGCCTGTCTTCAGTGATAAGGACGGGTACATGCACACGCAGAATTGTGTACTACACCGCAATTCTCCTGCATTTTACTGCTATCCTGGTACCACAAAGTAATTCTTTCGAAAACTACTTTGCGGTCATAATGTCATCACAGCGAACGCCACCTGAAAAATCATTAACGATACCTAGTATTTTAACGCAGGAGTCTGATTCGGCCTCTGACTGTGCCGGCTCTGATCCCGACTGCGGAGGGCAAACAAATATTACACGGCGTTTTAAGCGTAAGTTTGATGACTCCACATTAACTGACATAAAAGAGATGTTAGAAAATGTACAGCAACAACAACAAACCCAAGCTTTAAAGTTTGCTACTGAAATGAATATTATGATTAAGCAAAATGCGGATATTAAAACTTCTATTGAGACCATGTCAACTAAATACGACGACATTTTGAAAGAACTTAAGCAAACAAAAACCGATAATACTACGTTCAAAAAGCAAATCAAACTACTTGAACAAAAGGTCGAGCTATTTGAGCGGAATGCTAAAGCGTCAACTTTGGAGCTCAGAAATGTACCAGAACAACAATCTGAAGATAAATCAACGCTAGTCAGTATAATAAAAAAAGTTGGTGATGCTCTTAAGATTGGTGTGCAAGAATCCGATATTCGAAACATATTTAGACCGAAAATGTCAATAAATAAAACAGCTCCAGTAATAGTGGAATTCTCAGCGACCACTCTCAAAGAAAATATAATGAAAGCCTCGAAATCTTTTAATAAGCAGAACAAAGAAAAACTGAACACGGGACATCTGAAACTAACCGGAGAAACAAAACCTATCTTTATATCGGAATCACTATCTACTAATGGAAGGCGCTTGTATTTCTTGGCACGTCAATCTGTCAAAAACAACAAATACGCAGGCTGCTGGACGTCGTACGGAAAGGTATATATTCGTCGGAATGAAGGTGACCCATCCAAACTGATCTCTTGTGAAGCAGATTTGACTGCACTGAAAATACAATGACTAATATCCTTCCACTGTTTAGCAAAATCCAAATCTATAATTTTTAAATGTAAAAGTCGTGTTAATTTCAATTTATGTTTGGAATGTGGTTACATATACATTTGTGTCTACACTTTCATCATAATAACACACCTCAGTCTACGAGTATATTTGCAAAATTACACAATGAACAAAAACACAAACACAATCTACACTACAGCATATACCTATATTATCCTATACAATGAACAATATATTTATAATATAACAAATCTGCCAATATATAGTTACATGAAATACATTAGTATTAAACTAAAACTTCTAATATACCTATATCTACTAAAAACTATATACCTACGCTACTTATTTGTCTCATATCACGAGCAATGGAGTGTATTAGTGGCTTACGATCTCTTTCTTACGGTACACTTTAAACAAATGCGGCTCTCATCTTACTTCCAAATTAAAGCAAAAATTAATATTTGTACTTTCTTTTCACCAGTAATAATTATACGCATCATTCGATACCACAAATAATTTAATACAAAACATTGACCAGTTTAATATTTCTGTCCCTGTTTCTTGTGAACCGGAGGAGTGCTTCTCATATCTACAACAACCTATGCGATATCTAAATATTCTACAGCAGAATATCCGTAGCCTAAACTGCAACTTCCAGGAGTTACACGCTCTCCTTAAACGATTAAAGTTGTCTTGTGACATTATAGTGCTGTCAGAGTGTTGGCTATCGCATGTTGTGAACTTGCCATTGCTTGAAGGGTATAACTCGTTTAAGACAAATGATAACTACAACCAAAATGATGGCCTTGTAGTCTATACAAACAGTAACCTGGAATGTATTGTTGAGGAACCCTCCTTATCTGAAGCCAATTGCCTAACAATTAAAATACAAAATCATACAATATTAATTGCGATTTATAGGCCACCAAGTTTCAGAACACCGGATATTTTTGTGGATTCCTTACATACACTACTAGAAGGTTTTTCGTCCTTCAAAAATATTATAATGGTTGGTGATATAAATATTGATCTTATTAAAACGAGCCCTATTAACACAACGTACATGGACACAATTACCTTTCATGGACTACTTCCTGCCATCAATACTGCAACTAGGAGAAAATCGTGCTTGGATCATGTGTTACTAAAAACGAAATTAAGTGCGTTTACATTTTCGCTAGGAACTAGTATCACAGATCATGAGTCAGTCTTGTTCAGCTTAAAAACTGACACGTCTATAAATAAATCAGCCAAACTAAAACTTATTTGTAAAATTGACAAAGAAAAACTAAAATCCGACTGTGACAATTATGATTTTGTGGAAGTTTATCAGGAAGTTAATTTAAATGCTGCAATGAGTAAGTTCATTAATATAATGCAGCAATTAATTGCAAATAACTCGATAAGACGATTAACTCCTAGAAATAAATTTATAATAAAACCTTGGATAACTGCTGGTATGTTACGTTGCATACGAACTAGGGATAGGATGCACAAAAAGTTAAAATCAAATACATCTAATGAAGTACTAAAAATATCGTACTTTAGATATCGAAATTATTGCAACAATTTATTAAAAAAACTTAAAAAACAGTATGAGAAAGATCAATTAATAATGACTAAAAATAATTCAAAAAAGCTTTGGACCGCTATCAAAAAAATTACTAACAACAATAACAAAAATCAACAACCACTAGAACTTTTAAAAATTGCTGACAATCCCAAAGAGGCAATCAACAAAACTAATGAATATTTCTCTAATATAGGTAAGCGACTATCTGATATGATTATGCCCACTCGTTTTCCAAACTTCCAGAAAGTTATTGAGCCTCCCGTGAAATCTTTTGTCCTCCTACCAACCGATAACGAAGAAGTTGAGAGAACAATACGATTTCTAAAAAGTGACTGCGCTCCAGGTTGGGATCAGATTGGTGCCGAGATTCTTAAGATTTCATCCAAGTCAGTAACACCCGTACTTACTGATTTGATAAATCGCTGTTTTGAGGCTGGGGTTTTTCCAAATTCATTAAAAAGAGCTGTAGTACACCCGATATACAAGGCGGGGGATAGGGGCAGTGTCAGTAACTACAGACCGATTGCAATTTTAACTTCACTGTCGAAATTGTTTGAGCGTATAATTAACACCAGACTTACTAAATACCTAGAAGACGGTAATCTACTTTCAAACTCGCAATATGGTTTTAGATCTGGCCGCTCAACTAGTAATGCTGTGCTTGACCTTGTTAACTTTCTGGTTAATAAATTAGATAATAAAAAGAAATGCTTAACTATATTCTTAGACCTTGCTAAGGCTTTTGACACTGTTTCTGTCCCCTGCCTTATAGAGACACTGGAAGACCTTGGTATAAGAGGTATCCCACTGGCATTGTTGTCGGATTATCTACACAATAGAACACAATGTGTTAAAGTCGGTGACAACATCAGTGATGAGTTGCCAATTACATTCGGGGTGCCACAAGGCAGTATACTCGGCCCAACACTCTTTCTCTGCTACATAAATGAGCTCTGCACTCTTAGTAATAAGAACTGCCGCATCTCAGCTTATGCAGATGATACAGCTTTAACCTTTTATGCTGATTCGTGGGATGAACTTTTTAATCTTGCGCAGGAGGGTTTTAACAAAATCTGTCATTGGCTAACATCACACTCTCTTACTTTAAATGAGGACAAGACCAAATTCATTGTGTTCTCTATCCAAAATAGAACACAGATAAATAACCTTACAAATAACCTATACGCGCATAAGTGTAATTTTCCTCCTACTCCAAACTGCACATGTCCCAAAATTACCCCTACTAAATGTATTAAATATCTTGGAATCGAAATTGACGCTAACCTTAATTTTGAAAATCATATACAAACTATATCTAATAGAATCCGAAAATTAACATACATTTTTAAAACACTTCGTGACGTAGCAGACAAACAGACTGTAAGGTTAGTATATGAGGCCTTGGCGCAATCAATTATATCCTATTGCATCACTACCTGGGGAGGAGCTTGTAAAACAAAAATGCTAACCCTTGAAAGAGCTCAAAGAATGATATTAAAAGTAACCCTGTCAAAACCTCGATTATTTCCTACTTCTAAACTTTATGAAGAAGCGCAAGTCCTCACTGTGCGCCAGCTTTACATAATGCTATCTATACTTCATAAGATGAGTGACGTAACAGAGGACACAAGAAAGCGTATACTTCAGACTAGAAGAAAGTACGCGGTATGTGAGTCGACTGCCGTAAACACCTCTTTTGCACGAAGATTTTTTCCATACCGAGGCAGTATGCTGCTCAACAAATTAAACAAAATAGTTCCCTTCTCCGACCATTGTAAAAAAGAATGCAAAAATATAATTTATAAATGGTTACAAACACTTAATTACTCCGAAACTGAAAAAATCCTAGAGGTAACAATATAAATTGATGTGTACTATATATACATTTATCTACAATATTTCATTTTATATATCACATTAGGTAAAATACTATATATCACTCTTCATCACAATGATTATGTTATACATTAAATTATATAAAAAAGTAATACATTACATAATATTATTATATAATATCTACATATTACCCACAATACGTAGGAACCCTATATATATTATTTAACAGAATTATATATCGCTTAACTACTCACACGCACACACACATACACACATACACATACACACACACACTCTCACTCGCAGAAATACTCAAACCTGCTTCCACTTACTCATTCAGTTCACTCACGTTCGCATCTCACATGTTGACAATCTATACAATGTTATAAAATGGGGGGCCTGGAGATCTATAGTACAGGCCTCGGCTTAGTTTAGACTCCAGATCTCCCACAAATTACAAATTTGTAAAAAGAAAAAACAATGGTTATATAATGTCAGCTGTATAATGTGTGTACTTGATGTAATTTGTGGAGATAAAATAAACATTTTTATTATTATTTTTTTTTTTATTATATGCTAAACTCCTAATCAAGCAGCTTTGGTTGTGCGGGTGTGATTGGGATGAAACTCCGCCAGAAGACATTGTCAACTTGTGGACTCGTTTCCGGGAAGAACTCCCTTCGCTTGCTAATTTAAGTATCCCTCGTGACGTAGGCATAATCGCGGATAGCGTCGTTACTATCTTGGGTTTCGCGGATGCTAGTGATAAGGCTTATGGTAGTGTCGTTTAATTCCACACGCAGAACAATAGTGGGTTGAAATTTTCAGATGATGTATTTATGTTGCCACTATAACAACAAATACTAAAAACAGAATAAAATAAATATTTAACTGGGGCTCCAATACTACAACCGTGATTTTGCCCCCTTTTTGCGATAATGGTACGGAACCCTTTGTGCGCGAGTCCGACTCGCACTTGGCCGATTTTTTTTTATATATTTTCTTCCGCTGAAAATCTCTTTTCGAACGCCGATGCTTAAGAACATTTGACGAATATCAGCCAGAAGTGCGATCAAAAACAAAATAAAATTAACGATAATGTTGAACAAACTTCCTTGAAGATTTTGACCACCATACAAAAGATCGTTAAGTGAAATATTATAAGTAGTCTTGCAACTACCATCGAGAACAACGCGCAATTTAGTTGTGTTCTTATCTTCTCGGACGTCTCCGTGATGTGGTATAAAATACGACTGCGAGGCTTCTAAGTCATCAGCTACGGGTGAAATAAAACCCTTTTCTAAGTAATCGTGAATTACATTATCGTACGCCACCCGTAACTTCGGTGAAGCCTGCATCTTTCGTTCCAGACAATAGAAGCGGCGTTCGCTTGCTTGTCGGCAATTACCGAGCGAGAGTGTATCACCCTTAAAGGCAGGGCCACAACATAACCACCGTCGCCATCACGAGACGTCGTGCGGGTATAAAATTCTTCACATGTTTTATCATCTGGGCTGAGTACCGGAAGGACGATCACTTCCTCCAACTCCCAGAACCTTCGAATAGCCGAGTCCAACGGATCAGCAGTACAGCAGTAAGATACTGATACTGGTCTCGTTTCGATCAACGCAGACCGGAGCCTCTCCCACAATGACGTAGCCTAGGACAGTTTCCAATGCGAGAGGTGAGATACGAGTATGTGAGAGCCGCCCTTGGACTCGATGCGACAACAACAAGTGTGGAAAAAGTGATGCTCCTATCAGTAGTTCAATTGTGCCAGGCGTAGAATAAGTATCGTCAGCCAACGGCAACCCAAAAGTTTAGTTTTAGACTGAGTATGTAGGTACCTACGTATGTATCATCGCAATTTTCTCATAAATTACTGGTTAGGTACAATAAATTAAAAGTGAATTCATCCATCTTCTTCTTTCCTCTTCTTTCTTTAATTTCACTCTTGCTTGTCGTGCGGTGAATGAGGTAACCAAAAGCTCACTGAAGGCATGCTAGTGCTAGATTGAATACACACATCAACACGGTCTAGGGATATTTCATACTCAATTAAATAACTCGAAAAGTACTGGCCGCATTGGAATCTTTTATACACCGATTTGTTTGTAATTTATCTCAGACTAATTCCAAATTCAAATTTTTGAAAATTATTTTATTTCGGTGGCATAAAAATGTCTCGATGTGTAGGAGAGGGAATTTTCATTTGTGCGAAATTTAGAAAACAATACGAATTACGTTTAGTTACAGTTTTTTTTTCATTTTTAAACGAAAGATAAAGTTAAAATTGAGGTATTGTAGCCATGCAACGCCAACATTTGACGAGGGCGGAGATGTTACGAGCTGTGGGAATGCTGGAAGCTGGGTCTGTTCAGCGTAATGTTGCTGAGGCCATAGGGACCCACCAAAATGTAATTTCAAGATTGTGGACACGCTATCGTGCCACAGGTGAAGTAGCGGAGAGGCACCGGGGGCCAAGTCGCATCACTACCCCCAGACAAGACCGATTTTTGCAAATTACTGCGCGAGCTCAACCAAATGCAACGGCGATTCAATTGGTCCAAAGGCTGCGAGTGGAACACCAAGTGCTTGTGAGTGACCAAACTGTAAGAAGGCGACTGCATAAAAGCAATCTACGCTCTCGTAGACCACTCCGGGTCCCACCTTTACGGAGAGGCAATCGTGGACGATAATTAGAATGGGTTCGGAACCACGTGGACTGGGGCCGTGAGCAATGGTCCAATGTGCTGTTCACGGATGAATCCAGGTTCGGCTTCCATCCAGATTCACGAAGGACGCGTGTTTGGCGAGTTCCTGGACGATGGAGCCGTCTTCAGAACCCTCAGGAAGTTCACCCATACCAAGGAGGAACAATTATGGTTTGGGCAGGAATTCGTCTTGGAGGACGGACGGATCTCGTTTGGGTGCGGGGCAATATGACGGCAGAACGATACGTCCAACATGTGCTGGGGCCCGTAATCTTGCCCCACAGAACACAAATGGGGCAAGATTTCCTGCTCATGCACGATAATGCCCGGGCACACACGGCGAGAACGGTAGCAGCTTGGTTACATACACACAATGTTAGGGCCTTAGACTGGCCTGCTCAATCGCCAGATCTAAATCCCATTGAGTATGCGAGGGATATGCTGCAAAGAAGAGCTCTGAAGGAAGTTCCTGAAAATCTGGCTACAGAAGATCAACTTTTTGCGCACCTCAGAAGGACATGGGACAATATTCCGCAGCAAGACATTGACAACCTTGTTCTGAGCATGCTGAATCGTTGCCGATGTGTTATGAACATCATGGGCGCTTTCTCAGACTACTAGCTTCAAGTTTATAAACACAAATTAAATGATTTTTCTATTTTTTCAGTCTTTACTCATAAATTAAAAGTTAATTCATATACGGTTTCCGTCTATGCTTCATTTTTTTCCATAAAATCCTGAAATTTTAATCGAAGTACCTTAACCATTATTAAAAAATGGTAGAATATTAAATAACGTATCTTTTAAATATATACATGTCATATAAATAATTAACACATTGATAGTAATTCGCTTTTTTAAAAATATCCCTAGACCGTGTTGATGTGTTTATAATAAACATATCACTACGGTTGTTATCAACGCGCGTGTTATATTTTGAAATTTCCTTAGATAACTGGCGTGACATAGATGTCTCAATTCGTTGTTTACCAAAATTACCGAAATAAACCAATGCACACAGGTGTTTATGGGAATTTTCGTGCCTTTTAATGGCGCCAGATATGTTATTTAAATCATTATAACCAGATGTATTCCAAACGGAATCTTCATTCGAAAAAAATATGTAGCACCAGCAATACAACTTATTAGTGTGCGAACAGCCAACAATCCAACTAGTTTTATACACTGATCTATTAAATTTTCGTTTATGCGATTTACTAGTCTGAGAAATACACAGATTAAGCGTCGGTTTTAATGAAGAAATTAACTGTTTTTTCTGAGCAAAGTTTAAAGATTTTACCTTATCTTCGCCAATCAAAACTTGAACGCATTTTAAATCCTCACAAGGTACAATTACCTCCATTGTTGTAGGTAAGTCACCAAAACAATTGTCTCACTGAGAAAATCTAAGAAAACACACAAAAAACTTTAACAACAAAACTTTTCCCACTCAAGCAAATGAAACTGAAGTGAGTTGCACTCGGGTAGTTGCATGTTGTCATTTAGGCAAAAAAAGTCGCCAGGTATATGAAAAATCTAGCTAGATGTCGCAAATTTTTTGTTTTTAAGATATTGCTTGAATATTTAATTTCGTTATTTAAAAAATTCGCTTGTTTTTATTGTTGCTAAATCTTAAAAAAAGTCTCCAGACTCGTCAAAAATCTCCAAGATCTTACAACGTCGCTGAAACGGCAACACTGCAGAGTTGGCAAGATGACAAGGTCACGCATACGCGTGCAACTTCATAGGCATGCACGGCTTACATCTTCCAAACTGATTGATTTGTAGACGCACAAGTTTCTAACTCGTTATACGGCACATCGCTATAAGTGCTAAAGTGACAGAGATAGTATTTGAAAGCCCGGCAAAAGCCGGTACGTGTAACCGAGATAGCTATATCACTATATGTAGATGCTGCAAATGCGAAACACTGCGCGCGACCAATCGCGATGTGTAGTAGTGTGGCATAGGTAGATACTTTGTGTTATTTTGATAAGAATTAAGCGCGTGAACTTTTAAATAGTTCAGGTTTGATATTGATTCTCTATCGAGCATTTTAGTAAGGCATTACAGGCTTTTGGGCTTATATGAAGGTACCGCCACTGCTTCACTATCGAGCAATTGGGTCCAAGATTCAAGCTCAAACCCAAACGGCGACAGCATTCGCTGGTAACAAAATTGCTCTGTGAAGCACTGTCCAATATGGCGCGTACAGTATGTTCACCGCCACGGCTATCCCTAACTTTGACTAGAGCTGTAGCCAAGAGCACCGTCACAGCACTATTGTTTGACAGCGCGCAAAGCGACACGTCATCAGTGCGGGCCGGAAGCGCGCACGTAGATTTCGCGTCGCTAGCTCCTGCAGGGAGTGAGGCTTGCGCGGTCGACGCTCGCGGAGCGTACGAACTATTTGAAACGGGTTCATTTCCAAAACACAACAAAGTATGGTGCTTTGATTTACACCTTCTACATAAAGAATGAGACCCACACTCAGAAAAGCGATGACCACCACGCAAACAATTATGTATTAATTGTTTGCGAACGATTTGTTTTTACGAATTTAAAACGATCATTCGGTTTGTAACCTTGAAATACGGCACATGTGGGTCATGTTGACCGTTGCTCAAAGAGCAAGCGTCACTAGATGTGGTATTTGTCGTGTACGCACAAGTCACCGTGGATCTTGAATGCTTAGGATTTGTATCTATTTCTCGAGGATTTATTTTTGCAGCTTCATGTTTCACAGATGAACTACGCTGTAGTATCTTAATGTGATCGCGTACAAACGAAATTAAATTGTCAAAGGAGGCTATCTGACAACTATGTGTATTTGACTCGAAAGCGCGTGCGGTATCAAAGTCCAATTTCTTAAATGCAATGGACAAGAAAACAAAGTCCGAGTGATCATCGAGTTTTAAATGCTTTAAAGCGGCGACAGACGAAGCAAATTTATCTAAAAACGCCTCTAAATTGTTAGGATTTGCGGTCGAAATTGGTTTGAAATCAAATATTTGATCCAAATATGGCTTCGCTGTGGAGGGGCGGACCATCAAGATGCGCTACAGGAAGCGCGCGAGAAACCCCCACGAGTGTCACCCAGTTCTGGATCTCTGAAATCCTACACTGCTGTCCAAAACTCCATGTGGGCATCAAGCGATGCTCGATTGAGGACCAGTCCCCACTAGTTCAGTGCACAAAGTGCCTTTCATATGGACACAATAAGTTCATATGCAGGGCCGAAAAAGAAGTCTGCGGCTACTGCAGTGGACCGCACAATATCAGGGACTGCCTCACTTGAGCAGACGGCAAACAGCCCACATGCGCAAACTGCAAGGTAGCACACGGGACGGGCAGCGACCTGGCACACACAGCGTTCAGCGTAGATTGCCAGGAACGCCAAAAGTGGGACGGCATAGCCAGATCGCACGTATCCTATTGCTAAGGGCAACGAAAGCACACCAACAAACCAACCAGTTAACCCCGAAATCGCCTCAAGACCGACAGCAAGATTGCGGTTCATCCAAGCAAATCTTCGCCGCTCCAAGCTGGCCACAGAAGAACTCCACATGGCGTCCCAGGCAAGGGGAATTTCAGTAGCTCTTGTTCAAGAGCCCTACGTAGGAAGAACAGGTTTGATGAAACAAAACCCTGGCACACAAGCCATCCAGTGCAGCCTCAACCGCCAAAAGCCAGTTAAGGCAGCAATTGTTGTTTTCGGTAACAACCTGGAGGTTATCCAACACCCCCAGCTTGTGACCGAAAACGTTGCTGCTGTCTTGCTAAAGGCGGGTCAGCTCAGCTTTGGAGTACTGTCGGTCTATTTTGAGGGTGACCAGGACATCGAACCTTACCTATCCGAAATACAAAAATTTAACACAAACAACATCGTGGTGGGAGGAGACGTGAACGCCTGGAGCCATTGGTAGGGAAGTGTTTCCGAAAACAATCGCGGGGCGGCGTACAGTTCTTTCCTCAATGAGCGGGATCTCCACATCCTAAACACGGGCCAAACACCAACGTTCGAGACATACAGAAATAACAGGTGGTGCACAAGCATCGTTGACGTGACAGCTTGCAGTTCGTCGCTGCTAGGTAAGGTCGAGGAGTGGCAGGTAGATTCTCGATGCACCTAGAAAATGCTCTGGAACCCTTACGGCCGATTTCGAATCTACAACACCAAGAAGGCCAAGTGGTCCGACTTCAACACCCACTTCAGCCTAGCAGACAGTGACATCACCCAAGTCAGAGTCTCGGACGCATCCAACCCAGAAGATCTGGAGACAATCTTTTCAAACTATACTCAGATCATCCACCGATCATGCGAGGAAGCGATTCCAAAACTGGGGTCGCCCAAACGCAACGCCAAACCCCCATGGTGGAGTCCTTCTCTAGACCGTCTCAAAAAAGACGCTATGACGAGTAAGAGAAGGATCCGGAACGCAGCCGCAAGCCGGAGACACTTCACCATCCAAGAGTACGTGCTGGCCTAACAAACTTACACGACAGCAGCAACGGAAGCAGCCACAGCCAACTGGAAGGAGTTCTGCACGAAGCAGGACTGAGAGAACAGGTGGGACGGTATCTACAGGGTACTAAGGAAGACAGCCAGTAGAAAGGAGGACGCGCTCCTGAGAAACAACGCAGGCGAGACGCTCAGTCCAGAGCAATCTGCGGATCTTCTGGCAAAAACCTTCTACCCCGACGACTCAACGGATGCTGAACAACCCTACCACACTGCGTTAAGGAGGCTAGCGGAGGAGAAAAACCCCCAAGGTCTGTCTGCAGACGATCCGCCCTTCACGGCCGCGGAGCTGGAAATGGTTCTCCAGAACCAAAATCCGAAAAAGTCCCCGGTCCCGGCGGATTAACAGCAGACATCTGCATAGCGGCAATAAACTGCGATAGGGAGGTGTTCTTAGCGATAGCAAACAAGTGTCTGTCGCTGTCACACTTCCCAAAGCAGCGGAAGGTCGCCCACATGTGCATTCTCCGCAAGCCAGGAAAGGACGACTACACTAGCCCTAAGTCGTACAGGCCTATAGGTCTGCTTTCGGTCCTAGGAAAAATCGTCGAGAAACATCTAGTGGGCCGACCACAGTGGCACTTCCTGCCAACACTACACACAAACCAATACGGCTTCATGCCACTGCGCGGAACTGAGGACGCCCTTTATGCTCTAGTGGGCCGAAATCAAAGCCAAAAAGATCGTGCTTTTGATATCACTGGACATAGAGTGAGCCTTTGACAACGCGTAGTGGCCCGCACTCAAGAAGCAGATCAGACCGGAACATCAGGGTCAACTACGCCAGAGCGATTAGCGAGAAGGGAACCACGAAAGGATGCGTCCAGGGTTCAATTGCCGGACCGACGTTTTGGAACCTTATCCTAGATCCACTCCTACACAAAATAGCTAGTCGCGGACGACGTTGTCCTGGTTTTCTCTGACTTCACAGCCGGTCCCCTGCAGAAATCAGCCAACAGCACGCTAACCAAAGTATTGGAATGGGGCGTCCAAAATAAGCTACGTTTCGCCGCGCACAAGACCTATGCGATGGTGTTAACGAGGAAGCGAAAGTACGACGTTCCGGTACTACATATGTCGGGCCCGCGGCTAAATCTGGTTGAGGAAGTGAAACCTAACAGTTTCACTTCCTCAACCAGATTTAGCCGCGATAGATTCCAAACTCACCTTCAATGCGCACGTGTCTGCGACCTGTAGAAAGGCCGCAGACATCTATAAGCAGTTGGCATGTGCGGCGAGGGTGACTTGGGGTCTGAACAGAGAAATAATTAGGACGATATACGTGTCGATGATAGAGCCCATGTTGATGTGTGCAGCGAGTGTTGGGCCCCCGCAGCTGAGAAACTGATGACAAGGAAAAAGTTTGACTCACTGCAAAGGGGCTTCGCGCAGAAAATCTGCAAAGCATACCGCACGGTGTCTCTGACATCGGCACATATCCAGTCAGGCCAACTCCCCCTAGACCTCCGGGTAATCGAGGCGGCAACCCTTTTCAAGATCAAAAAGGGACATTCCCAAGAGTTTATACCGCTGGGCCGCGTGCTGGAGTGCAACATGCACCACTCCAAAAACCCCACCCAGCGCAACTCACAACAACCGAGTATGACGGTAGGGTGTTCGGGAGGGGACTATAAGGAGGTGGCAAGCGCGGTACGTGTCTTCGAGTACAGGATCGGTCACGAAAGCGTTCTTTCTAGACGTCCTAGCGGCGAAAGGACACTCAGAGACGCAGTGCTCACACCGGTCCACGTAAAAGTCTTTACAGGACATGGCGGATTTCAGCGTATCTCCACCGCTTCTATCTCAAAGATAGTCCCTCGTGCGTCTGTGACCCGAATTGCGAAGAGACAGTCTGGCATCTGCTCTTCGAATGCCCAAGGTTCAGCCAAGACAGAATGGAACTCGAAGTAAAATTCGAAACCCAGCTTAGCCAGTCCACACTCCACACCATCATGGGGAGACCGGCTACTAGGATTCCAATCGCAGCAAAGGCCAACTAAACGGACGTAACCTTGCGAAGTGGACCACACAATCGAACACAAACAACCACAAGAACAACCAGAACCACACAAACAACAACCACAACTACACAAACAACAACAAGTACACCATTGACTGATACACAAATTACACACACACAATCTAACCAACGGTAGCAGCAGCGGTAGCAGCAACAGCCAGCCTACAACTAGCCCCTAGCATGACTACCACATAATTCCTGGCAAGCGGAGAAGACGGAGTCCCTGGCATCAGACTGCGAGGCGTCGTCCGGTTCATGAACAGGGAACAGGAGAAGTTAGGCATAGGCTTTTGCATAGGCTCAAGTCAAGCTGCGGCCCAAATAAACCTTTCACCGGGCCTTGCCGCCCTGATTAACGGAAGCACCACCAAAACGAACATAAAAAGCAGCAAGTACTACCTCAAGTGGAAGTGGCCACTCACCGATGCCGTATAATGCGATTTAAAGGGAAAACAATCGCATTACTCGAGTAGGGAGAGGCTACTCCATTTGCTCAGGCAAGCTCATTGCTTCAGAAGATCAGGGAGGCAGGAGACTACACGTCAGCCGCGGCACGAAACATAAGTGTCTACGCAATGGTGGTGGGAGGAGAGAGAGGAGACGTCGCAGACCGCTTTGCCTGTCTAAAGGCCTCAGAACATCATGAGGTTGTTGTCTACGAGGACAGAAGGGAAACCCTGAGTTGCCTTAAAGCCCCCAGACAACCAACAGCCAGCGCAATGAGCCCCACAACAAGCCCCACCATTCAAAGCGTATCGGAAAGGGCCCAGTAGAAGGCAGCAGCCGAAAAAGCCGCAAAGGAGCAGTGCAACACTATAAACCCGGTGGACCGGGCCCGGTCGAGGAGTCGCCTGAAAGCGTTTGGCACTTTCCTCAGTGCACTGCTCCCAAGCACCAGCTACGCATCACCATCTCACAAGCAGGAGACAGCACTGGAGAGGTTCTTCAGAAAAACACCAAAGGAACCAACCCAGCAAAAGCCTAAGCCAACACGAACCGACAAAGGGCAAGTCAGTCCGCCGACCCTCGCAGTAAAGTCGGGTACCACGGACCACGTAAAGAGCGCGTTCCTCCAGTACGTAGCAATCGTAAGAGTGACCAGAGAGGTCAATCTTACGACATGCAGGAAGATCCTTCAGACCTTCCAGAGAGACACAGAGGGTCTTTTAAGGGTACTGCTCGAGGAAGCAGGGGCAGCGGTATACGACAACGTCACATCCATCCATCCATCCAAGTCATCAAAGGATGACGGGGTCGTATATGGCAGCCTACAGCGCAAGGAGTGGTTTTGTGGCCCTGGACAAGGAGGAGATGGAGCGCTCAAGCAAACTCAAGTTCAGTGTGCCAAATGACGACCCGATAGTGGTTACCGCCAAATGTACCAAAATGATGTCGGACGATAAGATCCTGGAAATGGCACATTCCATTTCGGGGACCTCCGATATCCCGGCATCGCAGGAAAATTGGGCGGTACCCAATATCAGGTGGATTAACGGAGTTCCGGGTTGCGGTAAGACAACCTGGCTGGTAAAGCACTTCGAAGAGGACAGGGACGTGATAGCCACCACGACAACAGAAGCTGCCAAAGATCTTAGGGAAAAGCTTGCGGGCCGCTTAGGAGACCGAGCAAAGACCAATGTGCGCACTATGGCCTCAATCCTAGCAAACGGTTTCAAGAGCCAAGACAAATGCTACCATCTTACGGTAGACGAGGCTCTTATGAACCACTTTGGGGCCATAGTCATGGCAGTAAAGTTGTCTGGAGCGAGCGAGCTTGTCCTCGTCGGAGACGTTAACCAACTTCCATTTTTAGACAGGGAGCATCTTTTCGAGCTTAGGTATACCCGTCCAGACCTGGTGGCTGGTATCACCCAGGAGTTTCTCTGCACACACCGCAATCCAATGGACGTGGCGTTTGCACTGAGTGAGATATACCCTGGTATATACTCCTCCAAGTCGTCGCTGTCGCGGGTCCACTCCCTGAAGGTGAAAGGTTACACGAGAGTGCAAATACCGAGTACTGTCCAAAACACCCTGTTCCTGGTTCATACGCAGGGGGGCAAAGACTATCTTGCGAGCCAGGGATATGGGTCCGGCGAGGGGTCGCGCCTGCTAACCATACACGAGGCTCAGGGGTCGACCTATGACAGCGTTATCATCATCAACACCAAGTCCAGGAGGCTTCAGGTCCGCGACAGCATCTCCCACGCGGTAGTGGCGGTGTCCAGACATACAGTCAGTTGCGTCTATTACATCGACGACGCCGATGACGCCGCAGGCCGCCTTGCTAAGAGGGCGATAGATGCGCCGACTAAAAAGGTCGTTAACTACAATCTTAAGACGGCCATGCAGCATAGAGACATAGTCGTCATAGAGGCCTTGCTCACGCTTACGAAGTCCCTGGTCAGCAGACTTCACCAAAACACCACCTAACAAGTCCCATCCAAAAACTTCAACCCAAACACATACCCAAACCATCACCCTGTCAAAAGAAATAAAATATATATATATATATATATATATATATGTGAAGCTGCATGGTGGAGCGAGTCAGTCATACTCACCTTAACGTCCTAACGACGGGGTTCTATAACCGGAACCGTCGGCCGGGGCTGGTCTGCTCGCACTGCCATGCATCTTCCCAGAAAGTGTACCAATAGATATAGTACTCGTAATAACATAAGATAAGTATAACAAAAGCAGTGTATCAATAGAAATAAGTAAACAAAATAGTTAATAACATAAAGAAAAGTAGTAAATAGAAACATAAAATTGTAATGCCAGTGTGTAATATATATATAGTATTTAGTGAGGGATGAACTCACGTAAATTTAAGTTAGTTTAGTATACCTAAAAATAATGTCCGACGTAGGAGTCAAACAATTGTAATTATTACGAAAAAAAAACATATATAATATAAAAAGAGCGCGGACTGCCACATGTCCGCGGTAGAATATTGAATAAAAAAAATTATGTGGCTGAAAGCCGCTTGTCGTCATATTTAGCTACCAACAAATCAAATATCAATGTATAGTTTTCCGAACAAGGATCAATTCCGGCGCATATAGAACGGGCTCTTCCAAGTTAATTTACCTAACAAATAATATAACTTCTCAGAATCTGTGAGTGACGTATTTCTATGTACGGTATTCTGAAAGCTAGCGAAAAACAAAGACCAATTTTTTATATCACCGTCGAATTCGGGTATCTCAATTGGGGATAGGCGCGGAACTGTGTTTTGGCGTGGTGACTTGCACTCATCGCCTGTATGCGTGTTCGATTTTGTCTTGTTGGCGGCTAGCCTAACGCAACCCAGCAGTTCTTCAAAGGACGAGAGCGTCTGATAACTAATTACGAATTCGGGATCTAAACTTAATTCGATGGTCGCTATTTTGTCCAACACACCCTCGAAGTCCTCACGCAATGTGTCTACTGTTTCGATTTCACATAAAAATGCTTCTACGTTGCATGGTTAAATCGAGATCTCGAGCTCGATTACAAATGCTTTGCATACGGGAAAATATTCTATCCCTCTTAGCATACAATAACTTTAAAGAGTCTGATGATTTGGTAGGTGCCATTTTTACGGTTTTGACGAATCACAGATAACCCAATAATCTGGGGGTAGACAGACGAAAATATTTTAACCAGGTACCTACTATTCTCAAATTATATTTTAACATGAATTCTTAACGCGGGTAGAACGACGATGACATTATTTCAAGAAAATAATGCGAATAAATAAACGAAAACGATAATGATATGCAAGAATTAACTAATAATTTACGAATACACATTGATTAACGTCGATTGTAGTTGTAACATGCATCCGGCTCGAAGGACCAAAATGGATGCGCCGGTTAAGACGCAACGCAGATACGCGAATGGCTGGTTTCGAGAGTTAGGAAGAGATAAGCGATTTGGTTCAAGTGAAGGTGACTCGCTTACATTGGGGTTAGGTAAAGCATACCTGGAGTTCGGACGTCCGAGAGTAGCCCACCTGCTACCGCTGCGCTGCTGATGAGTGATATGAAGAAAAAGAGGCCCGCACAGATATTGCAGGCCAATAAAAATGCTGCTGGTTGACGTCTGTCAGCCTGTCACAGCTGTCACTTAAGAAAAACGCAGGTGGGGTGTGGCGGTCTCGCTCACTCCCGATACCAAGGCATTGTACCGGAAAGGATAATGAGGGTAGGACACGATTCCAGCCAAACATCTCGCGTTTCTCTCCCTACCCGCAAGCACGTTACGAACACAACCGACGCTAGGCGCAAACAGTACCCTATCACTATAAACTGAGTAAAGTCTATAGAAAGGTACTTAAAGGATTGACGAAATACTCATAATAATTTAATTTAATCTCGACGTGATTTTGTCAAGTTGTAAAAACAGTGCGAAGCAGGGACAAGTCATTGGATGTAAATAAAACAAAAAGTGAGAAGAACACAAATATAATATTTTATTCATCTATTGATATACATTAGCTTCATTTGTTCCATACGTAAGTTCTTGTACATTTATGACTATTGTAACACAGGCTGATATTTTTTACACAGACTAGGTATTTTCAAGTGTCATTCATTCTGTTAGTGCTATGTTGATGGATTAACAAAAAATTGTAGCTGACATTATACTCGTACCGACTCGCCAATTGCATTAACAATTTTTTAATAAAAAAATTTAGAGCCGTCAATACGAGTTACTGGTGCATTTATGATGGCAAACGATGAACGATCTATACTTAAATTCATAATTCTAGATAATTTGAATTCATTCAGTTGATTGTAACTGACATTTTGAATTAGAAAGGCATAACAAAAATAAGCTTGGATAAATATGGAATTTTGACTTTTTCGTGTAGGAAAATTTGATAATATTCTCGAATTCCGAATTCAATTATATGAAGTACATACAGTGGAGCAGTGAAAACCTAATTTCAAAGAACATGCTCACGGTTAGTCTAATTCCAAGACTGTTGATCACTGACACTACCGATGTACATTGTAAGGGAGCTCGTAAACGAGCCCTTAATAGTGTGGTTCTTACATTACGATACTCCATCACGTAAGGCCGTAATGATCTGCAGCGGCGAGGAAAGGGTCAACTCTTCTAGGTGAACAATTATGCCAAAATGACACACCTTCATCAGCCCGATTAGACAGAGAATTTTTAAAACACCCATGGTAAGATTTTATGACGTTATTTTTCTAACATTTTTCCGATATGCCAAGTTTTAGTAGATGCTGTAATCTCGTTATTTTATTTTTGTACAAGGCTGTGTGAAAAGAGTATTTATTTTTACACAAAAGTCGCTGAAACACGAGTGTAAGATACGAGTACATGATCCGTTATTTATCGTATCTTCTACTGGGTTTATTTACATTGGCTACAAAGCTGAAACTACGAATAAAAATTCGGTTTAAATGTTTTTCAACACACTTGCTCATAAAGTGGCTCTAATTTCACCGCAATTAGGCACATAATGACACCTGTTATCAAACTGTGACTTTTTCATTGCTATTATTCACAAGTGAGTTATAGAGTTTTTTTTTTTATTTATTGGTTGAGTTGCTTTGTTCTTAAAAAAAGTTTCGATACAAAAAAGATCGTTCTCAATAGTACAAATGCAACACATTTCATGCAACTTCGTATTTAAATAATAAAACTTTCACTCAAATATAACTTTTGTTTTTGTCTGTAATAAAGAAAACTTGAAATTTGCCATTTTGTACGCTATCCGCGAAAAGCCAAAAAATGAAAACTCATTCTTTTTAGTCTGTGGCCGATCGCTAGAGTAAAAATGTTCTGTGGTGGCCGATCGCCATTGTTAGATGCGCGCGCATAGGAAAACTGATTAATTTTGCCCGCCATTGCGAAAAAAATTCACAACTCGTTTTGACTGTTGGAAATGATTTTTTTTGTATTTTTTCTTCTCAAGTGTGTTGAAAAACGTCGTATGATACACGTGTGTATTGATGATTACCGTCCTCGGCTCTCTTAAGACCCTCGCCTGACGGCTCGGGTCTCAATGGCGCCTCAGCGGTAATCACCAACGTTACACACTTGTACCATAATGTACTATTACAAAACGTGTAAGTCGCATACTGTTAGCATTATTTAATAAGTTACATTTATATTTAAGTACCTAACGTTGGCTGAATTCGCAATTGGTCTCGTTTCATCTTATTTATACATCTACTGTCTCTTGATAATTTTCTCAACTTTAGTGCTAAACTTTGTCTATGTTCCTCTATGGGACTAAATTCATCTTTCTTGTTTTCATCATCTCAATATGGTCAATCCACCTTTATTGTAGGTAATCTTAATTTTTTAAATTCATGATTCTTTACATAATATGCAAGGGTCTACCTATCTACTTAATAGTTTTATGTGACGTTGTGCTATGCACAAGGGTAAAGCCTCAAATAGCTCTGTGCAGTGTTAAAGTTAGTGCACAATAATATTTACATTAGCTATTGAATAACTTATCAGATATATTATGTATAATTGTACAATTTTCACCTAGGTATCTTTTTTACAAAAGTTGATCCTATATTTTAAAATGAAATGACATTATAGATACATAATTACATATCTACCGCAGTTTCGTTGTGTAGTCACTACACTTTTAATACTATTAATGGAACATAACATTACATGCATTTTTTATTTACTTCAATAGTGATATACCTATAAACCTAACCATTGACAGAACCTAATATTTAAATTTTTTATGAATTTAGAGATAATTATTATTCAGACTCGTCAATAGTTGGCGTTTATTTATTGATATACATAATCTATGTAGGCTTTTTCACATCTAAGATTTCGACTGTGCCTTACTTTTGTTAATAGGTTGACGCCATTCTCCTTTCAATTCCGTAATGAGCGAAGCCACGCTTCATTGTATTCTGAAACTCGTTCAATGGTCAGTTATTTTCTGGTGCAGATGTGACCAGCATATAGCCGCTTTAGCCTATTATACAGTCCGCATGTAACACAGCACGAGTAGTTTAGACACTTTTAAGTAAGAGAAATCGATTGACGAAACACTGAATTTCAATATTCGGAAACACGTAGATAATGTAGAACGGAATTGATTAAAGTCGGATTTCTTTTGTGAACCTATTTACATCGTTTAGAAATCAGATAATAGTTCGATTAATTGTTCGTAGTATTTGAAGAGCACTGTTTGTGTTTATAAGTTAGAATCGAAGAGGAATGTCCAGGAAAAGTTTCATGCGCTCGCCGATGTCGACAATGGAGCGCTCGTCCAGCTGCTAGCTGTCCTCGCCAGTGGTCTCGTCGTCATCGGGGTCGTCCTCGTCGAGCGGCTGGCTGGTGAGTGCGGCCCAGAGCGGCGAACGCGCGCCGGGCTGCACAGAGCCGCGCCGCTAGCTGTCCCGGTTGCAGACCGCCGCTGCCGCTGCCGTGCCCATCGCGCCCACCGCGCCGAGAAGTATCGTGTTCACCTCCCGGTCTGGTGTGATCTCCACCTTCAAATAGAAATCCTTGTGAGGATTACCTTAATGCCCGTTTTCACTAATATTAATACATGCCTAAATATTATTGCACTGTTGAATTTTCGGATGGGAGCTAATCCTAACGGTCAAAGCAGGTGGCGTCCAGTAGTTTCTGTCTACACATTGGTAAAATGGCGTGATTTGGCGTGAGTTTATGTATGTATGTGAGCTGAGTGTACGCTGAGTGTACGTAGTGTTGAAAATCCTACAGCGCATTTTTATTTAGCACCACCAACGAGGTGTCGTTTTAGTACTATCCGTGAACACGGGCGACTAGCAAATAATTATATGCTACGTTAGATGTCCTGGCTCCAGGATTTTGCGATGATTTGGGGCAGATTGTAACTTATATGAAGAGCTCTCTATGACAGTTAAATTACTATAAGCCTCTAAAGGTATGTCGTCAGTGAGAACAGAAAGGAAGAAAGGTCTTGGGATGAACCCACGACCTTTGTCAACATTACAATAGAGCATAAACATTATTTGAGACTTTATCACACATTCAATTACTATTTCAATGATAAAACAAGAGGGGATTCCTAAAAAAACAGAAAAAAATCATTGTATAGTTTGAGTATGGTAGAAAATCAAGAATATAGAACTGAAACAAAGGTTACTTTTATTAGCGAGTCCGTTATAACAACAGCTAATATGTAGTGTAGCGAAACGCTAGGAGACGTAATTGCCATCACGGCTTTTTTGAGTTGACATACTGGCCGGTTAACTTAAGCTTTTTTCAAATTTTCAAATTTCGACTGATAAAAAAACATAAGTGAAAGTTTCTGATGACAAATCGTGATTACAAGGAAAATCGTGGTTTTAATTTTAATTTGGCGATTTTATTAGCCAAATTTTTAAGTGTTAACATGTTTTGTCTTTTTGTGTGTGTCTTTGGTCGTGTCGTCCCGCAAATATAGCGTGGATTATCTACACAGTATACTGTTAATTTGATCTCCTTTCATAATAATGCAGTAATAAGTTGTTAGAAGGGTAATTACAACCGCTTTGTATTATTATATATACTTTCAGTGTATTTTTACTTTAAAAAGAAATTCTACGTATTAATGCGGCGTTAAGTGTTTTATTCCTTTTTTTACGCCACAGTATGTACTCATAATAAAGTCAATCCGTGTGAATAATAAAAAAATAAATAAATAATATCAAGCATCACATAAAAGTCACGTTTCATTATTTTATTTCAGATCAAGATAAACAGCAGCACTGAAATATATTTTATTTCTCAGAGCTTTAGTAATCTCTTTGTTTCCAGATATACAATTTACGTATATAAAATATGTAGGTCTTTAGTTGCAAAATAAAATATAATACTTATGTAAAACGACGTGGGTCTAAAATGGCATGGCAATGGCGTCTGTCGCAACGCAACAATTTAATTTTGACAGTACCTTTATTTCGTGGCAATAATGCTGTTCTCATAGTTCAAATGTTATTAGTTTAATACTGACGGGTGTTTAACGCATAGACATAGAGAATGGACTAAGCATAACCCTCATAAAATTGACCACTTTTTAGAAAGAGACAAAGCCACTGAGCGGCCAATAACCGTCGCTTTTCTGCAATTCGTAGAGATTGCTAGCCTGTGACGTGACCAAATCAGAATTCTTGCAAAACACAACTCTGGCCGCACTATCGTTTTATCTCTCTCATGTTTATCTTCTTACAGTCATTATAACATATAACCCCCACAAAATTGACCACTCCGAAGAAAGAGGCAAAGCTACTGAGCGGCCAATAACCGTCGCTTTTCTGCAACTCGTAGAGATTGTTAGCCTGTGACGTGACCAAATCAGAATTATTGCAAAACACAACTCTGGCCGCACTATCGTTTTATCTCTCTCATTTTTATCTTCTTACAGTCATTATAACATATAACCCCCACAAAATTGACCACTCCGAAGAAAGAGACAAAGCTACTGAGCGCCCAATAACCGTCGCTTTTCTGCAACTCGTAGAGATTGTTAGCCTGTGACGTGACCAAATCAGAATTCTTGCAAAACACAACTCTGGCCGCACTATTATTTTATCTCTCTCATTTTTATCTTCTTACAGTCATTATAAAATATAACCCTCACAAAATTGATCACTCCGAAGAAAGAGACAAACCCACTGTGCGGCCAATGACCATCGCTTTTCTGCAGCTCGCAAAGATTACTAGCCTGTGACGTGACCAAATCAGAACTCTTGCAAAACACAACTCTGGCCGCAAGATCGTTTTATTTCTCTAATCTTTTACTTTTTGCTGCCATTACCTGTACAGGAAATGCTCAATCCATTCTCTATATAAATTATTTTCCGTAACCGTACTTGTGAGAGTGTGGTCTGTTCTGGATCGGATCGCTCTTCGAGCACGGTGTCCAGTTCCAGCGTGGGTGGCGGGCGCGGCGACCGGATCAGACTGACTGCTCGGGGCTTCGACCTCAACGGAGACATCTTCACCACGGACAGTTCCCCTCGGTCCAGCTCGCAATTCCGCCGCCTCGCACGTTCCCTGGTCGACAAAATAAATATAAGCACACCCTGCTAGCGGGACACAAAAGGTTACAAGAAATTATAATAAATAAAGAGGCTTCTGATTTCGATGCACGTGGAACTCCCTTCCGGAGTCTTTGTTCGCTGATAGCTACAACCTTGGGGTCTTTAAGTCAAGAGTGAATAGGTTACTTCTAAGCAAGCGTGCTTCACCGTAGACCACATCATCGCTTACCATCAGGCGAAATAGTGGTCAAACGCGAGCCTATAGATTATAAACAAAACGTGCCGTGAATATACATTAGTTAAACACTTGAATAAAAGTGACGCTACTGGTAGATATCTGGATTTGAAGATAAGTAGGTACTAGGATTTGTATTGAGACCGCTTCGGATGGCGAGATTTTTATCATCTAGAGTTGTTTTGCAGTATTTTCAAAAAGGTGCTTTAAACTGCGTCCATTTAAGTTAAGAGGTTTTATGCTCTTCTTATATATACATATATGATACCTACCGATAGATACTACAGTATTTCATAAATCATATGGTACCTAATTATGATTGTTTACTTCTCAAATCATGAACACCATCTCAATTTCATTCCCTATTTCTATCCACGTGGCCATCAGGCACAACAATCTCTTTTCCAGTGCTATGCGATAAAATATTCACTTTATAAGTCTGCAGTGCGCAAAATTGCTTCAAATAATCCGTAGGAGCAGTGAAGCTGAATTTAACAACAGCTGAGCACGATTCAGCTGAATCAATCAGCATTATCACGCACATTACGTGTAACTGCTTCCCTTCCGGAACACATATGGGGTATTAGCGTCACTCCACGCTGTAAGGCAAAATCATATACCAAAATCATGCGCGTCATATGTTTTATATTATGTAAATAAGCTAAGTGTTTGCCCTTATCTTCCCAACTTATCTTTTACTCGATCGAACAAGTACTCGAGTAGAGGCGCTGATTCAAGTAGCACGTGAAAAGGTCTCGCGATGTCCTAAATCAACGAAATTTGACCTAAAAGCGAACGAGCGATCCCTGAAGGGTTTATCGTAGAGAACATTTCGTTATCGGGCCGGCCAAGTGTACGACCATTGTGGTTCAGTAAATGGCTTGTGATTTCATTACATCCTTGTCATTACAATACACTCCTAACTCACCTCGCCAGCTTGGCTCTCCTCCTCAAACAGCAGATAACGGTGAGCGCTAGCAATGGGAAGCC
The DNA here is from genome assembly GCA_964057195.1 of Orthosia cruda. NCBI lineage: Eukaryota > Metazoa > Arthropoda > Insecta > Lepidoptera > Noctuidae > Orthosia > Orthosia cruda. The sequence goes on along the minus strand of OZ059825.1, from coordinate 13,179,693 downwards.
GAATATGCACGATACTATCGGCACTACTATCGATTCCGGCGTCACTGGAACAATAAAAAGTACGTTTATAGTTTATTCCTCTGGCGATTTCCTGTAAACAAAGGGTGGCGATAAGTCACATATACATGTTTAGCAACAAGGATATAAACCAGCATACTCAATGAGTTCCAACAATGTACGAAGTTAAGGGCTATAAGAACAAGGCGTGTCGCTTTCGTTTCACTATTTGTATTTATTTTTCATCTACATAATCTAAATAATATTTGTGTTTCATCCACAAGTGTGTGTTAACATGCACCTTGGGTGCTGAAAACAAAACTTTTTGTTTAACTGCACACTTGGGTTCGTAAAACATTAAAATGTTTTGACGACTTTCACCGCTCTTTGGAATACAAGAACTACATCGGACATAAATTTTAGTCGCGTTTACTGGTCGGATAAGTTACCTCGCTACTATTTTAAACGTAGCTCGGAAATGGTAGCGGAGTGAAATTGAGTCTAGAGATAAGAATTTTTCTGAACACTTTGTGGCAGCTAAATAAGTGAGCAAACGCGCTGACGATGCGATAGTGAGCCAGCAATTTGCTAATATTTTGCATACTTATTTAAAGATTTTCGTTACAATTTTGACGTATGGTGATGAGGTGTAACTGCATAATGATGATATGATGTGGTGACTCTTTATTTCATGCTTTTAAATCTGTTGATCTGTTCCAAAAAAAACATTTTGTGAAGTACTTTTTTGCAGTCCTATTTTCTTCATATTTATATGCTCTGCAATTTCAAACTCAAATTTAGCTGCTCTGAGTTTCAAATTGCTGAACAGCACACATATATTTGGTCTACAGAACTGATTGAGATTCAAATAATGTGATTGTAACTTATTCCACGAGATATTTATAACTATTCATAAATAGTTCAGCAACTTGTCTAGCTAGTCAAAAACTAATTAATAATAGCTGAAATATTTAATTGAGAACAAACAGACAGATTTGATCCTTCATCTTATTTCGTTTGTCAAAAACAGCAGATCGACAGAGAGAGAGCATTCAAAGTTTGAAACACGCGAAAATTGGTTAACGCTACGTTCAGTTTCAGTTACTTGAAAAACTGAAATTAATTAATTAAATCTTAGTTGGAAGGTATTTAATTAAATATGCCAGAACTTATTGCAGTGTTAGCTACTTGAATGTTCTTGAGTTATGTGTCTTGAGGTTTATATTTAAAGGGATAATGGCTCCTGTTTAATTGGTCTAGAAAGCTTATTTAAAATATGTAATATTTAAATTGTTTTCTATAATTATGAACAATTTACTAGTCGGATAAATAACAAGTTCAGATCTTGATTAAGTACTAAATGTTATTTCCAAGGTCTTTCTAACTTTAATTTCAAAGAAAGTAATTCCAATCGTCGTTGGGCTAAAAATACTCTTTTATTATCAAAAGCCAGTAGAGCAACATGGCCGGGTTTACAACGTGTGCAGCACTTAAGGTGTGGAGCTCGAGGCACAGGCAGCTAAGTGCGCCGCCTTGTCTGCGATAAATGAGACCAATATTAAACAAGACAACGGCTGTTTGTACCAGCGCTGCAGGCCAGGCGAGATGTTACGACAAATTGCTTTTACGATTGCTGGCTGTACGGAATTATACACCAAGGGCAATCATATATCAGTATTAGAAAATAGCTACCTCTAAGACGAGAAAATAATAAACGAGCTGGCTTATTTGAGACCCAGACGAAAAACATCTCTCGTTTACTTTCATAAATAAATCTGACACTGATCTCGGTAATTAAATCAACCTTTTGAGACTAAAAAAAGAATATTTCGTGAGAACGTAACTTAGCTTCCCCTTCCACCCTAATTACTTTTTCATTTTTTTCACTTTCTCGCTAAAACGAGCCGGTCGGCATAATGACGACGTTGGCAACCCGAGCCGGCGCCCCAGTTCCTGATAATAATCAGGCAAATTTTAAGCCACCAGGATATTTTTCTGCAATAATGGTGCTATTCAAAATATCACAATAACAGCTTCAAGCTTTGTTAAAAACCAATTACTTTCGATATTAATCTTTTGGCTAATCTAACGACTCCTATTGTTCCATGGTATTTATATCTGAAAAGGCCCTTTGTTTTATGTAATCAAGTTGTTATCTTTAAAACCAATACCATTAATTCCTGAATTGGTTCACAATACCCGTAATGTATTGACCGCCCCCTCCCCGGTCTAATTAACCACATTGGAGAGTGAAGTAGAAACAGATTTCGATTACCACTGAACTTACACGATTAAGTTGTTGCAAATTACCCATTTAATCACTCTTGTAGTCAGTCATTAGACACGCTACCAACTTGTACAGTTCTACTTGGGTTGTACTAAGTTTGTACACGCTCGAATCGGCAACGTCTAATCTATTTATGTAGTTAACGATAAATTAATTGGTGGTTAATCTGTTTCTACTAGTACAATTAGGTGTGAAATACTTTTATCATAATTATGTGTCAGGATTTGTTAAGATTTCATCATCATCATCATCGATTATTTCAGCCGAAAGACGACTGCTGAACATAGGCCTCCCTCAAGTGTCACCATTACAGACATAAATCTAACTAGATAACGCAAGTCCCTCCATCTGTATAAAAACCAAACGTGCCTGTATAAATACCAATGAAAGAAAACATTTACAATGCCTCGGCCAACTTTTTATATACATTCTTTACAGCTCAATATGGCATAAAAAGGCATTTTTATAGATTTCGGTGGATTTCCGGTGCCGATAGTGCTAAATGATCATGAAATCATTTTTCGTAACTTTAGTCCGTTTTTTGGCACGCGAAGTACATACAATTGCGTCATCTAGTTAGATTTATGTCTGTGGTGACCATAATGACCGTTCCTTAGCGTCCCGTCTCCAGCAAATTCCCAAAACCTTAACCAGGTCATCGGTCCGCCTAGTGTAAAGAGTTATTAAACGCTCAAGTGTTTTCTTATCATTAGATGTAAGTATTTCAGATACAGACACACTTTCCCTTAAATCCCTGCCCATATCAACGGAAATTACAGTCATTACTGTAAGTTTGGAAACTACGTTTATTCTAAAATAACTTTTGTAAGGGACGGATGGGACTGTTTGCTTGACATTTTGCCCCTTCTCAAAGTGAACAAACTATATATATAAAGCTGCCGAATTCGGTATACGTGACAATATAATAGTCAAGTTAGAAATAGAAGCCGTAAGTTGCTTCCAGAAACTTGAAAGGTCGCGCAAATATAACGAGCCATTTAACACTGAGCTATATCTTCTATTGTGTGGCAATGTGGCTTCGGTCCTCCAGTATCATGTATTTGTCGTTTCAGATAATCTCCACAAAAGGTAAATACCTGTCCTACTTACATATCAGTCCGGAACAATTTCCCGCGCGTTTATAAATATGATGTTTACCTACTTTATAAAAAGGTTGAGTTTTGGAGGGAGTTAAATAGGATAAACATTCAGTCAAAAAAAAAAAAAGTTTTTTTTTATTGTCAGATTGGCAAAACTGTTTCCCATTTTGGAGCGGAGTTTGAGTTACATCTGTTATTTAGTTTAAATATAGTGCTGTTTTTATTTATATCATATCTAGTGCGTATTGAAAATTTCATAATGGACAAAAACATCGAACAAAGAGTTTGTCTTAAATTTTGCATCGCCAATGGAATTTCGTGTTCGGAGTAACTGAAAATGTTACAGAAGGCTTACGGTGAATCGACTTTATCAAAAACACGAGCTTATGAGTGGTACAAAGTGTTCAAAAGCGGTCGAGATGTGATGTGAGATTAGTCTCGCACTGGTAGGCCATTTACGTCTGCAACTGAAGTTAACATCGCAAAAGTGAAGGAAATAGTGACTGAAAATCCTCATTCAAGTTTGAGAGAGATAGCCGGCGAACTTTCTGTGTCTTACGAGTCGGTCCGTAACATTTTAAATAATCACTTGGGTATGAAACATGTTTCCGCTCAGCTAGCCCCAAAAGACCTGAATTTTCTCTAAAAACTTAATAGCATAAGAGTCGCTGAGGACATGTTAGAACGAATAAATTCCGACCCAATATTCATGAAACGCATTGTTACTTGTGATGAGACGTGGGTTTACGAGTTTGACATGCAAACTAGTCAATAAGCTTCGGCGTGACGCTTTCCAACTGAACCGAAACCGAAAAGACCACGCCGAAGTCGATCAAAAGTCAAAGTCATGTTGACTGTTTTCTTTGACTATCGCGGTGTAGTGCACTCGGAATTCTTGGCGGAAGGTCAAACGGCAAATAAAGTATATTATTTGAGCGTAAAGCGGCGTTTAAGGGAGCAAATTAGACGAAAAAGGTATGAAAATGCTTGGCTTTTGTCACGATTGCTTGCCCTTCGCACAAGGCCATTGTGGACGAATTTTTACCAAAAACAACAAATACTTCGAGCAACCACCTTACTCACCAGATATGGCTCCAGCCGACTACTTTCATTTTCCCAAACTCGAATTACCACGCGGCAAGAACTGAATTCGTTTCCGAAAAAAGCGTTTAAAAATGTTTTGATGATTGGATTATTCGTTGGCGTAAATGTATCGTTTCTGAAGGAGCATACTTTGAAGGTGATAAAATAAATTTGGATGAATAATTAACATTTTGTTTATTATTGATCTTTTTCCGGTACTTTCTTGACAGAATAGTATAATTAGTTTAAGGTATTAACGGCGTAATAATGTTCGGGAAAAGAGCATACAATTCTCGCTCTTTGCTCGCTGGAAGGGATCGAATAGTAAGGATGGGCAACAGATTCCTTTATAGCATTTCTATTTCCAGACATTTTTGAGTTGTGTTTGGTTTGTTGCTGCTATAAAAGTAATACTCCGTTTATTTGCAGAATAAAAGGAGCCTACGATTTACATATTATAACACTCGGTGATAGGGTAGCTTTGTATTATGTGAAACAATTTTATGTAATTCAAGCAGTATTTTCGGACATTGATGATTAAAACCATGTAAACTTACAAAAAATTAACATTTTGTCTATTTACAATGAAAATTTGGATTTGATAATTGCTCATCGCCGACTTATAGATAAACTATGTTTATTGTTATCTCACCCGTGGGGTATATAATGATGGGTGTGGGTGACCTTTTGTTGTTGGTGCTGGGTTTGGGCACGGGTGGGCCAACATTGTTGGCCGTGGTGCTGGTGGTTGGCGCTGGCGTGCTGTTGGCGAAGCGCTCCAGCACGCGCAGCGGCGCGCGGCGTTGACGTCGATGCTCGCGTCATTCAGATGTTTTAAAGCTCAGACAATCCGCAACGCGATAACGCGACAGCCATGCGACGAAATTGTTCTAATGATAAGTAGTGCAACACAACGATGTGTCCACGAAGCCATGAAATTAATGGTAGTCGTATCGTTGTCGTGTTGTGCCTGTCTGTGGGTTCTTTAATATTATTCGGATGATGACGTTAGTTACCAACACCAGTTTAAAAGAAAATAAATTAGATAAATTTTCTGGCAGATAAGCTGACTCATCCGGAGGTGGTGAAATTGGCCATTAGCTAATGTAAACTGCGTAAAACTCATTAATGTTAAAGTATTGCTGGTTGGTATTTAATGGTGTCTTACTTTCAGGATTGCCTGAAATAAACAGTTTAGCTTAGTACTTTTATTTCTGCTGATTAAAAATAGGTCACGGGGCGAACTGAAACTCTAGACTGTCTTTCTATCAGCGGACGCGATAGTCGAATTGCCAAAATGTAAAGTATTAATCACGTGCCATTTTGATAGTGCTTACATTCCCAATCTTACTTCTTATTAATATTATAAATGTCAAAAGTTTGGATGGATGAGTATGTGCATGTATGTTTGTTCTCAATCTCTCCAAAATGGCTGAAATTAGTGCATAGATAGATTAAATAATATGACTTAAGAAACAATTCATAAATTCTATTTAGGGGGAAAACATTTTGCAGTCAAGTGAGTGTGTGGAGCTAGTGTCTGTTAGGTGTTAACCTATATTACAGATCACCAGGTCCTCACCCCATGAACAAATAGGGATAACATAACAAATACTACCACCATAATATTCCAGGGATTCTAAAGTACGTCACTCGAGTTTAAAAATAGTGTTGCTCCCGAGGTTGATACTCTACTTTGTATCACCCTCTATAAGTAAATAAGTAAGTGCAATTTATGAACAAGAACGTTACGTTTATTTATTTATTTACTATTAGGGACTATAAGACATAACATATAAATAATTGGAGGCTAATGTTGTTATTTGAACAATTATGGAAGTGCATCATAACAATTTATTAGTATCATCCGTTACAGTTGTAGATTTATTTTTTAATTTGGTTCGTGCGCGGTTTTCCAACCAGTCACTAATTCAATACAATATTCCCGTGTGTCCAAAATAGAATTACAGTCGCTCATTAGCCATTCTCCTTATACATTCGTCGTAATCGATTTTAACGATGTAATCCTATTTTGGACCGCATGGTTAATGATTAATCTCTTTGCTGATTGGTACATTTACTAACAATATCCACATTCCAAATTCAAATCACTTTTATTCCCTAGGGATTATTGAGCTATTGTAGTCCCTGTTTACAAGTACGAAGAATAAACTAGCTCTTTTTGAATAGATGTGACAAAAAAACCACAAGATAAGTAAGTCATAAGTCGCTGGCAGAAGCTAGTTTATTATACATTTTTGTCTGTTGATAGAATGTCATTTGTCTAGTGCCTCTGGCCCACAGACTACTTAGAGATACTACGTATCTCTGACCCCACTGAGCAATTGAAGGCGTAACCTCATCCAAATTATCGAGAATCTTCAAATTAGGATCTGCTCGGGTAAACCTCACGTCCATTATCATGTTTTTGTCGTTTCGGATAAGCTCCACAGGAAGGTGAATACTTGTCCCACTTACACATCAGTTCGGCAAAATTACCCCCGCGTTTATAAATATGATGCCTGCCTTAAAGGGAGTTAAATAGGTTATTTAATTAGTTTCACGTATCAGTTGTAGCCGTGTTCAGAAAAAGAGTACCGACGAAATTATCTCTGTGTAAAGGGAGGCAGGGACAAGAGCAGGGTGTGTTATCACCGCCACGTTGAAGAATATAATTTGTTTATTGCCTCTGGGTAATTGAAGTCTTTATCTCATCTATATTATCAAGAATCTTCGAATTAGAATCTGAATCTAGTCGGGTAACCTCAAAACAAACACTTGAGTGAACCGTTAACACTAATAAATAAATTTAGTTACCATGAATCTGCATATTTTACTGTGTACCAGCTATTACAAGCCGTAGGCAGTAACAGTTATTTGATGGAGACGAATCAGGTATAGTTAACCTGGGGTTGGGTTTAACGCGTCGAGTTTAACGCAGGCCAGGCAGGTTTAACGTATTGTAATTAATATCTGTACTAAAATTTGCTTCAGAAGGCATTCTTCCACTTTGATGTAATTACACAAGGTTTATTAATTATAAAACACTAATAAAAAACATGAACTGTTTCATAAATTTTCATCAGGAAAATATAGAACTTTGTATAAGTAGTTTTTTTTGATATTTCATGTTTCGTAGTAGGGTATTTTGTTTTATAATAACGCTGTATCTATTTTGGAATGTATGTAGATACCTACGGAAGATATACTTAGTTACACTCGTTATTTTGTCGATAAAACCGCTTCAATGATACAAGAGGATGAAATGAAACGTAACAAAAAAGGTTGAGTATCGCTACGGCTTAACACTTGAGGTGCTCGCAGCAATTCGGAGCTCGTACTCGGAGCTACTCCAATGTTCTCCGGATCCTCGTGTTGGCAATTTGTTCTTTATTGTAACACGTACATAATTGTATTATATTGTACGAACAAAGGTAATACAATCCTATTTGTAGTGCAGGTTAATCTTAAATACACACATATCTACCAGCCTATTATTGTTATACCACTGCAGCGGCAATTCCACAGGCTCATTGTACCACTGCAGGCAGGGCTCATTCTTCTTCGCAGAGTTGCCATGAGCATTGATCACGACACTTGTTCAAGGCAAAATGGAAGATATTGTCAACCGTGTTGGTAATTTATGCATTACTTTTTGATTAATCTAAATAATAAAGATACCAATGTTATAATTTAATATAGAATTTTCATCTTTGCATCCCCAAGTCTACCTTCAAGTTTTCGAGCGTCAATCAATTTTATTTTAATATCAAATATTGAATCGGAATCGTCGATTTAATTTCGTTATTATTGTTGGTCGGTCGAATCCGATGAGTTGTTTGGAAAGGTATTTGTTACTCGACGTTTGGGAATAATAATGAGGCTTGATTTATTTATTTATTCAGAGTTAAATTACAATGGCTGAGCTTTCCAAATATTCAATTGGTGGAAAACTCTGGGTTTGTAGGGTTCCGTACCCGAGGGGGGCAAACGGAGCCCTATTACTGTCACTCACGTGTCTGCCTGTCTGTCCGTCGTCTGTCACACAGGTTTTACAGCCAAACGGTTGGAACTACAGTCTTAAGTTTTTCCACATTTTATGCATCTTGTTGCCCAATTTTTTTTTTAAGTTTCACTCCTATACAGCTAAAGGGGGGACAGTGAAAATAACAATAACTTGTCTCATCGAGTGAGATATCGTTGTTTAGAGCTCGTTGATTAGATAAATAATGTATTTTTAAAAAATTAATGTTATAAAACAAAGGAATGAGTCGCCAAACAATTCAGCTACTTTTTACAGGATTTTGTTCCGAAGATTTTTTTAACTTTCTATCGATCGATAAACTTGAAATTTGGTGATAATGTTTATTATTACGTATATTTTACCAACAAATACCAATATATTGATAAATCAGATTTTTCTTTCAAATGCCCTCTGTTTTCCTATTAAAACCTACTTGTTTTTGCGGTTTGATACGGAACACTAAATGTGCGAAGTCCGTAAGGTACGTACCTGGTCGGTTTTTAGGGTTCCGTACCCAAAGGGTAAAAATGGACCCAGTTACTAAGACTCCGCGGTCCGTCAGTCTGTCTGCCTGCCTGTCTGTCCGTCTGGCACCAGGCTGTATCTCATGAACCGCTAGAGCTAGGCAGTTAAAAATTTCACGGATGAAGTATTTCTGTTGCCACTATAACAACAAATACTAAAAACAAAATCAAATAAATATTTAATTGGGGTTTGCATACAACAAACGTGATCTTTTTGCCGTTTTTTGCGCTAATGGTACGGAAACTTTCGTGCGCGAGGCCGACTTGCACGTGGCCGGTATTTTTCCATAGATGCGCTGATTCAGATCGAGTCAGAATAGATAGATTATGATGTTGATCATAATAATAGTATCAGGGTCAATCCCAATAATCTTTGTTTTTTCCCCAAAAATATGTAACGAAAAACCTACACAGAATTGCAATTTTCCACTCTATATTTTACAACAAGCCACAGCCACTACAAAATATCTGAACTAGTTGAAACTTCACTCAAATGTGGAAATACAAAATGTAACTGGATTTTTTTTATAGGGATGCCATGTGAAGTAGGGACGGCGGAGCCCAACACAGCGCGAACGTACTGACATCTATTGAAAAAGTTAGGCAGTTGCCCTCACAAGATTAATTTGGTTTCAAACGTACAAGTTTGAAAGTTCTGATGGAATGTTATTTATAGTGTTATTGACTGTTGGGAGACTTTAACTTTGTTTATGAAATGCTATGTAATATTTCTCGGCTCGGTTTGTTGTTTCCTTTTAATTTAATAAGAACAAGATTTATAGGCATTCGTTTACTGTAAATATCCGTTACATGTATATGTAGTAAAGTCCGTGTTTCTCCTGAGTTCTTCTAAGATTTTGATGCGGACATCGAACTATTAGGGTTCTCGTTTAACACCCAGGCTATTTTTTTAAAATATATTTTCGATGTACAAAAACGACTATTCTACAGATTTATTATACGTATTGATTTTACACCAATTAGGTACATTAATTTAAGTGATCGTTTAAATTCGCAATAGTTCGATGTCCGCATCAAAATCTTAGAAGAACTCAGAATTCTTACTTAGTTTTTGTTTCATCGCAATCAAAAGTTAGAGGAATTTAAAGTGTTCAAGAAGTAAAATAACGCAACATACGCAATTAAGATACTCGGACTGTTGAACTCCATATTAGATAGATGGCGTAGTGCATTTCGCGTCATTTTCTAAATGGCGGTGTTAAGATTTTCAGCGGAAGAATGAATATCAAAAAAAGATCGGCCAAGTGCGAGTCGGACTCGCGCACAAAGGGTTCTGTACCATTATCGCAAAAAGGGGGAAAAAATCACGGTTGTAGTATGGGAGCCCCAGTTAAATATTTATTTTATTCTGTTTTTAGTATTTGTTGTTATAGTGGCAGCATAAATACATCATACTACATAATACAATTTCAACGCACTATTGTTCTGCACGTGGAAATAAACGACACTACCATAATCCTTTTCACTAGCATCCGCGAAACCCAAGATAGTAACGACGCTATCCGCGATTATGCCTACGTCACGTGGGATCTTAAATCAGCAAGCGAAGGGAGTTCTTCCCGGAAACGAGTCCACAAGTTGACAATGTCTTTTGGCGGACTTTCATCCCAATCACCACCGCACAACCAAAGCTGCTTGATTAGGAGTTTAGCATACAATACGACGGGTGCGACGAACCCCATCAAGTCCCATATTCTTGCGACACATGACAGTATGCTACGCTTAGTACAACTATGCGAAGGTGTACCAATTTTCATACTGAACAGGTCGCTTGTGGGAGACCAACACAGGCCAAGTACCTTGTGTTCATCAGACTCACCGAATTCCTTGACAACTAGCAAACGATACGAGGGCGGAATCGAATCCAGAAACGTTGGCGAATTACTCGTCCACTTGACAAGTTCAAACTAGCCAGCCTGCATCAGACCGATCATCTTAGATGCGGTAGACATGGCTTCGGCCTCGCCTTGGACCGAATATACAAAATCATCCATGTAAATGAATGATGAAAATACCAGTATCGACAATGTCTCTAGCTTAGGGTAAGCGTTACCCTAGTCGGCTGCCAATTGTCTTATGGTGCGAAGCGCGTGAAATGGACTGGACTTAAGTCCGAATAATACTCGATTAAACTCCAAAAACCTAAAGGTTGCAGTGGGGAAAAGCGATATAGTATGCGCTGAAAACGTCTATCACATTCTCGAACACCGATGCTTAAGAACATTTGACGAATATCAGCCAGAAGTGCGATCAAAAACAAACAAAAATTAACATTATTGTCGAACAAACTTCTTTGAAGATTTTGACCACCATACAAAAGATCGTTAAGTGAAATATTATTAGTAGTCTTGCAACTACCATCGAGAACAACGCGCAATTTAATTGTGGTCTTATCTTCTCGGACGTCGCCGTGATGTGGTATAAAATACAACTGCGAGGCTTCTAAGTCATCAGCTACGGGTGAAATAAAACCCTTTTCTAAGTATTCGTGAATTACATTATCGTACGCCACCCGTAACTTCGGTGAAGCCTGCATCTTTCGTTCCAGACAATAGAAGCGGCGTTCGCTTGCTTGTCGAGAATTACCGAGCGAGAGTGTATCACCCTTAAGGGCAGGGCCACAACATAACCACCGTCGCCATCATGAGACGTCGTGCGGGTATAAAATTCTTCACATGTTTTATCATCTGGGCTGAGTACCGGAAGGACGATCACTTCCTCCAACTCCCAGAACCTTCGAATAACCGAGTCCAACGGATCAGCAGTACAGCAGTAAGATACGGTCTCGTTTCGATCAACGCAGACCGGAGCCTTTCCCACAATGACATAGCCTAGGACAGTTTCCAATGCGAGAGGTGAAATATATGAGAGCCGCCCTTGGACTCGATGCGACAACAACAAGTGTGGAAAAAGTGATGCTCCTATCAGTAGTTCAATTGTGCCAGGCGTAGAATAAATATCGTCAGCCAACGGCTACCCAACAAAATTCGACAGATGTGAAACATTAACCCCGACAGTGGGCAAACGTTTAGTTATTTTATCAAGTACCAACGATTCGATATTATAATTGATATTACGATCAAAACGCGAATAAAACTTCAGCATTGTGGAACCCTGAATAGGTTTGCTTGAACCCCCTATTCCCTTCAATATCGAGCAATTGGGTCCAAGATTCAAGCTCAAACCCAAGCGGCGACAGCATTCGCTGGTAACAAAATTGCTCTGTGAAGCACTGTCCAATATGGCGCGCACAGTATGTTCACGGCCACGGTTATCCCTAACTTTGACTAGAGCTGTAGCCTGGAGCACCGTCACAGCACTATTGTTTGACAGCGGGCCGGAAGCGCGCACGTAGATTTCGCGTGGCTAGCTCCTGCAGGGAGTGAGGCTTGCGCGGTCGACGCTCGCGGAGCGTACGAACTATTATTATTAATAATAGTTCGTACCAAACAATTAATACATAATATCTAATTATGTATTAATTGTTTGGGAACGATTTGTTTTTACGAATTTAAAACGATCATTCGGTTTGTAACCTTGAAATACGGCACATGTGGGTCATGTTGACCGTTGCACAAAGAGCAAGCGTCACTAGATGTGGTATTTGTCGTGTACGCACAAGTCACCGTGGATCTTGAATGCTTAGGATTTGTATCTATTTCTCGAAGATTTATTTTTGCAGCTTCATGTTTCACAGATGAACTACGCTGTAGTATCTTAATGTGATCGCGTACAAACGAAATTAAAATGTCAAAGGAGGCTATCTGACAACTACGTGTATTTGACTCGAAAGCGCGTGCGGTATCAAAGTCCAATTTCTTAAATGCAATGGACAAGAAAACAAAGTCCGAGTGATCATCGAGTTTTAAATGCTTTAAAGCGGCGACAGACGAAACAAATTTATCTAAAAACGCCTCTAAATTGTTAGGATTAGCGGTCGAAATTGGTTTGAAATCAAATATTTGATCCAAATATGACGTCGCTGTGGAGGGGCGGACCATCAAGATGCGCTACAGGAAGCGCTCGAGAAACCCCCACTCTCCCCGGAGCTCCGGAAATCCTACACTTCTGTCCAAAACTCCATGTGGGCATCAAGCGATGCTCGATTGAGGACCAGTCCCCACTAGTTCAGTGCACAAAGTGCCTTTCATATGGACACAATAAGTCCATATGCAGGGCTGCAAAAGAAGTCTGCGGCTACTGCAGTGGACCGCACAATATCAGGGACTGCCTCACTCAAGCGGACGGCAAACAGCCCACATGCGAAAACTGCAAGGTAGCACACGGGACGGGCAGCGACCTGGCATACACAGCGTTCAGCGAAGATTGCCAGGAACGCCAAAAGTGGGACGGCATAGCCAGATCGCACGTATCCTATTGCTAAGGGCAACGAAAGCACACCAACAAACCAACCAGTTACCCCCGAAATCGCCTCAAGACTGCTATGTAAGGTCGCAAGGTTGCGGCTTACACAAACAAATCTTCACCGCTCCAAGCTGGCCACAGAAGAACTCCACATGGCGGCCCAGGCAAGGGGACTTTCAGTAGCACTTGTTCAAGAGCCCTACGTAGGAAGAACAGGTGTGATGAAACAAAACCCCGACACACAAGTCATCCAGTGCAGCCTCAACCGCCAAAAGCCAGTTAAGGCAGCAATTGTTGTTTTCGGTAACAACCTGGAGGTTATCCAACACCACCAGCTTGTGACCGAGAACGTTGCTGTTGTCTTGCTAAAGGCGGGTCAGCTCAGCTTTGGAGTACTGTCGGTCTATATTGAGGGTGACCAAGACATCGAACCTTACCTATCCGAAATACAATACAAGACACACAAATTGAACACAAACAACGACGTCGTGGTCGTGGTGGGAGGAGACGTGAACGCCTGGAGCCCTTGGTGGGGAAGTGTTTCCGAAAATAATCGCGGGGCGGCGTCCTCAATGAGCGGGATGTTCTATGTTCTATGTTATTAGGTCTGGTTTCCGCACTTAGTCCTTCAAGTGGACCATTGTGCGTGGGCCATGGCGGCCGTTGGGTGGATTATTCCATCCAGCCCACCTCCCTCCAGAAGCCAATTAGGGCTCCTGGTTTTCTTAGAACTTCTGTGTAAGATCTGGGCGACCCGAGGGTTAGTGTTCTAATCTGGGTGACCCCTGTGCATTCAAAGAGAACATGCGTAACGGTTTCCTCAGTCTCCATGCATGCCCTGCATAGAGGACTGTCCGTTATGCCTATTGTGTGGAAGTGTTTGTTAAGTGAGCAGTGTCCCGTGATGGTCCCCGTCACCAGGCGCAGGCCATTCCTGTCCAGGCGTAGCAAACGTCTGGTAAGCCTACTGTCCAAAGATGGCAGAGCTTCTTTGGACTGCCTACAGCCTGGTGCCGAGGTCCACCAGTTTTCCGCCTGTGCCTGGGTGAATTCCTGTAGCCACCTGCGTATTTGGTTGAAGGGGATGGGTACAACAGGTTCGGGTCCATGGACCGCCGTGCTGGAGCCGCGTCTCGCAAGCTCGTCAGCCGCGTCGTTGCCCAACGATCCGCTGTGGCCCTTTATCCATTGCAGTGTCACCGCGTTGCGACTAGATACGGTTAATTGTTCCAGTGCGTTGTGACATTCTAGTACTAATTTCGATGTAATATATTTCCTCCGTAAAGATTGGAGGACTGAGGCACTGTCGGAGAGTATACGTATGTGAGTGTCCGTAACCCTCCTGGCTTCTAGGGCGTGGACCGCCAATATGATGCCCACACATTCCGCCTGGTAGACGGTGTTGAACCCTCCTAGCGGTCTGGATATATTTATATTTAGGTCGTGTGAGAAGACTCCGACTCCGGTACCGGAGTCCGTCTTCGATCCGTCAGTGTATACTCTCATCTCTTTCGGACCTGAGTAGTCACATCGTTCTTCAGTAAGTATTATGTTGTAGTGCCTATGAAAGTGGTGTATTTTTGGGGCTTTGTCGCATGGTGACGCTAACATAGGTTTTCGCTTGATCGCTTCCTCTTTTATGCGTGTGTGCTTAATTCTTGAGTCTTTATTTAGGGTACCTGATAGATGGAGTCTAAAAGCGGCCAGGGCTGCCTCCTCCCGCACAATAAGATGCAGAGGTGGCAGCCCCAGCATTGCCTGTAGGGCGGCCGTGGGTGTAGTTCTCATGCTGCTAGTTATTGCAATACAAGCAAACCGCTGCAGTTTTTCGAGATCTCTTTGGGCTGTACTGAGGTCTGTCCTGGGCCACCAGACCAGCGAGCCGTATGTAATGATTGGTCGGATGACTGTGGTGTATAGCCAGTGGGTGACCATGGGGCTGATCCCCCAGTTCCTGCCCAGCAGTCTCTTGCACTGCCACAGGGATATACTGGCTTTTGTCGTGATATAGTTCATGTGTTTCGCCCAATTCAATTGTTTGTCCAAATAAATTCCCAGGTACTTGGTTTCGGTTGAAAGGCTTAGGGTTGTTCCGAAGAATTTTGGTAGTTGCATTGTCATCGGTTTCCTCTTTTTCGTGAAGAGGATTAGTTCCGTTTTTGTGGGGTTCACTGAGAGTTGGTGTTCGCTGCACCATTCTTCTACTAGTTTTAGGGCTTGACGCATGAGATTGCATAGAGTGTTTTCGTGGGTCCCGTCTATTATTATTGTTATATCATCTGCGTATCCAACAGTGAAATAACCTTTGTCGTTAAGTGTTTTGATGAGGCTGTCTGCTACTAGGTTCCACAGGAGTGGCGAAAGGACGCCCCCCTGTGGACAGCCCTTCGCGACGATGGCTCTTGTGGTGTTGTTAACCGTGACTTGAACCGCTCGCAGTTTGAGCATGTTGGTGATCCAGCCTCCTAGGGTCGGGTCTATGCTATGTCTGTCGAGGGCCGTGTTTATGCTGTTGAACGTGGTCTTATCAAAAGCGCCCTCGATATCAATGAAGGCAGCCAGTGCTGAGCATTTATGGTCCACTGCGCATTCAATTTTAGAAACCACGTTGTGCAACGCGGATTCTGTTGATTTGCCTGTGGAGTACGCATGCTGTTGTTTGTGAAGTGGTTTTACCCGGAGAGGCCCATCACGGATGTGCCTATCGCAGAGTCTTTCGAGGGTTTTCAGTAAGAAGGATGTAAGGCTTATAGGTCTATACGCCTTGGGTTGTGTGTAATCAGTTTTGCCAGGTTTGGGTATGAAGATGACTTTCACCTCACGCCATGCAAGAGGTATGTATCTAAGTGCTATGCTGGCCCGATAGATCTCCAACAGCCATGGTGTTAGATAATCAACCCCCCACTGCAGCAGGGCCGGGAAGATGCCATCCAGCCCCGCCGACTTGAAAGGTTGAAAGGTGTTGATAGCCCATTTTATCCGGTCTACTGTTACTATATTGTGGGCTCTTGACCAGTCTTGTTCCGTTGGAGTCCATTCGGTATCAGTTTCCCACGTCCTGTCCTCCAGGATTTGACAGTCTGGGAAGTGAGTTTCGAGGAGGACCTTGCCGGTCTCGTGATCAGTTTGTGTGTATGAATTGTCGGGTTTTTTCAGCGTGCCGAGGGTTCGGTCCTGATCGGTTGATAGTATCTTCCGTACCCTGGCGGCTTCATTATTTGTCTCAATGGATTCACAGAATTTCTGCCACGCCGATCTCCTGGCGGTTCTAATCTGTTTTTTGTATACATATTGGGTCTCTTTATATATCTCCCAGTCATCCGGGAGTCTTGTGTTTTTTGCTCTGTTAAATTGCTTACGCAGCGTTTCTCTGAGTTTACCAAGTTCCGCGTTCCACCAGGGGTTCCTCTCATTCCTGCTTTGTGGCGCTCTTGATTTACAGCATGCATGGTAAGCTTCGGTTAGATATTCGGATAATTTTGTTACGGTGTATTCTAATTGTGCTTGGTCCCTTATGGTTACCAGTGCTTGATGCCTAGCTAGAAGTGAGGCCAGAAGGTTTTTATACCCGGGCACATTGGTACGCCTTGGGTTTCGCCTCGGTGCGGGTTTTTTAGTGTTTGTAGTTAGTGTAAAACGGATTCTTCTGTGGTCTGAGCAAGAAGGCTCGTCCGATACGTGCCAGTTTGTGATAAGGTTTGTCGCGTTTTCTGTAGCGAGTGTTAGGTCTATAATCGTTTGCCCGCGGACCGTGACCCAAGTGGGTTCTGAGCCGCGGTTAACAATGTTAAGATTAGTGGAGAATAAAAAGGTGGATAGTACCTCTCCTCTGGAGTTCGGTGTGTCGCTACCCCAGAGTGGATGGTGGGCGTTTGAGTCGGTGCAGATGATCAGGTCCAAACCGGCGCGCTCGCAGTGCTGCACCAGGTCAGCCAACTCCTTTGGTGGGCAGTCTGTGTCCTCACCTGGCATGTATGCCGAGGCCAGTACAACATCCGGGACGCTACCTTCGGTCTGGAGCCTGACAGCTGTCAGGTCTCTGGAACAAAATTGGGTCAGTGACGTGAAGGGAATTTCGTTGGGTATGTAGATGTAGGTTCTTGGCTTATCTGAGCCATGTGTGTCGAGAATTATCTTACCTCCGATATTACCGAGGCCACATATTCTGTTGTTCCTGATCCACGGCTCTTGGATCAGTGCGATGGTTCGGTGCTTTACCTCCAGTGCCCTGCGTAAGCTAGCCGTGGCAGTCTGGCTATGTTGGAGGTTAGTTTGGATGATATTGAGGGGTGGGGATGGAGGTGTGGTAGGGTTAGTCGGAGTTGGAGCCATCAGATAGTCCCTCCGTCTCTACCTCTCTGTAGTTGTCGTCGTGTCGGTCGCCTGGGGACGAGGCAGGGAGCTGCTCGTTCCAGCCAGGTGATGCGGGCGGTAAGATGTCGACGTCATCGGCCATTGCCGCTCGGGCCATCTCCTCCTCGAGCTGGACAATGTCCGTGTCGGTTGTCACAGTCGTTGTCGGTTCCGTCGTCTGTTCTGATGGTTTTCCATCTGTGCTGTCAGTCTGGGTGTCAGAGGGTCGGGTCGTGGGCCAGAAGCGCACGTATATCGACCCTAAAAGGTACGATATCCGTCGCTCCCGCCCCAGGACCTTTTCGGCTTCCTCCGGTGGCAACCCCAGGGTCAGGTAAGTACCGTGGCGGTCGCCACCGACGGTTGTCGCCCTGTACAGTGACCACCTGCTGATGTCATACCAGGTATTCTGACGGATCAGAATACCATGGAGCCTGCCCACGTCACCTCTGTAGCGAGGGACGAAGAGCGAGGCTCGGACACGGGTGGGCACGTCGGTCTGTTTCATTACCGTCAGTGTAAGGTCGTTGTCGGGAAGTTTGATGTGGGGAACATTCTGGGTCAGCCAAGTCAGAGCATTTTCGTCTTCGCACCACAACTGCACCGTGCCTTCCGCTACCAGTGGGTATCCTCGGAAGGCCGGGAGTGGTGTCGTCGAGTCCGTGTCCAACAGTCTGTCCTCCAGTGCGGTTTTAATGTGCTCAGCCTCTTGTCTGGTCAGTTCTCTGCCGTGGTGGGGAAGGCAGATTGCTACCGCCAGCCGTGCAGGAATATCCTTCGTGGCCCGCGCGTAGGTTCTCTGCCCCCCCTGAGCGGAGTGAGTTTTCACCCGTTTGGCGTCCCCCTGAAGTGTACCTGGCGAGGCAGTGTCGTCGGGGCGCACCCTCTTCAATGGCGCTGTCCCACTTGGTCCAGGCTGTGGGATTGGGGAGCTTGGCACAGTCTTGTTCACTTTTCGTGAAGCTCCAGCGCGCTTGCTCCTGGTGTGTCTGGGTTTAGGTCCGTCGTTAGTTCTTTTAGTGTCTTGAGGTTGGTTTGCGGTTCTGGCAGATACTGTCGCGTGCGAAGGCATTTCGCTCTGGGTTGCCCCTTCGCGTACCTGCCTCCGCTCGCTTATGTCCGCGTCCGGTCGCTTTTCGCGCTGGGTTTCCCCTACTTGTACTTGCGGCTGGTCGCGTGGCCCCGGGTCCGGCCGCTTTTCGCGCTGGGTTGCCCCTACGCGTACTTGCGACTGGTCGCGTGGCCCCGCGTCCGGCCGCTTTTCGCGCTGGGTTTCCCCTACGCGTACTTGCGGTTGGTCGCGTGGCGCCGCGTCCGGCTGCTTTTCGCGCTGGGTTGCCCCTACGCGTACTTGCAGCTGGTCGCGTGCCACCCCTTCAGCGTCCGATCGCGCTTCGCTCTGGCTTGCGCCGTCGCGGGTATTGCGCTTTCGGTCGCCTACTTTTCTCTCGCGGGCCAGGATTTTTTCGCGCTTACTCAGCGGGCGTACTCCATCCACTACAGCCAGGAGAGTTGTGGAACTGCCAGTTCCAGCATCCTTCCCCTTGTCTGTCTGTCCGTGCTGGTCTGGGTCATCGTCTGGGTAATTTGTGCTGCTCCGCACGACGCTCTGTTGCCAGGGGTTCGTGGGAGGCATACACCATGTAGCGGGTATCAAAGTCGGGGTCGAGTCTGTGGGCGCGTTGGACGCAGCCGAGGTCGGGTTTATGGGCGCGTTTGTCGCAGCCTGTGTTGTGGGCGCTAAGTCAGCAGCCGGCCGCGCCGTAAAGCGCGGCATAAGTTGGTCAACTATGCAGTTTGATGCTCCCCCCATAATACGATGGGAGCTAACCACCGAAGTGGTGTGGGATTCCCCGGCTTGGCCGGGACCCACCTGGGTACTTAATTCGTCATTCTGCATGTTCATGTCGTAGGGGAGTGGGCTTTTTTGGGACCAAGGTTACCCTTCCTTGGGGACCGACGGGATGAAGGGGATAGGAGGGAAGGAATTTGGTGGATAGAGGTGTGGGTCTCTAGGGGGGGTCACCCTAGGCCTGGGAGTTGACCTAGGGATTTAAGGAACGATGGGATGTGTGTGGATAGGAAGGGATGGCTTGTTTGGGTAGTGGGCACATAGGAAAGTGGTGTAAGGGTTACCCTAGGCCTGGGGTTTGGCTTTCGGGAACTTCTCTTGTCCGGGATCTTTTTATCAGATGCCCCGACCACAGGAATCACCAACTGCAGCTGTAGCCGCCATCAGTAGATCCCGCAGCCGGGGTTGGGCTATCCGCAACCTGCCCACCCGCTCGGTTGCATGAGAAGAAGTGCCTGGCAGTCCGGGTCGCCCCACCACGGATGTACGTGTACATTCGCGTTGGGTCGATCCAGCCTCCCCCGAGTCATCGCGGGGCGGCGTCCTCAATGAGCGGGATCTCCACATCCTAAACACGGGCCAAACACCAACGTTCGAGACATACAGAAATAACAGGTAGTGCACAAGCATCGTTGACGTGACAGCATGCAGTTCGTCGCTGCTATGTAAGGTCGAGGAGTGGCAGGTAGAAAGAAGTCTAACAACTTCAGACCACAACGCTATAACCTTCTCGATGCGCCTAGAAAAGGCCCTGGAATCCTTACGGCCGATTTCGACGCGCATCTACAACACCAAGAAGGTCAAGTGGTCCGACTTCACCCCCCACTTCAAGACCAGCCTAGCAGACAGTGACATCACGCAAGTCAGAGTCTCGAACGCATCTAACCCAGAAGCTCTGGAGACAATCATTTCAAACTATACTCAGAACATCCACCGCTCATGCGAGGAAGCGATTCCAAAACTGGGGTCGCCCAAACACAACGCCAAACCCCCATGGTGGAGTCCTTCTCTAGACCGTCTCAAAAAAGACGCCATGACGAGGAAGAGGAGGATCCGGAACGCAGCCGCAAGCTGGAGACACTTCACCATCCAAGAGTGCGTGCTGGCCAAACAAACTTACACGACAGCAGCAACGGAAGCAGCCACAGCCAACTGGAAGGAGTTCTGCACGAAGCAGGACCGAGAGAGCATGTGGGACGGTATCTACAGGGTAATAAGGAAGACAGCCAGAAGAAAGGAGGACGCTCTCCTGAGAAACAACGCAGGCGAGACGCTCAGTCCAGAGCAATCTGCGGATCTTCTGGCAAAAACCTTCTACCCCGACGACTCAACGGATGCTGAACAACCCTACCACACTGCGTTAAGGAGGCTAGCGGAGGAGAAAAACCCCCAAGGTTTGTCTGCAGACGATCCGCCCTTCACGGCCGCGGAGCCGGATAGCGGCAATAAACTGCGACTTTGCGCAGAAAATCTGCAAAGCATACCGCACGGTGTCTCTGACATCGGCACTTATCCTGTCAGGCCAAGTCCCCTAGACCTCCGGGTAATCGAGGTGGCAACTATTTTCAAGATCAAAAAGGGACATTCCCAAGAGTTTATACCGCTGGGCCGCGTGCTGGAGTGCAACGTGCACCACTCCAAAAACCCCCACCTAGCGCAACTCACAACAACCGAGTATGAATGCCTAGAGAATTTGACGCCCGAAACCCTGGCAACCCACCAAGTAATCGGCCCCCAAATATACACCGATGGCAGCAAGATAGAGGAGAAAGTCGGAGCTGCCATAACTTGGTGGGAAAACGGGGCGGAGTCAAGGTTCAGCACCTTTGGCTTGGAGCCTCACAATACAGTCTTCCAATCGGAAATGTACGCTCTCTTCAGAGCTGTCAGGATGGCAAGAGACTTTTGACTCAAGGCCCATGTGGGAACTGCCGGGAATGAGAGAGCGGATGAGCTGGCCAAGGAGCCCTAACAAAACTCACATCAGAATACAGCAAGGTCCCCGTTTCGTTCGTGAGGAGGGAGATTCGGGAGGGGACTATAAGGAAGTGGCAAGCGCGGTACGAGTCTTCGAGTACAGGATCGGTCACGAAAGCGTTCTTTCCAGACGTCCTAGCGGCGAAAAGGACACTCAGAGACGCAGTGCTCACACCGGTCCACGTAAAAGTCCTTACAGGACATGGCGGCTTTCAGCATATCTCCACCGCTTCCATCTCAAAGATAGTCCCTCGTGCGTCTGTGACCCGAATTGCGAAGAGACAGTCTGGAATCTGCTCTTCGAATGCCCAAGGTTCAGCCAAGACAGAATGGATCTCGAAGTAAAATTCGCAACCCAGCTTAGCCAGTCCACACTCCACACCATCATGGGGAGACCGGCTACTAGGATTCCAATCGCAGCAAAGGCCTACAAAACGGACGTAACCTTGCGAAGTCGACCACACAATCGAAAACAAACAACCACAAGAACAACCAGAACCACACAAACAACAACCACATCTACACAAACAACAACAAGTACACCATTGACTGATACACAAATTACACACACAATCTAACCAACGGCCATTACCAACGGTAGCAGCAACAGACAGCCTACAAACAGCCCCTAGCATGACTACCACACAATTTCTGGCAAGCGGAGAAGACGGAGTCCCTGGCATCAGACTGCGAGGCGTCGCTCTGTTCATGAACAGGGAACAGGAGAAGTTAGGCATAGGCTTCTGCATAGGCTCAAGTCAAGCTGCGGCCCGAATAGACCTTTCACCGGGCCTTGCCGCCCTGATTAACGGAAGCACCACCAAAACGAGCATAAAAGGCAGCAAGTATGCTGCACTACCTCAAGTGGAAGTGGCCACCCACCGATGCCGTCTAATGCGATTTAAAGGGAAAACAATCGAATTACTCGAGTGGGGAGAGGCTACTCCATTTGCTCAGGCAAGCTCATTGCTTCAGAAGATCAGGGAAGCAGGAGACTACACGTCAGAACCATAAATGTGGACGCAATGGTGGTGGGAGGAGAGAGAGGAGACGTCGCAGACCGCTTTGGCTGTCTAAAGGGCGCGTTCCTCGAGTACGTAGCAATCGTAAGAGCGACCAGAGAGGTCAATCTTACGACATGCAGGAAGATCCTGCAGACCTTCCAGAGAGACACAGAGGGTCTGTTTAGGGTACTGCTCGAGGAAGCAGGGGCAGCGGTGTACGACAACGTCACATCCCAAGTCATCAAAGGATGACGGGGTCGTATATGGCAGCCTACAGCGCAAGGAGTGGTTTTGTGGCCCTGGACAAGGAGGAGACGGAGCGCTCAGGCAAACTCAAGTTCAGTGTGCCAAATGACGACCCGATAGTGGTTACCGCCAAATGTACCAAAATCATGCCGGTCGATAAGATCCTGGCAATGGCACATTCCATTTCGGGGACCTCCGTTATCCCGGCATCGCAGGAAAGTTGGGCGGTACCCAATATCAGGTGGATTAACGGAGTGCCGAGTTCCGGTAAGACAACCTGGCTCGTAAAGCACTTCGAAGAGGACAGGGACGTGATAGCCACCACGACAACAGAAGCTGCCAAAGATCTAAGTGAAAAGCTTGCGCGCCGCTTAGGAGACCGAGCAAAGACCTAGGTGCGCACTATGGCCTCAATCCTAGCAAACGGTTTCAAGAGCCAAGACAAATGCTACCATCTTACGGAAGACGAGGCTCTTATGAACCACTTTGGAGCCATAGTCATGGCAGTAAAGTTGTCTCGAGCGAGCGAGCTTGTCCTCGTCGGAGACGTTAACCAGCTTCCATTTTTGGACAGGGAGCATCTTTTCGAGCTTAGGTATACCCGTCCAGACCTGGTGGCTGTTATCACCCAGGAGTTTCTCTGCACACACCGCAATCCAATGGACGTGGCGTTTGCACTGAGTGAGATATACCCCGGTATATACTCCTCCAAGTCGTCGCTGTCGCGTGTCCTCTCCCTGAATGTGAAAGGGTACACAGGGGCGCAAATACCGAGTACTGCCCAAAAAACCCTGTTCCTGGTTCATACGCAGGGGGACAAAGACTCTATTGCGAGACAAGGATATGGGTCCGGCGAGGGGTAGCGCCTGCTAACCATACACGAGGCTCAGGGATCGACCTACGACAGCGTTATCATCATCAACACCAAGTCCAGGAGGCTTCAGGTCCACGACAGCATCTCCCACGCGGTAGTGGCGGTGTCCAGACATACAGTAAATTGCGTCTATTACACCGACGACGCCGATGACGCCGCAGGCCGCCTTGCTAAGAGGGCGATGGATGCGCCGACTAAAAAGGTCGTCAACTACAATCTTAAGACGGCCATGCAGCATCGAAACATAGTCGTCATAGAGGCCTTGCTCACGCTAGCGAAGTCCCTGGTCAGCAGACATCACCAAACACCACCTAACAAGTCCCATCCAACAACTCCAACCCAAACATATACCCAAACCATCACCCTGTCAAAAGAAATAAAAAAAAAAAAAAAAAAATGTGAATCTGCAAGGTGGAGCGAGTCAGTCATAATCACCTTAACGTCCTAACGACGGGGTTCTATAACCGGAACCGTCGGCCGGGGCTGGTCTGCTCGCACTGCCATGCATCTTCCCAGAAAGTGTACCAATAGATATAGTACTCGTAATAACATAACATAAGTATAACAAAAGCAGTGTATCAATAGAAATAAGTAAACAAAATAGTTAATAACATAATGAAAAGTAGTAAATAGAAACATAAAATTGTAATGCCAGTGTGTAATATATATATATATATAGTATTTAGTGAGGGATGAACTCACGTAAATTTAAGTTAGTTAAGTATGCCTAAAAATGATGTCCGACGTAGGAGTCAAACAATTGTAATTATTACGAAAAAAAAACATAAACACAATAAAAAGAGCGCGGTCTGCCACATGTCCGCGGTAGAATATGGAATTTAAAAAAAAATGACCTGGCTGAAAGCCGCTTGTCGTCATATTTAGCTACCAACAAATCAAACATCAATGTATAGTTTTCCGAACAAGGATCAATTCCGGCGCATATAGAACGGGCTCTTCCAGTTAATCTACCTAACAAATAATATAACTTCGCAGAATCTGTGAGTGACGTATTTCTATGTACGGTATTCTGAAAGCTAGCGAAAAACAAAGACCAATTTTTTATATCACCGTCGAATTCGGGTATCTCAATTGGGGATAGGCGCGGAACTGTGTTTTGGCGTAGTGAAATCTAAACTTAATTCGATGGTCGCTATTTTGTCCAACACACCCTCGAAGTCCTGACGCAATGTGTCTACTCTTTCGATTTCACATAAAGATACTTCTACGTTGCATGGTTAAATCGAGATCTCGAGCTCGATTATAAATTCTTTGCATACGGGAAAATATTCTATCCCTCTTAGCGTACAATAACCTTAAAGAGTCTGATGATTTGGTAGGTGCCATTTTTACGGTTTTGACGAATCACAGATAACCCAATAATCTGGGGGTAGACAGACGAAAATATTTTAACCAGGTACCTACTATTCTCAAATTATATTTTAACATGAATTATGTTTTGTTGTTATGCAGGCGACGGAGAACGGACCATCCTTTCACTAGGCTTAATTCAGCCTTTACTAAGAATCAACGATAAGATTCTACGAACGAATGTATAATACGTGGGCCGATCCAAATAATATGTACTAGACTGGCTTTACGATTAAAAACGATAACTAAGGTGATATCGACACCGAAATTATATCAATAAAATAAGTAGGGTAATGGGATTTAAGCGAACGAAAACGATAACTATACGAGAATTTACTAGTTCCTTAACGCGGGTAGAACGACGATGACATTATTTCAAGAAAATAATGCGAATAAATGCGAATGATAATGCGATGTAAGCGATCGAAAACGAAAATGATATACAAGAATTAACTAATAATTTACGAATATACATTGATTCACGTCGATTGTAGTTGCCTACATGCATCCGGCTCGAAGGACCAAAATGGATGCGCCGGTTAAGACGCAACGCAGATACGCGAATGGCTGGTTTCGAGAGATAGAAAGAGATAAGCGATTTGGATCAAGTGAAGGGGACTCGCTTACAATGGGGTAAGGTTAAGCACAAATACCTGGAGTTCGGACGTCCGAGAGTAGCCCGCCTGCTACCGCTGCGCTGCTGATGAGTGATGTGAAGAAAAAGAGGCCCGCACAGGAGTTGCAGGCCAATATAAATGCTGCTGGTTGACGTCTGTCAGCCTGTCACAGCTGTAACTTAAGAAAAACGCAGGTGGGGTGTGGCGGTCTCGCTCACTCCCGATACCAAGGCATTGTGCCGGAAAGGATAATGAGGGTAGGACACGATTCCAGCCAAACATCTCGCGTTTCTCTCCCTACCCGCAAGCACGTTACGAACACAACCGACGCTAGGCGCAAACAGTACCCTATCACTATAAAGTGAGTAAAGTCTATAGAAAGGTACTTAAAGTATTGACAAAATACTCATAATAACTTAATTTACACATTCGTGCTGTTTGTCGCTAAAGACTTCGGTTCCATATCTTGAAAACTGCTGAACCGATTTTAAAGAAACTTGCACTGTACCATTAGTTGAGAGATACTTAAATCTCTAAATGAACACGATCCGATAAGTAGTTTCGGAGAAATGCGACAAACAAACATACCTAAACTTATAAAATTTGTCACACGTGTGAAGCCCATACAGCGAAACATAATTATGTGAATATTGTGCAATTCCAATAATATTACATACATACGTGTCGAATTGATTACCTCCTTTTTTAAGTCGGTACAATTTACATTATTTATAGATACATAAATCTCGACGTGATTTTGTCAAGTTGTAAAAACCGTGCGAAGCAGGGATGAGTCACTGGACGTAAATAAAACAAAAAGTGAGAAGAACACAAATATAATATTTTAGTCATCTATTGATATACATTAGTTTCATTTGTTCCTTATGTAAGTTCTTGTAAATTTATAACTATTGTAACACAGGGTGATATATTTTACAAAGACTAGGTATTTTCAAGCGTCATTCATTCTGTTAGTGCTATGTTGATGGATTAACAAAAAATTGTAGCTGACATTATACTCGTACCGACTCGCCAATTGCATTAACAATTTTTTAATTAAAATTTTTAGAGCCGTCAATACGAGTTACTGGTGCATTTATGATGGCAATCGATCTACGATCTATACTTAAATTCATAATTCGAGATAATTTGAATTCATTCAATTGATTGTAACTGACATTTTGAATTAAAAAGGCATAACAAAAATAAGCTTGGATAAATATGGAATTTTGACTTTTTCGTGTAGGAAAATTTGATAATATTCTCGAATTCCGAATTCAATTATAAGAAGTACATACAGTGGAGCAGTGAAAACCTAATTTCAAAGAACATGCTCACGGTTAGTCTAGTTACAAGACTGTTGATCACTGACACTACCGATGTACATTGTACTGGAGCTCGTAAACGAGCCCTTAATAGTGTGGTTCTTACATTACGATACTCCATCAGGTAAGGCCGTAATGATCTGCAGCGGCGAGGAAAGGGTCAACTCTTCTAGGTGAACAATTATGCCAAAATGACACACCTTCTTTAGCCTGATTAGACAGAGAATTGTTAAACCACCCATGGTAAGATTTTATGACGTTATTTTTCTAACATTTTTCCGATATGCCAAGTTTTAGTAGATGCTGTAATCTCGTTATTTTATTTTTATACAAGGCTGTGTGAAAAGAGTATTTATATTTACACAAAAGTCGCTGAAACACGAGTGTAAATTACGAGTACATGATCCGTTATTTATCGTATCTTCTACTGGGTTTATTTACATTGGCTACAAAGCTGAAACTACGAATAAAAATTCGGTTTTAATTTTTTACAAAACGTGTAAGTCGCATACTGTTAGCATTATTTAATAAGTTACATTTATATTTAACTAACGTTGGCTGAATTCGCAATTGGTCTCGTTTCATCTTATTTATACATCTACTGTCTCTTGATAATTTTCTCAAATTTAGTGCTAAACTTTGTCTATGTTCCTCTATGGGACTAAAATCATCTTTCTTGTTTTCATCATCTCAATATGGTCAATCCACCTTTATCGTAGGTAATCTTATTTTTTTAAATTCATGATTCTTTACATAATATGCAAGGGTCTACCTATCTACTTAATAGTTTTATGTGACGTTGTGCTATGCACAAGGGTAAAGCCTCAAATAGCTCTGTGCAGTGTTAAAGTTAGTGCACAATAATATTTACATTAGCTATTGAATAACTTATCAGATATATTATGTATAATTGTACAATTTTCACCTAGGTATCTTTTTTACAAAAGTTGATCCTATATTTTAAAATGAAATGACATTATAGATACATAATTACATATCTACCGCAGTTTCGTTGTGTAGTCACTACACTTTTAATACTATTAATGGAACATAACATTACATGCATTTTTTATTTACTTCAATAGTGATATACCTATAAACCTAACCATTGACAGAACCTAATATTTAAATTTTTTATGAATTTAGAGATAATTATTATTCAGACTCGTCAATAGTTGGCGTTTATTTATTGATATACATAATCTATGTAGGCTTTTTCACATCTAAGATTTCGACTGTGCCTTACTTTTGTTAATAGGTTGACGCCATTCTCCTTTCAATTCCGTAATGAGCGAAGCCACGCTTCATTGTATTCTGAAACTCGTTCAATGGTCAGTTATTTTCTGGTGCAGATGTGACCAGCATATAGCCGCTTTAGCCTATTATACAGTCCGCATGTAACACAGCACGAGTAGTTTAGACACTTTTAAGTAAGAGAAATCGATTGACGAAACACTGAATTTCAATATTCGGAAACACGTAGATAATGTAGAACGGAATTGATTAAAGTCGGATTTCTTTTGTGAACCTATTTACATCGTTTAGAAATCAGATAATAGTTCGATTAATTGTTCGTAGTATTTGAAGAGCACTGTTTGTGTTTATAAGTTAGAATCGAAGAGGAATGTCCAGGAAAAGTTTCATGCGCTCGCCGATGTCGACAATGGAGCGCTCGTCCAGCTGCTAGCTGTCCTCGCCAGTGGTCTCGTCGTCATCGGGGTCGTCCTCGTCGAGCGGCTGGCTGGTGAGTGCGGCCCAGAGCGGCGAACGCGCGCCGGGCTGCACAGAGCCGCGCCGCTAGCTGTCCCGGTTGCAGACCGCCGCTGCCGCTGCCGTGCCCATCGCGCCCACCGCGCCGAGAAGTATCGTGTTCACCTCCCGGTCTGGTGTGATCTCCACCTTCAAATAGAAATCCTTGTGAGGATTACCTTAATGCCCGTTTTCACTAATATTAATACATGCCTAAATATTATTGCACTGTTGAATTTTCGGATGGGAGCTAATCCTAACGGTCAAAGCAGGTGGCGTCCAGTAGTTTCTGTCTACACATTGGTAAAATGGCGTGATTTGGCGTGAGTTTATGTATGTATGTGAGCTGAGTGTACGCTGAGTGTACGTAGTGTTGAAAATCCTACAGCGCATTTTTATTTAGCACCACCAACGAGGTGTCGTTTTAGTACTATCCGTGAACACGGGCGACTAGCAAATAATTATATGCTACGTTAGATGTCCTGGCTCCAGGATTTTGCGATGATTTGGGGCAGATTGTAACTTATATGAAGAGCTCTCTATGACAGTTAAATTACTATAAGCCTCTAAAGGTATGTCGTCAGTGAGAACAGAAAGGAAGAAAGGTCTTGGGATGAACCCACGACCTTTGTCAACATTACAATAGAGCATAAACATTATTTGAGACTTTATCACACATTCAATTACTATTTCAATGATAAAACAAGAGGGGATTCCTAAAAAAACAGAAAAAAATCATTGTATAGTTTGAGTATGGTAGAAAATCAAGAATATAGAACTGAAACAAAGGTTACTTTTATTAGCGAGTCCGTTATAACAACAGCTAATATGTAGTGTAGCGAAACGCTAGGAGACGTAATTGCCATCACGGCTTTTTTGAGTTGACATACTGGCCGGTTAACTTAAGCTTTTTTCAAATTTTCAAATTTCGACTGATAAAAAAACATAAGTGAAAGTTTCTGATGACAAATCGTGATTACAAGGAAAATCGTGGTTTTAATTTTAATTTGGCGATTTTATTAGCCAAATTTTTAAGTGTTAACATGTTTTGTCTTTTTGTGTGTGTCTTTGGTCGTGTCGTCCCGCAAATATAGCGTGGATTATCTACACAGTATACTGTTAATTTGATCTCCTTTCATAATAATGCAGTAATAAGTTGTTAGAAGGGTAATTACAACCGCTTTGTATTATTATATATACTTTCAGTGTATTTTTACTTTAAAAAGAAATTCTACGTATTAATGCGGCGTTAAGTGTTTTATTCCTTTTTTTACGCCACAGTATGTACTCATAATAAAGTCAATCCGTGTGAATAATAAAAAAATAAATAAATAATATCAAGCATCACATAAAAGTCACGTTTCATTATTTTATTTCAGATCAAGATAAACAGCAGCACTGAAATATATTTTATTTCTCAGAGCTTTAGTAATCTCTTTGTTTCCAGATATACAATTTACGTATATAAAATATGTAGGTCTTTAGTTGCAAAATAAAATATAATACTTATGTAAAACGACGTGGGTCTAAAATGGCATGGCAATGGCGTCTGTCGCAACGCAACAATTTAATTTTGACAGTACCTTTATTTCGTGGCAATAATGCTGTTCTCATAGTTCAAATGTTATTAGTTTAATACTGACGGGTGTTTAACGCATAGACATAGAGAATGGACTAAGCATAACCCTCATAAAATTGACCACTTTTTAGAAAGAGACAAAGCCACTGAGCGGCCAATAACCGTCGCTTTTCTGCAATTCGTAGAGATTGCTAGCCTGTGACGTGACCAAATCAGAATTCTTGCAAAACACAACTCTGGCCGCACTATCGTTTTATCTCTCTCATGTTTATCTTCTTACAGTCATTATAACATATAACCCCCACAAAATTGACCACTCCGAAGAAAGAGGCAAAGCTACTGAGCGGCCAATAACCGTCGCTTTTCTGCAACTCGTAGAGATTGTTAGCCTGTGACGTGACCAAATCAGAATTATTGCAAAACACAACTCTGGCCGCACTATCGTTTTATCTCTCTCATTTTTATCTTCTTACAGTCATTATAACATATAACCCCCACAAAATTGACCACTCCGAAGAAAGAGACAAAGCTACTGAGCGCCCAATAACCGTCGCTTTTCTGCAACTCGTAGAGATTGTTAGCCTGTGACGTGACCAAATCAGAATTCTTGCAAAACACAACTCTGGCCGCACTATTATTTTATCTCTCTCATTTTTATCTTCTTACAGTCATTATAAAATATAACCCTCACAAAATTGATCACTCCGAAGAAAGAGACAAACCCACTGTGCGGCCAATGACCATCGCTTTTCTGCAGCTCGCAAAGATTACTAGCCTGTGACGTGACCAAATCAGAACTCTTGCAAAACACAACTCTGGCCGCAAGATCGTTTTATTTCTCTAATCTTTTACTTTTTGCTGCCATTACCTGTACAGGAAATGCTCAATCCATTCTCTATATAAATTATTTTCCGTAACCGTACTTGTGAGAGTGTGGTCTGTTCTGGATCGGATCGCTCTTCGAGCACGGTGTCCAGTTCCAGCGTGGGTGGCGGGCGCGGCGACCGGATCAGACTGACTGCTCGGGGCTTCGACCTCAACGGAGACATCTTCACCACGGACAGTTCCCCTCGGTCCAGCTCGCAATTCCGCCGCCTCGCACGTTCCCTGGTCGACAAAATAAATATAAGCACACCCTGCTAGCGGGACACAAAAGGTTACAAGAAATTATAATAAATAAAGAGGCTTCTGATTTCGATGCACGTGGAACTCCCTTCCGGAGTCTTTGTTCGCTGATAGCTACAACCTTGGGGTCTTTAAGTCAAGAGTGAATAGGTTACTTCTAAGCAAGCGTGCTTCACCGTAGACCACATCATCGCTTACCATCAGGCGAAATAGTGGTCAAACGCGAGCCTATAGATTATAAACAAAACGTGCCGTGAATATACATTAGTTAAACACTTGAATAAAAGTGACGCTACTGGTAGATATCTGGATTTGAAGATAAGTAGGTACTAGGATTTGTATTGAGACCGCTTCGGATGGCGAGATTTTTATCATCTAGAGTTGTTTTGCAGTATTTTCAAAAAGGTGCTTTAAACTGCGTCCAGTTAAGTTAAGAGGTTTTATGCTCTTCTTATATATACATATATGATACCTACCGATAGATACTACAGTATTTCATAAATCATATGGTACCTAATTATGATTGTTTACTTCTCAAATCATGAACACCATCTCAATTTCATTCCCTATTTCTATCCACGTGGCCATCAGGCACAACAATCTCTTTTCCAGTGCTATGCGATAAAATATTCACTTTATAAGTCTGCAGTGCGCAAAATTGCTTCAAATAATCCGTAGGAGCAGTGAAGCTGAATTTAACAACAGCTGAGCACGATTCAGCTGAATCAATCAGCATTATCACGCACATTACGTGTAACTGCTTCCCTTCCGGAACACATATGGGGTATTAGCGTCACTCCACGCTGTAAGGCAAAATCATATACCAAAATCATGCGCGTCATATGTTTTATATTATGTAAATAAGCTAAGTGTTTGCCCTTATCTTCCCAACTTATCTTTTACTCGATCGAACAAGTACTCGAGTAGAGGCGCTGATTCAAGTAGCACGTGAAAAGGTCTCGCGATGTCCTAAATCAACGAAATTTGACCTAAAAGCGAACGAGCGATCCCTGAAGGGTTTATCGTAGAGAACATTTCGTTATCGGGCCGGCCAAGTGTACGACCATTGTGGTTCAGTAAATGGCTTGTGATTTCATTACATCCTTGTCATTACAATACACTCCTAACTCACCTCGCCAGCTTGGCTCTCCTCCTCAAACAGCAGATAACGGTGAGCGCTAGCAATGGGAAGCCGAATATGCACGATACTATCGGCACTACTATCGATTCCGGCGTCACTGGAACAATAAAAAGTACGTTTATAGTTTATTCCTCTGGCGATTTCCTGTAAACAAAGGGTGGCGATAAGTCACATATACATGTTTAGCAACAAGGATATAAACCAGCATACTCAATGAGTTCCAACAATGTACGAAGTTAAGGGCTATAAGAACAAGGCGTGTCGCTTTCGTTTCACTATTTGTATTTATTTTTCATCTACATAATCTAAATAATATTTGTGTTTCATCCACAAGTGTGTGTTAACATGCACCTTGGGTGCTGAAAACAAAACTTTTTGTTTAACTGCACACTTGGGTTCGTAAAACATTAAAATGTTTTGACGACTTTCACCGCTCTTTGGAATACAAGAACTACATCGGACATAAATTTTAGTCGCGTTTACTGGTCGGATAAGTTACCTCGCTACTATTTTAAACGTAGCTCGGAAATGGTAGCGGAGTGAAATTGAGTCTAGAGATAAGAATTTTTCTGAACACTTTGTGGCAGCTAAATAAGTGAGCAAACGCGCTGACGATGCGATAGTGAGCCAGCAATTTGCTAATATTTTGCATACTTATTTAAAGATTTTCGTTACAATTTTGACGTATGGTGATGAGGTGTAACTGCATAATGATGATATGATGTGGTGACTCTTTATTTCATGCTTTTAAATCTGTTGATCTGTTCCAAAAAAAACATTTTGTGAAGTACTTTTTTGCAGTCCTATTTTCTTCATATTTATATGCTCTGCAATTTCAAACTCAAATTTAGCTGCTCTGAGTTTCAAATTGCTGAACAGCACACATATATTTGGTCTACAGAACTGATTGAGATTCAAATAATGTGATTGTAACTTATTCCACGAGATATTTATAACTATTCATAAATAGTTCAGCAACTTGTCTAGCTAGTCAAAAACTAATTAATAATAGCTGAAATATTTAATTGAGAACAAACAGACAGATTTGATCCTTCATCTTATTTCGTTTGTCAAAAACAGCAGATCGACAGAGAGAGAGCATTCAAAGTTTGAAACACGCGAAAATTGGTTAACGCTACGTTCAGTTTCAGTTACTTGAAAAACTGAAATTAATTAATTAAATCTTAGTTGGAAGGTATTTAATTAAATATGCCAGAACTTATTGCAGTGTTAGCTACTTGAATGTTCTTGAGTTATGTGTCTTGAGGTTTATATTTAAAGGGATAATGGCTCCTGTTTAATTGGTCTAGAAAGCTTATTTAAAATATGTAATATTTAAATTGTTTTCTATAATTATGAACAATTTACTAGTCGGATAAATAACAAGTTCAGATCTTGATTAAGTACTAAATGTTATTTCCAAGGTCTTTCTAACTTTAATTTCAAAGAAAGTAATTCCAATCGTCGTTGGGCTAAAAATACTCTTTTATTATCAAAAGCCAGTAGAGCAACATGGCCGGGTTTACAACGTGTGCAGCACTTAAGGTGTGGAGCTCGAGGCACAGGCAGCTAAGTGCGCCGCCTTGTCTGCGATAAATGAGACCAATATTAAACAAGACAACGGCTGTTTGTACCAGCGCTGCAGGCCAGGCGAGATGTTACGACAAATTGCTTTTACGATTGCTGGCTGTACGGAATTATACACCAAGGGCAATCATATATCAGTATTAGAAAATAGCTACCTCTAAGACGAGAAAATAATAAACGAGCTGGCTTATTTGAGACCCAGACGAAAAACATCTCTCGTTTACTTTCATAAATAAATCTGACACTGATCTCGGTAATTAAATCAACCTTTTGAGACTAAAAAAAGAATATTTCGTGAGAACGTAACTTAGCTTCCCCTTCCACCCTAATTACTTTTTCATTTTTTTCACTTTCTCGCTAAAACGAGCCGGTCGGCATAATGACGACGTTGGCAACCCGAGCCGGCGCCCCAGTTCCTGATAATAATCAGGCAAATTTTAAGCCACCAGGATATTTTTCTGCAATAATGGTGCTATTCAAAATATCACAATAACAGCTTCAAGCTTTGTTAAAAACCAATTACTTTCGATATTAATCTTTTGGCTAATCTAACGACTCCTATTGTTCCATGGTATTTATATCTGAAAAGGCCCTTTGTTTTATGTAATCAAGTTGTTATCTTTAAAACCAATACCATTAATTCCTGAATTGGTTCACAATACCCGTAATGTATTGACCGCCCCCTCCCCGGTCTAATTAACCACATTGGAGAGTGAAGTAGAAACAGATTTCGATTACCACTGAACTTACACGATTAAGTTGTTGCAAATTACCCATTTAATCACTCTTGTAGTCAGTCATTAGACACGCTACCAACTTGTACAGTTCTACTTGGGTTGTACTAAGTTTGTACACGCTCGAATCGGCAACGTCTAATCTATTTATGTAGTTAACGATAAATTAATTGGTGGTTAATCTGTTTCTACTAGTACAATTAGGTGTGAAATACTTTTATCATAATTATGTGTCAGGATTTGTTAAGATTTCATCATCATCATCATCGATTATTTCAGCCGAAAGACGACTGCTGAACATAGGCCTCCCTCAAGTGTCACCATTACAGACATAAATCTAACTAGATAACGCAAGTCCCTCCATCTGTATAAAAACCAAACGTGCCTGTATAAATACCAATGAAAGAAAACATTTACAATGCCTCGGCCAACTTTTTATATACATTCTTTACAGCTCAATATGGCATAAAAAGGCATTTTTATAGATTTCGGTGGATTTCCGGTGCCGATAGTGCTAAATGATCATGAAATCATTTTTCGTAACTTTAGTCCGTTTTTTGGCACGCGAAGTACATACAATTGCGTCATCTAGTTAGATTTATGTCTGTGGTGACCATAATGACCGTTCCTTAGCGTCCCGTCTCCAGCAAATTCCCAAAACCTTAACCAGGTCATCGGTCCGCCTAGTGTAAAGAGTTATTAAACGCTCAAGTGTTTTCTTATCATTAGATGTAAGTATTTCAGATACAGACACACTTTGCCTTAAATCCCTGCCCATATCAACGGAAATTACAGTCATTACTGTAAGTTTGGAAACTACGTTTATTCTAAAATAACTTTTGTAAGGGACGGATGGGACTGTTTGCTTGACATTTTGCCCCTTCTCAAAGTGAACAAACTATATATAAAGCTGCCGAATTCGGTATACGTGACAATATAATAGTCAAGTTAGAAATAGAAGCCGTAAGTTGCTTCCAGAAAGTTGAAAGGTCGCGCAAATATAACGAGCCATTTAACACTGAGCTATATCTTCTATTGTGTGGCAATGTGGCTTCGGTCCTCCAGTATCATGTATTTGTCGTTTCAGATAATCTCCACAAAAGGTAAATACCTGTCCTACTTACATATCAGTCCGGAACAATTTCCCGCGCGTTTATAAATATGATGTTTACCTACTTTATAAAAAGGTTGAGTTTTGGAGGGAGTTAAATAGGATAAACATTCAGTCAATAAAAAAAAAAGTTTTTTTTTATTGTCAGATTGGCAAAACTGTTTCCCATTTTGGAGCGGAGTTTGAGTTACATCTGTTATTTAGTTTAAATATAGTGCTGTTTTTATTTATATCATATCTAGTGCGTATTGAAAATTTCATAATGGACAAAAACATCGAACAAAGAGTTTGTCTTAAATTTTGCATCGCCAATGGAATTTCGTGTTCGGAGTAACTGAAAATGTTACAGAAGGCTTACGGTGAATCGACTTTATCAAAAACACGAGCTTATGAGTGGTACAAAGTGTTCAAAAGCGGTCGAGATGTGATGTGAGATTAGTCTCGCACTGGTAGGCCATTTACGTCTGCAACTGAAGTTAACATCGCAAAAGTGAAGGAAATAGTGACTGAAAATCCTCATTCAAGTTTGAGAGAGATAGCCGGCGAACTTTCTGTGTCTTACGAGTCGGTCCGTAACATTTTAAATAATCACTTGGGTATGAAACATGTTTCCGCTCAGCTAGTCCCAAAATACCTGAATTTTCTCTAAAAACTTAATAGCATAAGAGTCGCTGAGGACATGTTAGAACGAATAAATTCCGACCCAATATTCATGAAACGCATTGTTACTTGTGATGAGACGTGGGTTTACGAGTTTGACATGCAAACTAGTCAATAAGCTTCGGAGTGACGCTTTCCAACTGAACCGAAACCGAAAAGACCACGCCGAAGTCGATCAAAAGTCAAAGTCATGTTGACTGTTTTCTTTGACTATCGCGGTGTAGTGCACTCGGAATTCTTGGCGGAAGGTCAAACGGCAAATAAAGAATATTATTTGAGCGTAAAGCGGCGTTTAAGGGAGCAAATTAGACGAAAAAGGTCTGAAAATGCTTGGCTTTTGTCACGATTGCTTGCCCTTCGCACAAGGCCATTGTGGACGAATTTTTACCAAAAACAACAAATACTTCGAGCAACCACCTTACTCACCAGATATAGCTCCAGCCGACTACTTTCTTTTTCCCAAACTCGAATTACCACGCGGCAAGAACTGAATTCGTTTCCGAAAAAAGCGTTTAAAAATGTTTTGATGATTGGATTATTCGTTTTCAAATTTGGATGAATAATTAACATTTTGTTTATTATTGATCTTTTTCCGGTACTTTCTAGACAGAATAGTATAATTAGTTTAAGGTATTAACGGCGTAATAATGTTCGGGAAGAGAGCATACAATTCTCGCTCTTTGCTCGCTGGAAGGGATCGAATAGTAAGGATGGGCAACAGATTCCTTTATAGCATTTCTATTTCCAGATATTTTTGAGTGCTCAATCAAAGTCACATTCAGTAGTTCCTATAACTACTGAATGTGACTTTAGGAACCTGGTGTTTGGTTTGTTGATGCTATAAAAGAAATACTCCGTTTATTTGCGGAATGAAAGAAGCCTACGATTTACATATTATAACACTCGGTGATAGGGTAGCTTTGTATATATGTGAAACAATTTTATGTAATTCAAGCAGTATTTTCGGACATTGATGATTAAAACCATGTAAACTTACAAAAAATTAACATTTTGTCTATTTACAATGAGAATTTGGATTTGATAATTGCGCATCGCCGCCTTATAGATAAACTATGTTTATTGTTATCTCACCCGTGGGGTATATAATGATGGGTGTAGGTGGCCTTTTGTTGTTGGCGCTGGGTTTGTGCACGGGTGGGCCAACATTGTTGGCCGTGGTGCTGGTGGTTGGCGCTGGCGTGCTGTTGGCGAAGCGCTCCAGCACGCGCAGCGGCGGTGACGTCGGTGCTCGCATCATCCTTACACCTGAATTTGGAACGAAAAAAATAAATTAAGGCTTGTTTTAAAGCTCAGAATATCCACAACGCGATAACGCGACAGCGATGCGACGAAATTGTTCTAAGGATAAGTAGTGCAACACAACGATGTGTCCACGATGCCATGAAATTAATGGTAGTCGTATCGTTGTCGTGTTGTGCCTGTCTGTGGGTTCTTTAATATTATTCGGATGATTACGTTAGTTACCAACACCAGTTTAAAAGAAAATAAATTAGATAAAAATTCTGGCAGATAAGCTGACTCATCCAGAGGTGGTGAAATTGGCCATTAGCTAATGTAAACTGCGTAAAACCCATTAATGATAAAGTATTGCTGGTTGGTATTTAATGGTGTCTTACTTTCAGGATTGCCTGAAATAAACAGTTTCGCTTAGTACTTTTATTTCTGCTGATTAAAACTAGGTCGCGGGGCGAACTGAAACTCTAGACTGTCTTTCTATCAGCGGACGCGATGGTCGAATTGCCAAAATGAAAAGTATTAATCATGTGCCATTTTGATAGCGCTTTACGTTCCCAATCTTACTTCTTATTAATATTATAAATGTCAAAAGTTTGTATACATGAGTATGTGCATGTATGTTTGTTCTCAATCTCTCCAAAATGGCTGAAATTAGTGCATAGATAGATTAAAGTCTGGAATAGCACAGCTACTTTTTTATTCCGGTATAATGTTCCCCTGGGGTGATATAGTAATCATAATCATAATCTTAATTTCTCCACTCAAAAATATGACTTAAGAAACAATTTATAAATTCAATTTAGGGAAAAACATTTTGCAGTCAAGTGAGTGTGTGGAGCTAGTGCCTGTTATAGGTGTTAACCTTTATTACAGATCACCAGGTCCTCACCCCATGAACAAATAGGGATAACATAACAAATACTACCACCATAATATTCCAGGGATTCTAAAGTACGTACCTAACTCGAGTTTAAAAATAGTGTTGCTCCCGAGGTTGACACTCCACTTTGTATCACCCTCTATGGGCAAATAAGTAAGTGCAACTTATGAACAAGAACGTTACGTTTATTTATTTATATACTATTAGGGACTATAAGACACAACATATAAATAATTAGAGGCTAATTTTGTTATTTGAACAATTATTGAAGTGCATCATAACAATTTTATTAGTACCATCCGTTACAGTTGTAGATTTATTTTTTAATTTGGCCAGTCACTTGTTCAATACAATGTTCCCGTGTATCCAACATAGAATTACAATCTCTCATTAGCTATTCTCCTCATACATTCGTCGTAATCGATTTTAACGATGTAATCCTATTTTGAACCGCATGGTTAATGATTCATCTCTTTGCTGATTGGAACATTTACTAACAATATCCACATTCCAAATTTAAATCAATTTTAGTCTCTAGGGATTATTGAGCTATTTTTGTTCCTGTTTACAAGTACGAAGAATAAACTAGCTCTTTTTGAATAGATGTGACAAAAAACCACAAGATAAGTAAGTCATGAGTCGCTGGCAGAAGCTAGTTTATTATACATTTTTGTCTTTTGATAGAATGTCATTTGTCTAGTGCCTCTGGCCCACAGACTACTTAGAGATATTACGTATCTATGGCCCCACTGAGCAATTGAAGGCGTAACCTCATCCAAATTATCAAGAATCTTCGAATTAGGATCTACTCGGGTAAACCTCACGTCCATTATCATGTTTTTGTCGTTTCGGATAAGCTCCACAGAAAGGTAAATACTTGTCCCACTTACACATCAGTCCGGAAAAATTACCCCCGCGTTTATAAATATGATGCCTGCCTACTTTATAAAAAGATTGGGGATTGAGGGGAATAAACAGGCTATTTAATTAGTTTCACGTATCAGTTGTAGCCGTGTTCGGCAAAAGAGTAGCGATGAAATTATCTCTGTGTAAAGGCAGGCAGGGACAAGAGCAGGGTGTGTTATCACCCCCACGTTATAGAATATAATTTGTTTATTGCCTCTGGGCAAGTCTTAAACTCATCTATATTAACAAGAATCTTCGAATTAGAATCTGAATCTAGTCAGGTAACCACAAAACAAACACTTGAGTGAATCGTTAACACTAATAAACAAATTTAGTTGAATCTGCATATTTTACAGTGTACCAGCTGTTACAAGCCGTAGGCAGTAACAATTATTTGACGGAGACGAATCAGGTATAGTTAACCTGGGCTTGGGTTTAACGCGTCGAGTTTAATGCAGGTCAGGCAGGTTTAACATAATGTAATTAATACCTGTACTAAAATTTGCTTCAGAAGGCATACTTCCACTTTAATGCAATTACACAAGGTTTATTAATTATAAAACACTAATAAAAAAAAATCAGCTGTTTCATACATTTTCATCAGGAAAATATAGAACTTTGTATAAGTAGTTTTTTTTTGATATTGCATGTTTCGTAGTAGGGTATTTTGTTTTATAATAACGCTGTATCTATTTTGGAATGTAGGTAGATACTTACGGAAGATGTTCTTAGTTACACTCGTTATTTTGTCGATAAAACCGCTTCAATGATACAAGAGGATGAAATGAAACGTAACCAAAAAGGTTGAGTATCGCTACGGCTTAACACTTGAGGTGCTCGCAGCAATTCGGAGCTCGTACTCGGAGCTACTCCAATATTCGCCGGATCCTCGTGTTGGCAATTTGTTCTTTATTGTAACACGTACATAATTGTATTATATTGTACGAACAAAGGTAATACAATTCTATTTGTAGTGCAGGTTAATCTTAAATACACACATATCTACCAGCCTATTATTGTTATACCACTGCAGCGGAAATTCCACAGGCTCATTGTACCACTGCAGGCAGGGCTCATTCTTCTTCGCAGAGTTGCCATGAGCATTGATCACGACACTTGTTCAAGGCAAAATGGAAGACATTGTCAACCGTGTTGGTAATTTATGCATTACTTTTTGATTAATCTAAATAATAAAGATACCAATGTTATAATTTAATATAGAATTTTCATCTTTGCATCCCCAAGTCTACCTTCAAGTTTTCGAGCGTCAATCAATTTTATTTTAATATCAAATATTGAATCGGAATCGTCGATTTAATTTCGTTATTATTGTTGGTCGGTCGAATCCGATGAGTTGTTTGGAAATGTATTTCTTACTCGACGTTTGGGAATAATAATGAGGCTTGATTTATTTATTCGGAGTTAAATTACAATGGCTGAGCTTTCCAAATATTCAATTGGTGGAAAACTCTGGGTTTGTAGTTTGTAGGGTTCCGTAACTGAGGGGGCAAACGGAGCCCTATTATTGTCACTCACGTGTCTGCCTGTCTGTCCATCGTCTGTAACACAGGTTTTACAGCCAAACGGTTGGAACTACAGTCTTAATTTATCACATTTTATGCATCTTGTTGCCCAATTTTATTTTTTAATTTTCCCTCCTATACAGCTAAAGGGGGGACAGTGAAAATGACAATAAATTGTCTCATCGAGTGGGATATTGTTGTTTAGAGCTCGTTGATTAGATAATTACTGTATTTTTTTAATCAATGTTGTAAAACAAAGGAATGAGTCGCCAAAAAAATCAGCTAATTTTTGCAGGATTTTGTTCCGAAGATTTTTTTAACTTTCTATCGATCGATAAACTTGAAATTTGGTGATAATGTTTATTTTTACGTATATTTTACCAACAAATACCAATATATTGATAAATCAGATTTTTCTTTCAAATGCCCTCTGTTTTCCTATTAAAACCTACTTGATTTTGCGGTTTGATACGGAACATTAATGTGCGAAGTCCGATAGGTACGTACCTGGCCGGTTTTTAGGGTTCCGTACCCAAAGGGTAAAAATGGACCCAGTTACTAAGACTCCGCGGTCCGTCAGTCTGTCTGCCTGCCTATCTGTCTGTCTGCCTGTCTGTCTGTCTGCCTGTCTGTCTGTCTGTCTGTCTGTCCGTCTGTCACCAGGCTGTATCTCATGAACCGCTAGAGCTAGGCAATTGAAAATTTCACGGATGAAGTATTTCTGTTGCCACTATAACAACAAATACTAAAAACAGAATCA
The DNA here is from genome assembly GCA_964057195.1 of Orthosia cruda. Lineage (NCBI taxonomy): Eukaryota > Metazoa > Arthropoda > Insecta > Lepidoptera > Noctuidae > Orthosia > Orthosia cruda. The sequence continues at coordinate 13,137,661 of OZ059825.1, read as the reverse complement.
AATAAATATTTAATTGGGGTTTGCATACAACAAACGTGATCTTTTTGCCGTTTTTTGCGATAATGGTACGTGGCCGGTATTTTTCCATAGATGCGCTGATTCAGATCGAGTCAGAATAGAAAGAATATGATGTTGATCACAATAATAGTATCAGGATCAATCCCAATAATCTTTGTTTTTTCCCCAAAAATATGTAACGCAAAACCTACACAGAATTACAATTTTCCACTCTATATTTTACAACAAGCCACAGCCACTACAAAATATCTGAACTAGTTGAAACTTCACTCAAATGTGGCAATACAAAATGTAACTGGTTTTTTTTTATAGGGATGCCATGTGAAGTAGGGACGGCGGAGCCCAACACAGCGCGAACGTACTGACTAGACATCTATTGAAAAAGTTAGGCAGTTGCCCTCACAAGATTAATTTGGTTTCAAACGTACAAGTTTGAAGGTTCTGATGGAATGTTATTTATAGTGTTATTGACTGCTAGGCTTTAACTTTATTTATGAAATGCTATGTAATATTTCTCGGCTCGGTTTGTTGTTTCCTTTTAATTTAATAAGAACAAGATTTATAGGCATTCGTTTACTGTAAATATCCGTTACATGTATATGTAGTAAAGTCCGTGTTTCTCCTGAATTCTTCTAAGATTTTGATGCGGACATTTACCGGATATTTACCGTAAACAACAGAACCCATTTGCAGCATTTTTGGATGTTTTGTCTATTTCTCTGTTTATTTGTGCACACATCACGTAAAATGTACGAAACCAATGTAGATAATTTTTATACATAAATGTTGTGCGTAACTTGAAGTATTACTTAGTTTTTGTTTCATCGCAATCAAAAGTTAGATGAATTTAAAGTGTTCAAGAAGTAAAATAACGCAACATACGCAATTAAGATACTCGGACTGTTGAACTCCATATTAGATAGATGGCGTTGTGCATTTCGCGTCATTTTCTGAATGGATCTGAGATGATCGGTCTGATGCAGGCTGGCCAGTTCGAACTTGTCAAGTGGACGAGTAATTCGCCAAAGGTTCTGGATTCGGTTCCGCCCTCGCATCGTTTGCTAGTTGTCAAGGAATTCGGTGAGTCTGATGAACACAAGGTACTAGGCCTGTGTTGGTCTCCCACAAGCGACCTGTTCAGTATGAAAATTGGTACACCTTCGCATAGTTGTACTAAGCGTAGCATACTGTCATGTGTCGCAAGGATATGGGACTGGATGGGGTTCGTCGCACCCGTCGTATTATATGCTAAACTCCTGATCAAGCAGCTTTGGTTGTGCGGGTGTGATTGGGATGAAACTCCGCCGAAGACATTGTCAACTTGTGGACTCGTTTCCGGGAAGAACTCCCTTCGCTTGCTGATTTAAGAATCCCTCGTGACGTAGGCATAATCGCGGATAGCGTCGTTACTATCTTGGGTTTCGCGGATGCTAGTGAAAAGGCTTATGGTAGTGTCGTTTAATTCCACACGCAGAACAATAGTGGGTTGAAATTTTCAGATGATGTATTTATGTTGCCACTATAACAACAAATACTAAAAACAGAATAAAATAAATATTTAACTGGGGCTCCAATACTACAACCGTGATTTTGCCCCCTTTTTGCGATAATGGTACGGAACCCTTTGTGCGCGAGTCCGACTCGCACTTGGCCGATTTTTTTTTATATTCTTTCTTCCGCTGAAAATCTCTTTTCGAACGCCGATGCTTAAGAACATTTGACGAATATCAGCCAGAAGTGCGATCAAAAACAAAATAAAATTAACGATAATGTTGAACAAACTTCTTTGAAGATTTTGACCACCATACAAAAGATCGTTAAGTGAAATATTATTAGTAGTCTTGCAACTACCATCGAGAACAACGCGCAATTTAGTTGTGGTCTTATCTTCTCGGACGTCTCCGTGATGTGGTATAAAATACGACTGCGAGGCTTCTAAGTCTGCGTCAGCTACGGGTGAAATAAAACCCTTTTCTAAGTAATCGTGAATTACATTATCGTACGCCACCCGTAACTTCGGTGAAGCCTGCATCTTTCGTTCCAGACAATAGAAGCGGCGTTCGCTTGCTTGTCGGGAATTACCGAGCGAGAGTGTATCACCCTTAAAGGCAGGGCCACAACATAACCACCGTCGCCATCACGAGACGTCGTGCGGGTATAAAATTCTTCACATGTTTTATCATCTGGGCTGAGTACCGGAAGGACGATCACTTCCTCCAACTCCCAGAACCTTCGAATAGCCGAGTCCAACGGATCAGCAGTACAGCAGTAAGATACTGATACTGGTCTCGTTTCGATCAACGCAGACCGGAGCCTCTCCCACAATGACGTAGCCTAGGACAGTTTCCAATGCGAGAGGTGAGATACGAGTATGTGAGAGCCGCCCTTGGACTCGATGCGACAACAACAAGTGTGGAAAAAGTGATGCTCCTATCAGTAGTTCAATTGTGCCAGGCGTAGAATAAGTATCGTCAGCCAACGGCAACCCAAAAGTTTAGTTTTAGACTGAGTATGTAGGTACCTACGTATGTATCATCGCAATTTTCTCATAAATTACTAGTTAGGTACAATAAATTAAAAGTGAATTCATCCATCTTCTTCTTTCCTCTTCTTTCTTTAATTTCACTCTTGCTTGTCGTGCGGTGAATGAGGTAACCAAAAGCTCACTGAAGGCATGCTAGTGCTAGATTGAATACACACATCAACACGGTCTAGGGATATTTCATACTCAATTAAATAACTCGAAAAGTACTGGCCGCATTGGAATCTTTTATACACCGATTTGTTTGTAATTTATCTCAGACTAATTCCAAATTCAAATTTTTGAAAATTCTTTTGTTTCGGTGGCATAAAAATGTCTCGATGTGTAGGAGAGGGAATTTTCATTTGTGCGAAATTTAGAAAACAATACGAATTACGTTTAGTTACAGTTTTTTTATGAAAGATAAAGTTAAAATTGAGGTATTGTAGCCATGCAACGCCAACATTTGACGAGGGCGGAGATGTTACGAGCTGTGGGAATGCTGGAAGCTGGGTCTGTTCAGCGTAATGTTGCTGAGGCCATAGGGACCCACCAAAATGTAATTTCAAGATTGTGGACACGCTATCGTGCCACAGGTGAAGTAACGGAGAGGCACCGGGGGCCAAGTCGCATCACTATCCCCAGACAAGACCGATTTTTGCAAATTACTGCGCGAGCTCAACCAAATGCAACGGCGACTCAATTGGTCCAAAGGCTGCGAGTGGAACACCAAGTGCTTGTGAGTGACCAAACTGTAAGAAGGCGACTGCATGAAAGCAATCTACGCTCTCATAGACCACTCCGGGTCCCACCTTTACGGAGAGGCAATCGTGGACGACGATTAGAATGGGTTCGGAACCACGTGGACTGGGGCCGTGAGCAATGGTCCAATGTGCAGTTCACGGATGAATCCAGGTTTGGCTTCCATCCAGATTCACGAAGGACGCGTGTTTGGCGAGTTCCTGGACGATGGAGCCGTCTTCAGAACCCTCAGGAAGTTCACCCATACCAAGGAGGAACAATTATGGTTTGGGCAGGAATTCGTCTTGGAGGACGGACGGATCTCGTTTGGGTGCGGGGCAATATGACGGCAGAACGATACGTCCAACAGGTGCTGGGGCCCGTAATCTTGCCCCACAGAACACAAATGGGGCAAGATTTCCTGCTCATGCACGATAATGCCCGGGCACACACGGCGAGAACGGTAGCAGCTTGGTTACATACACACAATGTTAGGGCCTTAGACTGGCCTGCTCAATCGCCAGATCTAAATCCCATTGAGTATGCGAGGGATATGCTGCAAAGAAGAGCTCTGAAGGAAGTTCCTGAAAATCTGGCTACAGAAGATCAACTTTTTGCGCACCTCAGAAGGACATGGGACAATATTCCGCAGCAAGACATTGACAACCTTGTTCTGAGCATGCCGAATCGTTGCCGATGTGTTATGAACATCATGGGCGCTTTCTCAGACTACTAGCTTCAAGTTTATAAACACAAATTAAATGATTTTTCTATTTTTTCAGTCTTTACTCATAAATTAAAAGTTAATTCATATACGGTTTCCGTCTATGCTTCATTTTTTTTCCATAAAATCCTGAAATTTTAATCGAAGTACCTTAACCATTATTAAAAAATGGTAGAATATTAAATAACGTATCTTTTAAATATATACATGTCATATAAAAAATTAACACATTGATAGTAATTCGCTTTTTTAAAAATATCCCTAGACCGTGTTGATGTGTTTATAATAAACATATCACTACGGTTGTTATCAACGCGCGTGTTATATTTTGAAATTTCCTTAGATAACTGGCGTGATATAGATGTCTCAATTCGTTGTTTACCAAAATTACCGAAATAAACCAATGCACACAGGTGTTTATGGGAATTTTCGTGCCTTTTAATGGCGCCAGATATGTTATTTAAATCATTATAACCAGATGTATTCCAAACGGAGTCTTCATTCGAAAAAAATATGTAGCACCAGCAATACAACTTATTAGTGTGCGAACAGCCAACAATCCAACTAGTTTTATACACTGATCTATTAAATTTTCGTTTATGCGATTTACTAGTCTGAGAAATACACAGATTAAGCGTCGGTTTTAATGAAGAAATTAACTGTTTTTTCTGAGCAAAGTTTAAAGATTTTACTTTATCTTCGCCAATCAAAACTTGAACGCATTTTAAATCCTCACAAGGTACAATTACCTCCATTGTTGTAGGTAAGTCACCAAAACAATTGTCTCACTGAGAAAATCTAAGAAAACACACAAAAAACTTTAACAACAAAACTTTTCCCACTCATGCAAATGAAACTGAAGTGAGTTGCACTCGGGTAGTTGCAGTGTTGTCATTTAGGCAAAAAAAGTCGCCAGGTATATGAAAAATCTAGCTAGATGTCGCAAATTTTTTGTTTTTAAGATATTGCTTGAATATTTAATTTCGTTATTTTAAAAATTCGCTTGTTTTTATTGTTGCTAAATCTTAAAAAAAGTCTCCAGACTCGTCAAAAATCTCCAAGATCTCACAACGTCGCTGAAACGGCAACACTCCAGAGTTGGCAAGATGACAAGGTCACGCATACGCGTGCAACTTCATAGGCATGCACGGCTTACATCTTCCAAACTGATTGATTTGTAGACGCACAAGTTTCTAACTCGTTATACGGCACATCGCTATAAGTGCTAAAGTGACAGAGATAGTATTTGAAAGCCCGGCAAAAGCCGGTACGTGTAACCGAGATAGCTATATCACTATATGTAGATGCTGCAAATGCGAAACACTGCGCGCGACCAATCGCGATGTGTAGTAGTGTGGCATAGGTAGATACTTTGTGTTATTTTGATAAGAATTAAGCGCGTGAACTTTTAAATAGTTCAGGTTTGATATTGATTCTCTATCGAGCATTTTAGTAAGGCATTACAGGCTTTTGGGCTTATATGAAGGTACCGCCACTGCTTCACTATCGAGCAATTGGGTCCAAGATTCAAGCTCAAACCCAAACGGCGACAGCATTCGCTGGTAACAAAATTGCTCTGTGAAGCACTGTCCAATATGGCGCGTACAGTATGTTCACGGCCACGGCTATCCCTAACTTTGACTAGAGCTGTAGCCAAGAGCACCGTCACAGCACTATTGTTTGACAGCGCGCAAAGCGACACGTCATCAGTGCGGGCCGGAAGCGCGCACGTAGATTTCGCGTCGCTAGCTCCTGCAGGGAGTGAGGCTTGCACGGTCGACGCTCGCGGAGCGTACGAACTATTTGAAACGGGTTCATTTCCAAAACACAACAAAGTATGGTGCTTTGATTTACACCTTCTACATAAAGAATGAGACCCACACTCAGAAAAGCGATGACCACCACGCAAACAATTATGTATTAATTGTTTGCGAACGATTTGTTTTTACGAATTTAAAACGATCATTCGGTTTGTAACCTTGAAATACGGCACATGTGGGTCATGTTGACCGTTGCTCAAAGAGCAAGCGTCACTAGATGTGGTATTTGTCGTGTACGCACAAGTCACCGTGGATCTTGAATGCTTAGGATTTGTATCTATTTCTCGAGGATTTATTTTTGCAGCTTCATGTTTCACAGATGAACTACGCTGTAGTATCTTAATGTGATCGTGTACAAACGAAATTAAATTGTCAAAGGAGGCTATCTGACAACTATGTGTATTTGACTCGAAAGCGCGTGCGGTATCAAAGTCCAATTTCTTAAATGCAATGGACAAGAAAACAAAGTCCAAGTGATCATCGAGTTTTAAATGCTTTAAAGCGGCGACAGACGAAGCAAATTTATCTAAAAACGCCTCTAAATTGTTAGGATTTGCGGTCGAAATTGGTTTGAAATCAAATATTTGGTCCAAATATGGCTTCGCTGTGGAGGGGCGGACCATCAAGATGCGCTACAGGAAGCGCGCGAGAAACCCCCACGAGTGCCACCCCGTTCTGGAGCTCTCCCCGGCGCTCTGGAAATCCTACACTTCTGTCCAAAACTCCATGTGGGCATCAAGCGATGCTCGATTGAGGACCAGTCCCCACTAGTTCAGTGCACAAAGTGCCTTTCATATGGACACAATAAGTTCATATGCAGGGCCGAAAAAGAAGTCTGCGGCTACTGCAGTGGACCGCACAATATCAGGGACTGCCTCACTTGAGCAGACGGCAAACAGCCCACATGCGCAAACTGCAAGGTAGCACACGGGACGGGCAGCGACCTGGCACACACAGCGTTCAGCGTAGATTGCCAGGAACGCCAAAAGTGGGACGGCATAGCCAGATCGCACGTATCCTATTGCTAAGGGCAACGAAAGCACACCAACAAACCAACCAGTTAACCCCGAAATCGCCTCAAGACCGACAGCAAGATTGCGGTTCATCCAAGCAAATCTTCACCGCTCCAAGCTGGCCACAGAAGAACTCCACATGGCGGCCCAGGCAAGGGGAATTTCAGTAGCACTTGTTCAAGAGCCCTACGTAGGAAGAACAGGTGTGATGAAACAAAACCCTGGCACACAAGCCATCCAGTGCAGCCTCAACCGCCAAAAGCCAGTTAAGGCAGCAATTGTTGTTTTCGGTAACAACCTGGAGGTTATCCAACACCCCCAGCTTGTGACCGAAAACGTTGCTGCTGTCTTGCTAAAGGCGGGTCAGCTCAGCTTTGGAGTACTGTCGGTCTATTTTGAGGGTGACCAGGACATCGAACCTTACCTATCCGAAATACAAAAATTTAACACAAACAACATCGTGGTGGGAGGAGACGTGAACGCCTGGAGCCATTGGTAGGGAAGTGTTTCCGAAAACCATCGCGGGGCGGCGTACAGTTCTTTCCTCAATGAGCGGGATCTCCACATCCTAAACACGGGCCAAACACCAACGTTCGAGACATACAGAAATAACAGGTGGTGCACAAGCATCGTTGACGTGACAGCTTGCAGTTCGTCGCTGCTAGGTAAGGTCGAGGAGTGGCAGGTAGATTCTCGATGCACCTAGAAAATGCTTTGGAACCCTTACGGCCGATTTCGAATCTACAACACCAAGAAGGCCAAGTGGTCCGACTTCAACACCCACTTCAGCCTAGCAGACAGTGACATCACCCAAGTCAGAGTCTCGGACGCATCCAACCCAGAAGATCTAGAGACAATCTTTTCAAACTATACTCAGATCATCCACCGATCATGCGAGGAAGCGATTCCAAAACTGGGGTCGCCCAAACACAACGCCAAACCCCCATGGTGGAGTCCTTCTCTAGACCGTCTCAAAAAAGACGCTATGACGAGTAAGAGAAGGATCCGGAACGCAGCCGCAAGCCGGAGATACTTCACCATCCAAGAGTACGTGCTGGCCAAACAAACTTACACGACAGCAGCAACGGAAGCAGCCACAGCCAACTGGAAGGAGTTCTGCACGAAGCAGGACTGAGAGAAAAGGTGGGACGGTATCTACAGGGTACTAAGGAAGACAGCCAGTAGTAAGGAGGACGCGCTCCTGAGAAACAACGCAGGCGAGACGCTCAGTCCAGAGCAATCTGCGGATCTTCTGGCAAAAACCTTCTACCCCGACGACTCAACGGATGCTGAACAACCCTACCACACTGCGTTATGGAGGCTAGCGGAGGAGAAAAACCCCCAAGGTCTGTCTGCAGACGATCCGCCCTTCACGGCCGCGGAGCTGGAAATGGTTCTCCAGAACCAAAATCCGAAAAAGTCCCCGGTCCCGGCGGATTAACAGCAGACATCTGCATAGCGGCAATAAACTGCGATAGGGAGGTGTTCTTAGCGATAGCAAACAAGTGTCTGTCGCTGTCACACTTCCCAAAGCAGCGGAAGGTCGCCCACATGTGCATTCTCCGCAAGCCAGGAAAGGACGACTACACTAGCCCTAAGTCGTACAGGCCTATAGGTCTGCTTTCGGTCCTAGGAAAAATCGTCGAGAAACATCTAGTGGGCCGACTACAGTGGCACTTCCTGCCAACACTACACACAAACCAATACGGCTTCATGCCACTGCGCGGAACTGAGGACGCCCTTTATGCTCTAGTGGGCCGAAATCAAAGCCAAAAAGATCGTGCTTTTGATTTCACTGGACATAGAGTGAGCCTTTGACAACGCGTAGTGGCCCGCACTCAAGAAGCAGATCAGACCGGAACATCAGGGTCAACTACGCCAGAGCGATTAGCGAGAAGGGAACCACGAAAGGATGCGTCCAGGGTTCAATTGCCGGACCGACGTTTTGGAACCTTATCCTAGATCCACTCCTACACAAAATAGCTAGTATGGGGGTATAATGCCACATAAAGCCTTCGCGGACGACGTTGTCCTGGTTTTCTCTGACTTCACAGCCGGTCCCCTGCAGAAATCAGCCAACAGCACGCTAACCAAAGTATTGGAATGGGGCGTCCAAAATAAGCTACGTTTCGCCGCGCACAAGACCTATGCGATGGTGTTAACGAGGAAGCGAAAGTACGACGTTCCGGTACTACATATGTCGGGCACGCGGCTAAATCTGGTTGAGGAAGTGAAACTGTTAGGTCTCACGATAGATTCCAAACTCACCTTCAATGCGCACGTGTCTGCGGCCTTTCTACAGTATCTATAAGCAGTTGGCATGTGCGGCGAGGGTGACTTGGGGTCTGAACAGAGAAATAATTAGGACGATATACGTGTCGATGATAGAGTCCATGTTGATGTGTGCAGCGAGTGTTGGGCCCCCGCAGCTGAGAAAGGAAAAAGTTTGACTCACTGCAAAGGGGCTTCGCGCAGAAAATCTGCAAAGCATACCGCACGGTGTCTCTGACATCGGCACATATCCAGTCAGGCCAACTCCCCCTAGACCTCCGGGTAATCGAGGCGGCAACCCTTTTCAAGATCAAAAAGGGACATTCCCAAGAGTTTATACCGCTGGGCCGCGTGCTGGAGTGCAACGTGCACCACTCCAAAAACCCCACCCAGCGCAACTCACAACAACCGAGTATGACGGTACGGTGTTCGGGAGGGGACTATAAGGAGGTGGCAAGCGCGGTACGTGTCTTCGAGTACAGGATCGGTCACGAAAGCGTTCTTTCTAGACGTCCTAGCGGCGAAAGGACACTCAGAGACGCAGTGCTCACACCGGTCCACGTAAAAGTCCTTACAGGACATGGCGGATTTCAGCGTATCTCCACCGCTTCTATCTCAAAGATAGTCCCTCGTGCGTCTGTGACCCGAATTGCGAAGAGACAGTCTGGCATCTGCTCTTCGAATGCCCAAGGTTCAGCCAAGACAGAATGGAACTCGAAGTAAAATTCGAAACCCAGCTTAGCCAGTCCACACTCCACACCATCATGGGGAGACCGGCTACTAGGATTCCAATCGCAGCAAAGGCCAACTAAACGGACGTAACCTTGCGAAGTGGACCACACAATCGAACACAAACAACCACAAGAACAACCAGAACCACACAAACAACAACCACAACTACACAAACAACAACAAGTACACCATTGACTGATACACAAATTACACACACACAATCTAACCAACGGCCATTACCAACGGTAGCAGCAGCGGTAGCAGCAACAGCCAGCCTACAACCAGCCCCTAGCATGACTACCACATAATTCCTGGCAAGCGGAGAAGACGGAGTCCCTGGCATCAGACTGCGAGGCGTCGTCCGGTTCATGAACAGGGAACAGGAGGGCTCAAGTCAAGCTGCGGCCCAAATAAACCTTTCACCGGGCCTTGCCGCCCTGATTAACGGAAGCACCACCAAAACGAACATAAAAAGCAGCAAGTACTACCTCAAGTGGAAGTGGCCACTCACCGATGCCGTATAATGCGATTTAAAGGGAAAACAATCGCATTACTCGAGTAGGGAGAGGCTACTCCATTTGCTCAGGCAAGCTCATTGCTTCAGAAGATCAAGGAGGCAGGAGACTACACGTCAGCCGCGGCCCGAAACATAAGTGTCTACGCAATGGTGGTGGGAGGAGAGAGAGGAGACGTCGCAGACCGCTTTGCCTGTCTAAAGGCCTCAGAACATCATGAGGTTGTTGTCTACGAGGACAGAAGGGAAACCCTGAGTTGCCTTAAAGCCCCCAGACAACCAACAGCCAGCGCAATGAGCCCCACAACAAGCCCCACCATTCAAAGCGTATCGGAAAGGGCCCAGTAGAAGGCAGCAGCCGAAAAAGCCGCAAAGGAGCAGTGCAACACTATAAACCCGGAGGACCGGGCCCGGTCGAGGAGTCGCCTGAAAGCGTTTGGCACTTTCCTCAGTGCACTGCTCCCAAGCACCAGCTACGCATCACCATCTCACAAGCAGGAGACAGCACTGGAGAGGTTCTTCAGAAAAACACCAAAGGAACCAACCCAGCAAAAGCCTAAGCCAACACGAACCGACAAAGGGCAAGTCAGTCCGCCGACCCTCGCAGTAAAGTCGGGTACCACGGACCACGTAAAGAGCGCGTTCCTCCAGTACGTAGCAATCGTAAGAGTGACCAGAGAGGTCAATCTTACGACATGCTGGAAGATCCTGCAGACCTTCCAGAGAGACACAGAGGGTCTTTTAAGGGTACTGCTCGAGGAAGCAGGGGCAGCGGTATACGACAACGTCACATCCATCCATCCATCCAAGTCATCAAAGGATGACGGGGTCGTATATGGCAGCCTACAGCGCAAGGAGTGGTTTTGTGGCCCTGGACAAGGAGGAGATGGAGCGCTCAGGCAAACTCAAGTTCAGTGTGCCAAATGACGACCCGATAGTGGTTACCGCCAAATGTACCAAAATAATGCCGGACGATAAGATCCTGGAAATGGCACATTCCATTTCGGGGACCTCCGATATCCCGGCATCGCAGGAAAATTGGGCGGTACCCAATATCAGGTGGATTAACGGAGTTCCGGGTTGCGGTAAGACAACCTGGCTGGTAAAGCACTTCGAAGAGGACAGGGACGTGATAGCCACCACGACAACAGAAGCTGCCAAAGATCTTAGGGAAAAGCTTGCGGGCCGCTTAGGAGACCGAGCAAAGACCAATGTGCGCACTATGGCCTCAATCCTAGCAAACGGTTTCAAGAGCCAAGACAAATGCTACCATCTTACGGTAGACGAGGCTCTTATGAACCACTTTGGGGCCATAGTCATGGCAGTAAAGTTGTCTGGAGCGAGCGAGCTTGTCCTCGTCGGAGACGTTAACCAGCTTCCATTTTTAGACAGGGAGCATCTTTTCGAGCTTAGCCGTCCAGACCTGGTGGCTGGTATCACCCAGGAGTTTCTCTGCACACACCGCAATCCAATGGACGTGGCGTTTGCACTGAGTGAGATATACCCTGGTATATACTCCTCCAAGTCGTCGCTGTCGCGGGTCCACTCCCTGAAGGTGAAAGGTTACACGGGAGTGCAAATACCGAGTACTGTCCAAAACACCCTGTTCCTGGTTCATACGCAGGGGGGCAAAGACTGTCTTGCGAGCCAGGGATATGGGTCCGGCGAGGGGTCGCGCCTGCTAACCATACACGAGGCTCAGGGGTCGACCTACGACAGCGTTATCATCATCAACACCAAGTCCAGGAGGCTTCAGGTCCGCGACAGCATCTCCCACGCGGTAGTGGCGGTGTCCAGACATACAGTCAGTTGCGTCTATTACACCGACGACGCCGATGACGCCGCAGGCCGCCTTGCTAAGAGGGCGATAGATGCGCCGACTAAAAAGGTCGTTAACTACAATCTTAAGACGGCCATGCAGGATAGAGACATAGTCGTCATAGAGGCCTTGCTCACGCTAACGAAGTCCCTGGTCAGCAGACTTCACCAAAACACCACCTAACAAGTCCCATCCAAAAACTTCAACCCAAACACATACCCAAACCATCACCCTGTCAAAAGAAATAAAATATATATATATATGTGAAGCTGCATGGTGGAGCGAGTCAGTCATACTCACCTTAACGTCCTAACGACGGGCTTCTATAACCGGAACCGTCGGCCGGGGCTGGTCTGCTCGCACTGCCATGCATCTTCCCAGAAAGTGTACCAATAGATATAGTACTCGTAATAACATAAGATAAGTATAACAAAAGCAGTGTATCAATAGAAATAAGTAAACAAAATAGTTAATAACATAAAGATAAGTAGTAAATAGAAACATAAAATTGTAATGCCAGTGTGTAATATATATATACGTAAATTTAAGTTAGTTTAGTATACCTAAAAATAATGTCCGACGTAGGAGTCAAACAATTGTAATTATTACGAAAAAAAAAACTTATATAATATAAAAAGAGCGCGGACTGCCACATGTCCGCGGTAGAATATTGAATAAAAAAAAATGATGTGGCTGAAAGCCGCTTGTCGTCATATTTAGCTACCAACAAATCAAATATCAATGTATAGTTTTCCGAACAAGGATCAATTTCGGCGCATATAGAACGGGCTCTTCCAAGTTAATTTACCTAACAAATAATATAACTTCTCAGAATCTGTGAGTGACGTATTTCTATGTACGGTATTCTGAAAGCTAGCGAAAAACAAAGACCAATTTTTTATATCACCGTCGAATTCGGGTATCTCAATTGGGGATATTGGCGTGTTTTGGCGTGGTGACTTGCACTCATCGCCTGTATGCGTGTTCGATTTTGTCTTGTTGGCGGCTAGCCTAACGCAACCCAGCAGTTCTTCAAAGGACGAGAGCGTCTGATAACTAATTACGAATTCGGGATCTAAACTTAATTCGATGGTCGCTATTTTGTCCAACACACCCTCGAAGTCCTCACGCAATGTGTCTACTGTTTCGATTTCACATAAAAATGCTTCTACGTTGCATGGTTAAATCGAGATCTCGAGCTCGATTACAAATGCTTTGCATACGGGAAAATATTCTATCCCTCTTAGCATACAATAACTTTAAAGAGTCTGATGATTTGGTAGGTGCCATTTTTACGGTTTTGACGAATCACAGATAACCCAATAATCTGGGGGTAGACAGACGAAAATATTTTAACCAGGTACCTACTATTCTCAAATTATATTTTAACATGAATTCTTAACGCGGGTAGAACGACGATGACATTATTTCAAGAAAATAATGCGAATAAATAAACGAAAACGATAATGATATGCAAGAATTAACTAATAATTTACGAATACACATTGATTAACGTCGATTGTAGTTGTAACATGCATCCGGCTCGAAGGACCAAAATGGATGCGCCGGTTAAGACGCAACGCAGATACGCGAATGGCTGGTTTCGAGAGATAGGAAGAGATAAGCGATTTGGTTCAAGTGAAGGTGACTCGCTTACATTGGGGTTAGGTAAAGCATACCTGGAGTTCGGACGTCCGAGAGTAGCCCACCTGCTACCGCTGCGCTGCTGATGAGTGATATGAAGAAAAAGAGGCCCGCACAGATATTGCAGGCCAATAAAAATGCTGCTGGTTGACGTCTGTCAGCCTGTCACAGCTGTCACTTAAGAAAAACGCAGGTGGGGTGTGGCGGTCTCGCTCACTCCCGATACCAAGGCATTGTGCCGGAAAGGATAATGAGGGTAGGACACGATTCCAGCCAAACATCTCGCGTTTCTCTCCCTACCCGCAAGCACGTTACGAACACAACCGACGCTAGGCGCAAACAGTACCCTATCACTATAAAGTGAGTAAAGTCTATAGAAAGGTACTTAAAGGATTGACGGAATACTCATAATAATTTAATTTAATCTCGACGTGATTTTGTCAAGTTGTAAAAACCGTGCGAAGCAGGGACAAGTCACTGGATGTAAATAAAACAAAAAGTGAGAAGAACACAAATATAATATTTTATTCATCTATTGATATACATTAGCTTCATTTGTTCCATACGTAAGTTCTTGTACATTTATGACTATTGTAACACAGGGTGATATTTTTTACACAGACTAGGTATTTTCAAGTGTCATTCATTCTGTTAGTGCTATGTTGATGGATTAACAAAAAATTGTAGCTGACATTATACTCGTACCGACTCGCCAATTGCATTAACAATTTTTTAATAAAAAAATTTTGAGCCGTCAATACGAGTTACTGGTGCATTTATGATGGCAAACGATGTACGATCTATACTTAAATTCATAATTCGAGATAATTTGAATTCATTAAGTTGATTGTAACTGACATTTTGAATTAGAAAGGCATAACAAAAATAAGCTTGGATAAATATGGAATTTTGACTTTTTCGTGTAGGAAAATTTGATAATATTCTCGAATTCCGAATTCAATTATAAGAAGTACATACAGTGGAGCAGTGAAAACCTAATTTCAAAGAACATGCTCACGGTTAGTCTAATTCCAAGACTGTTGATCACTGACACTACCGATGTACATTGTAAGGGAGCTCGTAAACGAGCCCTTAATAGTGTGGTTCTTACATTACGATACTCCATCAGGTAAGGCCGTAATGATCTGCAGCGGCGAGGAAAGGGTGAACTCTTCTAGGTGAAAAATTATGCCAAAATGACACACCTTCATCAGCCTGATTAGACAGAGAATTATTAAACCACCCATGGTAAGATTTTATGACGTTATTTTTCTAACATTTTTCCGATATGCCAAGTTTTAGTAGATGCTGTAATCTCGTTATTTTATTTTTGTACAAGGCTGTGTGAAAAGAGTATTTATTTTTACACAAAAGTCGCTGAAACACGAGTACATGATCCGTTATTTATCGTATCTTCTACTGGATTTATTTACATTGGCTACAAAGCTGAAACTACGAATAAAAATTCGGTTTTAATTTTTTACAAAACGTTTAAGTCGCATACTGTTAGCATTATTTAATAAGTTACATTTATATTTAACTAACGTTGGCTGAATTCACAATTGGTCACGTTTCATCTTATTTATACATCTACTGTCTCTTGAGAATTTCTCAACTTTAGTGCTAAACTTTGTCTATGTTCCTCTATGGGACTAAAATCATCTTTCTTGTTTTTATAATCTCAATATGGTCAATCCACCTTTATCGTAGGTAATCTTAATTTTTTAAATTCATGATTCTGTACATAATATGCAAGGGTCTACCTATCTACTTAATAGTTTTATGTGATATTGTGCTATGCACAAGGGTAAAGCTTCAAATAGCTCTGTGCAGTGTTAAATTTAGTGCACAATAATATTTACATTAGCTATTGAATGACTTATCAGATATATTATGTATAATTGTACAATTTTCACCTAGGTATCTTCTTTACAAAAGTTGATCCTATATTTTAAAATGAAATGACATTATAGATACATAATTACATATCTACTGCAGTTTCGTTGTGTAGTCACTACACTTTTAATACTATTAATGGAACATAACATTACATGCATTTTTTATTTACTTCAATAGTGATATACCTATAAACCTAACCATTGACAGAACCTAATATTTAAAAATTCAATGAATTTAGAGATAATTATTATTCAGACTCGTCAATAGTTGGCGTTTATTTATTGATATACATAATCTATGTAGGCCTTTTCACATCTAAGATTTCGACTGTGCCTTACTTTTGTTAATAGGTTGACGCTATTCTCCTTTCAATTCCGTAATGAGCGAAGCCACGCTTCATTGTATTCTGAAACTCGTTCAATGGTCAGTTATTTTCTGGTGCAGATGTGACCAGCATATAGCCGCTTTAGCCTATTATACAGTCCGCATGTGACACAGCACGAGTAGATTAGACACTTTTAAGTAAGAGAAATCGATTGACGAAACACTGAATTTCAATATTCGGAAACACGTAGATAATGTCGAACGGAATTGATTAAAGTCGGATTTCTTTTGTGAACCTATTTACATCGTTTAGAAATCAGATAATAGTTCGATTAATTGTTCGTAGTATTTGAAGAGCACTGTTTATATTTATAAGTTAGAATCGAAGAGGAATGTCCAGGAAAAGTTTCATGCGCTCGCCGATGTCGACAATGGAGCGCTCGTCCAGCTGCTAGCTGTCCTCGCCAGTGGTCTCGTCGTCATCGGGGTCGTCCTCGTCGAGCGGCTGGCTGGTGAGTGCGGCCCAGAGCGGCGAGCGCGCGCCGGGCTGCACAGAGCCGCGCCGCTAGCTGTCCCGGTTGCAGACCGCTGCTGCCGCTGCCGTGCCCATCGCGCCCACCGCGCCGAGAAGTATCGTGTTCACCTCCCGGTCTGGTGTGATCTCCACCTTCAAATAGAAATCCTTGTGAGGATTACCTTAATGCCCGTTTTCACTAATATTAATACATGCCTAAATATTATTGCACTGTTGAATTTTCGGATGGGAGCTAATCCTAACGGTCAAAGCAGGTGGCGTCCAGTAGTTTCTGTCTACACATTGGTAAAATGGCGTGATTTGGCGTGAGTTTATGTATGTATGTGAGCTGAGTGTACGTAGTGTTGAAAATCCTACAGCGCATTTTTATTTAGCACCACCAACGAGGTGTCGTTTTAGTACTATCCGTGAACACGGGCGACTAGCAAATAATTATATGCTAAGTTAGATGTCCTGGCTCCAGGATTTTGCGATGATTTGGGGCAGATTGTAACTTATATGAAGAGCTCTCTATGACATTTAAATTACTATAAGGTTAGAGATATGTCGTCAGTGAGAACAGAAAGGAAGGAAGGTCGTGGGATGAACCCACATTACAATAGAGCATAAACATTATTTGAGACTTTATCACACATTCAATTACTATATCAATGATAAAACAAGAGGGGATTCCTAAAAAAACAGAAAAAAATCATTGTATAGTTTGAGTATGGTAGAAAATCAAGAATATAGAACTGAAACAAAGGTTATTTTTATTAGCGAGTCCGTTATAACAACAGCTAATATGTAGTGTAGCGAAACGCTACGAGACGTAATTGCCATCACGGCTTTTTTGAGTTGACATCTGGCCGGTTAACTTAAGCTTTTTTCAAATTTTCAAATTTCGACTGATAAGAAAACATAAGTGAAACTTTCTGATGACAAATCGTGATTACAAGGAAAATCGTGGTTTTAATTTTAATTTGGCGATTTTATTAGCCAAATTTTTAAGTGTTAACATGTTTTGTCTTTTTGTGTGTGTCTTTGGTCGTGTCGTCCCGCAAATATAGCGTGGATTATCTACACAGTATACTGTTAATTTGATCTCCTTTCATAATACTGCAGTAATAAGTTGTTAGAAGGGTAATTACAACCTTTTTGTATTATTTTATATACTTTCAGTGTATTTTTACTTTAAAAAGAAATTCTACGTATTAATGCGGCGTTAAGTGTTTTATTCCTTTTTTTTACGCCACAGTATGTAGTCATAATATAGTCAAACCGTGTGAATAATATAAAAAAATAAATAAATAATATCAAGCATCACATAAAAGTCACGTTTCATTGTTTTATTTCAGATCAAGATACTCGTAAACAGCAGCACTGAAATATATTTTATTTCTCAGAGCTTTAGTAATCTCTTTGTTTCCAGATATACAATTTACGTATACAAAATATGTAGGTCTTTAGTTGCAAAATAAAATATAATACTTATGTAAAACGACGTGGGTCTAAAATGGCATGGCAATGGCGTCTGTCGCAACGCAACAATTTAATTTTGACAGTACCTTTATTTCGTGGCAATAATGCTGTTCTCATAGTTCAAATGTTATTAGTTTAATACTGACGGGTGTTTAACGCATAGACATAGAGAATGGACTAAGCATAACCCTCATAAAATTGACCATCTTTTAGAAAGAGACAAAGACACTGAGCGCCCAATAACCGTCGCTTTTCTGCAATTCGTAGAGACTGCTAGCCTGTGACGTGACCAAATCAGAATTCTTGCAAAACACAACTCTGGCCGCACTATCGTTTTATCACTCTCATTTTTATCTTCTTACAGTCATTATAACATATAACCCCCACAAAATTGACCACTCCGAAGAAAGAGACAAAGCTACTGAGCGCCCAATAACCGTAGCTTTTCTGCAATTCGTAGAGATTGCTAGCCTGTGACGTGGCCAAACCAGAATTCTTGCAAAACACAACTCTGGCCGCACTATTATTTTATCTCTCTCATTTTTATCTTCTTACAGTCATTATAAAATATAACCCTCACAAAATTGATCACTCCGAAGAAAGAGACAAACCCACTGTGCGGCCAATGACCATCGCTTTTCTGCAGCTCGCAAAGATTACTAGCCTGTGACGTGACCAAATCAGAACTCTTGCAAAACACAACTCTGGCCGCAAGATCGTTTTATTTCTCTAATCTTTTACTTTTTTGCTGCCATTACCTGAACAGGAAATGCTCAATCCATTCTCTATATAAATTATTTTCCGTAACCGTACTTGTGAGAGTGTGGTCTGTTCTGGATCGGATCGCTCTTCGAGCACGGTGTCCAGTTCCAGCGTGGGTGGCGGGCGCGGCGACCGGATCAGACTGACTGCTCGGGGCTTCGACCTCAACGGAGACATCTTCACCACGGACAGTTCCCCTCGGTCCAGCTCGCAATTCCGCCGCCTCGCACGTTCCCTGGTCGACAAAATAAATATAAGCACACCCTGCTAGCGGGACACAAAAGATTACAAGAAATTATAATAAATAAAGAGGCTCCTGATTTTGATGCACGTGGAACTTCCTTCCGGAGTCTTTTTTCACTGATAGCTACAACCTTGGGGTCTTTAAGTCAAGAGTGAATAGGTTTCTTCTAAGCAAGCGTGCTTCACCGTAGACCACATCATCGCTTACCATCAGGCGAAATAGTGGTCAAACGCGAGCCTATAGATTATAAACAAAACGTGCCGTGAAAATACATTAGTTAAACACTTGAATGAAAGTGACGCTACTGGTAGATATCTGGATTTGAAGATAAGTAGGTACTTGGATTTGTATTGAGACTGCTTCGGATGGCGAGATTTTTATCATCTAGAGCTTTGCAGTATTTTCAAAAAGGTGCTTTAAACCGCGTCCAGTTAAGCTAAGAGGTTTTATGCTCTTCTTTGGTTGAGATACCTACCGATAGATACTACAGTATTTCTGTAAATCATATGGTACCTAATTATGATTGTTTACTTCTTAAATCATGAACACCATCTCAATTTCATTCCCTATTTCTATCCACGTAGCCATTAGGCACAACAATCTCTTTTCCAGTGCTATGCGATAAAATATTCACTTTATAAGTCTGCAGTGCGCAAAATTGTTTCAAATAACCCAAAGGAGCAGTGAAGCTGAATTTAACAACAGCTGAGCACGATTCAGCTGAATCAATCATCATTATCACGCACATTACGTGTAACTGCTTCCCTTCCGGAACACATATGGGGTATTAGCATCACTCTACGCTGTAGGGCAAAATCATATACCAAAATCATGCGCGTCATATGTTTTATATTATGTAAATAAGCTAAGTATTTGCCCTTATCTTCCCAACTTATCTTTTACTCGATCGAACAAGTAGTCGAGTAGAGGCGCTGAATCAAGTAGCACGTGACAAGGTATTGCGATGTCCTAAATCAACGAAATTTGACCTAAAAGCGAACGAGCGATCCCTGAAGGGTTTATCGTGGGGACCGGCCAAGTGTACGACCATAGTGGTTCAGTAAATGGCTTGTGATTTCATTACATCCTTGTCACTACAATACACTCCTAACTCACCTCGCCAACTTGGCTCTCCTTCTCAAACAGCAGATAACGGTGAGCGCTAACAACGGGAAGCCGAATATGCACGATACTATCGGCACAACTATCGATTCCGGCGTCACTGGAACAATAAAAAGTATCTACTGTTATAGTCTATACCTCTGGCAATTTCCTGTAAACAAAGGGTGGCGATAAGTCACATATAAATGTGTAGCAAGCAGGGTATAAAATAACATACTCAATGAGTTCCAATAATGTACGAAGTTGAGGGCTATAAAAACAAGGCGTGTCGCTTTCTTTTCACTATTTGTTTTTCATATACATAATAATATTTGTGCTTCATCCACAGGTGTGTGTCACTGTCAACGTGCACCTTGGTTACTGAAAACAAAACTTTTTTGTAAATTGCACATTTGGATCGTAAAACATGCAGATGTTTTGACGACATTCACCGCTCGTTGAAATACAGAGCCACAATTTACATCGGACATAAATATTTGGTCGTGTTTACTGGTCGTTTTTTACCTCGCTGCTATTCTAAATGTAGCTTGGCAATGGGAGCAGAGTGAAATTGAGCTGAGAGATAAGGATTTTTCTGATTACTTTGTGGCAGCTAAATAAGTGAGCAAACGCGCTGGCAATGCGATAGTGCGATTTCAAACTCAAATTTAGCTGCTCTGAGTTTCAAATTGCTGAACAGCACACGTAGATTTGGTCTGCAAAACTGATTGAGATTAAAATAATATGATTGTAACTTATTCCACAAGATATTTATAACTATTCATAAATAGTTTAGCAACTTGTCTAGCTAGTCAAAAACTAATTAATAATAGCTGAAATAATTAATTGAGAACAAACAGACTGATTTGATCCTCCATCTTATGTCGTTTGTCAAAAACAGCTGATCGACAGAGATAGCATTCAAAGTTTGAAATACGCGAAAATTGGTTAACGCTTCGTTCAGTTTCAGTTACTTGAAAAACTGAAGTTAATTAATTAAATCTTAGTTGGAAGGTATTTAATTAAATATGCCAGAACTTATTGCAGTGTTAGCAACTTGAATACTAATAGGTTTACATTTAAATTTTGAAGCACATTAAAGGGATAATGGCTCCTTTTTAATGTTTCGAGAATGCTTATTTAAAAATATGCAATATTTAAATTGTTTTCTAGAATAATGCACAAACTACTAGCCGGGTCAATAACACGTTCAGATCTTGTTTAAGTACTGAATATTATTTCAGAGATTTTTCTAACTTTAATTTCAAAGAAAGTCAGGGAATTTTTAATCACCTTTCATCGTCGTTGGGCTAAAAATACTCTTTTATTATCAAAAGCCAGTAGAGCAACAAGGACGGGTTTACAACGTGTGCAGCACTTAAGATGTGGAGCTCGAGGCACAGGCAGCTAAGTGCGGAGCCTTGTCTGCGATAAATGAGACCAATATTAAACAAGACACCGGCTGTTTGTACCAGCGCTGCAGGCCAGGCAAGACATATTGCTTTAACGATTGCTGGCTGTACGGAATTATACACCAATGGAAATCATATATCAGTATTAGAAAATAGCTACCTCTAAGACGAGAAAATAATAAAGGTGATGGCTAATTTGAGACCCAGACGAAAAACACCTCTCGCTTACTTTCATAAATAAATCTGACACTGATCTTGCTAATTAAATCAACCTTTTGAGTCTAAAAATGGAGAATATTTTGTGAGAACGTTACTTAGCTTCCCCTTCCACCCTAATTACTTTTTCATTTTTTCACTTTCCCGCTAAAACGAGCCGGTCGGCATAATGACGACGTTGGCAACCCGAACCGCCGCCCCAGTTCCTGATAATAATCAGGCAAATTTTAAGCCTCCAGGATATTTTTCTGCAATAATGGTGCTATTCAAAATATAAAGATAATAGCTTCAAGCTCTGTTAAAAACCAATTACTTTCTATATTAATTTTAGGTTTGGCTAATATAACGACTCCTATTGTTCCACGGTATTTATATCTGAAAAGGCCTTTGTTTTATGTAATCAAGTTGTTATCTTTAAAACCAATACCATGAATGCCTGAATTGGTTCACAATACCCGTAATGGATCGCCCCCTCCCCGGTCTTATCAACCACATTGGAGAGTGAAGTAGTAACAGATTTCGATTACCACTGAACTTACACGATTAAGTTGCTGCAAATTACCCATTTAATCACTCTTGTAGTCAGTCATTAGACACGCTACCAACTTGTACAGTTCTACTTGGGTTGTACTAAGTTTACACACGCTCCAATCGGCACATCTAATCTATTTATGTAGTTAACGATAAATTAATTGGTGGTTAATCTGTTTCTACTAGAACAATCAGCCCCCCAAGCTAAGTTACAAACGTTTCGTATAGATATAAGTTTTTAAACTGTCATGGTCACTAACACTAACATTAACATTATAAGCGGGATATTTACCATGTTTACTGTTTGTAGCGAGTTTCCGATATTTCGGTGCTGTTGCAAGCACCATGATCACGGATAAACTGAAGTCATTGCGGGTGATCTACCCTCTTTCTTGTTCGTTTTTTGCACTCGGTACCGCTACCATTGTCACTCACAACTCGATTCTGTTCTCGACAAACGAAACTCACTGTGTCCGCTCGCGAACTTTTTATGGCACTTTTTCGGGGTTTACACAGCTGGACCACTGGATTCCAAGCTCTCGACAGTTGAAACCCATCCTCCCGGTTGAAATTTTTATATTTGGTAATTTCGATAGCTTCCCTCACCAGTCTAGGGATATAGTGGCGTTCTGTCGAAATGACCTGAGGGTTATGTAACTCAATCCAGTGGTTTAATCCTGATTCCAAGAGATGTTGAGCTATGGCTGATTTTTGTGTGTCATTGTTCTTTACTGCCCTGATATGCTCTGAAATTCGACAAGCAACCGTACGCTTCGTCTGACCGATGTATGACTTGCCACAACTACAATATACTTTATAAACACCGGGCTTTTCCAGCGGAAAGTTGTCCTTCGGCGAGCGCAGCATCTGTGACACTTTTCTGAAAGGAGTGAAGACAGTCTTTACGGCGTATTTCCGAAGAATGTTAGCAACCTTATCTGTCACTCCCCTCACGTACGGCAAAAAAATATATATTTTTGCCGTACGTGAATTTTCGGAAAATTAATTCTTCGGAAATACGCCGTAAAGACTGTCTTCACTTCGGGTTTCAACTGTCGAGAGCTTGGAATCCAGTGGTCCAGCTGTGTAAACCCCGAAAAAGTGCCGTAAAAAGTTCGCGAGCGGACACAGTGAGTTTCGTTTGTCGAGAACAGAATCGAGTTGTGAGTGACAATGGTAGCGGTACCGAGTGCAAAAAACGAACAAGAAAGAGGGTAGACCGTTTTGTCGCCTCATAAACACCCACCCGCAATGACTTCAGTTTATCCGTGATCATGGTGCTTGCAACAGCACCGAAATATCGGAAACTCGCTACAAACAGTAAACATGGTAAATATCCCGCTTATAATGTTAATATTAGTTTCGTATCGAATCTCTTTCTACAATCGTTAACGCATTCTATTTGTATGGTCTGACCACGTGACTTAACGTTCAGATGTGCCATTCCCATATATTGATTCGTTTACTACTAGCTTTATCGATTGCAGATTGTCAACTTGGCTACAGACGGTGTGAAATTCTTTTATCATGATTATGTGTAAGGATTAGTTAAGATTTAATCATCATCATTTTTTCAGCCGAAAGACGAGTGCTGGACATAGGCTTCCCCCACGTGTCGCCACATTGACTGTTCCTGAGCGTCCCGTATCCTGCAAATAGGTCATAGATCCACCTAGTGTGTAGAGTTAAAACGCTCAAGTGTTTGGATATCATAAGATGTAAGTATTTCACATACAGACCCACTTTCCCTTAAATCCCTGCCCATATCAACGGAAATTACAGTCATTACTGTAAGTTTGGAAACTACGTTTATTCTAAAATAACTTTTGAAAGGGACGGATGGGACTGTATGCTTGACATTTTACCCTTTCTCAAAGTGAACAAACTATATATGTAAAACTGTAGAATTCGGTATACGTGACAATATAATAGTCAAGTTAGAGTATACTGAAGCCGTAAGTTGCTTCCAGAAAGTTGAAAGGTCGCGAAAATATAACGAGCCAGTTAACACTGAGCTATTGTGTGGCAATCTGGCTTCGGTACTCCATTATCATGTATTTATCGTTTCAGATAAGCTTCACAGGAAGGTAAATACTTGTCCCACTTACACATCAGTCCGGCAAAATTGCCCTCGCGTTTATAAATATGATGCCTACCTACTATATAAAAAGGTTGGGGATTGGGGTGGAAATAGGTTATTTAATTATTTTCAGGTATCAACGGCGAAATCATGTTCGGGAAAAGAGCATAAAATTCTCGCTGTTTGCTCTCTAAAGGCAGGAAGGGATGGAATCACAAGGATTTTATCACCTTGGAGGTATTTAGAGTAGGGTATAAAGTCAGGGTAGAAGGGAGGATCTTCCGACCAGACGGAGTTGTTGTCGGCATACGTTCAAATCGCGCCGAAAAGTCTGCTTGCGCGATGCAGGATTTGTGACGTCAAGATATTAGTTCGTAGGTGACGACTTAGATGCCGCTACATCAACGCCACGTTTCTGTGTACGGGTGGCAAATGACAAACATAATATGGGAATATTTGATTCGAAACTTCTTCAATTAATGAAAAAAAAACATTTTCATATAAATGGCTAATAAAACATAGGTAGGTTTCTACCTAATATAGAGAATGTATGAATTTATTGCAACGCCTAGGTACAATAGATAAATAGGCTAAGGTTTCATTATTGTTATCCTACCCGTCGGGTATATAATAATGGGTGTGGGTGGCCTCTTGTTGTTGGCGCTGGGCTTGGGCACGGGTGGGCCAACATTGTTGGCGGTGGTGCTGGTGGTTGGCGCTGGCGTGCTGTTGGCGAAGCGCTCCAGCACGCGCAGCGGCGGTGCCGTCGATGCTCGCGTCATCCTCACACCTGCATTTGGAATGAAAAAAATTAGGGCCTGTTTTAAAACTCAGAACATCCGCAACGCGATAATTCGACAGCGATGGGACGAAATTGTTATAAGGATAAGTTTCCACGTTGCCATGAAATTAATGGTAGTCGTATCGTTCTCGTATTCTCGTGTCGTGCCTGTCTGTGGGATCTTTAATATTATTCGGATAGTTACGTTAGTCACCAACACCAGTTTAAAAGAAAATAAAATAAGATAAAAATTTCTTGCAGATAAGCTGACTCATCCGGAAGTGGTGAAATTGGCCATTAGCTAATGTAAACTGCGTAAAACCTATTAATCTTTAAGTATTGCTGGTTGGTATTTAATGGTTTCATACTTTCGGGATTGCCCGAAATAAACAGTTAAGCTTAGTATTTTTTTCTGACTTTCTGCTGAATACTGCTGATGTGTGTGACTGTATGTTTGTAATCACGCCAAAACGGCTGAACGAATCTGCATGAAATTTGACATAGAGATAGATTATATTCGGCATAGCACAGATACTTTTTTATCCCGGTATAATGTTCACTTGGGATGATATAGTAGATTGTTTATCTAGGGAGCAAACAGTGTTTTTTTTAATTCAGAGTGGAGCGAAGCTTCCTAGGGATTCTAAAGTAGAATCCAGAGCGCAGCGAGGGATTCAAAGTAATTCACTCGAGCTTAAACTCTCTACTTTTTATCACCCACTATGAGAAAATAAGTAAGTGAAACTTATGAATAAGAACATTACGTATATTTGACCACCCGAAGTGTGGTGATGATAGCCACAGAGCGAACGAATGCAAGTACAAGAAATTCGTGTGTAGTGCGTGTCACGAAGTCGGCCATTTGCGAAGAATGTGCCCGAGGTACAATGAGACGAGACGGAATAAATCGGCGGGAGCGGCCGATAGTCAAAACAACAAAGCCTCACGGGGAGCGCGCGGAAGCAGCCGTGGTTCAAGCGGGAGCACAACGTGGAGGCGAGCAGGGCGCGGGCAGCACCGCACCCGAGGTAGCCGGGAAGGGGCTTCTTTGTACTCATTGGATGAAGAAGACAATGGTTGCAAAGGAAACATGAATGACGAGGAAGATGAGGAGCCCATGCACCAAATGGCATTGAGCAAATATAAACCGGTGTGTATAACTATTCAGGTACAAAGTTGTTTACTAAATATGGAGATAGATACGGGGTCAGCGCTATCCTGCATCAGTAAAACTGTATATAATGAATTGTTCAGCAACTTGCACTTGAATAAATGTAATTTGAACATCAAGTTTTATGATGGCTTAACAATTCAACCAATGGGATTTATAAGAACAACTGTTAGATATAAGGGGGTAATTAAAACATTAGATCTGTATGTTTTGGACAAAGGCTCCTCAAACTTATTGGGACGGCAATGGTTATCTGAATTGAATATACCTGTTAAAATATCTAAATGCCATTTGCTAGTCGACCAGAATATAACTCAATGCACACTCAATAAGGTTAAAATAATAAATGACATTGTTTCCAGGCATGAATCCCTATTCGACGGCACATTGGGTAAATTTATGGGAGGAGTGGCAAAGCTCCATGTGCGGGACGGAGTGGTACCCACATTTTGTCGCGCACGGCCTCTGCCATATGCGCTGCGGGAGCGCGTTGACGCCGAGCTGGATGCCATGCTCAGAACTGGGGTCATTGAACCGGTGGACCATTCCGACTGGGCCACGCCACTAGTCGTGGTACGTAAAGCTGACGGTGGCCTAAGAATATGTGCTGATTATAAGGTAACCCTAAACAAAATTTTAGCGATCGACCGATTTCCGATTCCGAAAATGGAAGATTTATTTAGTAATCTGAGCGGGAGTGTCTTTTTTACTAAACTAGATCTATCCCAAGCTTATAACCAGGTACCTTTAGCAGAGGCCTCTAGAAAATATACAGTGATCAACACACACAGGGGATTATTTAAATATAATCGTTTGGTTTATGGACTATCCTCAAGCCCAGGTATATTTCAAAAATTAATGGTAAACATGTTTAAGGATAACCCAAATGTAATAGTTTTTTTTGATGATATCTTAATTAAGAATAATGATTTGGATAACCATTTAAAATCAGTAAAAGAAGTGTTGCAAACATTAGAAGCAAACGGCTTAAAAATTAAAAAAAGTAAATGCGAATTTTTTGCAAGAGAAGTCAAATACTTAGGATTTATTATTGATAAGGATGGTGTAAGGGCCGACCCTGACAAAGTAAAAGCTATTGCAACCATGCCCCATCCAAATAGTGTCACAGAATTGAAATCATTTTTAGGAATGGTAACTTTTTATGGGAAGCTCATAAAAAATTTGAGTATGCAGTTATCGCCTCTGTACCTACTATTAAAAAAGGGTAGGCATTGGAAATGGGGAATTGAACAAAATTCAGCG
Source organism: Orthosia cruda (assembly GCA_964057195.1). Lineage (NCBI taxonomy): Eukaryota > Metazoa > Arthropoda > Insecta > Lepidoptera > Noctuidae > Orthosia > Orthosia cruda. Next base: position 13,110,064 of record OZ059825.1, on the reverse strand, counting down.
TTTATTCGAATAAAAAAATGTTTGTGTAGCACAAAAGCGCTTGTACATTTTGACATGTGTAAGGATTCGATATTAACAGTAGACGCAAGCGCGCGCGGGATAGGCGCCGTACTGGCACAGCGCGAACCAGGAGGTGAGGAACGTGTCGTTGCGTATGCCTCGCGCTCACTTACGACTCATGAGCTACACTATAGCCAAATACACAAGGAGGCCTTGGCAATTGTATTCGCGATTGAGAAGTTCCATCAGTACCTTTACGGGAGAAAGTTCGTACTTCGGACTGATCACAAACCTCTTGTTAGTATTTTTGGGCCTAACGTAGGTATCCCTAGCGCGGCAGCAAGCCGTTTACAACGCTGGGCAATTAAATTATCAGCGTATGATTTTTCAATTGAGTATGTCAAAACGGACAAAAATACAGCTGATTGTCTCTCACGTTTAATTGACACACAAAAAAGGGAGACAGCAGCTGAAGAAGAAATTTTACCGGAGCAAACTTATTTGCACTTTGCAACTGAAGCCCTGTCACTTGATTATAACATACTAAAAAAAGAAACAAAACATGACCCACTTTTAAGTCGCGTCTTAAGCTACATAATGGACGGTTGGCCAGCAGAGGTTGAAATAAAAGAGCTGAAACCATATTTTAATAGAAAGAACGAATTATATAGTGAATTGGGTTGTGTTATGTGGGGCCAGCGTGTAATTATACCGCTGTCTTGTAGAACCAAAGTAATTTCAGAACTTCACGAGGTACACATGGGGATAGTAAAGACTAAGTCGCTTGCTCGTAGTTACGTGTGGTGGCCGGGAATTGACGAAGCGCTGGAGGCGGCATGTCGCTCGTGTGCAGTATGTGCGGCTGTAGCCGATGCACCGCCTGCACACGTGCCACGCTCATGGCCTTGGCCGTCACGTCCCTGGTCCAGGCTCCATTTGGATTTTTTAGGGCCTATAGGTGGTTTGACTTATTTAATTATTGTAGATTCTTGCTCAAAATGGATAGAAGCAGTCCGAATGAATAGAACTACAGCACAAGCCGTTATCAATGTACTACGAAGTTTGTGGTCGCAATTTGGACTGCCAAAACAAACTGTTAGTGACAACGGCCCACCCTTTTCGAGTATAGAATTCCAAAATTTCCTTAAACATAATGGCATAGAACACACTTTTACAGCTCCTTATCACCCAGCTTCCAATGGTGCAGCTGAAAGCGCGGTAAAAATTTGTAAACGTACAATAAAAAGGCATTTAAACAGAATCTTAATGTCGAAATAGCATTGAATAGGTTTCTTTTGGCCTACAGAAACACAGAACATGCTACCACAGGGGAAAGTCCAGCGAGTATATTACAGGGTCGTAGTCTTCGTATGAGGTTGGATAACCTAAAACCAGAACGAGAATCACAGGTCGCTGCGCGCCAAGCTCGTAGTGAGCGAGACGCAGGCGGGACACAGCGCGAAGTTGAGCCGGGCGCTCGTGTATGGTATCGCGAATATAGAGGCTCTGATAAATGGGTACCTGGAACGATTCTTAAGCGCTTAGGTAGCACAAATTATTCCATTAGATCTGACGGAGGAATGGAAGTACACAGACATGTCGATCAGCTGAGGCTAAGGGTGACGGAAAAAGTAAGTCAAGACATTCCCAGAAAAGAGACGGGACTAGATCAGGTTACGAGAAAGTTGGAAGTCAATAGTCATTCACGTAAATCATTATCATTCTCCAAGACTAGTGGCGAGGATCCAGATCGATGTGCGGGCGGTTCGAGAGAAAGTAGTTTAGAGGCAGCTTTGTCTCCTAAACCAGTAGTCGTGGTGGAGCAAGATGCCACCGCAGAAGTAGCCTGTAGTTTGCCTAGAGAAACCAATGTGTCGACCGATGGGGAGGATGCTGGAAAGGTGGTCACGAGAAGTTCAGTAAGAGTACGTAAACCGCCAATACGATACGGGTGGCATGATGAAATAGGATAGTTTATAATGTTAATTGTATGATTTAGAATAAGACCAAACTAATAAGTTTATTATGTCACTCAGTTTAGTTAACTCGTAATATGTACTTGTCTTACAGTTTAAGTTAATTCGTATTTGATGTTATATGGTGTTGAAGACTAAGGAATAGTTTGTCTTATATTGTATTAGGAAATAAGGGTATAGTGGATTAACTAGGATAAGATCTCACTTGTGTTTTACTTGAAGTTGTATGTGTGCTCATCTTACAGATTGAGCTAACTTGTATTTGATGAATCTAAGGTGTCAAAGACTAAGCTATAGTTTTCTTTGGATATATTGGTAATTAAGGGTAGAGGTGTTGTGTATACACGCCTTAGTAGTATACGGTCATAGAGGAAACACTATGGTTCTCTTCTAGCGACGCTTGTTTTGTCTATGCCTCTCAAGTAATAAATGTTGTACCAAGCGCACGCCTTTTATTTAACAATTTTCATCACACTTGCACGTAAACAGTATCAAAACATACAGGTTAACTTGGCCGTAATGCCCCATATAAAACCCTCGGGCTTTTTTGTTTGTCATGAAACCCAAGGGCGGTAAGTAATATTTTTTTAATTTACAGCACAGCACACAGGTCATGCAAGTTCAAGCAAGGAGTTTACACGCAATTGAAAAATTGTCTTAAAATGTTATCTAAACAGGAATTTCTATGCAATCTCGCTACATGTTACATATACTCAACTAATGTTCTTAATAATCGATTTTAATAGTTATAGTATGAAAACGTCGAAATTATTTAATTCTTTTTACACTCCGTCATGGCTGTATACCTACGTAAGTATATGTCCTTAAAGTTTCTGAACGAAACACTGTATAATCTGCGGTGTGAGCAACAATTCGCCAACCGCTTAAAAAAAAGGTTCACGTATTTCGTAATAACAGCTGTGCTGACTTGTGTATTAAAGCTATAATTCATAATTATTACTCGCAAATGTGATGGAAAACATTGTGTGTATCACGGGCGGTACGGGAATTACGAACCTCGACTCAGAAAGCCGAGCCGTCTTCGACTTCGGGCTTCTACTAGAGCCTCGATCGTAATTCCTTACATACCGCCCTTAATACACAATGTACTATTACATGCAATTAGGAACCATAAGATTTAACATAGAAATAATTAGAGGCTAATGTTTATATTAGAACTATTATGGCAGTGCATCGTAACAATTTTATTAGTACGATCCGTTACAGTTATAGATTTATTTTTTAATTTGGTTCGTACGCTTGTTCAATACAATAAATACGTGGCGGTCGTGTGGTCCAAAATAGAATAACAATCGCTCATTAGGCATTCACTTCAAACATTCGTTGTAACAAACACAAACGCAAACGCTGGGACAAACGGTCCAGTTGGGTAGGTCCAATTTCGAGAAAGAGATCAACCGTCGAATTCGACTCGGCTGGGCGGCGTTCGGGAAGTTGCGTGGTATCTTCTCGTCCAATTTACCGCAGTGTCTCAAGACGAAAGTCTATGACCAGTGTGTGTTGCCAGTGATCACCTATGGAACCGAGACGTGGTCGCTCACAATGGGCCTTATCAGAAAGCTCAAAGTCACCCAAAGGGCAATGGAGAGGGCTATGCTCGGAATTTCCTTGCGTGATCACGTCAGAAATGATGATATCCGCAGGAGAACCAAAGTTACCGACATAGCCCGAAGAATTGCCAAACTTAAGTGGCAGTGGGCAGGGCACATTGCTCGCAGAACGGATGGCCGATGGGACCGAAAAGTTCTGGAATGGCGACCGCGAACCGGAAGACGATACGCTGGAAGGCCTCCCACTAGGTGGACTGATGACCTGGTTAAGGTTGCGGGAAGGCGCTGGATGCGAGACGCACGGGATCGGTCAATGTGGCGACGCCTGGGGGAGGCCTATGTCCAGCAGTGGACGTCTTTCGGCTGAAATGATGATGATGATGATGATGATTCGTTGTAATCGATTTTAGCGATGTAATCCTATTTTGGACCGCATGGTTTTTTTTTCATCTCTGTGCTGTTTGGAACATTTACTAACAATATCCACATTCCAAATTCAAATCACTTTTAGTCCCTAGGGATTAATGAGCTATTTTAGTCCCTGCTTATAAAGAATAAACTAGCTCTTTTTGACAAAAAACACAAGATAATAAGTCGCTGGCAGAAGCTAGTTTCCCATAAATTTTTGTCTGTTGATAGAATGTCATTTGTCTAGCCTCTGGCCCCACTGAGCAACTGAAGTCGTAACCTCATCCAAATTATCAAGGATCTTCGAATTAGAATCTACTCGGGTAACACCTCATGTCCATGATCAAGTATTTGTCTTTTCGGATAAGCTTCACAGGAAGTCAAATACTTGTCCCACTTACACATCAGTCCGGCAAAATTGCCCCCGCGTTTATAAATATGATGCCTGCCTACTTTATAAAAATATTGGGGATTGGGGGGAGTTAAATAGGTTATTTAATTAGTTTCACGTATCAGTTGTAGCCGTGTTCGGAAAAAGAGTACCGATAAAATTATTTCTGTGAAAAGGCAGGCAAGGACAAGAGCAGGGTGTGTTATCACCGCCACGTTATAGAATATAATTTGTTTATTGCCTCTGGGCAACTGAAGTCTTAGCCTCATCTATATTATCAAGAATCTTCGAATGAGAATCTGAATCTAGTCGGGTAACCTCAAAACAAATACTTGAGTGAACCGATAACACTAATAAACAAATCTAGTTACCATGAATCTGCATATTTTACAGTGTACCAGCTGTTACAAGCCGTAGGCAGTAAATGGCTTTAACGCGTCGAGTTTAATGCAGGCCAGGCAGGTTTAACATAATGTAATTAATTAACTTCCACTTTGATGTAATTACACAAGGTTTATTAATTGTAAAACACTAATAAAAACATCAGCTGTTTCATACATTTTCATCAGGAAAATATAGAACTTTGAAGTAGTTTTTTTTAATATATTATTGTTGTTTTCGTAGTAATCGTCTGGGGGGTGACCATAAGCTCTTGGAGTAAGGTTATTTTGAGTGGGCGTAAGGGACAGATGCATACAAGTCATATATATCTGTTTCTGACACACACTCAAAATAACTTTACTCTGCATGAGAGCTTATGGTCACATCCCTGTTCTGTGTTTATAATCGTGAATGCTCGCACCCCACGAAGGGTTATTTTAACAAATAACGCTGTATCTATTTTGGAATGTAGGTAGATACCTACAGAAGATATACTTAGTTACACTCGTTATTTTGTCGATAAAACCGCTTCAATGATACAAGAGGATGAAATGAAACGTAACAAAAAAGGTTGAGTATCGCTACGGCTTAACACTTGAGGTGCTCGCAGCAATTTGGAGCTCGTACTCGGAGCTACTCCAATATTTTCCGGATCCTCGTGTTGGCAATTTGTTCTTTATTGTAACACGTACATAATTGTATTATATTGTACGAACAAAGGTAATACAATCCTATTTGTATCTTTGTAGGTTTGTAGCTGTAGTGTAAGGTTTTTAATAACGGGTATCTAAGGCTTACTCTGTGTATATTAGTTTACAGTAATTTAAGTGTTGTGTTATAGTGCAGGTTAATATATAATATAGTATATATATAATATAATAATATTATAAAGCTGAAGAGTTTGTTTGTTTGTACACGCTAATCTCAGGCACTACTGGTTGGAATTGAAAAAATATTATTGTGTTGGCTAGTCTATTTATCAAGGAAGGTTATAAGCTATAAAACATCACACTACGGCCATTAGGAGCGGAGCATAAATGAAAATTTTGCACAAATGGGCAAAAATATTCCCTTTTGAGAGCTTCCGTTGCGTGCTCTGCGTAAACGGTTTAAGTTACGCAAATATCATGTATGATGGAATTGTTTCTTAGTAGCATATCCGCAACACCATTTCTCTATCTTTTAAGATTGACTCACTATAAACCTTTTTAAATGGTAATCAAATTTGTTCATTTGCGAAGGAGTTTTATCAACATCAATACTAATATTATAAAGCTGAAGAGTTTGTTTGAGTAGTTAAGGTAGTGGTAGATAGATATATAGCCAGTTGACGGGAGAGAAGCCGCAGGGGTCAGCTAGTCATAAATACACACATAACTACTAGCCTATTATTATTATTATACCACTGCAGGTCCAATTCTACAGGCTCACTGTACCACAGTACCACTGCAGGCAGGGCTCTTTCTTCTTAGCAGACAGAGTTGCCATGAGCATTGATAACGACACTTGTTCAAGGTAAAATGGAAGATATCTCAACCATTTTGGTAATTTATGCATTACTTTTTGATTAATCTAAATAATAAAGGCGCTACCAATGTTATAATTTAATATAAAATGTTCATCTTTGCATCCCCAAGTTTTCCTTCAAGTTGACGAGCGTCAATCAATTCTATTTTAATATAAAATATTGAATCGGAATCGTCGATTTAATTTCGTTATTATTGTTGGTCGGTCGAATCCGATGAGTTGTTTGGAAAGGTATTTGTTACTCGACGTTTGGGAATAATAATGAGGCTTGATTTATTTATTTATTCGGAGTTAAATTACAATGGCTGAGCTTTCCAAATATTCAATTGGTGGAAAGCTCTGGGTTTGTAGGGTTCCGTATCCAAAAGGGTCCAAACGGAGCCCTATTGCTGTCACTCACGTGCCTGTCTATCTGTCCGTATGTCTTTCTGTCCGTCGTCGGTCACACGGGTTTTACAGCCAAACTGTTGGAACAACAGTCTTCAAAATTTCACAGTTATCGGAATATAAACAGTATTAACAAATAACAAATTTAACATCAAATTAACCAACTAGTAACTAATTCCATGTTTTCGCATTTAATTTACTATGAAGAGCATTCGAATGAATACATGCGGCTTAGTAGTGAATAAGTCAAATTCAGAAAAGTCAAGCAATTTATTGAAGGACTTAGCGCATCGAAGAACGAATTCTGTCTGTAATTTATGCAGCATAAGGGGACGTTAAGAAAAAGAAAGGGTATTTTAGCAGATCTGGTAGGGTCGCGTAAATTAACCTTAGAGAGAAGTTGCGGGTCGTCGATGAAAGATTGCGCTAACTTAACGAGTAAGGAGATATCTGATATACTCCTTCTCTCCCTAAGTGGAAGTAAATGGTACCTTTGCATCTCGACTCGTAATTATGATCGCGGGTGTTACACTTGTACTGCAGGTATCTTGTAAAATTTCGCTGGACAGATTCCAATCTTGAGACATAAACCGCATACATGGGATTCCAAACTTGCGAACAATATTCAAGTGAGCTACGGACGAAGGAACAGTACAATATCTTAACTATTTTGATATCCGTGAACTGGGAGCAAGATCTTTTTAAAAACCCCATAGCTTTGTTAGCTTTATTAACTATGTGATCTATGTGCTTCTCCTAGGTAAATTTGGAGTCGAATATCACACCTAAATCTCGTATGAAATCTACTCGTTTTAGATGGGCATTCTTTAGAGTATATGTGTGGGATATGCTGTTGGCTTTGCTAGTGAACGTAATTGTTTAACATTTAGATACATTAAGTTTCAGATTATTCAGCTGACAATAGTTTCTAGTCTTTCGAGATCTATTATTGCAACGAGTCGCAATCTTCAACATTGTTTATGTGTTTGAAGATTTTCATGTCTTCTGCGTAAAGCAAAAACAATGATTTTTGAAAGCATGTGTGAAAAAAAATCAATGTCATTAATGACGATATTAAAAAATAAGGGCCCAATAAGCGATCCCTGGGGACTCCTGAAGGGACTACATGCCGCTTCGACACAGCACCGTTGATAACGACAGCCTGGGAACGATTCTTTATGTAAGATGTTATGCACCGGTATAAGTTATCATGAATACCTGCATAAAAAATCTTCTGTAATAGTACATTGTGATACAAGGGTGGAAAGTAGGTTATTGCAAACGAGTTGTCATTAACAAGCCCGAGCCGTAGGCGAGGGTTTTTAATGACACGGGTTTGCAATAACCTACACACCCGTGTATCACACGACGTTTTTCAATACAGTTGTGTGAAATAGTAAAAATAGGTCAAAGATTTTTTTTTCCATAAAATAATATTAACGTAAGTCGCCCTATATCTTTCTCGAGATTTTGGAGGCAAAATATCATCTTGCGCAGTTTTCGCCTGTAGGGTCTGCGCCTGTATATCGGGTGTAGTTAATTCCATTTCATGAATTGTACTTGAACTCATATTAAAAAAAAAGAATCAATTTATAACACAAAAAATAAAATTTTCAGAAAATGGCGCGTTTTGGTACTGGACTTTTTTTTACAACGAAAACAGCCTATACAGCCTATTCGATTTTTGACAAACGTTGATGTAAAAATAATTAAATTAAAACTGGTAATTAAACATATTAAACAACCATTTAAAAGACTTTTGAGAATTCAATGCTAAAACGTACGGAATCATTCATTTTTCCTCGTATAAAATCTATCCAATTTTATTCTATGTATGGAAACTCCTTGCTACTAAACTTTTTTAAATTGACTTATAAGTTTAATACTAAACTGCAAAACTAATGATCGAGCTCGTAAACAAAAGTCACGACCGCGTAATAGAAAGATGCCTATGCGAAAGATTTAATTTAAGAATAATGATTATAGCCTCTGAAAGTACGCCATGTTTAACAACTGTATTGAAAAAGTATATTATGGTCAAGACGGTCGAAACAGTTACTGTAGTCTGTAAAAATACAGTCTACCTGACCGCCATCGTCCATACAGGATGTAGTGAAGTCGACAAAAGACATTACGTACGCTGCGAAAGCATCACTAATTTCTTCACTTGTATTGTAGCATCGACTTTCTAATGACATAGTGGAGGGCAGAGTGTTAGTGCCCTTTTTGTTCGCTTTTATGAAGGACCAGAACTTTTTTGTTTTTTTTTAATAGAATCTTCTGTTTTGGCAATATTTGATTTGTAACATTCTTCCTCAATAGATTTGGCTCCAGCGCAAAGTAGTACAAAAGTGTCGAAATCCGATGTGTTGGCGTAAATACGGTATTTACGTAGATATTTATTTATATTTTTTATGCATCTTGTTGACCCAAAGCCATATAAATTGTCAAAAAATATTTTTCTTGGTCCCATTCAGTGGGGTATAGTTGTTAAAAGTTAAATACGGTATTATTGATTTAAACATTTTGGAAAACAAAGGAATGAGAAACCTCCATTTCAACTTCTTTAAACAAAATTTGGTGTTGACGTATTTTTTAACTTCCCATTGATCTATAAACTTGAAATTTAGTGTTTTACCAACAAATACCAATATATTGTTAAATCTGATTTTTCTTTCAATTGCCCTCATTTTTCCTATTACAACCTAGGCCTACTTGATTTTGCGGTTTGATACGGAACCTTAAATGTGCGAACTCCGATACGCTCTTGGCCGGTTTTTTATAAAAGCGCTGATTTATATTGAGTCGGAATAGACAGATGATGACGTTGATCACAATAATATTAACAGGGTCAATCCCAATAATCTTTGATATTTTTCCCAAAAATATCTAAGGAAGAACGTACACAGAGTAGAAGTTTTCCACTCCATATTTTACAACAAGCTACAGCCACTACAAAATATCTGAACTAGGTAGTTGAAACTTCACTTAAATGTGGAAATACAAAATGTAACTGGAATTCTTTTATAGGGATGCCATGTGAAGTAGGGACGGCGGAGCCCAACACAGCGCGAACGTAGTGACTAGACATCTATTGAAAAAGTTAGGCAGTTGCCCTCACAAGATTAATTTGGTTTCAAACGTACAAGTTTGAAAGTTCTGATGGAATGTTATTTATAGTGTTATTGACTGTTGGGAGACTTTAACTTTATTTATGAAATGCTATGTAATATTTCACGGCTCGGTTTGTTGTTCCCTTGCAAATTTAATAAGAACAAGATTTATAGGCATTGATTTACGGCAAATCTTCGTAACATATATAAGTAGTAAAGTCCGTGTTTCTCCTAATATTAGTTATTCTAAGATTTTGATGCGGACATCGAACTATTGTGAATTTAAACGATCACTTAAATTTATGTACCTACCTAATTGGTTTATAATACGTACTATAGTATAGGTACTATTGTATTATAGTTGCGAAAGTTGTCTGTCTGTCTGTTACCTTTTCATGCCTTAACGGCTGAATTTGGATGAAAGGTGGCGTAAGGATAAACCACAGAACCTGGATTAGAACAGAACCTGGAATTGGGATATCAAAATAATTTTACACGCTGGTGAAGCCACGAGCAGAAGCTAGTTAATAATAAACCTAGTTTAACATTGCCAAAGTGTATCAAGCTGACATAAGCTTGCAAAAACCGTATCACAAAAAATTTACCCATTCCAAATTAAAAACTAAAAAGTGCAGAATAATTTTCGTTTCGGAAGTCGGTGTCTTGTTATTATATTTTTTTTTGTGTTTTACTTTTGAAGTCGGTTTATTTTTTATTTCTCTCTTTTTAGTTTTGGTGTTAGTTACACCATCACTATAAGTGAGCAAGTTCTATAGTGAGGTACTTAAAGTACCTTACATTAAAAGTACCTTACTTTATTAATTGCTCACAAAAAAATAACCGACTTTAAAAGTAAAATACTAAAAAGTGCAATATAATTTTCGTTTCGGAAGTTAAAGGAAAAGGATTGACAAAATACCCATAATAACTCAATGTACACATTTGTGCTGTTTGTCGCTTAGGAGTTCGGTTGTATGCTCCATATCACGAGAACTGCTGTACCGATTTTGATGAAACTATTCCGTAAATTGAGAGATAATCAATCCAACACATAAATAATGACCACGATCCAATAAGTAGTTTCGGAGAAATGCATGGACAAACATATAAACAAACATCCATACAATTAAAAAAAGAGCCCTCAAAGAGTAATATATGTGAATATTGAGCAGTTCCAACAATATTAAAATGAAAATCATTTATTTGAAGTCGGTAAAAAAATAAATGTTTATTCCAAAATGCTTCACCTTTTCGTGACACACATCACGCAGTCAGCCAGTCGTGCACGTACATATTCGTTTGAACATACGTAAATGTAACATCAAATAAAACGCTATGTTAGAAAATCCATGACTGCTTATCTTCTTGCGACAGCTGACTGTAAATAAACAGTCTGCCAGAGCTACGATTATCTTAATTCAGACCATAGACATACACGCTTCTACTGAGCGAGTTGCCCGAAGTTCTCATTTCAAACTTATGTTAACAATCACCGTTGTAGTGTAGCTATTTGTATATTGAGCAAATTGAGATACTATGTACATTATTATCTCAATGATTGAGGATAGAATTTGAAATATGGTCTTGTCTTATGTGAAGTTGAGGGTTTTAAGATGAAAGCTCTCAATAAATAAAATAAAGTTATTTTGGTTGCGATAGGCAAACACACGACAGAGCGGCAGGAAAGGTTTATTACCTTTCCTGAAATACATTTGCCGAAAAATTCCATACCCCCTATGTGGAAATTTACCCGTTTACCCTTATGTGGAAATGTGGGAAAACAACAAAATAAAAAAAGATTCCAACGAATTGAGAACCTCCTCCTTTTTTGAAGTCGGTTAAAATTGGGTTAAAAAAATACAAATTGCTTTACGGACAACGTGGGCAACATCGAGAACTTCAAAAGTTTCCGTTTGTTTTTAAAACAAATATTTGCTTTAATTACGGCACCGAGGTTTTATGTAGGTAATTTACTCAAACATTTATCATTTTGAATTAGTTAACAGTTATGAATCTTCAATTAGAAGGCGAAGATTCATTCCAAGTAATTAAGAAAATAAAACAAAACAAATTATAATTTCGGGGCTTTAAAATCATTCCAGAAAGATAAATGAAACCCTAAACAATTTACAGAGAAGCAATCAGAATTTTCAATTCTTCGAGATTTGTTATTTCAGTTATACAGTGTAACAAATTTATTTTACTAACTAATTAAAAAGTATTTGATAGTGTAATTAGTTTAGACGGACGACCGACCTTGGCAAGGACAATTTCAGTTTTCACCATTAGTGGAAATTAGTAGCAACGTAAATGTAAATCAAATGGTCTTAATTTCAGCTGGTCCATTACGGCCTGGTAACAGTTCCGTACCCTATACCGTTCTACTTTCTTGGTTTAATGGACTGTTACCATTCAAGGGCAATCTAAGAAGGGTAACCGTAAAAATAAAGTGTTAATTAAATTTGTATGCCTGCTCTACTGCTTCAATCGTGTTTTATGCGTAATTTCTAAAATAATTTGCTCAAAAACAACTTAATTTTTAATCTAATCAGAGCGATCACATTTTGATCGATGCGAAGGGAAGCTTTTAGGCAAGTGATTTTCCAAAGTTACGCTTCAGAAGGAAACTCTTAATTAATTTTGTGCCTATCAAAATTCTCGTCACATAATTTTACCAAAATAGCGCTTCGTGTTGAACACGGGCCCGTAATTTAAATGCTTTCGTGTTCACAGCAAGTGAGCTGGTAGTGGTACACATGTCACTCACCGATGCAACGCGTTTCTATGCACTTATCGAAGTCATCCTTGCTAGATACATCGCAGACACTTCAAAACTTGTTTTAGAAAACTTTTAAACTGTAACTTCGAGAATTCCCTTGAACCTCGGTGTTCGTATAGTATGGTTTACGCGGAGTGGTTTCGGGAGCGAGCGACAAGCGGCCGTCACGGAGCTCTCCCGCCGTTACACTGGAAACCCGAGCCCGACTGAAACCGAAACATTAGGGAGTCGGTGCATTTCGTCCGACGACCCGGCTCGTGGCACTTCACTAACGCCGATTCCAGACAATCCCTTTTGAATCAAACAAAACTTACCGAACGGAAACTCATCGCCTGAATGGATAAAGCTTTGTCCGGAAGGGTTAAACATTCATTATGTGTAAAAGGCTTGATAATTATAAATAATACGTTCGACGTAGCTTCGTACATTTTCAGGTGCTGAAAAACGGGTAATGGTAATTTATTACGTACTTTAGGTTCAAATAGTACCTAATTAATTACTTTCGAGTGCTGGTTATAAAATAAATGTAGGACATAATTTATGTCTACTTTCAAACATCATTCTATTTAATTGTCAAAGTTGAACATTTAATCATTTTTCATGGTACAAGAGAGGATAATAATTTGCTTTAATAATTCAGTAGGGTTTCATTTTTAACGGCCATTACGGTTGTTTTTGTTCCTCGTCTCAAGACAGTATGAGCACAACAAACGATTCCGAGCAGACCGTCACCGAACCTAATGGATTCTTGCCACAATTCTAACTTTGTTGTATTTTTCTCTCCGCTAATGACCGACTCACTAAGCCTTTTCACTTTCCTTGTAATGTTCAGATCATCTGATTTGTATAAATGGCTCCTAATTTTGTACAACTTTAGTAAAAGAATTCGTTTAATGTAGGCAATTATGACAAATTATGCTCTAACTTATTAACGGTACGGTTCACCGGCGCTTGGCTCAAAGGCTTTTACTTAATTAGAGTTAATATCGTTATTTTTAAACGAAAATTTTATGTTTTGCTGGAAAATGTCGCTAACGAGTTTAATTTTCATTAACTTTCAAGTCTCTCTGGTCGGAGAAGAAAATAAGCAGAAGACTCTTATTTCAATTGCTTAATTTTGAAAAGGACTGGAATTTTGCTGTACTTTATTTATGTTATTTTTCAAAAAACTTACAATTTATTATAATAATTTAAAACAGTTCATTTTATATTAGGTATATACCTACCACAGACTATAGAAACTACTGCGTTTAGCATATAATTAACAACACTACCATATTGCTTTCGTAGCTGCGTAGACCGTCGTAGACCCTACGGCGTAGACCTTTATTTGTTCGGACCGGTTTTCTTTTAACTCGGTCTGTGTTCTAAAATGTTAAGGCTAAGCTTACTGAAGTTTGCTGTTAGATAACCCATTTCAGGGTTAAGCTCGCCTTTGTACATAATATTTCCTATTGTATTTGTATGTTTTTGTGTGCAATAAAGAATAAGACTTTTGTTCATGAGTAAGCCCTTTTGAATAGACGAGAAGAGAATTGTCGTTTATACAAATAAAAAAGAAAACTCATCCTTGAAGGTATATAGACATATTATGATTGTATTATCACCATACATCACACAAGTAATCCGGCCAGAGCTTGTCATCTGCTTGCCGTGAGATGAGCACATATTTCGAAACTCGATCCTCCCCCTAGGGATAAAAGTATGAGAAAGCTTTTATGCCGTGTATGTTGCGAACATACTGTCAAAGATAAAGTAAATGTTATTCAGATAGAATGACATAGTGAATCTGTTACTCTTGACTTGGCGTTGTAACTAGTTTGTTTCGAGAAATTGTTGAATAAACTTGACAATATTCTGTACTCTATAAGCGCTGTACTTATGAGGTTTATGAAAACGATTGAAACTTTTTCAAAGGTACTGGGAATTTACATTCTGGGTATTTGGCTTTTTGGTGATTGGAAATTTTGGAGCTCCTGTGAATTGTATATTCTAGGACATTCTGGAAGTAAGACTCGGACAATTAATGTGACATATGAACTAGATAAAGTTTGTATCTCTGAAGCGGTGTTCCTGTCACTCATACCTAACTATTTTTGTGTCGGATAGCATCCAATGACTTCTTCCGCTCTGGGTGAAGCGTGAGGACGTGTCAGATTTTTACTGACTAAAACCCACCTTCCTTCATTTCCTTGTGCCAGGACTGCTGTAACTGACTTTCAAATATAACCTTGAGCTCATACCTCCCTACGTGCCAGTCTCTTAGCTAGATGAATCATTAATGCCCGTGTATCGTCACGGTCGTAGTTTACGTTCACGTGTGTTTACAATCTAAGAATAGATTTCCTCATTACGATTTGGGTCGTAAGTTCGTAACTCTTCAGCGTTGAACCGATCGATTGCGGCATAAATCATTCCTGATACCACCATATACCTACCTATAGACACCAATACCAACCTACTTAATCATATAACTTACCTACATACCTACTTAATTATGTGTCTACTTGATTACGGATATAAAGCTATGAAAATAGTGAGAATAGTACTTAAAATTAACTACTTTATATACTTTTTCTTGTATTGTCCGAAGAAAACCGTTTCTTTTTTTTAAATCAAAGTATTTGTTAGTGTGTTTTGGTGATACAGTAGATCTTATAGTTAAGTTATGGTAACTCAAAAAAACTACCCATTACACTATTTAATAATATAAGAATTTAAAATCGATATTTCATACAAATTATCATAATTTCAATATTTAGTTTTTTTTTTTTATAATATACATTTAGGATACAACTAATTATTATAATAAATATACTTAATACAATAAATAAGCCAAGTTTATGTATTGACAAGCATAAATAAATAATTATCATTTAGTTTATTACATTTTGTCAAAAGTAATTCGTCAATGTCATAGTAGCATTTTTAAATTAAAATAATATTTAGAATACGTTTGAATTGTATTAACTTTTTTTTATAGGTAAATAAACAATCGAAATCATCGCGTTAAATTCCCGTGATATATTGTTTTACGTTTAAATTGTGTCAAGTTTAAATCTTTAATGTCTTTTGGTATTTTATTGAATATTTTCTGAGGCATGCAGAGTATGCTTTTGTGCATAAGGAGGCTCTTAGACATAATTCGTGACGATCTTTGAGGCTCTTATAAATAATTCGTGACGATGTATGATGACGATGTCTTGTCGATCTATAGCGGTGCTCTGAAGCCTTTTTAAACAGTTCACTATTTTTCTTGACGAACAATGCGGTCTCTTAGGACGCGACGAAGGACAAGGTAATGTGAGTATTTTTAAGAGATTTAAAATGCGGTTTGCATCTTTCCGTTCACTTTGAGGAGGTTTTGCGTTTGTCAGCAATATCAACACCTGACGCGCTGCAAGTCAGTTTAACACCATCCTGGCCTCTCGACATCGACACGGAACCACCGTCGGCTTCGGAAGTTGCAATAGCAGTCCTCTCTTTGAAGACAGGCAAAGCACCTGGACTCGACCTGATAACTGCGGAAATGCTACAAGCTGACATATACCCCTCGTTAACGTTCTGAGAGGATATGGTCCACCGAAGAGCTTCCGGACGATTGGAACAAGGGTCTTTTGATAACTGTACCCAAGAAGGGAGATCTTAGTCAATGCGATAACTAGAGAGGTATTACGTTGCTCTCAATTCCCTCGAAGGTTTTCTGCTATATTATCCTTGATAGGTTATCGAAGGCCGTGGATCCTCTCCTACGCAAAGAGCAGGCTGGTTTCCGCGCGAACCGCTCGTGTACGGATCAGATCAACACTGTCAGTAACATTTTAGAACAGGCATCAGAATGGCAGAGGGCGATCTATCTCACCTTTGTCGATTTCAAAAAGGCATTTGATACGCTGAAGTGGCCCAGTATGTGGTCCCGCCTACTGGAAATCGGAGTGCCACCGAAAATTGTCCGTCTCTTGGAGAGTATATACAAGAATTATTCCTGTAAGGTAACTCGCGACGGATATAGCAGTACACGCAGGTGTCCGCCAAGGCTGTCTTCTTTCACCGCTTTTCTTTCTGGTCGTTCTTGACGGGATTTTGCTTCGAATTGTTGACAACAAGCGCCGCGGGATAGAGGGGAGATTATCCAACGTCTTAGAATCCAAGTCGGATTACGCCAATGACCTATGCCTGCTGAGTCATACCCACGCTGACATAAAGCTAAATTGAAAGATTTAAGTCAGGAAGCGGCAGAAACAGGACTAAAAATAAACACCCGGGAGACCCAAGAGATGAGATCTGGTGTGAAGAATACTTCACACCAGAATCAATCTTTGGCTCAATGTCAAATCCGTGCCGCTTTACGGGTGTGAAACGTGGAAGGTCACAAAAGACATCTCACGTCAGATCCAAGTCGTCGTCAACCGCTGTCTTCGTCGAATACTCGGCATTTACTGGCCTGAGACCATAACCAACGTAGAGCTGTTGGAGCAATGCCAGATCAAGCGTCGCAAATGGAGTTGGATTGGGCACAAGCTGCGAAGGGATTCTGATCATATACCGAAGCAAGCGCTGGATTGGCATCTCCGAGGCAAAAGAAAGCGTGGCCGTCCCCGTCAAATCTCGCGTCGCACCGTGTTGGCGGAAGCGATGAGCATCGGTATGACATAGAGCGAGGTGAAGCGTGAAGCTTGCTGTATTGTGGACGTCCTTTGCCCCATCCAGGGGACATAGTCCGTTAATTTAAGACTACATAAATATCGATCTAATGCACCTCTTCTGTGCTTTAAAATGTTATTTTTCTCGCAGGGATTGGTGCATATTTATGGATTTGTTTATATTATATGGACATACATCTACATAGCCATAATACTCTGCTACAACAGCTGCCTGATTAACTGTTTTCTTAAGTTTATATAGAGCAAAGGCGAATCTATTCAATTTTGTTTTAAGAATTGATGCATGTTGTGTCCAAGTCAGTTTAGAGTCAATTTTCAAGCCTAGAAATTTTATATGCTCCACTTCTTCAATTCTATTATCGCCAAAAGTTATATTATTGTCGGGTGTGTTCGAACTTTGTCAAAACTGTATAAGTTTTGTTTTATTTAAATTTAATTTTGAATTATTAAGTTCAAGCTAGTCAATAGATTGTTGCAAAGCGACTTTGATGTCACATTCATAGTTTATATTATTATAATTTTTTACAATTATCGTGCTGTCATCAGCAAAAAGAACCATAGGAAAAGCGACGTGTTTTGGAAAATAATTTAAGTAAGCTGAAAACGACGGGGGACCCAATAACCTGCCCTGTGGTATGCCAAAAGTGTTTATACGTTTTCCTAAAATATATTTAAGTTCTCTTTTTTCCTTTTTAGAAAGCCGTCTCATTGCCGTACAATGCGTTCTATTGTCTAAATAAGACTGTATAAGAGAAAGTGCATTGCCTCTTATTTCATTTGCATTGAGTTTCTGTAATAGTATATTATGATCAACTAGATCGAATGCTTTCGTCATGCCCATAAATATAGCGCTAATAAGAATTTTTTCATTAATATCTAGCCATATTTTTGGTTTTGTTTTTTCTGAAACACTCTTTCTGGTCCTTTACCAACATGTCGTGTTTTGTGAAGAAGGAATTCATATGGTGATAAATAGCCTTCTCAAATATTTTTGATATTACTGTTATTAGCTCAGTAGTTTGTAATATCAGTTTTGTCATGTTATTTAAATAGGGGTTTAA
This sequence comes from Orthosia cruda, assembly GCA_964057195.1. Classification (NCBI taxonomy): domain Eukaryota; kingdom Metazoa; phylum Arthropoda; class Insecta; order Lepidoptera; family Noctuidae; genus Orthosia; species Orthosia cruda. Next base: position 13,091,806 of record OZ059825.1, on the reverse strand, counting down.
TTATAGTTGGTTTTAGTTTATCAGGATAAATTCCAGAGCAGATACTAACATTAATGATGTGGCAAATGGGGCCAGATATCACATCGGAAAAAATAAATAATACTCTTGTTGAGATATCATCGTACCATACGCTAACATTATTTTGTAAATCCTGTATTATTCGATATACTGCATTAGGTGTATTCAAGCCAAGAATTTTCATTCACAACAAGTATTCGTGATCTCACAGCTCGCAGATCCTAGGCCTTCGAAAGTTATTCTACTTGATTCATAAAGTAATCGTTATTTATTTATTATTTATTTATTTAAAACTTCATGCAACATACAGATACATAGGCGGACTTAATGCCTGAGGCATTCTCTACCAGTCAACCAAGGGTGGTGGAGAGATAACATGGCAGGTGCATAAAAATTTAGAAATTAAATTGAATAACAATATATATATATATTGTAGTTAAAATAAACATACATATATATTTACTATAATAAATACCTTTATATATATATACATATATAAATTAATAGAAAGGAGATTGAGACGACTCTGCTAATGGTTCAGAAAATAATGTCGCAGCTTCCGCTTAAATGCATATTGACTGGTGGCCGTCCTGATATCGAGAGGAAGCGCATTCCAGAGAAGAATGGACTGAATATGAAAAGAAGAATGAATAAAATCAGAAGTATGAGAAGGACAAAGCAAGAGAAGATTGTTAGACGAACGCAGATTCCTAGCGTGTGAAGTACACAGATACTGAAAGTGAGAGATGAGATAAGAAGGAATTAAATGCGTTCTATTGCTGGTCTTAAATATTCTTCGACTTCTTATTTTTAAAACAGCCTCGCTCGACCGTAATATTTCTGTTAAAAACCTTGTAGTTTGAAGTGTTTTAATTTCAGAAGATTTCAATCCAAACAAAATATCGTAAAATTAAACAAATGGAAGTAATAAGTCACTGGTGTTTTTATTAGAAAATCGTTTTCAACGCTCATAAATATTAGTTTTATTTATAGTCTTCTGCTATTAACTTCCAAAATATTAGTCAGAATTCCTTAAGTAAATGTTACATCTCATGGTGGCATGTTTATTACATGTGTATAGAAGAATTTTGCGCACGGTACGTTGAATACATGTCTGTTGACGAGACCCGACGTATACGAACGAGAGTAGTGATACTTTTACGTTCAAAACCAATCTGCGCGGGCCACAGAATTCTCGTATCTATTCAAAAATACCGAGATAGAATGCTTTAGGTCTTGTTAGTTCTTTCATAAGCTAAGGAATGTAATTGTATTTATGTTTACATGTTCTAACAAAACACTCGACGAGATGTGAAACATGAACACACATTCGCCGAAAAATCCAACATGAATTATTTTTAGTTTCTTTTTACTTTTTCAACCTGTGAGAGAGTTTCAGCCTTTGTGAGATTTAATTGGATTTTTATGTTTAAAGTTCAAAAAGATTTATCTTGTTAATAAATCTGGTTGGAGAGTGAATAAATATATTTATCAAATTCTGTGAGTGACTGCAGTTTTAGCAGAGTTAGGTAATACAAAAGTTAAGGTTGTCAAAGAGTCGTTGACGTGTGAATCGACCCTTTCACGTGACTGATTTCCCCAGCTGGAGGCTTTAGAGTGAAGGGTGTAGGTTAACAGTCCATACAAACTAAAAGCCAGGAGATTTTAACCTCAGCTGCGTATTAGCGGTAATTTTATGCTGAAAACTATTTCAGAAGTTCATGCTTCAACATTGTTTTCAGTTAATCTTGCTCCAGTGCCTGGGTATATTCAGACTACGCCAAAAACTTTGCTTCTATTAACATACTAGAAGCGTGCTCCGGCTACGCACGGGTGCCATTTAAAGCCACCGGGTTTTTCGTTTCGGGATTTATAAAAAATCTCTTTCATGCAAAGCTACAATGACACGTACGATTGCGAACACAAAATAAAAAATGTTCAAAAAAAAATTCGTCTTCCGAAATGAAAATTATGTTTGCTCTTTTTAGTGTTTTGCATTGGAATTCGGTTTTTTTTTGAAAATGTTTTATTTTTCTTTTGGTATATTTGGTACTCCATCACAAAAACGTGAGCAAGTTCTATAATAAAGTACATAAAGGATTGACAAAATACCCATAATAATTCAATTTACACAATCGTGCTGTTAGTCGTTAAGGAGTTCGGTTGTATGTTCCATATCTTGAAAACTGCTGAACCGATTTTGATGAAACTTGTACTGTTTTAGGGAACATACCCCTATTAGTCTACTGAGATTTTCTATAGTGGCCACCTTCACCAACATTACGTTATATAAGGCGGCACACTATACCAGGCAACCCCTTACGAGGTGTCTGGGACCATCTTCGGTAGGTCACGCCTCCGAGAGCACTCGCCCCTGGTACTCAAGAGAAAATGTGAGTCGCATCGTGATTACTCACTACCATTTGTCCAGAATGGTACCGGAGCAATAAAGCCGCTCACCACACGCACCCCAGCACGCCAGCACTAGTGCAAGCACCGGCACCAGCGCAGTTGGTGCTAGCGGATTCAATCTCCGTTAAGGACGCCAGAGAAGCTGGCTCCCATTTCTCCAGAATGGTCCCGGAGCTGTAAGCACGCTCACCTCTCGAATACAAACCATCGCATCTACCCAATGCCTACAGCTGGGTTGCCTGAAAACTAATCCAACGGGTAGTCCTCTTCTTTCTATCCAGGAAAGTGCCGGAGATGCAGCTCGCTCACAGGAGCTCACTTGCTTGAGGGTTACTCACGAACCCCGCGTCTGACCACCAGGTGGCCCTTTGCCTTGGGCCGGTAACTTCAGATACTTATTGCGCGCGAGGAATGACGCTCGACCCACACATAGCCGAGCAGACAACATGCCACTCCTCTGCAACCACCACATAGACCACCGCGAGTCCAACCTCAATGTCAGGTCCCACCTTTGCGCTTGCAATGGTGGAGGGCCTACCTGACCCCGCGTACCCTGATCCAAACAGCCGGACCCGTAGTTCCAGCTGCGAAAGCCCCATCTGTCCGGGTCGTACAGATAGGGAACAGTACAAGTTAGGACAACTTAGGAGTTGCGAGATACCCAATGCAAACAAAAAAATCACGATCCGATTACTAGTTTTGGAAATATGCGCCGACAAAAATACATACATACACTTATGCAATTTTGCAAACACGTGTTTTAAGCCCAAATAGAGCCATATTTTAGCCCATATGTGAATTTTGTGCAATTTCAACAATATTACATACATACGTATCGAATTGATAACTTCCACATTAATAATTTTTGATCCTTTTCTTTTTAACCCCCGACGGAAAAAGAGGGGTATTATAAATTTGAGGTGTGTTGCTGTGTATCTGTGTATCTGTGTGTCTGTGTATCTGTGTGTCTGTCTGTGGCATCATAGCGCCTCAACGGATGAACCGATTTTGATTTAGTTTTTTTTGTTTGAAAGGTGATTGTATCGAGAGTGCCTAGCTATGTTTGAATAAAATCGGTTCAGTCGTTCAAAAGTTATGCGCATTTTACTGTTTAGATCGTGATGTTTTCGCAAGATAAATGTGGGGGTTTTTAAAATTTTGAAATTTTACTTGTTTAATTGATTATTACTTTTGTACTTAGAATTCTAAAGTATAAGTTGGTAGCTTTTTTATTTTCAATGGTTTTGCAATTAGGTAGGCACATTTTTCAGCCATCTTATGGCATTATATTGGCATAAAAAATATAACCAATAAAGTTAATAAGGTTGTTCCCTTATTATCGTTTATTATAGTACGTATACAACGAGCAAATTCGTTATAAAATTTCTTGTATCGTAGCCACCCCCAGGCAATATCCAGCTGGGGAAAATACACTGCGTTTTCTATTAATGATATTGTAAAAGGAACAACTGAAGTTATTAGAGCAGTACATGCTTGTCCAGAGCGATTTCGTCTTTTGACCTTTATGTTGCATTAGGTTTTACCTAACTACTTTTGTCAGCGACTTTGTACTCGTGTAAGTTGGCAATTATCCCATGGGAACGTACTCCCAGGATAAAAGTGTCCTAACCCTATGTCGTCGCCCAGGTTATGGCCTACGTATGTTCGAAATTTCATCCAAATTCGTGCAGCCGTTGAGGCAAGATTGATTTACAAACATCTAAACATTTTTTCACACGTACATATTAGTAAAATCAAATTTGAATAATAGAATAAAGTGAGAAATGAGTATATTAGAAAAAGTCTGAAAGTGGCGCCAGTGACAGAAACATTTAAAAGAAACCGTATGTCGTGGTACTGTCATGTGATGACGAGGGATGAAACGCATGCTACCCATAGAGTTATGAATATTTTATTTTATTTATTTATTTGGTTAACCAACAATTGTGTACACAATTCGTTTACAGTTTCTTTTTACCTTCATTTGTAAGTGTAACAATTAATTATAGGCTAACAACACATGCACACTTTGTGGTTATACATATTATTATAACGTATTATATTGTTTGACAGCATTGTTTTTGCTTAAAACTCAAGAAGTAATTTGACAACAGCAATTAATAATATAATTTTATAAAAGGTACTTATTATATAATCTCTGGTTAATGAGTAAATACGCATAACAAGTAAAATTTCAAAACAACATATACAATTAAAAGCATTGAATTAAAATTAAAACAATTGAAACTACATTAATATTTTATAAATAAAATCAAGCATAAATAAAATCAAATTATAATAATAAAAGCAAGTAATATAATTAAATTCTATTGGATTGGAAGATAAAATATCAAATTCATAATATCACATTCTTAATAAATAATACGTATCATATCATTAAATACTGGAATAGTGCTCTCTAATTATTTTGAAAAATTTGCTCAATTTGTCGTGGTGTATATCTATTAGATCACTGCAACTATTAAGCATTTTACACAGGCGTGGAACCGGAGAGTTTGCACCCAGAACCGTTCTGCGTGAAGGTGGGCGCAACGGCGTGATGGGATTTCGCGGATGTCGAGATGGGGCACGAAACTTTAACAGTATTATTAAAAAAACGAAATAAACCATGGTTTACCTGTACTATCAAGTCCAGGCTTAGCTGCAAACACATGATCTAAATTTGATCGTATTACAAAACTCAAAAAAATCGTGGTCTTCTTAGTACCGTAATTTGAACCATTCTATACATCAACCACAGATTAATACAAATATCATTCGTTCACCATAATATCATTCGCAACGTTCCGTATGCCCAGAAAAGAAAACGTTTTGAGAATATGATAAGGATTAAATGATGTTTAGGAGTGGTAAAATATTGAGATTTTGTTATTTTGCATGGACATAAACATTTGTTATTTATCGATTGAAGTTTTGTTTAGATTTAAGAAAATTACTTAAATTCGTATTAATTACTAATAATACATCTAAGTACGTGTAACGAAACGTAACATTCTCGCGCGTTATATGAAACCATAACATTAAACAAAACCCATCGCAAGCTGAACAAAGTTCATTAACCTTTGGAATTTTTAAGTTATCGAAGTCTCTAATAGAACAATTGCCTCTTTGTTAATAATATAATTATATAATAATAGATATATTGTGATGGACCAACAAAAAAAAAACGATCTGAGAATTGTAGTACCGAGGAAAAAGTAATATCCTCAGTATTAATTAAATCAACCATGTGAATATCCATTTTGGAGTAAAAACAATACAACACAATAAAAAAGATGCTTTAACCTAAAAGAGAAACTCTGACAGATACGACTTAGACCACCGTTAAACTAGGGGCCGCCGAGGTTTATCGTTAGACCATGATATGGTCTATGGTTTATCGCTAAACCATTGTTTGTAATATAATTTTTGTGTAAACCACAGTTTATAGAGATTTAAACCTGGTTTTTTAGTTAAACTGCTTTTTGTAATAAGACTGTAAAAGACTTAGTAGATTAGGGCAGTCGATTTTATTTCTTAGCAGTTTATAAAGAAACAATGCATCAATGATATCTCTTCGAGTTGATAACGAGTGCATCTTGAAGTATTTTAACGAGTGTTGTAGGATCTGTTTGCTTTTCCCTTTCTAAAAAGCAAGATGCCAAAAAACCGCTTTTGTACCCTCTTTAAATGTAACTTATGCGTGGCGTAGTGCGGTCTCCATGCAACACTGCAGTACTCCAAGACGCTTCTTACAAGACTATTGTATAGCATTATTTTAGAGCTAACCAGTTTGAAACCTTTTGTGTTTCTTTGTACGTACCCTAACATTTTAGAGGCCTTTTATATAATATAAATAATAATATAAATGTAGATGGATGGAGAGGGAGGGGAAGCCCAAAGAAAAGATGACGGGAGTGATGAAAACTTGTTGCACCGACCACAAGTAATATGGTATAAGGGCTGGATGATAATTACATATATTATTGGTAGGATGTATCGTTCGTAAGACGTGGTGTAACGTGAGATTGAAGAAGGAATACCCGTGGAATTGTATGGGTCCCATGAATCTGGTGTATAAAGGGATTTATTACATTGGTTCGGGACTCTTACCCCTCAATCCACTCCAATGGTTGACGCCTTACTGCTGTCCAATTGTGAGATTCTTTATCTGATGTTTTTAATTTATAAATTGTTGACGATATGTACGTATTTGAGAAGAAATATGAAAAGAAATAGTCATTTGTTTTGCAGTCGTAACTAAATTCTTAATTCTTTATTGTACACCAAAACAATACATTTACACAAAGTGAAATCAATATTCATGGGCAAAGGTTAGCTTCACTATAAAAATAGAATTTTCTTCCAGCAAACCTTTGAGTGATAGAGATCAAAATAAATACTATACTACCATTTAGTATCCGACCGAAACTGGTTTTTACGACCGAATCCGAAACTGAAACGGAATTTCGGCAACATTCTCAGTTTCGGCGAAACCGAAACTTCCTTACAAGGATCATGTTTTGAGGGAAAATATAAAATATTTTGTTTTATCTTAAAAAAAACTAACTGCACTACTTTTTTTTTTGCTCGTGGACGCGGTAAAATGTCTTGATCGCTTACTCGCTTGGATGGAATTTAACGCGCCGAACATGACCGTTTAAAGGGCGAGAACTCCCGAATGCAGTCTCGGTTTCGGTCGTAGTTTCGGCAGGTGTGCCGCCGAAACCGTACTTACTTTGTACTAATACCTACCTACATCGAAATATTTGTTAAACCAATTACCCATACCATATCATTCTAGTTTTTTTTATGATAAGCGCTAATTGAATTGTACCATATTGTGTTGTCTACCTAATGTTTCTTATCATATCTATATTTCAGATTAATTAACAAAAACAGCTTTACTAATGATATTTATGTATGTATAGTGTTATGTTTCACTGCTTAGTAAAATTTTAAATTTAATAAATGCAACCTTCACCTATAGATTAGGAAAATGAAGTGGGAAAATCTAGTATACTATAATATATTTAATATTTGAATGAGTATATATTATATACTGATTCTTAAAAATATAAGTTAATATAGAAGATTTTAATCTGTAATAAAAGTCAAAGTACTGACCAATTTACCTAAAAATTATGTAAATAGTCATAAGATTTAGTAAAAAAACATATTATTGAAAAGAAAAATAAATTGCTTTACTAATTTTTTTACGGCTTGTGACCAATAATTCCATTAAAATAATAAGTAGTTAAATGACCAATTAAGTTGATTGTTGAAAACCAGGTTTATAAATCAAAAATGTAAAAAAAAGATAAAATAAAAAAATATTATGCTGAGTGCAGGATAATCCGTTTTGTTCTAGGATAAAGCATGGCGAGTTCAAAGTGAATAAGCTCTCAGGAAAATAGTGCTTTCTTAAATTTGTCGGGTCTTATATAATTACTCAAAGGACTTAGTTGCAATATCTACCTACGAATAGAAGTGCAGGATATTGGTGTGAAACAATAGTAGTTTTTTCAAAAAAAACTGTTTTTAATTGTTCGCAAAGCAAACCTTGAAAGTAAAGTTATTTCCAGCGAATATCTCCAACCAGTGAATCTGTTAACGAGTTTCCGTAATTCCACAAACGTTAAATTGCCCATTAACTTGGTAATAATTGTTTCTGAATAGCTCATAGCTCTAGGAGCTATAAATTCATTAGATGCGTACAAGTCATGTTTGTCTGGAAGGCACGTGTTTGAGAAACAAGTGCGGTTTAAATTATTCGACTGGAGTGGGCAACGTTGACTGATAGTTTATAATATCAGCTTTAAAATAGGTATAACTTTTTTTTCTTTCTTGCCTCTAGTAATCCTCATGCATACTGCAATACCGCGGGGAGATAGTGCAGTTATATGAGACTCCAACCCACTAAAACTTCACGGTGTCCTCCTGTGCCGCTTATGGCGGGAACACGGACACGCGTGAGTACTCACCGCGAACTTGCCGCGGCTGTGTGTGGCCGGACCCTGCTCTGGAGAATACCCTCCTTCACCGGCGCACCAGAAGCCAGAACACACTGTACGCCGTGACCACCCCAGGGGGCACATGGGTGCCAGACGACCCCGTGTATGGGATTGTATTTTTTACCTAAAAATATATCTTTATATTAATCTATTTAAACGCTCAGTAACTTTAAAATAAAAGTTTGTTCAAAGGAATATTTTTGTTGAAGAAAAATCTGAAAAGCCTTCTAAGAAACAATTCAATATTTAACGCACTAGGAATTTCTGCGAAACAATGTTTCAAAAACTTTATGAAGGGCTAACTAGAGATGGTTTTTTCGGCTACAATTCTGTATTCGGCCCATTTGGCTGTTTTTTTACTATTCGGTATTCGACCGAATATTGTAAACCATTCGGCCGAATATTGAATACCACGCAAAAAAAATATTTTTGCAAAAAAAATCAGCACATAAAATACTTAAAAGTGTCAGGTGTAAGTTATGATTATGAATAATGTAAACATTTTTTTTCAGAATTTGTCGATAGTAATCGATTGCGCTTTTCCTCATAAATTATGCCTGCTTCAGAAAATAGCTACTCACTATATACCTACACTGCTACCGGGAGAAGATAAATAAATCTTAGCAAATTCTGTTAGGCTTGGATACTGTTTTGCGTTTGCTGACCACCACTTGTAAGGGGCAGATTGGAACCTGTCACCCGCAAACTGTACTAAGTTTCGCCGAATGTTCGGTATTCGGCTAAATCACTATTTTTGGCATCCCTAGTGCTACCTCTCCAACATTCCTAATATTTTTCTTTACAAAATGTTATCTCCTTTTAATTTCATAAAGAAATCATAATATATATTTAATAACGAAATTAATTTCATTTTTTGGCTGGGTAAGATACCTTACTACTTAGGTTACCTTGCTATCTACTATCCGCTATGCATGATAATTTTTCTTTGTGAAATTCGTAGCATTAAAAATAATTAATCGTTCAGTCCTTGACATTCGCAGCTTGCTATCGTTTTTTTTTCTACTAATTTTTTTTTATCATACAAATATTTAGCGTACTCTTTGCATTTCCAAAACCAATTTCACATGACAACATGACATTGGTTGGGTGGGTGGGTGTCAACCCAATCCTATCAAGATCGGATACTCTACACTCGAAGTTTTAGACGATTATGTCTACCTGGACAAACGATCCAGTTAGGTTGGTCACCTTTTTTTTAGCCTGGAGGAATGCTTATACGTACTGCGCCTCCACAGGGGAGATAGCGCATTTATGTGGGACTCCAACCCACTAAAACTCCACGGTGTCCTCCTGTGACGCTTATGGCTGTCCATCATCGGATCCTCTTCTAGGGTTGAGTACCCCCCATCACCGGCGCACCCGAACACATAGTATGCCATGACCAACCCAGGGACCAATCCAGCTTATGGGCGCCAAACGACCCCGTTTATGGTACCCTTGGTCCCCCTGTCAAGGGTCAGGTCAGTGGCCCCGCCGCAGTGACCATTTTACGGGGATATGGACCTCCTCTGCGGCCACTCTGCGTCCACCATCACACGGTGGCGACTCCGTAAAGTCCGCGGAAGGTAGGGAGAGCGGCGCACCGCAATACCGGCACTCTTATCCTGCCGTGGCCTCCAACCCTCAGCCGCGATATCGTATAGGAGGCCCTGGGAAGCTCCATACGACATCGCGGCCCGCCTCAGTTGCGATTTTGCATCTGTTACTAAGCAGCACCGCAACCTACTTGTTGGCCGCTACTTCAGCGGCTTAAACAGCAAAAGCCCTGATGAGCGGCCTCTCCTCGGGTTCTTCTTCACTTCACCGTGGGTGTCCAAGCCACGGCTTCTGAGCCCTCCCACCTCGTCAATGCGAGAACCCAACGGGAGTCTAACTTCGGCTGGGCAGCGTTCAGGAAACTGCGTGGTATCTTCTCGTCAACTTACCGCAATGTCTTGGGACGAAAGTCCACAAGTGTGTGTTGCTAGTGATTACATACGGAACCGAAATGTGGTCGCTCACAATGGGCCTCATCAGAATGCTTAAAGTAACCCAAAGAGAAATGGAGAGGGCTATGCTCGGCGTTTCCTTGCACAATCCGCAAGAGAACTAGGATTACCGACATAGCCTACATTGCTCGCAGAACGGGTTGCCGATGGAGCTGAAAAGTTCTGGAGCGGCGACCGCGAACCTTAAGATGGCGCGAATCAGTAATTGGACCGATGACCTGGACCGGGAACTGCTGGATGCGAGACGCACGGAACCGGTCAATGTGGCGGCGTTTAGGGGAGGACTATGTCCAACAGTGGACGTCTTTCGGCTCAAATGATGATGATGATGATGAATAAGTCTTATAGCAATAGCAAATTGCTACACTGTATATATCTGTTTGTATTCGATGTTTGGCGTCTTACAAACTAGTGGTTTACCTGGTATCTAAGTGGTTAACACTGCTTATGTACATTTGCAATACTAGAGGCATGACATGTAAATACTAAAATCTTATAAGGAACTTTCAAACCAGAACACAGCATCTCTGTTTAGCAACAGAAAAGACATGATACAACCGCGTCGAAATATACATACCCGGACAGCTTCTTAATAATAAGTTAATTCTAAATAAGTAGCTACGTACTGCTACTGTAATATATTTATGAAAACAGTTTAAGTTAACATCACTTGAACAAATAAAACAGTAAGGTCGGTACAGCGTGAACCCGCAATACCCGACACCCATCAATAAGGTTGCCACCTCACCGCTATCCGAGAGAGAATCCCGAAGAAACCTTCTAATTGAACTTGCTTAATTGAAATAGAGCTAAGAGCGGCAATGTGGCGCTGTCTCCTTTATCGTCCATAAAACAGACGACTTTTTAAATTAAATTATTTAGGTGTGGCACTGCGAGAAGGCCTTATTAGTAGAGTTTATAAGACAAATCATTTCATATATCACTGTCAGTATGCGTGTGACTAGGTATATAAGATCCAAGAAAACATTAGTTAACGTGCCAGTGCAATGCCGATGAAAATTAACCGATAATAACCCAAAATCATTTATAATATGCCTTGCTAGTTAATCCCACAACCCAGTGATTTTAATCTACACGATTATCTTGATTTACTAATCTCGTCAATCGCTTATCTTTCAAGGAATAGGATTGCCGAAGAAATTAATTGAAAAAGGGACACACCCACTCCGTGTAGGGGCGGGGGTGAATCAGCGCCATTAAAAGTATTTTTCACGCTCCATCTTGACACTATATATATATATATATATGCATGTATATTGCACAGTTTGATAAGAGTAACGGAATAAATACGCCACTAGGACACGTAATGGCAGAACTTTTGTCTAAGTTGAGGAAATGTTGGTGTTACTATGCAAATACGACATGTAAGTATAATGGAGTGATGACCGCGAGGCTTCAGTTAGCATCCAGTGTAAATGCGCATACGTAATGGATACTGTAACACAGATAGGCATTGGTCTACTCCATCTCCCTAGAGTTCAAACTGCGAAAAGCCTGATTTCCCCGAGGACTGCGGTGATCTTGACGGTTGAAGATAATCGCCATATCGAAGATAATAAACTGGAAGTTTACCCGAAAAGATAACTAACCCCATCATGTGCGACGAGCCAAAATCTTGGAATACCATGGGTATTAAACAACGACGAATTCGTCTCGATGAGAAAACTTAAACAATGCGTGTCGAAGTGCGAGCATTTGGAAAATGTAAAGTCACGCTCGTGTGATGCTCGAGAAATAACGAGATGAAACCACGTACGTTTGAAACGTCACATGTCGCCGGAATTGGAAACAAACGTCTAATAGTTACGTGATCACGTCGATATACACCCAGGACGTGAAACAGATACAATGAGAGGTGGAGTGAAAGAAGGCCGAAGGGATAATAAGACTACTTAACTCAATAAATAGGACACGGTCTCTGAACTTTTTTTTTTTTTAATGTCTTTACGTAAAATTAAATGGCAATGCGAAGAGTATAAAAACCCTAAATATAAAAAAAAACAGTAGATAAAAAAACGATAGCAAGCTGCGAATGTCAATTTTTAATGCTACCACAAATTACACAAGGAAAAATTATCATGCACAGCAGATAATAAGTAGCAAGGTAACCTAAGTAGTAAGGTATCTTACTCAGCTTAAAAACGAGATAAATAAAGATGTAACATTTTGTAGAAAAATATTAGGAATGTTGGAGAGATAGCACAAGGGATGTTACGATTAGTGTTTTAGCCGAATACCGAACATTCGGCTAAACTTAGTACATTTCGCGGGTGGTCAGCAAATATTATCTAAGTCTAGCAGAATTTGCAAAGATTTATTAATCTTCTCCCGGTAGCAGTGCAAATATATAGTGAGCGGCTATTTTCTAAAGCAGGCCTAATTTATGAGATAATTTAAAGCGCAATCGTTTGCTATCAACAAATTCTGAAAAAAATGTTTTCATTATTCATAACTTACCTTAACTCCACTTAATGACACATTTTAAGTATTAAATGTACTGCTATTAGTCGTTTGTTTCCAATTCTAACGACATGTGACATTTCAAACGTACGCGGTTTCATCTCGTTATTTCTCAAGCATCACACGAGCGTGACTATACATTTTCCAAATGCTCGCACTTCGACACGCATTGCCTAAGTTTTCTCATCGAGACGAATTCGTCATTGTTTAATACCCATTGTATTTCAGGATATGTGGTAGTAGCATCTGTTGTCTTTTCGGGTAAACGGCCAGTTTATCCTCTTCGATATGGCGAGTATCTGCAACTGTAAGTTGATCACCGCAATCCTCGGGGAAATCAGGCTTTTCGTAGTTTGAACTCTAGGGAAGATGGAGTCGACGAATGCCTGTCTGTGTTACAGTATACATTACGTATGCGCATTTACTCTGGATGCTAACTGAAGCCACGCGGTCATCACTGCATTATACTTTCGTGTCGTATTTGCATAGTAACAGCAACATTTCCTCAACTCAGCTTTTCTTGCTTGCTATCAAAACTTCTGGCATTACGTGACCTACCATTATTCCGCAAATTTATTCCGTTCTTCCAAACAAACTGTACAATATACATGCATACAGTATAAGTGTCAAGATGGCGCGTGAAAATGTTTTTAATGGGGAATTTTTAACTGCACCTCTATTTAGAAATTTAAGCAAACAAAATTTCTCCACTAATAACCTACTGCATATCAAATAAATGACTGTACTACAAATTATTTACGTAAAACAAAAATACTGATTTGCACACAAATTATTCAATATTACAACGGAATTTCCAAAATTATTTTCTATAACTACATAATAAAAAAAATTAATTAGTCCAAGAGCGAGCGAAGCGAGCTCGGGAGTTTAGGTCACCCCGACACGGATAGGTTAGGTTTGAAGGTGATGACGGGAGCTGAAGTGAGCGAGCAAAGCGAGCGAACTCAGCCTCCGTCATCTCCTTCATGTTAGGTTACTTTAGTCCCTGCAGACAGAAAAAGGAGCCCCGCGCAGCGGGGCTCCGTCGACTTTGTTGCTTCAATAGTAATCGTAAAAACTATAACCATGGATATCTCCATAACCATGGGGTTCCGTGGGGTGGGGATGGTACAGTGGGGTTACCACTCAGTGTGCTAGTGTTTAGTGCATATTAAGTAAGCACTTGATTATTTTTTTGTGTACTTAATTATGTAAAGATGTCTGGTTAAATTGAGTTTCATTTAAGATAAACGATGCTCCTAAAAGTAAATTAGGTTATTGTTTTTCTTTAAAAATTTGAATATGTTTGTTGAACTAAGGAATTGTTAGATATACTATTTTGATAATAGTTATTCGTTCAGTAAAATAGTTCTGCAAATACCATTAAACTGTATATTTAATTTGTTTTTTTTAGTATGCTTAATTTGTGTGCAAGTCAGTATTTTTGGTTTAACTTTGAAATATTTTGTTCGAAAAAAGGGAATATACAGATATCGATTTAATTACATGCCGTTTTTAATGTCACTGATTCACCCCCGCCCCTACACGGAGAGGGTGTGCCTCTTTTTTCAATTAATTTCTTCGGCAATCCTATTCTCTGTAAGGTAAGCGATTGATGAGATTAGTTAATCAGGATAAACGTGTAGATTATCCTGATGATTTTGGGATGTTATGAGTTAATTTGCATCGTCATTGCACTGCCACATTTTCTACTGTTTGTTGTGGATCTTATTCTTATCGGATTGTTGGCGCGATATAAAAAATCATAAATCGTTACACTGCTGTACTGACTGTAGCACGCGTACATATAATTGCTACACATTACGCACTGACCGTCTGTCGAGCACATCCGCATGCGTGCTTACAGCGCGCTTTGAAAACAAATGAACGCGTTCAGTGCTGCACCAATCGGTGGACCAACCTCACGGATGCGTCAGGAGAGCACTGAATGGTACGCACTGGTGGTCAGTCAATCTCTGTAACCGGCCTGAAAGATTTCAAATAAATCATTTATCGACAGGCGCTACTTTGCCCGCTCTTTTGAGGCGTCATTTATTTCCTCGTAAACTTTTGTTCTGCAAAGAAATTATACAGATTTGCATTCGTACGGAGGGCTTCTGAAAAGAAAGCTGTGACAAAGGTATCCGAGATAATTTCGTTTGCTGTTTCTAAAACAAAGGGCGAGGCCTGTTGTACAAAATTATCCATTAGGCTTCGGTCGATATCTTGTTTGAGTTTATCGTGTTATCTGTTAAGCGCACGGCAATACATAAGTGCCAAGAGAGACCTCGTATGCCTAACTTGTCTACATATAGAGGGCTCCTGTGTAAATTTGGGGTATCTATCGTTACAAAACATGTATTAGTGTTCTTCTATACGAGTTAAAAAAAGCTTTAGTAGAAGCTCAAAACAAAATGCCCGGGTAAAAAGTGCTTTGAGCTATATTTTATCGAATGAATCGTCATTCGATAAAATATAGCAAGCAAAGATTTCATGAAAAAAATATGTACGTAGTCGGTCCTTCCAGTCTCTTCCTTTTAGTTGGTACACAAGCTCTATTTTTCAGGTCTCTATTTTCTTTTATGTATTTGGTGTTAGTATGTAGAAACCTACAGATTACCTACAGTGATTCGATTTCACGAGAATTCGCAGTGGTGATGTACTCCATTAATCCACTCCAATCAATCAATGTTTGCATATCCTAAATGAACTCGCCACTCAATTAAAACGGTGCAACGGATGCGGCCTCTCTCACAGAGAGGAGGCCTGTGTCCCAGCAGTTGAATTAATGATGGTGATAAACGATCGCAGTTAGGTGCTTTCACTAAAGTATACTGAAACTGAACATTGTACCTTATGACACTTTAATAACACCCATTTGTGTTTGTATAAAGAGGAAATGGGACACGGAAAATGTTGTTCTATGAGCAACACATTCTTAAGAAAATATTAAAAAATAGTGACGGTAGACTTTACAGTAATTCTGGGTGCCATTGAGAACAAAATAATTTGTTTTCTTTACGTTGCAAGGTAGGTGCAAGTCGGATAAGTAAAAGGTAATTGGAAAAAAAATTACTACTAATTACTACTTAATAATACTAATAACTTATACTAATAATAGAAATAATTAATGGTAATACTGTTTATTATTACTTTGTATTAAAATAGTAAGTATGGAGTTTCTTGTCCGTTCTTCTTTCTCCATAACAAGCAACTTTTTCGAATGGACGGTAGAATCAATTATTAATAACATTACATTTATATTTTTGACGTTCAAAAGTGCCGCTTAGTGGCCTAGTTGAAATAAAGATTTCTATTATTTGCATTGAACAGGTACCTACACATTTAACGTAGGTAATAGTTGGTCAAATCATTCGACAAAAATGCTTTCCACTCTATATTTGAAAAAATCCCGACATTTTTCGGAGAAAGTAACGCCATTCAGCTTGTTTAAAGTGTTTCCGTGCATTTTTATCTATATCAATAGTTTACTTGAAAAGATCTTTACATAAAGTTCGCAGACAACACGAATTTGCTGTTCTAAGAATGTACGATATTAAAATTGTGTTATATGACTAGTTCTTTGTTCTATAAAAAGGCTTTGTGATAAGTAGGTACGTGTGTCTGATGATTGGTGCTTAAGTGTGCAACTGTTTGATGTTTAAGAAACCTTCACCTGTGATCGGCAAAACGTTTGTAGTAAATCAATCTTGAGTATTGTTACTTATTCTCCAAAATAGGGAAAATATCGTTGAACGCGCTCTCGAACAATTTTAATGTCAGCTTGACATACTCGTATATTCTGATAAGAACATGTAGAACTCCATTAAAATACCACAATAACGTCCCTTTCACATAATACCTATTTGCTGTCAAAAGTATCCTCTAAAGGGGATTCAAGCTATCAATACAAGATATACACTCTCGGCGGTGTTGTGAAATTGACACTTATCGATGTCCAATTTTATTTCCCGTTTTCCTCTCTTGTACGACTTGAAACGATTTCGTGTACATTCAAACACTATTTATTGGATGTTTGTTGGAATGGAACAATCTAGGCAAAAATATCAACCTTTTAGGTAAAATATAATCGAGTCTTTGCATATCGCATATTTGTGTAAAGTTTATGTATAGTGTCTACGTTTGAAGTTGTCCTTTTGAGAATATCCGAATGTGTTAAAAACTTTATATTCCTGGAACGTATGAAATCTTATTATAGGTTGACTAATAAGCGACATTCCGTAGAAGTCCACTACCCTAACGAAGTTTCTAAACGGTTGATCTGCCGTGGCTCATCTTTGTTAGAGCTAAAATAAGCAATAGCGTAATATGTCTACTATACTCTCTTTGATGAAGCTTTCACTCCTTGTCCCTATAAAATTTAAAGGAACCAAATATGAATGGTGTTGTATCTTAAGCTAGCTTCTGCACACGGCTTCGCTCACGTAAAAAGTGTTTTATAATCCCAAGTGAATACAAACTATCCGATGTCCTTCCTAGGGTCTCAAACTACCGCCTGACGCAGGTCCTCACTGGACACGGCTGTTTCGGGAGGTTCCTGTTCAGGATAAGGCGGGAGGAAACGCCCGGGTGTCACCATTGTGAGGATCGCCCGGAGGACACGGTAGAACACACGGTGGCGGTCTGCCTAGCTTGGGCGGAGCAACGCCGTGTCCTCGTGGAGGCGATCGGCGGTGGCGACCTCTCGCGTCCGGCCCTGGTCCAGACCATGGTACGGAGCGAGAGGGCATGGGAAGCTGTCGCCTCCTAGATCTAAACAGCGATTAACTCAAAAAAACACTTTTTTCAGAAAAGATGAAAAACTGATTACGGTCTCCCTGTGCACTGCAGGAGTTTGCTGTTTTCAGCAATACTTTTAAATGCAGATAGAACAATGATATTATAAGAGTCTTGTGGTTTAATCGCATATAAGGGCTGAAAATTGAAATTTTGTAGTTATTGCCGTATTGCATAACAATGTTTGTATATATTTTTTGATATTTTGAGTTGAACCTGTGTTGCTGAATTTAGTTTTTAGTTGGCTCTCTTTTGAAGATTCGATATTAATTTAAATTTAACATCATTTTGAATTATTTTATAACAATTCAACTCATAGACGGGTTTGTGACCAACAGTAGGAGTATATTGGTTGATAAACTGTCAAGAAAACACAGAATTAAGTACTCAAATGAAACATTTTTATTTATTCATCATTACTAAGATAATTTTAACGAATAACAGTCTCGTAATTATGTAAATAGTTCGAATAAAATTATCTTATAAAACAGTAACACGACATAAACAAAATACTTATTGAAACCTTTCATGGAAAACATTTCAAAATGCACATCTAAAATCACATTTGGCTTATATTTAAGTACGACACTTCTCTATCCTTGTGTACTATGAGTAATTGAGCATGATAATTAGGTATACATAAAGATATTCTTAATTTCTTACTTTTAATTTTTTTATTGCAATGTATAAACAAAAAAAACTTACATGAGTATGCTGAACATAACAAAGTGTCGGTAAGTGCATACTGACTTAACTACAAAATATAAACAACTTTATATTTAGCATAATCTTAAAAACTAATAATGGCAATTTGAGATCACATTGAAAATCACAATCACTTAATCGTAAAACTATGTATTAGATAATAACTAAACAATTTTGGTTTTTTTATAATCTTGAAACTCAAATGTCAATTGTCATTATCGCCCAAAACATCTTTATAATAAACATCATAATAGGATTTTGGAATGACGTTCTTATCAATCAATTCTTGTATGTCTCTTTTTTTTGAACCAGACAATGCAATCTTTTCAGTGTATGCACGTGTTAAACCGACTGAAAATAAAGATTGATCTATGGCAGTTCCGGATCCTCTTAGGCGGAGATTTCTCTTTCGCACACAAACTTTTCTATACATTTCCTCGGTAAATGATGTTTTGTAGAAAAAAGTTTCAGGGTGTTCTTTTTCAACCCTGAGAACCTTAATCTCATGCCACTTGACTTGGTTTCTCTCCTCGTCTATATTGAAATTTGTGCCCCACGATTCTTGTAAAGCCTTGACGTCGTAAAACTTGTCATGCGTCATTTCCACGACTGTGTAAGGTTTGCCCGTCTTTTTTGCTGTACCAATCAAAGTTTTATATTGCTCTGGTATATAGATGGGGCCCGACTGCAAGTATCTTTTAATTTGCTTTTCTATGACACTATGAACATTGTCACCTTCATTTTGAGAGTGTCCACGTATTAAAAACTTGTGAGTAATTGTCTTGACTCTTAACTTGTTTACAGCGTAGGCGTAGACAGACAGCAAAAACTTATTTTTTTGTTGACCGCCACAATTGTCCGAGTAGAAAATTATGTCAATTTCTTTATTAGGATATTGGTCAACCTGAGCTTTAACGTAGTCGAGTATACAGCTGCCAATTTCTACAGGTCCTCTCTTTCCTTGGGTTTCATCCCAAAAGAAGCACACCACTTCTTTTACCTTTAAATCGCTGATGGTAAAATTGAGGCAGTTGATTCTGGATTTATAAAAAAATAGGGATATTTGTCCCTTTGGAATCTGCAATACTGCCTGCAAGTCGTAAACTGCTACGATAGTACCATCGGTCTTATTTTTGTCATTTTCTTTTTCAGATCTTGCCAAAGATTTTTCTTTCTGATGCTGTTCATATTCTTGGCTTAACTTGCGTTTTTCTTCTACGTCTGAGTTCTTGTACCTTTCGCACAGATCACACTGATCTTTTTTCGGTACGAAAAAAGAAATGTTGAATTCGGTGTTGAATATTCTGTTGAATGTGGAAGACGTAGCAAAAGTTAAACCATCTTTTTCACGCAGTTGTTTATAATCTCTGTATATATCGGCCAATGATTTGTCACTTGGAATAAACTCCCTAGTCGTTTGAGCTCTCAAATAGTGAGATTCAATCCTTGGAATAGAATTTATAAAATCTATAACGCTCTGTTTAATTTGTGGATCAATAGTTGGTTGATTGCCGTGTTTTCCTCTCAAATCAGCTTGTATGACTCCTGATTCCGACTTCTTCGAAAGTGCTGTTTGTATCGCTTTATTACTCAAGTCAAGAGTGGATTTGAAAAACGGTTTGCATACCCTAATTTTGGATCCATCAACCTCAAAATAAAAGGCGGTATTAAGAGCTCTAAAATCTTGTGTGCTTGAGTATCGATATTTGGGCTTTATTTTTTGGGAGTGTCGCACTACAAATTCTCTCTGCCTTTCAAGATTGCCAAGTCCCCAAAATGCATCAAAAATCTGCAGCCTTGTTATTGCATCGATCTTGTCTTTACATTTCAGTCGACATTTTTCTCCACTGGGGGGTCCAACTTTTCTCTCTGGCATTTGCATCTTCGATTTGGACAAAGACTGGTACGCTTTACCAGAATTTCTCAGCACTTTTGCAACTTTCGATTTCCACATCGTTGGTTTACGTACTCTCTTTTTACCCTTTTTTTCTTCTATCTCGCGCTCTTGCGCATTAATTTCAGCAACCACAGCATCTTGAGGTTGATGTTGAACATTTGCACTATTATCTTCGGAGTCCGACGAGCTACTAGAAGTTGATGAACTCTCAGTGCTGCTACTGCTGGTGCTCGACGAAGACGATGAACTAGAAGGCACAACCTTAGCTGGAGTCTTACTTTTATGAGTTAATCGGAAATTGGGATCCTCATCTGAGTTGTCAAAGTCACTTTCGTCACTTCGGATTGGTGAAATGTAATAATTTGATGTACCAGGCTGTTGTTGTTTAGACGTGCTCGGAATAGATTTATCAACCACGGATATGGGGGCATGAGGTTCTGTAGATGAGTCTTCATCGCTTAATGACATTTTGTGGTTATTTCCTATTTGTGGTCTGTTTATAAGTACCATCTCCTTCTGTGGTATTTGTTCAAACTCCTGTTCTATTGGAGTAGTATCTGGTTGCGTATTTTCATATTGAGTCAGTATGCTAGGGCTGATGTTTTCTTTGTCCCTTTCTTCAACCATATTTACTAAAAATCGTCCACGATTCATTCTTTTTCTGAAATACAAAATGTAAATATCACTAACTGAAAGATAATAAGCCATCGGTGAAACGTGTTCGATTTCATGAGCTTCAATGTAATGAAACTTGATGTGGCGTACCGGAGTCCATCTAAACAGCTCTAACTTAAAAACTGTTCTGTAAAAACACAATAAGCTGTGTAGTTCTAGGACGAAAATAAACTAGAATTAAGATGGAAAAACTGCAATCGCCACTAGCAAAAAAGTTCAATTTCATTTGTTTTTTAAAGAATTATAAGAGTTTAAACAATGAGTCAACAAAACAGACTCAACTAAAAATTCAAAATTTTTTCTTCAACACGGTAACAAGTCTAAATAAAAACAGAAACTTTACTCACCTCACCATCAACACTGGTTCAACACAAAATGTTACTTTAATTTACTCAGCACTAACTACACAAAACGGCGACAACTCGAAATAAAGTTATTACAATGTCGTGGTTAACTCAACAACACGGAATCAACTCAAAATGACTCTAATTTGTTTACGACAGATACGTGCATTCTGCATGACATTCTGGCTGCAACTAGCGATGTCCCTGTTTTGGTGGGGGAGGAGCGCGGCTCGCTCGTTCAACAAAAAGGGCTTTCGGCGCTATCTAGCGTTGAGTACTGGAACTATTTTTGAATCTGTTTTGTTGGCCGCTAGGTAGTGAGTTAAGGAATTCGATGGTATGCATACCTCAAAAATTGAGATTTTTGAGTTAGCTCTCTTTAGATCTAGGTGTGCGAATATAATACATATCATATCATTAAATACTGGAATAGTGTTCTCTATTTTGCAAAATTTGCTCAATTTGTCGTGGTTTATATCTATAAGATCACTGCAACTATTAAGCATTTTACACAGGCGTGGAATCGGAGAGTTTGCACCCAGAACCGTTCTGCGTGAAGGTGGGTGCAACGGAGTGATGGGATTTCGCGGATATCGAGATGGGGCACGAAACTTGAAAAGACTTAGTAGATTAGGGCAGTCGATTTTATTTCTTAGAAGTTTATAAAGAAACAGTGCATCAATGATATCTCTTCGAGTTGATAACGAGTGCATCTTGAAGTATGTTAACGAGTGTTGTAGGAAGGCAGCTGTTTGCTTTTCCCTTTCGAAAAAGCAAGATGTCAAAGAAAGCGCTTTTGTACCCTCTTTAAATGTAACTTATGCGTGGCGTAGTGCGGTCTCCATACAACACTGTAGTACTCCAAGACGCTTCGTACAAGACTATTGAATAGCATTATTTTAGAGCTAACCAGTTTGAAACCTTTTGTGTTTCTTTGTACGTACCATAACATTTTAGAGGCCTTTTATATAATATAAATAATAGTATAAATGTAGATGGATGGAGAGGGAGGGGAAGCACAAAGAAAAGATGACGGGAGTGGTGAAAACTTGTTGCACCGACCACAAGTAATATGGTATAAGGGCTGGAAGATAATTACATATATTATTGGTAGGATGTATCGTTCGTAAGACGTGGTGTAACGTGAGATTGAAGAAGGAATACCCGTGGAATTGTATGGGTCCCATGAATATGGTGTATAAAGGGATTTATTACATTGGTTCGGGGCTCTTACCCTCAATCCACTCCAATGGATGACGCCTTACTGCTGTCCAATTGTGAGATTCTTTATCTGATGTTTTTAATTTATAAATTGTTGACGATAGGTACCTATTTGAGAAGAAATATGAAAAGAAATAGTCATTTGTTTTGCAGTTGTAACTAAATTCTTAATTCTTTATTGTACACCAAAACAATACATTTACACAAAGTGAAATCAATATTCATGGGCAAAGGTGAGCTTCACTCCAAAATAGAATTTTCTTCCAGCAAACCTTTGAGTGATAGAGATCATAATAATTACTATACTACCACTACTTACTACCATTTAGTATCCGACCGAAACTGGTTTTTACGACCGAAACCGAAACCGAATTGGAATTTCGGCAACCTTCTCAGTTTCGGCAAAACCGTATCTTCCTTACAAGGATCATGTTTTGAGGGAAAATATAAAATATATTGTTTTATCTTAAAAAAAACTAACTGCACTACTTTTTTTTTTTGCTCGTGGACGCGGTAAAATGTCTTGATCGCTTACTCGCTTGGATGGAATTTAACACGCCGAACATGACCGTTTAAAGGGCGAGAAATCCCGAATGCAGTCTCGGTTTCGGTCGTAGTTTCGGCAGGTGTGCCGCCGAAACCGTACTTACTTTGTGCTAATACCTACCTACATCGAAATATTTGTTAAACCAATTACCCATACCATATCATTCTAGTTTTTTTTATGATAAGCGCTAATTGAATTGTACCATATTGTGTTGTCTACCTAATGTTTCTTATCATATTTATATTTCAGATTAATTAACAAAAACAGCTTTACTAATGATATTTATGTATGTATAGTGTTATGTTTCACTGTTTAGTAAAATTTTAAATTTAATAATTGCAACCTTCATCTATAGATTAGGAAAATAAAGTGGGAAAATCTAGTATACTATAATATATTTAATATTTGAATGAGTATATATTATATACTGATTCTTAAAAATATAAGTTAATATAGAAGATTTTAATCTGTAATAAAAGTCAAAGTACTGACCAATTTACCTAAAAAATATGTAAATAGTCATAAGATTTAGTAAAAAAACATATTATTGAAAAGAAAAATAAATTGCTTTACTAATTTTTTCACGGCTTGTGACCAATAATTTCATTAAAATAATAAGTAGTTAAATGACCAATTAAGTTGATTGTTGAAAACCAGGTTTATAAATCAAAAATGTAAAAATAGATAAAATAAAAAAATATTAAGCTGAGTGCAGGATAATCTGTTTTGTTCTAGGATAAAGCATGGCGAGTTCAAAGTGAATAAGCTCTCAGGAAAATAGTGCTTTCTTAAATTTGTCGGGTCTTATAGAATTACTCAAAGGACTTAGTTGCAATATCTACCTACGAATAGAAGTGCTGGATATTGGTGTGAAACAATAGTAGTTTTTTCAAAAAATAGTTAACTGTTTTTAATTGTTCGCAAAGCAAACCATGGAAGTAAAGTTATTTCCTGCGAATATCTCCAATCAGTGAATCTGTTTACGGGTTTCAGTAATTCCACAAACGTTAAATTGCCCAGTAACTTGGAAATAATGGTTTCTGAATAGCTCATAGCTCCTAGGCTATAAACTCATTAGTTGCGTACAAGTCATGTTTGTCTGGAAGGCGCGTGTTTGAGAAACAAGTGCGGTTTAAATTATTCGACTGGAGTGGGTCACGTTGACTGATAGTTTATAATATCAGCTTTAAAAATAGGTATATTTTTTGTTTCCTTATTTGCCTCTAGAAATGCTCATGCATACTGCACTACCGCGGGGAGATAGTGCAGTTATGTGGGACTCCAACCCACTAAAACTTTACGGTGTCCTTCTGTGCCGCTTATGGCGAGAACACGGACACGCGTGAGCACTCACCGCGAACTCGCCGCGGCTGTCCGTGACCGGACCCTGCTCTGGAGAATACTCCCCTTCACCGGCGCACCAGAAGCCAGAACACACTGTACGCCGTGACCACCCCAGGGGGCACATGGGTGCCAGACGACCCCGTGTATGTGATTGTATTTTTGTCCTAAAAATATATCTTTATATTAATCTATTTAAACGCTCAGTAACTTTAAAATAAAAGTTTGTTCAAAGGAATATTTTTGTTGAAGAAAAATCTGAAAAGCCTTCTAAGAAACAATTCAATATTTAACGCTCTAGGAATTTCTACGAAACAATGTTTTAAAAACTTTATGAAGGGCTAACTAGAGATGGTTTTTCGGCTACAATTCAATTCGGCTGCTTTTTTACTATTCGGTATTCGACTGAATATTTTAAACCATTCGGCCGAATATTGAATACCACAGAAAAAAATATATTTTAGCAAAAAAATCAGCACATAAAATACTTAAAATGTGTCAGGTGTAAATTATGATTATGAATAATGTAAACATTTTTTTCAGAATTTGTTGATAGCAATCGATTGCGCTTTTCCTTATAAATTATGCCTGCTTCAGAAAATAGCCACTCACTATATACCTACACTGCTACCGGGAGAAGATAAATAAATCTTAGCAAATTCTGTTAGGCTTGGATACTGTTTTGCGTTTGCTGACCACAACTTGTAAGGGGCAGATTGGAACCTGTCACCCGCAAACTGTACTAAGTTACGCCGAATGTTCGGTATTCGGCTAAATCACTATTTTTGGCATCCCTAGTGCTAACTCTCCAACATTCCTAACATTATTCTTTACAAAATGTTATCTCGTTTTAATTTCATAAAGAAATCAAAATATATATTTAATAACGAAATTAATTTCATTTTTTGGCTGGGTAAGATACCTTACTACTTAGGTTACCTTATTATCCGCTATGCATGATAATTTTTCTTTGTGAAATACGTAGCATTAAAAATAATTAATCGTTCAGTCCTTGACATTCGCAGCTTGCTATCGTTTTTTTTTCTACTGATATTTTTTTTATCATACAAATATTTAGCGTACTCTTTGCATTTCCAAAACCAATTTCACATGACAACATGACATTGGTTGGGTGGGTGGGTGGCAACCCAATCCTATTAATATCGGATACTCTACACTCGAAGTTTTAGACGATTATGTCTACCTGGAAAAACGATCCAGTTAGGTTGGTCACCTTTTTTTTAGCCTGGAGGAATGCTTATACGTACTGCGCCTCCACAGGGGAGATAGCGCATTTATGTGGGACTCCAACCCACTAAAACTCCACGGTGTCCTCCAGTGACGCTCATGGCTGTCCATCATCGGATCCTCTTCTAGGGTGGAATACCGCCCATCACCGGCGCACCCGAACACATTGTATGCCATGACCACCCCAGGGACCAATCCAGCTTATGGGCGCCAAACGACCCCGTTTATGGTAACCTTGGTCCCCATGTCAAGGTTCAGGTCAGTGGCCCCGCCGCAGTGACCATTTTACGGGGATACGGACCTCCTCTGCGGCCACTCTGCGTCCACCATCACACGGTGGCGACTCCGTAAAATCCGCGGAAGGTAGGGAGAGCGGCGCACCGCAATACCGGCACTCTTATCCTGCCGTGGCCTCCAACCCTCAGCCGCGATATCGTATGGGAGGCCCTGGGAAGCTCCATACGACATCGCGGCCCGCCTCAGTTGCGATTTCGCAACTGTTACCAAGCAGCACCGCAACCTACTTGTTGGCCGCTACGTCCTCGGCTTAAACAGCAAAAGCCCTGATGAGCGGCCTCTCCTCGGGTTCTTCTTCACTTCACCGTGGGTGCCCAAGCCACGGCTTCTGAGCCCTCCCACCTCGTCAATGCGAGAACCCAACGGGAGTCTAACTTCGGCTGGGCAGCGTTCAGGAAACTGCGTGGTATCTTCTCGTCAACTTACCGCAATGTCTTGGGACGAAAGTCCACAAGTGTGTGTTGCTAGTGATTACATACGGAACCGAAATGTGGTCGCTCACAATGGGCCTCATCAGAATGCTTAAAGTAACCCAAAGAGAAATGGAGAGGGCTATGCTCGGCGTTTCCTTGCACAATCCGCAAGAGAACTAGAATTACCGACATAGCCTACATTGCTCGCAGAACGGATGGCCGATGGAGCTCAAAAGTTCTGGAGCGGCGTCCGCGAACCTTAAGATGGCGCGAATCAGTAATTGGAACGATGACCTGGACCGGGCACCGCTGGTTGCGAGACGCACGGAACCGGTCAATGTGGCGGCGTTTGGGGGAGGACTATGTCCAACAGTGGACGTCTTTCGGCTCAAATAATGATGATGATGTAGTCTTGTAGCAAAATGCTACACTGTAATATCTGTTTGTATTCGATGTTTGGCATCTTACAAACTATTGGTTTACCTGGTATCTAAGTGGTTAACACTGCTTATGTACATTTGCAATTCTAGAGGCATTACATGTAAATACTATAATCTTATAAGGAACTTTCAAACCAGAACACAGCAACTCGGTTTAGCAATAGAAAATACATGATACAACCGCGTCCCAATATACATCCCCGGACAAGCTTCTTAATAATAAGTTAATTCTAAATAAGTAGCTACGTACTGCTACTGTAATACATTTATGAAAACAGTTTAAGTTAACAGCACTTGAACAAATAAAACAGTAAGGTCGGTACAACGTGAACCCGCAATACCCGACACCCATCAATAAGGTTGCCACCTCACCGCTATCCGAGAGAGAATCCCGAAGAAAACCTTCTAATTGAACTTGCTTAATTGAAATAGAGCTAAGAGCGGCAATGTGGCGCTGTCTCCTTTATCGTCCATAAAACAGACAGACGACTTTTTAAATTAAATTATTTAGGTGAGCACTGCGAGAAGGCATTATTTGTAGAGTTTATAAGACAAATCATTTCATATATCACTGTCAGCATGCGTGTGACTAGGTATATAAGATCCAAGAAAACATTAGTTAACGTGCCAGTGCAATGGCGATGAAAATTAATCGATAATAACCCAAAATCATTTATAATATGCCTTGCTAGTTAATCCCACAACCCAGTGATTTTAATCTACACGATTATCTTGATTTACTAATCTCGTCAATCGCTTATCTTTCAAGGAATAGGATTGCCGAAGAAATTAATTGAAAAAGGGACACACCCACTCCGTGTAGGGGCGGGGGTGAATCAGCGCCATTAAAAGTATTTTTCACGCTCCATCTTGACACTATATATATATATATATATGCATGTATATTGCACAGTTTGATAAGAGTAACGGAATAAATGCGCCACTAGGACACGTAATGGCAGAACTTTTGTCTAAGTTGAGGAAATGTTGGTGTTACTATGCAAATACGACATGTAAGTATAATGGAGTGATGACCGCGAGGCTTCAGTTAGCATCCAGTGTAAATGCGCATACGTAATGGATACTGTAACACAGATAGGCATTGGTCTACTCCATCTCCCTAGAGTTCAAACTACGAATAGCCTGATTTCCCCGAGGACTGCGGTGATCTTGACGGTTGAAGATAATCGCCATATCGAAGATAATAAACTGGAAGTTTACCCGAAAAGATAACTAATCCCATCATGTGCGACGAGCCAAAATCTTGGAATACCATGGGTATTAAACAACGACGAATTCGTCTCGATGAGAAAACTTAAACAATGCGTGTCAAAGTGCGAGCATTTGGAAAATGTAAAGTCACGCTCGTGTGATGCTCGAGAAATAACGAGATGAAACCACGTACGTTTGAAACGTCACATGTCGCTGGAATTGGAAACAAACGTCTAATAGTTACGTGATCACGTCGATATACACCCAGGACGTGAAACAGATACAATGAGAGGTGGAGTGAAAGAAGGCCGAAGGGATAATAAGACTACTTAACTCAATAAATAGGACACGGTCTCAGATTTTTTTTTTTTTTTAAAGTCTTAACGAGAAAATTAAATGGCAATGCGAAGAGTATAAAAATTCTAAATATAAAAAAAAAAACAGTAGATAAAAAAACGATAGCAAGCTGCGAATGTAAATTTTTAATGCTACCACAAATTACACAAGGAAAAATGATCATGCACAGCAGATAATAAGTAGCAAGGTAACCTAAGTGGTAAGGTATCTAACTCAGCTTAAAAATGATATTAATTTCTATATAGAATTTATATGAAATTAAAACGAGATATATAAAGATGTTACATTTTGTAAAGAAAAATATTAGGAATGTTGGAGAGTTAGCACAAGGAAGTCACGATTAGTGTTTTAGCCGAATACCGAACATTCCGCGAAACTTAGTACACTTCGCGGGTGACAGATTTCAATCCGCCCCTTACAAGTGGTGGTCAGCAAATATTATCTAAGTCTAGCAGAATTTGCAAAGATTTTATTTATCTCCTCCCGGTAACTGTATAGATATACAGTGAGCGGCTATTTTCTAAAGCAGGCCTAATTTATGAGGTAAAGCGCAATCGTTTGCTATCTACAAATTCTGAAAAAAATGTTTTCATTATTCATAACTTACCAATGACAAATTTTAAGTATTAAATGTACTGATATTAGTCGTTTGTTTCCAATTCTAACGACATGTGACATTTCAAACGTATGCGGTTTCATCTCGTTATTTCTCGAGCATCAGACGAGCGTGACTATACATTTTCCAAATGCTCGCACTTCGACACGTATTGCTTAAGTTTTCTCATCGAGACGAATTTGTCGTTGTTTAATACCCATTGTATTCCAGGATTTCGGCTCGTCGCATATTAGCTTTTCGGGTAAACTTCCAGTTTATTCTCT
Source organism: Orthosia cruda (assembly GCA_964057195.1). Taxonomy (NCBI): domain Eukaryota; kingdom Metazoa; phylum Arthropoda; class Insecta; order Lepidoptera; family Noctuidae; genus Orthosia; species Orthosia cruda. The sequence continues at coordinate 13,062,499 of OZ059825.1, read as the reverse complement.
TCGTTATGGCGAGTATCTTCAACCGTCAAGATCACCGCAGTCCTCGGAGAAATCAGGCTTTTCGTAGTTTGAACTCTAGGGAGATGGAGTAGACCAATGCCTATCTGTGTTACAGTATCCATTACGTATGCGCATTTACACTGGATGCTAACTGAAGCCACGCGGTCATCACTGCACTATACTTTCATGTCGTATTTGCATCGTAACAGCAACATTTCCTCAACGTAGCTTTTCTTGCTTGCTTTGAAAACTTCTGGCATTACGTGACCTACCATTATTCCGCCGCATTTATTCCGTTCTTCCAAACAAACTGTACAATATACATGCATACCGTATAAGTGTCAAGAAGGCGCGTGAAAATGCTTTTAATGTCACTGATTCACGCCCGCCCCTACACGGAGAGGGTGTGCCTCTTTTTTTTCAATTAATTTCTTCGGCAATCCTATTCTCTGTAAGGTAAGCGATTGATGAGATTAGTAAATCAGGGTAATCGATAATAGATTATCCTGATAATTTTGGAATGTTATGAGTTAATTTGCATCGTAATTGCACTGCCACATTTTCTACTGTTTGTTGTGGATCTTATATACTTTCACTCATGATGACAGTGATCTTCAAAGCCTGGTAAATTATGAAACGGTGTGTCCAGTGAAACTGTGCTATATGAAATTGTTAGCGCTATATAAAAAATCATAAATCGTTACAGTGCTGTACAGACTTTAGCACGCGTACATATCATTGCTACACACTACGCACTGACCGTCTGTCGAGCACATCCGCATGCGTGCGTACAGCGCGCTATGAAAACAAATGAACGCATTCAGTGCTGCACCAATCGGTGGACCGACCACACGGATGCATCAGGAGAGCACTGAATTGTACGCACTGACGGTCGGTCGATCTCTGTAACCGACCTGAAAGATTTCAAATAAATCATGTATCGACAGGCGCTACTTTGCCCGCTCTTTTGTGGCGTCATTAATTTCCTCGTAAACTTTTGTTCTGCAAAGAAATTATACAGATTTGCATTCGTACGGAGGGCTTCTGAAAAGAAAGCTGTGACAAAGGTATCCGAGATAATTTCGTTTGCTGTTTCTAAAACAAAGGGCGAGGCCTGTTGTACAAAATTATCCATTAGGCTTCGGTCGATATCTTGTTTGAGTTTATCGTGTTATCTGTTAAGCGCACGGCAATACATTAGTGCCAAGAGAGACGTCGTATGCCTAACTTGTCTACATATAGAGGGCTCCTGTTTAAATTTGGGGTGTCTACCGTTACAAAACATGTATTAGAGTTCTTTTATACGAGTTTAAAAAAGCTTTAGTAGAAGCTCAAAGCAAAATGCCCGGTTAAATAGTGCTTTGAGCTATATTTTATCGAATCCCGATAGAAAGCAAAGATTTCATGAAAAAAATACGTACGTAGTCGATCCTTCCAGTCTCTTCCTTTTAGTTGGTACACAAGCTCTACTTTTAAAATCTCTTTTTTTCTCTTATGTGTTTGATATTGGTATTAGTATGTTGAAACTGTGGCTTACAAACAAACCAGTGAGATGAATACACAAGACGATTTCGATTACCTACAGTGATTCGATTTCACGAGAATTCGCAGTGGTGACGTACTTCATCAATCCACTCCATTCAATCAATGTTTGCATATCCTAAATGAACTCGCCACTCGATTAACACGTTACAGCGGATGTGCCCTCTCTCACAGAGTGGAGGCCTGTGTCCCAGCAGTGGGAACATTAATAGTCTGAATTTGTGATGGTGATGAACCGTCGCAGTTAGGTACTTTCTCTAAAGAATACTGAACCTGAACATTGTACCTCTTTAATGACACTTTAATAAAACCCATTTGTGTTTGTATAAAGAAGAAATGGGACACGCAAAATTTTTGTACTTTGAGCAACACATTCTTAAGAGAAAGTTTTTCTAGGAGCCATTGAGAACAAAAGGATTTGCTTTCTTTACGTTGCAAGGTAGGTGCAAGTCGGAAAATTAAAAGGAGATTGGAAGAAATGCGGTCATTGTATTGAACACCTACACATTTAACGTGGGTCGTAGTTGGTCACATCATTCGACTAAAATGTTTTCCACTTTATATTTTAAGAAATCCCGACATTTGTCGGTGAAAGTGACGCCATTAAGCTCATTTAAAGTGGTTCCGGGCATTTTTATCTATATCAATAGTTTACTTGAAAAGATCTTTAAGTACACAAAGTTCGCAGGCGTGTTACAAAACGAATTTTCTGATCCAAGAATGTACGATATTAAAATAGTGTTTTATGACTATTTCTTTGTTCTATGATAAGTAGGTACGTGTGTCTGGTGATTGGTGCTTACCAGATTTATTAGAAGACGTGCCACTGAACGTTTACAGGGAAATGTGGTTCCAGCAAGATGGCTGCCCAGCGCATTATGCCCGTTTAGTAAGAGAACATCTTGATGAAGAATATCCGCTCAGGTGGATAGGGCGCGGTGTGACAATCTTGTGGCCACCCCGTTCGCCTGATTTAAATCCCCTAGATTTTTTTTACTGGGGAGCGGTAAAAGAGAAAGTGTACTCAAAAACAATAGAGAATTTAGCCGAGCTGCGGGAAAGAATAACGGAAGCCGTTGTCTTTGTAAATAGGGGAAGATTTGCCCGGAAAATAACCAGATCTTTTTTAAGAAGATGCCGTGCTTGCATTGCCGTCGAAGGAAGGCAGTTTGAACATTTATTGTAATAAAAAAAAAAAAAAACTGATAATTTGTTTTTTTTTCTAAGATGAGAAAACTGGTCCTGACTTAAAATAAAAAGGTTGAATCACTATCATAACTTTGCTCTTAAATTACGTAAAATTTCGATTTCTTATCTCGCTCACACTTCGTAAAATGACTCTCTCCGTCTCTATCGAATTAGAAACGGAGTTTAGCAAATCTTTAGGTAAGCTAAAGTCATTTTAAGGAAGTATGGACATTTTGGGTAAAAACCGATACCATTTACAAAAAAAAATTTGACCAATTATTGAAAACGTAATCTAGCAAGTGTTACACCATTTTTGAATCCTTATTAAATGCGCCAATTTTTCATGTTACTTGCCAAACTAGCGTAGTACATTTTTTTTTCAGTACAGTCAGTTAAAGTTGGGCGAAACAGTAAATTTGAATAATTTGGTTTTGAAAAAGTTTAATTTTCTTCTAAGTAGGAGGAGTTGGCTTTAAATTTTAGGCAAAAATCTACACAAGCATTATTCAAGATTACATAATAATAAAAAAAAATGATAAATTATGGGATTTGTAGCAATTGGAGTTAAAGAACCATTACAGGGATTGATTTTTTTTGTAAATTTTGAAAAGTGAACATAATTTTTTAAAAACATGAGATAGATTTTTTTTCGTATTTTTCTGAGAACTGTTATAACTTGGTCTATCACCCATTTACGGCTTGACGTCGATTTCTGGGACACCCTGTATATTCTGATAAGAACATGTATAACTCCATTAAAATACCACAATAACGTCCCATTCACATAATATCCATTTGCTGTAAAAAGTATCCTCTAAAGGGGATTCAAGCTATCAATACAAAATTTACACTCTCGGCGGTGTTGTGAAGTTGACACTTATCGATATCCAAATTTATTTCCCGTTTTCCTCTGTTGTACGACTTGAAACGAATTTCGTGTGTATTCAAATACTATTTATTGGATGTTTGTTGGAATGGAACAATCTAGGCAAACAAATCAACCTTTTAGGTAAAATATAATCGAGTCTTTGCATATCTCATAGTTGTCCTTTTGAGAATATCCGAATGTGTTCAAAACATTATATTCCTGGAACGTCTGAAATCTTAATCTAGGTTGACTAATAAGCGACATTCCGTAGAAGTCCACTACCCTAACGAAGTTTCTAAACGGTTGATCTGCCGTGGCTCATCTTTGTTAGTGCTAAAATAAGTAATAGCGTAATATGTCTACTATACTCTCTTTGATGAAACTTTCACTCTTGTCCCTATAAAAATTAAAGGAACCAAATATGAATGGTGTTGTATCTTAAGCTAGCTTCTGCACACGGCTTCGCTCACGTAAAAAGTGTTTTATAATCCCAAGTGAATACAAACTATCCGATGTCCTTCCTAGGGTCTCAAACTACCGCCTGACGCAGGTCCTCACTGGACACGGCTGTTTCGGGAGGTTCCTGTTCAGGATAAGGCGGGAGGAAACGCCCGGGTGTCACCATTGTGAGGATCGCCCGGAGGACACCGTAGAACACACGGTGGAGGTCTGCCCAGCTTGGGCGGAGCAACGCTGTGTCCTCGTGGAGGCGATCGGCGGTGGCGACCTCTCGCGTCCGGCCCTTGTCCAGACCATGGTACGGAGCGAGAGGGAATGGGAAGCTGTCACCTCCTTCTGCGAAGCAGTAATGCTCGCAAAGGAGGAGGCAGAACGCGTGAGGGAAACGCAACGGAGGCGCCCTCGCGCCCCAAGCCGTCGCGGGAGACGCCTTGGGCGTCGGGAGTCGCAAGTCGATTCCCGGCCACCGTAGGCACGGGCTTGCGGACGGTGAGTAATAGGTAGCTCGCCGTCCGATAAGGACCAGGCCCGAGTCGACGGCGCGTAGTGTTCCACGCGCGCCTCAAAGAGTTGTCAGCAAAATTGACGGGATCCATTAGGGCCGATGCCTGTCTGGTTCGCGGATAAATTTGAAAAAGAGTTACCGCGGCCCTGGCTCAAGCAACTGAAGGAACACGGACGGTTTTAGTCAGAAAAAGTCTGACACGCCCTCCCGCTTCACCCAGAGCGGGAGAAGTCATAGGATGATTTCCCAGGCAAAAAAAAAGGGTCTCAAACTATCTCACTGCCAAAATTCATCTAAATCTTTTCAGTTGATCCAGAGACTACCCCTTATAACCTCACAAACTCAAAAACATTAGCTCTTTATAATATTAGAATAGATAAAATTAAAAGCTTTTTATTAATTCCTTACCCAAAGGTTTTTTAAATTGTATCACTATTAGACAAAAATCGTCTTAAATTACATTATTGTGTTAGAAAAAGAAATAAAAAAAATAGGTTAATATTGTGTATTAAAATATATATTTTCTCTGTCTCTATCTCAGTGTAAGGTCCGCCTGAGGCGGTAAAAGCCTCCTCCAAACGCTTCCATTTGTCGCGAACTCTAACTGTCCTGGCCCAAAGGTTTGCAGCAGTTTTGGAAATGTCGTCTTTCCACCTTTTAAAAGGCCTACCTCTTCTCCTTTTAACAGTTCTGAGAGTCCAGTTTGTTGTTCCTATAAATTTGGTTCCAGCCTCTGAATGTGTCCTGCCGATCTACATTTAAGTTTGGGTACCTAACTAATCACGTCAGAAGATCTTGTCGTTTTCTTGATCAACGAGGTTTTCACTCGGTCTCTTAGTTTTATATTTATAACACTGTACATAAAATACACCAATGCTTTCTTTGTAACACTAGTCTTCCACAAAATGCCATGTCTAGATACCGTAGACATGGCATTTTGTGGAACTTGGCACTGGCAGTTGTTCTCATAATGGATTAGATAATAAAACTGCTCTCACAAAATGGCCTGTCTCATAATATATTTAGTCCATGTTCAAAAATAACTTTATATATGAATCCGTAAATGTTCTTAGCAATTCTCTCAGGTTCCAGCGGTTTTTATAAATTTCTGCTCAGATAAATATCGGAGGGGTCGTTATTATACTGCAGGCAAATAGGAAATTGTATTGGATATCTCTCCATGCATAGCAATTGAGGCATATTTTTAGATATTCCCGTCGAGTATGTCGTAGAATTGGCTGGGGGACTAATACATTGATTAGAGTATTTAGAGTGTCTCGAAGAGGTAAAGACAATACAATGTTCAGTTGCTAACTCGCAATAAAACGCAGTTAAATCGGCAGGATAAATAAAAAAGTGTTTTAACACTTTGTTTTATTGTTTTAGTTTTGTGTAATTGAAAGAAGTAGATCCACAATTACTTAGTTTAGTACAAACAAGAACTTATCGCTAAAGAAACATATTTTTCAGTTTCCAAATGCTTCGGTCCATCAGGCGTGAATCTGTACTTCATTATCATCTGAGCGATTGCCGTACGTAGGTATTTGCATCATTCCGTAGCGTTTACCTGAAGATTTTAATAATTGACTAATTACAAATAACTATGATTTTGCTTATTGTCTACTTAGTAAATAAGTACAGCGATCCTGTTCTTATACTACTGTGGCATTATCTCTTTTTAACCCCCGACGGAAAAAGAGGGGTGTTATAAGTTTGAAGTGTGTACCTGTGTGTTTGTGTATTTGTATGTATGTTGTATTTGTATATATGTCTGTGGCATCATAGCTCCTTAACGGATAAACCGATTTTTTGTTTGAAAGGTGACATTATCGGTAGTGTTCTTAGCTATGTTTGATGTAAATCGGTTCAGCCGTTCAAAAGTTATGGGCGTTTAACTGTTTGAATCGGGGTAATTTCGAAAGATATCGTGTCATAATTACGTGTTCAATAGATTGTTGATCGAACCGTGTCTACTACTAGATAAATTATGTAGTTTAAAAAGATTGAAATTAGTACATTATGGTACAAGTGTGTAATGTTGGTGATTACCGCTGAGGCGCCATTGAGACCCGAGCCGTTAGGTGAGGGTCTTAAGAGAGCCGAGGACGGTAATCATCAATACACACGTGTATCATACGACGTTTTTCAACACACTTGTGAAGAAAATAATTCTAAAAAATAATTTTCATCAGTGAAAACGAGTTGTGAATTTTTTTTCGCAATTGCGGGAATAATTAATCAGTTTTCCTATGCGCGCGCATCTAAAAATGGCGATCGGCCATAGACTAAAAGAATGAGTTTTCTTTATTTTGGCTTTTCGCGGATAGCGTTTTAGCCACGTACAAAATAGGGAATTTCAAGTTTTCTATATTATAGAGAAAAACAAAAGTTATATTTGAGTAAAAGTTTTATTTATTAAACACGTACAAGTTGAAATTATCTATTTTAATACGAAGTTACATGAAATGAATGAGCAAGTAATAGGTACATTAATTTATTTTACTATTGAGCACGATCTTTTTTATATTGAAACTTTTTTAAGAACAAAGCAACTCAACCAATAAATTAAAAAAAACCCCTTTATCTCACTTGTGAATAATAGTAATGAAAAAGTCACAGTATGATTATAGGTGTCATTATGTGCCCAAATGGGGTGAAATTAGAGCCACTTTATGAGCAAGTGTGTTGAAAAAAATAAATTGTCGTAGTTTTTGGATATTTTAAATTTTTACTTGTTCACGATCATCATCATCATTCAGCCGAAATTGCTTTAAGTATCATTCAGCCGAAATTAATTTCAATGCTGGACACAGGCCTGCTCTAAGTATCGTCACATTGATAGGTTCTGTGATCCTAATCGTAATCGTCCTAATCGCATGCTGCGGCATCTTATAATAAAGAGTATATATGTTAGAGTTTAAACCAGTTTTTAGATAGAACGCGTTTTCTCTAGTTAGAACTAGTTTTTACTAAATGTAGACAATTATAATAGATTTTTCAACACACTTGTTCATAAAGTGGCTCTAATTTCACCGCATTTCGCAAATAATGCTACCTGTAATCAAACTGTGACTTTTTCATTGCTATTATTCACAAGTGAGTTATAGTCTTTTTTTAAATTTATTGGTTAAGTTGCTTTGTTCTTAAAAAAGTTTCGATACAAAAAAGATCGTGTTCAATAGTACAAATAAATTAATGTGCCTACCTATTGTTTGCTCATTTCATGCAACTTCGTATTTAAATAGATATTTTCGAACTTGTACGTGTTTAATAAATAAAACTTTCACTCAAATATAACTTTTGTTTTTCTTTGTAATAAAGAAAACTTGTCCCATTTTGTACGTGGCTAAAACGCTATACGCGAAAAGCAAAAAAAAAGAAACCTCATTCTTTTAGTCTATGGCCGATCGCCATTGTTAGATGCACACGCATAGGAAAACTGATTCATTTTTTCCCACCATTGCGAGAAATTTTTCACAACACGTTTTTCAAAATTTTTCACACTGTTGAACATGACTTTTTTGTATTATTTTCTTTACAAGTGTGCTGAAAAACGTCGTATGATACACGTGTGTATTGATGATTACCGTCCTCGGCTCTCCTAAGACCGTCACCTGACGGCTCGGGTCTTAATTGCGCCTCAGCGGTAATCACCAACATTACACTCTTGTACCATAATGTACTATTATCACAGTGTCTACTCACATTGGGCATTTAACTGATATTAAATTTTGAGCATTAGTTAATTCTAGTTTTGACAAAGGCATCTAGTAAAAACTAGTTTTAACTGTGAAAAACGGTTTTTGACTTTGACATATACAAAACATTATGAACAATTTTGTTTTTTTAATACCAGTTTGCTTTTTTACTTTTTTTCTTTTTTTGTTGAATATGCGTGTAGTTCTACTAATTTGCATACCCCTTGCCTTCTCCAAGGCCTACTTAAAGGTGATGGTGTTGTGGTCTGAGCTCATCAAGCCTTCCTCGACCTCCCAATCATCCACCAGGCCGAGCAGCCCGGGCGTGCTGACCGTTATGTCTACTCTGCTTGTGTAGAGGCTAGTTCCACGCACTGTGTGGAACGTTGGAGTGCTGCCGACGTTGAGCACCTGCAAATGCATCTCGTCAAGAGCACCAACCGCTTCTCTCCCCCTTTCATTAGTCTTTTTACTACCCCGCCAGGAGTTTTGCGCGTTGACGTCGCCTCCCATGATGATCCGCCGGCCGAAGGTCCGCTCAATCCTTTTTAGTTGCTCCAAGTATGGCCCTATCGGTTCTGGCTTAGGTTCGAAGTAGAATGAGACTACAACTGTCCTCATCTTCTCTTCATCTCATCCGAACAGATGGGGGCTTTCGCAGCTGGAACTACGGGTCCGGCTGTTTGGATCAGGGTACGCGGGGTCAGGTAGGCCCTCCACCATTGCAAGCGCAAAGGTGGTACCTGACATTGAGGTTGGACTCGCGGTGGTCTATGTGGTGGTTGCAGAGGAGTGGCATGTTGTCTGCTCGGCTATGTGTGGGCCGAGCGTCATTCCTCGCGCGCAACAAGTGTCTGAAGTTACCGGCCCAAGGCAAAGGGCCACCTGGTGGTCAGACGCGGGGTTCGTGAGTAACCCTCAAGCAAGTGAGCTCCTGTGAGCGAGCTGCATCTCCGGCACTTTCCTGGATAGAAAGAAGAGGACTACCCGTTGGATTAGTTTTCCGGCAACCCAGCTGTAGGCATTGGGTAGATGCGATGATTTGTATTCGAGAGGTGAGCGTGCTTACAGCTCCGGGACCATTCTGGAGAAATGGGAGCCAGCTTCTCTGGCGTCCTTAACGGGGATTGAATCCGCTAGCACCAACTGCGCTGGTGCTGGTGCTTGCACTAGTGCTGGCGTGCTGGGGTGCGTGTGGTGAGCGGCTTTATTGCTCCGGTACCATTCTGGACAAATGGTAGTGAGTAATCACGGTGCAACTCACATTTTCTCTTGAGTACCAGGGGCGAGTGCTCTCGGAGGCGTGACCTACCGAAGATGGTCCCAGACACCTCGTAAGGGGTTGCCTGGTATAGTGTGCCGCTTTCCATAACGTAAGGTTGGTGAAGGAGGCCACTATAGGAAAACTCAGTAGACAAATAGGGTACGTGTCCTCATCTTGGCCACCTTCACCAACATTACGTTATATAAGGCGGCACACTATACCAGGCACGAGGTGTCTGGGACCATCTTCGGTAGGTCACGCCTCCGAGAGCACTCGCCCCTGGTACTCAGGAGAAAATGTGAGTCGCATCGTGATTACTCACTACCATTTGCCCAGAATGGTACCGGAGCAATAAAGCCGCTCACCACACGCACCACAGCACGCGCCCTTAACATGTCGGAGGCCATGGTCTTTCATGGTCCCCGGCGGGCGCCACCGCCCGATGCCCACATCGTCGTCGGGGGGGCTCGAATCGCTGTCGAGTCAACCATGAAGTACCTGGGATTGGTGCTCGACAGCCGGTGGGATTTCGGCCCCCACTTCCAGCGGCTGGCGCCTAAGTTGTTGGGCGCGGCTGGGGCGCTGTCATCGCTGCTTCCCAATCTGGGGGGCCCGAGCGCTGCCTGTAGGCGGCCCTACGTGGGGATCGTGCGATCAATGGCCCTGTATGGGGCCCCGATCTGGGCGACTGATCTGACGGCCGGCAGCATCGCTGTTCTGCGAAAGCCGCAGAGAGCGATGGCCGTCAGAGTCATCAGGGGGTATCGCACGATCTCCTACGAGGCGGCTTGTGCACTGGCCGGATCCCCGCCCTGGGACCTGGAGGCGAAGGTACTCGCGTCACTGTATCGGTGGCGCGAAAAAGCGCGGGCGCGGGCCGAAGGGCCGATGCAGCGACATATGGAGTTGCGTCGGTCTCAGCTCCGCGAGGTCCTGGACGGAATGGCGGGACAGGCTTGCACGCCCTACCGCCGGCCTCGTCACTATCGAGGCGGTCCGGCCAGTGCTCGAGCACTGGCTCGGGAGGAGGCACGGCTCCCTGTCGTTTCGGGTGACGCAGGTGCTCTCGGGGCATGGTTGCTTCGGGAAGTACCTGTGTCGCATAAACAGGGAGCCGGACGCCCGGTGTCACCACTGCGTCGACTGCCGGGAGGACACGGCACGGCATACGCTGGCAGAATGTGCCGCTTGGGAGGAGCCGCGCCGTGCCCTCATCTCAGAAGTAGGCAGTGACCTGTCGCTGCCGGCCGTAGTCGAGTCAATGGTCGGCAGTGAAGAGTCCTGGGACGCGGTGGTATCCTTCTGCGAAACAGTAGTCTCGCAGAAGGAGGCTGCGGAGAGGGAAAGGGAGATTTCATCCGCTAACCCGATCCGCAGCAGACGCGCCGGGCGTCGGCGGAGGGCGGATAACGCCCTTTTCCGGCCCCCGTAAATGGGTCCAGGGGCGACGGACTCGGGGACGTCTGTTGCCCCCCAAACATCTGGACCCGAGGTGGCGGCGCGTAGTGTTCCACGCGCGCCCCTCTCAGACGTTGCGGGGGAGTCAAACACCTCACTCCCCCCCAACCCGAGGTCGTGGCCCGCAGAGGCGGGCCGGCACTAGCCGGGGGTTGCGGAAGTATCGTTGTTCCCGCGACCCCCGGTGTAGGTGTGAGACGGAACACCGGGGTGGTTTCAGTCAGTCAGTACGAGTCTGACAGACCCCTCCGCTCCCCCAGGGCGGAGGACATCCAATGAGGATTTTCAAACCCGAAAAAAAAAAAAAAAAGGTTGACTAATAAACGCCATTCCGTAGAAGTCCACTACGCTAACGAAGTTTCTAAACGGTTGATCTGCCGTAGCTCATCTTTGTTAGTGCTCCAAATAAGCAATAGCGTAATACGAGTATGTCTACTATACTCTCTTTGATGAAGTTTTTACTCCTTGTCCCTATAATATTTAAAGGAACCAAATATGAATGGTGTTGTATCTTAAACTATCGTAAAAAGTGTTTTATTATCACAAGGGAATACAAACTATCCGATGTCCTTCCCAGGGTCTCAAACTACCGCCTGACGCAGGTCCTCACTGGACACGGCTGTTTCGGCAGGTTCCTGTTCAGGATAAGGCGGGAGGAAACGCCCGGGTGTCACCATTGTGAGGATCGCCCGGAGGACACGGTAGAACGTCCGGCTCTGGTCCAGACCATGGTACGGAGCGTGAGGGCATGGGATGCTGTCGCCTCCTTCTGCGAAGCAGTAATGCTCGCAAAGGAGGAGGCAGAACGCGTGAAGGAGACGCAATGGAGGCGCCCTCGCGCCCCAAGCCGCCGCGGGAGACGCCTTGGGCCTCGGGAGTCACAAGCCGATTCCCGGCCACCGTAGGCGCGGGCTTGCGGACGGCGAGTAATGGGTGGCTCGCGGCCCTCGCTCAAACAACTGAAGGAACACGGGTGGGTTTTAGTCAGTAAAAGTCTGACACGCCCTCCAACTCACCCAGAGCGGGAGAAGTCATAGGATGATTTCCAGACAAAACAAAAAAAAAAGGGCCTCATACTATCTCACTGCCAAAATTCATCTAAATCGTTTCAGATGATCCAGAGACTACCCCCTGTAACCTCACAAACTCAAAAACATTAGCTCTTTATAATATTAGAATAGATAAAATTAAAACCTTTTTATTAATTCCTTACCCAAAGGTTTCAAATTGTATCACTATTAGACAAAAATAGTCTTGAATTACAATATTGTGTTAGAAAAAGTAATAAAAAAACATAGGTTAATATTTGTTAGTGTTGAGTATTAGTATATATCTTTTCTGTCTCTATCTCTGTGTTAGGACCACCTGAGGCGGTAAAAGCCTCCTCCAAACGCTTCCATTTGTCGCGAAGACTAACTGTCCTGGCCCAAAGGTTGCCAGCAGTTTTGGAAATGTCGTCTTTCCACCTTTTAAAAGGCCTGCCTCTTCTCCTTTTAACATTTCTGGGAGTCCAGTTTGTTATGATCTGTGCCTATCATTGTGGTTCCAGCCTCAGAATGTGTCCTGCCCATCTACATTTAAGTTTGGGTACCAGACTAATCACGTCAGAAGATCTTTTCATTTCCTTGATCAACGAGGTTTTCACTCGGTCTCTTAGTTATATATTCATAACACTGTACATAAAATACACCAATGCTTTCTTTGTAACACTAATTTTAGGTAGATACCGTAGATATATCATTTTATGGAACTTGGCACTAGCAGTTGTTCTCATAATGGATTAGATAATAAAACTGCTCTCACAAAATGGCCTGTCTCATAATATATTTAGTCCATGTTCAAAAATAACTTTATATATGAATCCGTAAATGTTCTTAGCAATTCTCTCAGGTTCCAGCGGTTTTTTTATAAATATCTGCTCAGATAAAAATCGGATGGTTCGTTATTATACTGCAGGCAAATAGGAAATTGTATTGGATATCTCTCCATGCATAGCAATTGAGGCATATTTTTAGATATTCTCGTCGAGTATGTCGTATTATTGGCTGGGGCACTAATACATTGATTAGAGTATTTAGAGTGTCTCGAAGAGGTAAAGACAATACAATGTTCAGTTGCTAACTCGCAATAAAACGCAGTTAAATCGGCAGGATAAATAAAAAAGTGTTTTAACACTTTGTTTTATTGTTTTAGTTTTGTGTAATTGAAAGAAGTAGATCCACAATTACTTAGTTTAGTACAAACAAGAACTTATCGCTAAAGAAACTCATTTTAATACAGTTTAGTGCTAAATTCATTGCTCGTAGGTACTATATAATTATTTATTTATGTACGAGGAATAAACTTGACTTTGCCACCATTCGTGGGCCCCAAAACAACGCTATATGAATCAGTTTCCAAATGCTTCGGTCCATCGGGCATGAATCTGTACTTCATTATCATCTGAGCGATTGCCGTACGTAGGTATTTGCAGCATTCCGTAGCGTTTACCTGAAGATTTAAATAATTGACTAATTACAAATAACTATGATTTTGCTTATTGCCTACTTAGTAAATAAGTACAGCGATCCTGTTCTTATACTACTGTGGCATTATCTCTTTTTAACCCCCGACGGAAAAAGAGGGGTGTTATAAGTTTGAAGGGTGTACCTGTGTGTTTGTGTATGTATGTTGTATTTGTATATATGTCTGTGGCATCATAGCTTCTTAACGGATGAACCGATTGTTTGAAAGGTGACATTATTGGTAGTGTTCTTAGCTATGTTTGATGTAAATCGGTTCAGCCGTTCAAAAGTTATGGGCGTTTTACTGTTTGAATCGGGGTAATTTCGAAAGATATCGTGTCATAATTACGTGTTCAATAGATTGTTGATCGAAGCGTGTCTACTACTAGATAAATTATGTAGTTTAAAAAGATTGAAATAAAAATAAATTGTCGTAGTTTTTGGATATTTAAAATTTTTACTTGTTCACGATCATCATCATCATCATCATTCAGCCGAAAGCCATCCAATGCTGGACACAGGCCTGCTCTAAGTATCGTCACATTGATAGGTTCTGTGATCCTAATCGTAATCGTCCTAATCGCATGCTGCGGAATCTTATAATAAAGAGTATATATGTTAGAGTTAAAACCAGTTTTTAAATAGAACGCGTTTTCTCTAGTTAGAACTAGTTTTTACTAAATGTAGACAATTATAATAGATTTTTCAAGACACTTGTTCATAAAGTGGCTCTAATTTCGCCGCATTTAGGCAATTAATGCTACCTGTAATCAAACTGTGACTTTTTCATTGCTATTCACAAGTGAGTTATAGTCTTTTTTTAAATTTATTGGTTAAGTTGCTTTGTTCTTAAAAAAGTTTCGATACAAAAAAGATCGTGTTCAATAGTACAAATAAATTAATGTACCTACCTATTGTTTGCTCATTTCATGCAACTTCGTATTTAAATAGATAATTTCGAACTTGTACGTGTTTAATAAATAAAACTTTCACTCAAATATAACTTTTGTTTTTCTCTGTAATAAAGAAAACTTGAAATTCCCCATTTTGTACGTGGCTAAAACGCTATTCGCGAAAAGCAAAAAAAAGAAACCTCATTCTTTTAGTCTATGGCCGATCGCCATTGTTAGATGCGCGCGCATAGGAAAACTGATTAATTTTTTCCACCATTGCGAGAAATTATTCACAACACGTTTTTAAAAAATTTTCACACTGTTGAACATGATTTTTGTATTATTTTCTTTATAAGTGTGTTAAAAAACGTCGTATGATACACGTGTGTATTGATGATTACCGTCCTCGGCTCTCTTAAGACCCTTACCTAACGGCTCGGGTCTTAATTGCGCTTCAGCGGTAATCACCAACATTACACTCTTGTACCATAATGTACTATTATCACAGTGTCTACTCATATTGGGCATTTAACTGATATTAAATTTTGAGCATTAGTTAATTCTAGTTTTGACAAAGGCATCTAGTAAAAACTAGTTTTAACTGTGAAAAACGGGTTTTGACTTTGACATATACAAAACATTATGAACAATCGCCCAATCACATATACGGAAATCCACATCGCGTCTTTCATCTCGCATGTTCTTTGGTCAATTGTTCATACTCTTTCATTGGGTCAAATCCTTTGCCTTGCCGAATTCATTTACGCAATAAGGCCAGGTCATTGGTTCACCATGTGGGGGTTTCATATTAGTGGTTTTGCATACCGATGCAGAACCTGGGCCCTTCACTAAAGGGCAAGAACGCGAAGTCATGGTTGTCGCTGTCAGTGGAGTTGATGAACCTCTCAGGCTGCCACTGCTCGGGCTCAGGGTACCACTCTTCGTTGTAGTGGATGCCTACAACGTTCACGAACACTGGAGTGGCAGGTTCCACTGACAGCTCATCTGTCAACTGGAATGTCTTGTTGCACATCCTATCCAAGTGCGGTACTGGAGGATACTTTCTCAGTGTTTCTGCAACATTTATGTGCAATACGTTAACATGTAAGAACACAAAAAAAATCTTAAATTCAATAAAATCTGTGTCATTTTGCGATACGCACCATGCATAAATGCTGTGATATATTTGACTTTCAACAAACCGTCGTACTCCAGAACGTCTTTCCCGCTTTCTTTTAACGCCTCGCTTACTTCCTTATAAAGTTTGTCCTGGCAGAAGTAAGCTCTTTGTATTACACGGTAAATATTAGTAAGGAACTGAAGCTACGGTTTGTGGAGATAAGAAAACGTGACACATATATATGTGTATATTTCACCAACTTGGAGAAGAGATGAAATTAATGGAATTGAGTCTACTTAATAAAAATGCAAAGGGAGCTTGGGGTGTGGATAGATGCGAGTCATTATCTGCTAGTAAATGCATGGTTATGTTTCTTAATGATATGTTATCCTCGATGGCCGAACAGTTATCCTGCATAATGAATGTTCACAACACATATTGTTGATCATATAATTTAATGAGCAATCATTTGGCTAACGATGTATTGATACTTGTTCATCAGGGTGATGTGCGAGCTCGTGGACCAAATATGTTAACGTTGTGGATGACGTTTCGATAGCACCCAATATGAACACAGCTGCCTGGGTCATCATTAGGTTATCAGCTAATTCTGAAAGATAAGAAGGTACAGCGATAAAATTGCAATTAAGAATGGACTGTATTGTAATAGAATCGATTTGCTAATTATTGAATTTAAAATTTCTAATTCTATTTTATTCTGAATTTTTTCTATTTCTAAAATGTTGACGTCCTGTTCTGTGAGCAACTGGGCCAATTTCTCACAAAAGTGGACCCAGTTTGCTTTTTTACTTTTTTGTTGAATATGCGTGTAGTTCTACTAATTTGCATACCCCTTGCCTTCTCCAAGGCCTACTTAAAGGTGATGGTGTTGTGGTCTGAGCTCATCAAGCCTTCCTCGACCTCCCAATCATCCACCAGGCCGAGCAGCCCGGGCGTGCTGACCGTTATGTCTACTCTGCTTGTGTAGAGGCTAGTTCCACGCACTGTGTGGAACGTTGGAGTGCTGCCGACGTTGAGCACCTGCAAATCCATCTCGTCAAGAGCACCAGCCGCTTCTCTCCTCCTTTCATTAGTCTTTTCACTACCCCACCAGGAGTTTTGCGCGTTGACGTCGCCTCCCATGATGATCCGCCGGCCGAAGGTCCGCTCAATCCTTTTTAGTTGCTCCAGGTATGGCCCTATCGGTTCTGGCTTAGGTTCGAAGTAGAATGAGACTACCACGATCTCCCTGGCAACTGTCCTCATCTTCACCACCGTGATGATGGTGTGGTGAAGTCCGGGCACTGTACGATGTCTATGTCGCCGTCGAAGACAGAGATTGCTGTCTTGACGGCACCGTCTTCTGTCCTGTTGCACTGGTAAATTCTAGCGCCGCGGTAGTCCTTCATTCTACCTATGCCCCCGATGTACGGCTCTTGGAGCAGTGCAAAGGCCATTTTCCTTTTGTTCGCCTCAAGCATTCATTCATTTGTTAACAGATCCTTATTCTGTTTCTTCAGCGCACCAAGAATCTCCTCGTCGCTGTTGTACTGCAGCACGTCATTAAGCACAACTAATGGGCCTTTATTTTTTAAGTCTTCGGCTCTCAAATTTTCTGACTTTGTCAGCCTGGCCTTAACTTGCTCCCTTTCTTCCTGATTCCTAAAGCCCATTATTACCTTCCTATCCTTGGCCTTTCTTATTCTTTATACCTCCACTCCTCCCTCCTTCGCGTTTACGACCTTTCTAATTCTATTTATTACGTCCTCACCAGTCTCCTGCTCGTCTGTCGCTGTGACTACCAGCGAGTGTAGCGCCGTTCGCTCCGGAGGCTGTCTCCCAGTGGACGACACTACACTCGCGTAGGTTTGTTTTTCAGCTTTTTCGAGTTTGGCCTGTAATTTGACCATGCTTTCTGTGTTCAGTTTTATCAAGCTTGCATGATCGGCGAGCATTTTACCGAATGCCTCCCTCTCCCTTTCCTTTTCCCTGTCTGCTTTCCCTTCTCGGTTTGCCTTTTGGTTTTTGGGGGATTGCTGAGGCAGTACCGTCTTTTTTGTTTTTATTGTGGACTCTGCCTCTTTTATCAAGCTGTACATTTTTCCGCAGCCAAGGTGATCCCCGTCTAATCTCGGTTTTGGTATTCCTCGAGAGGCCTAGCTGAGTCTTAATTTTGACTAGGCAGATTCTACCTTCGATCACCTTGTCTCTCGGCTTTGTTGGCTCGACCAGGGTGGGTGACACGGCGGTGGAGGCGAAGGTAGAGGGGCTTCTTTTAGTTTCTCAGGTTCCCAGAAAGTTTTTATGGGAGCCATTGAGAACAAAATGATTTGCTTTCTTTACGTTGCAAGGTAGGTGCAAGTCGGAAAATTAAAAAGAGATTGGAAGAAATGCGGTCATTGTATTTAACAGATACCTACACATATAACGTAGGTCGTAGTTGGTCACATCATTCGACTAAAATGTTTTCCACTTTATATTTTAAGAAATCCCGACATTTGTCGGTGAAAGTGACGCCATTAAGCTCATTTAAAGTGGTTCCGGGCATTTTTGTCTATATCAATAGTTTACATGAAAAGATCTTTACGTACACAAAGTTCGCAGGCATGTTACAAAACGAATTTTCTGATCCAAGAATGTACGATATTAAAATTGTATTTTATGACTAGTTCTTTGTTCTATGATAAGTAGGTACGTGTGTCTGGTGATTGGTGCTTAAGTGTGCAACTGTTTGATGTTTAAGAACCCTTCACCTGTGATCGGCAAAACGTTTGTAGTAAATCAATCTAATGTCAGCTTGACATATATTCTGATAAGAACATGTATAACTCCATTAAAATACCATAATAACGTCCCTTTCACATAATATCTATTTGCTGTTAAAAGTATCCTCTAAAGGGGATTAAAGCTATCAATACAAAATATACACTCTCGGCGGTGTTGTGAAGTTGACACTTATCGATGTCCAATTTTATAGCCCGTTTTCCTCTGTTGTACGACTTGCAACGAATTTCGTGTATATTCAAACACTATTTATTGGATGTTTGTTGGAATGGAACAATCTAGGCAAAAATATCAACCTTTTAGGTAAAATATAATCGAGTCTTTGCATATCTCATAGTTGTCCTTTTGAGAATATCCGAATGTGTTCAAAACATTATATTCCTGGAACGTCTGAAATCTTAATCTAGGTTGACTAATAAGCGACATTCCGTAGAAGTCCACTACCCTAACGAAGTTTCTAAACGGTTGATCTGCCGTGGCTCATCTTTGTTAGTGCTAAAATAAGTAATAGCGTAATATGTCTACTATACTCTCTTTGATGAAACTTTCACTCTTGTCCCTATAAAAATTAAAGGAACCAAATATGAATGGTGTTGTATCTTAAGCTAGCTTCTGCACACGGCTTCGCTCACGTAAAAAGTGTTTTATAATCCCAAGTGAATACAAACTATCCGATGTCCTTCCTAGGGTCTCAAACTACCGCCTGACGCAGGTCCTCACTGGACACAGCTGTTTCGGGAGGTTCCTGTTCAGGATAAGGCGGGAGGAAACGCCCGGGTGTCACCATTGTGAGGATCGCCCGGAGGACACGGTAGAACACACGGTGGAGGTCTGCCCAGCTTGGGCGGAGCAACGCCTTGTCCTCGAGGAGGCGATCGGCGGTGGCGACCTCTCGCGTCCGGCCCTGGTCCAGACCATGGTACGGAGCGAGAGGGCATGGGAAGCTGTCGCCTCCTTCTGCGAAGCAGTAATGCTCGCAAAGGAGGAGGGAGACGCAACGGAGGCGCCCTCGCGCCCCAAGCCGTCGCGGGAGACGCCTTGGGCGTCGGGAGTCGCAAGCCACTTCCCGGCCACCGTAGCCGCGGGCTTGCGGACGGCGAGCAATGGGTAGCTCGCCGTCCGATAAGTCCGTTCCACGCGCGCCTCAAAGAGTTGTCAGCAAAATTGACGGGATCCATTAGGGCCGATGCCCGTCTGGGTCGCGGATAAATTTGAAAAAGAGTTACCGCGGCCCTGGCTCATGCAACTGAAGGAACACGGACGGTTTTAGTCAGTAAAAGTCTGACACGCCCTCCCGCTTCACCCAGAACGGGAGAAGTCATAGGATGATTTCCCACCCAAAAAAAAAAGGGTCTCAAACTATCTCACTGCCAAAACTCATCTAAATCGTTTCAGTTGATCCAGAGACTACCCCCTATAATCTCACAAACTCAAAAACATTAGCTCTTTATAATATTTAGAATAGATAAAATTAAAAGCTTTTTATTAATTCCTTAACAGTTCTGTGAGTCCAGTTTGTTATGATCTGGGCCTATCATTTTGGTTCCAGCCTCTGAATGTGTCCTGCCCATCTACATTTAACTTTGGGTACCTGACTAATCACGTCAGAAGATCTTGTCGTTTTCTTGATCAACGAGGTTTTCACTCGGTCTCTTAGTTTTATATTCATAACACTGTACATAAAATACACCAATGCTTTCTTTGTAACACTAGTCTTAGGTAGATAACGTAGATACGGCATTTTATGGAACTTGGCACTGGCAGTTGTTCTCATAATGGATTAGATAATAAAACTGCTCGCACAATATGGCCTGTCTCATAATATATTTAGTCCATGTTCAATAATAACTTTATATATGAATCCGTAAATGTTCTTAGTAATTCTCTCAGGTTCCAGTGGATTTTTATAAATTTCTGCTCAGATAAAAATCGAAGGCGTCGTTATTATACTGCTGGAAAATAGGAAATTGTATTGGATATCTCTCCATGCATAGCAATTGAGAAATATTTTAGATATTCCCGTCGAGTATGTCGTAGAAGTGGCTGGGGGACTAATACATTCGATTAGAGTATTTAGAGTGTCTCGAATAGATAAAGATAAAACAATGTTCAGTTGCTAACTCGCAAAAAACGCAGTTAAATCGGCAGGATAAATAAAACAAAGTTTTTAGTGTAATTAAAAGAAGTAGATCCACAATTACTTAATTTAGTACAAACAAGAACTTATCGCTAAAGAAACTCATTTTAATACAGTTTAGTGCTCGTAGGTACTATATAATTATTTATTTATGTACGAGGAATAAACTTGACTTTGCCACCATTCATAGGCCCCAAAATAACGCTGTATGAATCAGTTTCCAAATGCTTCGGTCCATCAGGCGTGAATCTGTACTTCATAATCATCTGAGCGATTGCTGTACGTATTTGCATCATTCCGTAGCGTTTACCTGAAGATTTAAATAATTGTCTTATTATAAATAACTGCGATTTTGCTAACAGTCTACTTAATAGGTAAAGCGATCCTGTTCTTATACTACTGTGGCATTAATTCTTTTGAACCCCAACGGAAAAAGAGGGGTGTTATAAGTTTGCAGTGTGTACCTGTGTGTTTGTGTATTTGTATGTATGTTGTAATGGTTGTGGCATCATAGCTCATAGTTTTTTTTTTTAAGGTGACATTATCAGGAGTGTTCTTAGCTATGTTTGATCAAAGCGTGTCTACTACTAGATACATTATGTAGTTTAAAAAGATTGAAATAAAAATAAATTGTCAGAGTTTTTGGATATTTTAAATTTTTACTTGTTCACGATCATCATCATCATCATTCAGCCGAAAGCCATCCAATGCTGGACACAGGCCTGCTCTAAGTATCGTCACATTGATTGGTTCTGTGTTGAATCGTAATCGTCCTAATCGCATGCTGCGGAATCTTATAATAAAGAGTATATATGTTAGAGTTAAAACCAGTTTTTATCACATTGTCTACTCATATTGGGCATTTAACTGATATTAAATTTCGAGCATTAGTTAATTCTAGTTTTAACAAAGGCATTTAGTCAAAACAAGTTTTAACTACGGAAACCGAGTTCTAACGAAAAACGGTTTTTGACTGTGACATATACAAAATACTGTTAACAAACGCCCAATCACATATACGGAAATCCACATCGCGTCTTTCATCTCGCATGTTCATTGGTCAATTATTCATACTCTTCATGGGGTCAAATCCTTTGCCTTGACGAATTCATTTACGCAATAAGGCTGCAGGTCATTGTTCCACCATGTGCCACTATATAATGAATTGCATAGTAGCAGTTGTACATACCGATGCAGAACCTGGGCCCTTCGCCAAAGGGCAAGAACGTGAAGTCATGGTTGTCGCTGTCAGTGGAGTAGATGAACCTCTCAGGCCGCCACTGCTCGGGCTCAGGGTACCACTCTTCGTTGTAGTGGATGCCTACAATGTTCACGAACACCGGAGTGCCAGCTTCCACTGACAGCTCATCTGTCAACTGGTATGTCTTGTTGCACATCCTGTCCAAGTGTGGTACTGGAGGATACTTTCTCAGTGTTTCTGCAACATTTATGTGCATACACATTTAAGTTATACTAAAAACATCTTAAGTTCAATAAAATCTGTGTCATTTTGCGATACGTACCATGTATACATGCTGTGATATATTTAACTTTTAACAAATCGTCGTACTCCAGAACGTCTTCCCCGCTTTCTTTTAATGCCTCGCTGACTTCCTTGTAAAGTTTTTCCTGGCAGAAGTAAGCCCTTTGTATTACACGGTAAATATTAGTAAGGAACTGAAGCTACGGTTTTTGTAGATAAGGAAACGTGAAATTGTGTGTTTCACCAACTTGGAGAATAGATGGAATTAATGGAATCGAGTCTACATAATAAAAGTGCAAAGGGAGCTTGGGGTGTGGATAGCTGCGAGTCATTATCTGCTAGTAAATGCATAGTTATGTTTCTAAATGATATGTAATCCTCGATGGCCGAACAGTTATCCAGGATAATGAATGTTCACAACACATATTGTTGATCATATAATTTAATGAGCAATCATTTGGCTAACGATGTTTTGATACCTGTTCATCGGGGTGATATGCGAGCTCGTGGAGCAAATATGTTAATGTTGTGGACGACGTTTCGATAGCACCCAATACGAACACAGCTGCCTGGGCCATCATTAAATTATCAGCTAATTCTGAAAGATAAGAAGATACAGCGATAAGATTGTAATTAAGTATCGACTGTCTTGTAATAGTATCAATTTGATTGACGATATTGTTTGTTAGTGATAAGATATTTTCATCTGTCCCACGATTAGATCATTATCGTTGATACGATTTTAATATTGTGTCCGATTGATGTTTTGCCAAAGAGTTTCTGCCGCAGTTTTAAAAAAATACGTTGGGTGTCAAGATTTTTGCTGCTTGTTTTATTTTAGAGTTGTCATTACTTAAGTTACATAATTATCGCATCATATTCCCTGAGGTAAACTTACGTGAGTCGGAACCTGCAGGTAGTTTCAAGTTTGTCTTTAACTTCAACAAAAGATTAACGAGATCCTTGTCGCTGGTCTGGCCAGTTTTCTGTCGTTCAGCGGCAACTTCCGTGAACATTTTTTTTATATATTCTGTTGCAGGTTGCGAGAAGAACTTCAATCTGAAAGTATGCGAGAATTATTGAGAATTATTATTGAGTGTTCTTTTCTAACTTAGAACTTAGAAGAAGGATTTGATTTGACAATATATGAAATAAAAAAAAAATAAGTGTTGCCCCGACTACAAGTATTTAATACGGGACAAGGGCGGGAAGACGCAGTCAACGGTGAAAGAAATCATAGTAAGGAAGCCTGGACTTATATATTTAATGTACGTCTGAAATAGCCAAGTCAGAGGCCTGACGGGTTCCCAGAGGCGACTTAATTAACTTGGCACAACAAAAAGAAGAAGAAGTAGGAAAGGACCGAATACCTAAGAACTTCAGCGACGGCAGGGAGGAAGAAGATCATGGTGAACTCGAAACCTCGCCAGAAGGTCCACTTGACCATGTGCTGGGTGATGAACCAGAGCGGAGACGTCAGATCCTTCAGAGCACTCACGCGAATTCCGAACACAGTGTACGCCACCGTGTCAGAGGTGTACATGGAGAACAGTTTCTGAAAATACAAAGCATGGTTAGTTACGGGTCATCTTCCTTCCGAACTGCGACTTCCAATAAGAAGGCCATGCCATAAAATATGCCAGTCCATGGTATTGTTTGCGGCATTTTTGCCTCGACATAAGGCGCTGCTCAATACCGAGAATCGAGATGATGTCGTGCGATTGGAGACGCCTATGTCCAGCAGTGTATTGGTTTAGGCCGATGTCGACTTAGGATAAGCGACTTAAGTTTTAGCGGTATAAATTACTCAGTGCAAGTTTTTAACAAAAAAAAAAACACGGTTCCGCTATGAAAATGTAAAAACATTTCAATATTTCTATTGAAATACAGTGCCAATACTGTATATCAATGAAACCACTGGAATGCTTTGTTTTAAAGCTCGAAATGAACGGTTTTCAAGAAAATAATTACCTACCGAATAACACAAAAATAGTGCGAATAACAAGAAATATGAGCGAGCGATGTTTTGTAGCTCTGACCAGGTATCGATCTCCAATATCATTTCCTATTTAGTTGGCCACTGCAGCTCCGTCTTCGTGGCAATTCTTTTTTTTACTTTAACGGGACCTTTCGTATTTATAGGTATTTCTGATAGTTGAAAAGTATCAACTATTGCATTGTACGTTGTACGTACCAAGTGGTCGCCAACGTATTTTATGTTAAATCTAAAATACACTAGCTGCCGAAATATAGGAACATACGCTTAGTTTAGAAGTGTTTGTGTTAGTAGAGATGGATTTAGCTCTGGACCTCAGACTTAGTTCGGATTAGGTACTTGAATAATGTAAATTCAATAAAGAAGAAAAGCTGAATTTATTATTTATTTGGTTATTAACTGAAGTTATAAGTTAAATATGTATTAACCAGCATGATTCACCTCCAAGTTTGTTACTAGATATGAACTAACTAGCGAATCGAAATCGCAAAGTCATATCTACACACATAAGTTGTACATACAAACTGTTTTGGTGATGGATTATATAACTTACTAGCTTCTGCCTGCGGCTTCGCACGCGTAAAAAGAGTTTTTTTCATCCTAAGGGAATACAAATTATCATATGTCTTTCTCAGGCTCTCAAACTATCTCCATGCCAAATTTCATCTTAGTCGGTTCAGCAGATCCAGAAATTACCCCTACAACCTCACAAACTTTACCTCTTTATAATATTAATAATATATATAGTATAGAAGTATACATGATGACTAGTTTCATCATAGACAAGGTTCATCATAGTTAAAAGGATCATAAATAGTAATGTTTTTAAGGCTAAGGCTAAACTAGATTCCCTTGCCAGGTATAACCAGTTTTAAAAACTGGTATGAGTGTATTTTCTTTAGTATGTATGTGCAGAAAAATATTGTATTTTTAAAAGCATCCAACGATTCCTACAACAGATTTTATAAGCACCAATATTATTTTACTTTAAGCTCCAAGAGATGTGCTTGAAGATTTTGTTCCCCTTTCATCAACAACGGTTTTTTTGTGAGTCTCTAGGGAGGTCATCGGGCAATAATACCGGCAGTAATTAAGGCAGAGGTTTCATAATAATGGAAATTAATATTTTTTTCAGGGCTTACTGAAATACTTGACATACAAACTAAAAGAAAAGTCGGTGCTGTACAATGCAACAAACGTTCTGCTCAGCTTTATAATAGTGTAAACAAGGAGGTATAGATATACACTAAACAACTACATGACTGTAAAAAATTGGATAAAACCATTTACTTATGAATATACTGAGGCGCTCTTGCAACATATGGTTTAACTCACCCGTTTTTTCTCTACACACACACTTATCCACTCACACATCCACACACATACACACACACAAAACAGACTCAAACCATCCCCAGACACGAATACACAATCAAGTGAATAATGTTACTCTTTTCTGTTCTGTTTTGTAAAATTATCTTACTATGGAAGAGTGGAGTCTCTTAATACAGGCATTATTTGCCTAAAAAGAGGCTCCAATCATAACTTGTTGTTTTGATTTGGTTAAGAAATAAACAATTTTGTTTTTTTTTTGACTTGTGTGCTATATTTGGAAGGCTCTCCCTAATTTACTTATGAGCATTTTTATAGGTTAAAGGTTTTAAGTAGATACCAACGCGTACGTTCGTTAATTCAGTTTAGTAAAGCGTCGTCACCTCGCTCCATTCTCGTGTCAAATGTTGCTTAATTACGAGTACCTACTATCAAGTGTAAGATGAAAGATCCTCCAACCATCGTTAGAAAGTCTACCAATACATTGCAAAATTGGTACTCGTTTTACACGTCGATTTCTACCATTTAAGTCCTTGCAAAATGTGGAATGGGTTCCTGCCCGAGGTACCTTCTTACAAAAACTCAGGAAATATCTTATCTAGAAGGGTAAGTAGGCAACGCACCTGTGATATCCTTGGTATTTCAGATGTCCATAGGCAGCGGAGAGCACTTACCATCAGATGGGCCTCCTCCTTGTTGGTCACTCCATGGAATGAAAAGGGTGTTATTTACCTTAAGATCTACTGGCTCCTTATTATCAACGTAGTCCTTCTGTATCCTGCGCACGAGTTCGCTGGAATTGATGTTCATCAACTCAGTGATACCTCTCAGGCGCATGCTGGTGAACATAGGAGAGATCTCGTTCCTCATCTGTATCCACATTGGACTCTGTAATAGATATATTCATAATAGAGGTTTGGGAATGTTGAGATCCACACCACTTTCGGTGTTGTTTTGGCTACATACTGGTCGGACAACACTTTAAATCTATAAGTAGTTGAGAACTTGAGACATCTTCTTGTGAAATTTGAGTTTATCGATACGAGAAGAAGTGAAGTGTCAGTCATTGAAGACAAGGCGCCTTTATCCCCGAAAAATAGGAAGACGTATGAAATTGTGCTTCCAACATGTATGATTCAAACTAATAGAAGAAAGAAATGCAGACTAATCTTATCGTTGCATAATTACATAAATTACGACATAATAATTATACAAATTGAGCGGCTAGAAAACAGCTCATGCGCCAATGCGTCCGTCGTAATCTTAATACGTTGCACGTATCAAATAGAAAATAAGTTGTGAGTAAGTATTTTTCATATTGGGGTGATAAATTCTCCTGACATTAATTAGAATTAGCTCTGCGCCTCTGTTAGTTTCTTAATCTAACCGGGACCGCTGCGTGAATAGCAGGCACGCGGAAAAAAATATAAATAGCTTCCACCTCCTAGGCAATTACATAATAAAAATAGTCATACAAGAGATCATAATCTAGATGTTTTAACTTTAAAGGTACTTATTAAAGATATTGTCATAAATGAATTTGATGCAAACTTCTAACTGCAACTTCGTAAGAAGAAGGTTTTTAATTTGACGTCTATGGGATCAAGGTTTGAAAGCTATGCCGCTATGATGATAGACTGATGACTAATGTTTAGAAGTGTGCTAAAATTTACTAACTGGTCTCAAAATTGGCATTTTATGCCTATTTTTTTTCTATTATCTAATGAAATACTGGAGAAAGGGAGTCATTGCAACAATGATTTCTGAATATTCCAAATAATGCATACTAAAGATTAATTAATTCGTGAAATTAATCTATCAATTCGTGATTTCTTTTCTATATTTGTTATTTTCATTTAGTTGCACCTGCCATATTTTGCACCACCCTAAGGTGAACTGATAGAAAATGCCTATGGTATTAAGTCCGCCTTTGTGCTTGTGCATAAAGTTTTAATAAATAAATAAACCAAAATTATCACAATTCCACCGAAATTCAAAACTATCGAAAATAAAAATTAATCTTGTACTATTATTCATTATTCTGTGGTTTAATGAAGTGAACTATAGTGGTATGTTGGAAGATTATATTGAAAAGTGCGCTTATTTAATACTATTGAAGATACATAATGTATAAAGAAATAAAAGTATGCTGATGTTTTGGCTGAATTCCTTCCTAGGTATTTAATATTATTGCTATCGTAACTCTAATGTCCCATGAAATACCTACGCCAAACACGACATTATACTTGACTTGCATTTCTTAATCTAAGATTAAGATTAATTATGTAGCTAATCTGGTCTATCAGCCACTGATTCACATAAATCTCGTACATACCTTGATTGTAAACAAATTCAACGAGCCCAACGGATCGTCATCGACTCCTGAGTAACTGTATCTGTCTTGAAAATTTTCACTGTCTTTCACTAGGACTTTCTTCGAAAGCTCCGGCGAGTTCAGAATGAGGAGTGGTTTCCATGATAGAAATATTCCGTAATAATCATGCTTCTTGTACTTCTTGCTGAGCTCATAGAAGACGTCCCAGAAGCTTCGCCTCATCAGGAACGAGAGATTCCCGAAGAACAGTGTTGGTTCCTCGTAAGGGACGCCGCGTTTCTTCCAATATCCATAGTTGCTTCGTGAGAATAGATAGAATATCGTCAAACAAGATGTTAAAAAAACAAGAAACAATTGAATGATAAGACCGAGCATGGCGACGTCCAGTCCGTCTGCGTGTTCGAAGAGAATATCATTAACTGTCTGATTAGGTTTAGCTAGATAATGTCTGATTTTAAAGCAGTGTATTTTGTTGATAAAAAATTACCAACGTTATGTTGTCTTATCGGTGTGCAAAAGACCAGTGCGTTCAAGCGTTTTTGCCATACCTATTATTGGAAACAAATATAGCAGCTCACAATGTTAGGATCCATTAATATTAATTCTAATTTTTATCCGTGGTGCTAGGCAACTGGGCTTATCCCAGTTGTAAACGACCCTTTGTGCCTATTGGCCTTGTTTGATCTGTCTCATGCTTGATATGGAGGGAAGTGAAAATTTGTATTTTTTTCCTACTCCTCCTTTATTCTTTTCTGATTAATTTCGTTGCGGGATCAAGACAGTTAAATTCATTGTCCGGGACTTCGTCAAACTTCATTGCCTCGGCTCTTTACTGGTGGTCACCACTGTTGATTCTGGCTTTCAGGAGTTGCAGTGGTTTGGGAATAGTGCGGTGGGATTGTCCCAAAAGACCAGTGCAAGTGCACTTAGCGTTTTGAAATTGCGCGACTACTCTACTAATTTGACCGAACGTATGTGGCCATGTATGTACGTAGGTATCTACTACCGGAAACCAAAGAGCCCTCCGGTTCTTCGAGTTTCCCGATTTGAATAATAGAACTTATTAACTTATCGCCAGAACTCCTTAATATTATATGGTCAAACCCGCCTATCAGCCAACGTTCCTTTATTCTTTGATATTATAAATAAGCGATTTTATAATTTGCCTGTACGTTACAGTTGTGCAATATCAAAACACTGTGTGGAAAGCCCTTACACAATCAGAATCCATACTTATATTATAAATGCGAAAGTAACTCTGTCTGTCTGTGTATTACCTTTTCACGCTTAGACCGCTGAACCGATTTAGATGAAATGTGTTATGGAAATAGTTGGAGATAGGATAGTTTTTATCCCGGCAATCATTCATAAGGGGGTGGAAAGGGTGGTGGAAATTTGTATGGTGAACAAATAATTTCTCAAGAAAGGTGGCCCACACACCTAGGTTATTCGAAGTACTAATGCTACACAGACGTACTAGCGTAATCAGCTAGTAAAGGTTATAACTAAGAAACATTATGGTACAAGTGTGAAATGTTGGTGATTACCGCTGAGGCGCCATTGAGACCCGAGCCGTTAGGTGCGGGTCTTAAGAGAGCCGAGGACGGTAATCATCAATACACACGTATATCATACGACGTTTTTCAACACACTTGTGAAGAAAATAATACTAAAAAAGCATTTCCAACAGTGAAAACGAGTTGTGAACTTTTCACAATGGCGGGCAAACTTAAGCATAGCACGCACTGCGATTTTTATTCCCGCGATTTTTTTTCCGCCCATTCTGTGACCTATTGAAATGTATGAAGCTTAACGCACTGCGGAAAAAAAATCGCGCTCAAATAGTACCAAAATATTCGCGCTAATAAAAATCGCAGTGCGTGCTAAGCCTTCTTCAGTTTTCTTATGCGCGCGCATCTAACAATGGCGATCGGCCACAGACTAAAAATAATGAGTTTTCTTTTTTCTGGCTTTTCGCGGATAGCGTTTTAGCCACGTAATAAATGGGGAATTTCAAGTTTTCTTTATTACAGACAAAAACAAAATTTATATTTGAGTGAAAGTTTTATTTATTAAACACGTACAAGTTGAAATTATCTATTTAAATACGAAGTTGCATGAAATGTGTTGCATTTGTACATTTTGTACTATTGAGCACGATCTTTTTTGTATCGAAACTTTTTTAAGAACAAAGCAACTCAACCAATAAATTAAAAAAAGAAACTCTATAACTCACTTGTGAATAATAGCAATGAAAAAGCCACAGTTTGATAACAGGTGTCATTATGTGCCTAATTGCGGTGAAATTGGAGCCACTTTATGAGCAAGTGTGTTGAAAAATAATATAAATGGCTGCGGTCTGCGGAAAGTGTTGGTGTGATTGTGTGATGCATTGTATGACTTTGGTCACTGTAGATAGGTTGTTGCTATTCAACAAAATACATAGTATCATGGTTCTCAAAGCACTGTCTATGTAACTTTTAACATGAGATGTTTTCTCTTTATCCCCCGGCGGAAAAAGAGGGGTGTTATAAGTTTGATGTATGTACCTGTGCGTTTGTGTATTTGTGTACCTGTCTGTGGCACCATAGCTCCTGAATGGATGAACCGATTTTATGACGATATTATTATTCTTTTATTGGAAAGTTAATTTTTTCGAGATTGTTCTTAGCTATGTTTGATGCAAATCGGTTCAGCCGTTCAAAAGTTATTGCCGTTTTACTGTCTGAATCGGGCTACTCCCGCAAGATATCGTGTCACAATTTCGTGTTCAATAGATTGTCGATCGAAGCGTGTCTACTATTAGATATATTATGTAGTATGAACTTCTCATAACAATTCCAACAAGCCTAAACACGACTGGGATACATTGTTTTATTTTGGAGTTCCGGTGCCTATCCCGGCTTCATCACCAGATCAGTTCGATGGTACTATTTTCATACGAACCATTTATTTAAATTTGCTTCATCAAAGTCATTTATTTTTTCGAGATGTCTTATACCCAAACCATTCTTATCATTGAGAAGTTCCAGTGGTCATCTGTGGTCTTTTTCATCAGTTCTACTTCACTCAATGAATGAACCTGAATGCAAATGGTTACCATGTTGATGAAAATACCAAAATCGCTAAATGTTTGCTTTTTGTTTGAAGAGTTCCCTCGTTTTCCATGGGATCCCCTCATCAGATTCTAAGACAATCAACGCATGGTATCTAGGATGTGTTCTGACAGATCCTATATACTGTGGTGTTCTGATTTACAGATCCACATTTTTAACTCTATTTACAATTCATAACACTATACAAACCATACCTTCATATATTTTGATATTTTATCAACTTTTGTAATTCATTTTTATGTTTTCTTTCTTTTGTTATCATCTGAAAAGCATACTTTTAGTTATATCTGATTGTTTTAATATCTGAAACTTAAATTATATTGATAATTTGTAATTCTTGCAATATTTTTCTACTGTGACATTTTCATCTGACATGACATCTGTCTGTCTATTTTATTTTTCTTAAAACCATAGACCGTAACATAGGTACCATGGACTAAACCTCCTTTAAGCTAGGTTTACACTATTATAAGGGTAGCGTAGACTGACCCCTTTGTGAACCGTTTTTATTCGTTCTGGTCTTTATTTCTTAATTGAAATTTGAATTTGAAATGTAGATAGAACACAGAACGATGAAAAACGGGCGTCAATTTTTGAGTTTCGAAATCGGACTGAACGCCGAAAGTCGGTTGACTACTGGGTATTCCGAAGTGGACTTTTTTATCTAAAACTCTCTAAACCTAAATATCCAGCTTGTGTAAGAGTAATATAATCTGAAGTGCACTAAAATCTATATATTGTGAGTGATATACTGTATATGATTTTACCTAAGTATCAGACTACTATCCGTTTCACTCCTGGCTGCCTGCCTTCCTACTCTCTTACGCCTCTTCCTACTGTTTGCCTACACAACTGCATACCAAACCGTATGCCTGAAAGACCGTCGTGGTGTCTGCTCACCTGTCTCTCTCAAGCTTACCACGACTTTTGAAGAGTTCCAGTCTGTCCAGCCGCCTGCCTAAACGATATGCTACCTACTCTACTACCTACCCGATTGCCTGCTTGTCGTCGTGGAGCCCACTCACCCACTTACCTCGGGCATACCACGGCTTCCAGCCCGTCCTGCTGCCTGATTAGCTGCCTAACTCCAGCACCCCACGTCGTGCGAAGCCGGCCCTTCTGTTTTTATTCTTAATATCCTTTTATTAATTTATTAGTTTATAATTATTTAATTGTATTAACGTGGCTTACGTTTAGCTCCCTCTGAGCTAAACGTAACGCTACAATACTTGTTTTCATTCTCAATATAATTTTTAATAATGATGTCTAGGGGGTGACCATAAGCTGTAGTAAGGTCTGGTCACGCATTTTAATATTACCTAAGGATTGCCCTTTAAAAACATAATCTGTTGTACCTACCTACAGCCTTACACCTTAACAGTTTTTTTACAAAAAAACTTTCACAGGAGACTGCCCTTTCCTAAGTTTTTGAGTAATTACTAATGTCTGCGTTCACAGATTTTAGGAAAATGTACATTTTGTAAGAAAATAGGCAATTTACACAAAAACTTTTTTGATGCTTTTAATTTGAAGCCCACGGAGAATAGAGTACTAAAAAACAAATAAACATAGTAAACAAGATTCAAGCTTAGAAGGATTGTTCTGCCTTTGTTTATATAGAACCAGATAGATATTCACGATGATAGCTTTCTTACACCTTCCCTCGGTATACATTTATTTCCTCGATATTTTTGTATGGTTCAAAAAGAAATTGATTAAATAATAGGTATCTTATAGAGATAAAAAAGAGACTGATAATGATTTTTACACGAAAACCAGACAGAGCTATATTAGATTAAGAACCAATAATTATTATTCGTCTTTTAGATAAATAAAATAATATGCTGATCGTTGGTTATTTTGTTAATGTTTCTTATACCTAGTCCGAGTAAAGTTTTCGGGGTTAGAAAATACGAAAACTTCTCCGGAAAATTGGTATATTCGGTAAAACTGAAAGTGCTTTTCTCAATGGGTTTTTTGTGTTTCCTATACAAATATACGGGACAACGCATGTCGGGTCACAAAGTATTTACCCGGTTTCCGAAGGAGGGTAAATAATAATGTGTTTATCAGTCTACGTATGTATGTTTGTTCTTATGTGAGGATCTAGAGACCAAACGCTTTGGCCGATTTTGATGATACTTACGTCAATCGATTCGTCTTAACCTTGCGAGTGACTACATTAAAATTGGAAAATAAAAAATAGTGTATTTTGGGTGCCATATTGTGGGGTCTGGATTTGGTCAACCAGCTCGCCAATATGTATCCTCCGACTGCACAGCATGATTTTCTTCTTGTTTACGTCTTTTTAGTTCGCTTCTTAAGCAGTCGGGTTTTTGTTTATTTTTTATTTGATATTGTCTTCTTAAGCTCGAATAGTCTACACAAATTTGCTGAACCTAAGTGGAATAAAGAGAACCCTAAAAACTGGTTCGAGGAACTGTTTTCTTAACCAAGTTCTAGGAAGACCGCGCTAGAACAGTCGTTTCTTTCTGTCTGCTTGAATAATAAAATCAGCGACCGGAATGCATTGTGGTATTAATGATCAACGTGTCTGTAAAAGCACTACGTATAGGCACTTCAGAGCATCTTTTGTGTCTAAATTGCTTTCAGATACTTTTTGCTTTGCTTGACCATAATGTTTAAACAGGAGCTATTCGATTATTTATAGTTCTCTTAACTTCTCTTCAATATACATCATAATATTACTGACAGTCTCCTTGAGATATTGTACTACTACTTTTCATTCTTAGACATCGGTTCTGTGTTTGTGGCCGAGACTGTTTTTATTTATGAGTATGTGTAAATTGTAAAGTCTTTACGCTCTATCTCAATTGTCAGTATCACGTGTGTTGATTATCTAGTTATTTACTGTCAGTTTTTTTAGATATCCTACATTTCTTGACGTTAATCGGCTTTCATCACTTTAAATTCGTTCCAGCTAGGATATAATGCATGGTACCTATCTTAAGTATAAATAAAAAAAACAATGAAAACAATGGAAGAATTTAACAATGTGCGGAAGGTCAAATAATCATTTGACCTTTCCCACATTGTCATATTACGTCATCAATATTTGAATGCTGCAGTAGCGCCCTCCCAGTCTGAACTGTGGAAATGAAAACCACAGATTATATCTACCGGACGTTGTGACGAGTCTCCAGGGAATATATCCTCGGGCTCTGGCCAATATTGCCCGGTTTTCCCGCTAGAATGGCTCGCTATCAAATTCATGAACACTGAGTGTCGTGTCTGGCTTCACTTGTGTGTCTCATAGCCTATCCAAATATTGCACGAACATTTGCAAGCGATATTTTACGTGATCGTCATCTCGTATCTTCTAAGCACAGAAACAAAGCTTTGAGTACACAGATGTATTTGATATACCTACAATAAATCTTTGTCATGCAAATTAGCATCGAATAAACCTAGCTAGTACCTGTCTATTGACCTAGTGTCTATACTGCATCGCTTGTGGTCCTAAGTGCTACTGCTGAGCATGAGGTCCCGGATTTGATGCTCAGGTCAAGCAATGTCTTTAGGTTTTTAACCGACTTCCCAAAAAGGAGGAGGTTCTCAATTCGGATGTTTCTATTTTTTTTTCGGTCATTACTCCGTCATATATAAACGGATTTGCAAACATCTTTTTTCGTTCGAAAAAAGTTTGTTCCGAAATGGTCTCATTTAAATTTGGTAAACATCTGATGAAGAACTTCGGAGATATACAACAGAACTCTTCAATAAATCACGGCAAATCTCTCGGGATTGTTGCAATCACATATCTGTTTATTGTTTACACCATTTCATAACATACCATCACGCCAATGTGCTCTAAACGGATACGCAGATGTGTACAGTTCACCCTGGTCATACACTCTCATGCCACCTGTTATGTTCAAGTTACATATGATTCGGGTAATCTATTCTGGCATCAATATTCGCATTATAGGCCGGCAAAATTACTTCTATTTCAATTTCGGCGGTGTTAAAAACAAAAAAACCAAAATAGAAACACCGACCTCCGAAATTGAAGTAATTTTTCACTTTCGTTTTTTTTATTTGGAAGTCAATTGTAATTTTTTGTAAAAAAGTTTTCCATCTGAAATTTAGCAATAATAGCCCGGTTTCTGGATTTCAGCTCGGGTCATGGTAATAAACTCGTCCTCTACTACATGGGCTTTAATTAAACATATCTGGCGAAATGTGGGTGCGCACCTCTGCTTAACCATTCAGGGAATACAGGCGTGATGTTATGTATTTAGTCTATAAATAGCAAAAACGATTTAAAATGAAAATGCGGTTTCCGATTCGATGTATGGAACTCATTACCTAAATGAGTGGCTAGGCAAATGACAGATAATCCCAGTCGGTATATACACGGCAATCATCTGTAATTAATGTTTGTATAGGCGTATGTATAGGTAATTTATTTCACGAATTATTATACATACAGTAAGTATCTCATACAGATTCATTTATTGCAATCGTGGATTTACTGGTCGGAAATGTTTTTAGACAGAATGTCTCTTTAAGCGCTTGTAATACTTTATACCTATACGTAGTATAACAGTGCTGTGCTGGGTGCTTCGTCCTCACGTATATGAATTTATGTATGTGTGTAAATGTTTTAAAACACTTTTTTTTTAAGAGTAAGTGTGATTTTTCTTGTCCGTTCTTCAACTTATCAAGCTACTTTTACGAATGGACGATAGAATAAATTATTACTAACTTTAAATTTATATTTTTGACGTTGTAAAGTGCCGCATAATGGCCTAGTTGAAATATAGATTTTTTGTCTAGTCCAGTTTAGGTACATTATTAACAAACAGGCACTTCAACAGGGTACAACAAACATTTGGTAAGTAACAAAAACAGGCAATGACCGTAGCTAATCACCGTAATTAATCAATAAAGGCTATCGCCTTTATTGATTTATGTATGATTATAATAATCGTGTTCGTTTTGGAAGAGTGACTTAATTAATTACTTATTTAATATCGCATTATCTCTTTTAAATCCATACTTTGGTCGACGATCTTGAATCGTTCGCTAGAGTTTTGTCTAGTACAAATGAACTTGATAAATGTAAATGAAATTTACACGCAGACATACAAGTGTCCACGTATTTCGTTTCCATTGTTTTTATCAAGGTCATCTAATTAATGATCCAACGTAAAATTTAACGGTTTGGTGTATTCGTGTAACATATCGTTGCAGTGAGACAATTAATTGAGGACAGAGGACATACAGGAACTGCAGCGTAGATGTATCGCTAACGTGTTTTTGTCTTGAACGTAAATACTGCGACTGGATCAATAATATTTGATAGCTTATTACCAACAAATTTCGCAAGTTCGTAGAATTGTCTGACAAGCGTCAGATTTCATGTCAATGATGAAATAATTCGAAGTGTTAAAAACACCTGAATTCTATAAGTTAGAGAATAAATCATTGAAGTTTTGCCAGCCTTTGAACATTGCAGGCTTATAAAAAATGCCGCGGTTTTTCCGAAAGCAATCATTGTACAAATATTTGTTACGTGCGGCTTCGAACCCGCGACACAAAGCGCAGCGTATTGGATAAGAGAGGAAGCAAATGCAGCTGACGAACAAAGTAACGGAAATGACCCGTATTACCTAATCCATCAATTTTATTCGTATGTGGGTAGGCACTGCTAGAGAAACGTCAAGATTAGTAGGCTGAATATTCGTGCCTTTGCTTTCATCGCCTGTCAACATCACAGCATGTCTCGTACAGAATTATACTACCTTCTTTAATTATCTGTGGTCTGAACCGTTGGACTTGGTTGGACTGTGACTTTGCACCAGCTGGCAAAGCCGCCGTTTGCCGTTTGGCTTCCCTAGCTTTCAAATTCATATTCAAAATATTTATTTGCCAGAAAATACTTTGTTCATCAAGGGAAGATAGCCTAAAAGCATTGATATATTAAAAAAAAACATTTTTCAATGCATATAAGTTATTGTATTCTGCCTTCCATAACAAAGTCATAAAATTTTCAGACAATGTAGCCAAAACACAAGAAAAAAAACACAGACCAAACCAAAACAACATTGATGCATTCCAATATTTTAAATTGTCAGATTATAAACTTAGCAATAATAAAAAAATGACAATAAAATAAATTAAAATGTCAATGAAATTATAATGTTTGTTTATAATGCTGATTTTAAAATTAATCAATGTATATTTATGTATGGTATTACAATTATCATTTCAATTACTCATTAATAGAATATAATAGAATACTCTTTATTGTGTGTATTTTTCTCTTTTTTTGTGTGTTTGTGTTATTCATTATTTTTATTCACAACAATTATGTATATGTTCTATAAATTTCTTAAGGCTTTAGAAGCAACTATTTTGTAGCCACTCTGTCAATTTGATTTCAGAAAATATTACCCTGCAATAAATTTAATTCATTTCATATGTTATTATATATTATAAATGAATAATACACATATTGACACATTTGTCTTGTAAATATCTTTTTGACCTTACTAATAAAATAGGTTGCGAAACTTGGCCCTTTTTTGTCTTGGCACAACTTCGCTATATTGCATAAAGTAAAGCATGCGTTACGGGGCAGCGGCAGTTTTTTTTTGAGACATGTTTACAAGTATCTAAAAACCATGCCTTGTTTATGACCCAGAAGCAATGTTTCTGGAGCTTAAATAATATGTCAGTAATGGTCGAGTTACCCCACATGATATGTCCATAGCTTAGAACAAATGACACATAGCCATGGTAAGCTGAAAGAGCAGCGTCTACAGAAAAAAATTGCCGTAGCTTTTTAGCTAGTGGAATTATAAGTTCCACATGGCTTTTCCAATTAAGATTTTTGTCTATATTAATACCATTTATTTATTTTGCCACTTTTTGTTCTTGTTCATCTTTATACCTAATATCTAAAGCTAATTGTTAAGTATTAGTACCTGAGCGGCCGAGCTCTACTCGGGTGAAAATAGAGGAAACGATTTTTTTTAAATGAAACCTAGCTGGATCGATTTATCGCCCCCGAAACACCCTGCATACTAAATTTCATGAAAATCTTTGGAACCGTTGCCGAGATTTAGATGATATATATACAAGAATTGCTCGTTTAAAGGTATTAGATACGAGATAAATTCCATTAATTTGATCTTGCTAACATTTATATTTGAGTGATTATTTGGGTCTTTTCGGTTACTGATTTGTGATAATTTTTTATCCTGACACTTTAATTAAACTGTCGTTTCATCTGCAAAAAGAATAATACATTTCTGCAAAGTGGCCTCCGGTAGATAATTTATGTAAAGTAAGAAGAGCAAAGGACCGAGAATACCACCCTGAGGCACACCACACTTATTTAATTGGTACTTTTTTACATTTCTCTTTAGAATATATTCTGTCACCTTTCTTTTCTACTTTGGATATCCCTGTATATGGCAACAGTATCACACATATTTACATCTATATATTCATATTACTAAAATAGCTAGATATCCATTCATATGCCTTGCCCCTTACGCCGTAGAAGTCTAATTAGTGGCCTTACTCATATCTAAGAATAATGACACCGCTGGATTGCCATAGTTAATAGTTTCTGTTACAAGTTTAATAAAGTTGAAGATAGAAGGAGCAGTTGAACAATCTTTACGAAAACCAAACAGTTTTTTGCATAATATGTCATGTGTACTTAGAAAATTATTTAAACTAATATGCATTGCCTTCTCAAAATTTTTTGATATGGTAATCGTAATCGGCCGGTAGCTATTCGGGCCTGTCTTATTTCCCCTTTTAAATTGTGGTTGTACGATAAACATTTTGTGCTGATCAGGAAATACACCTTGCAATACAAACAAAAAGATAGGTTTATAACATGTGCTAATGGATGACATATACAACTAGCACAAGCCTTCAAAACTGGTTTGTCAATATAATATGGCAAGCGATCGGCGTAAAGTCATTACCTAGGTTTATTGATATTTATTCTCAAAAAAGACACAAAGTCACTTACATAAGAACGATGCATAACGTAAATGCTTAACCTAAAATGCAACGCTACCTCCCGGACCACTATATAATATTACAGAAAACATATCTAAAATTGTTACAGTCAAGGTATGTTAAGATAAGGCTATACAAAAACATGACATCAGTATTATTCTAGATTGCAAGATATTTGCATAACAAATAAGTATTCCAATTTTCACTCCCAACATCTCTAAAATGGAACATCTTTACCTACTGTCTACAAACGTATGTAGTTCTCTTTTATTTATTTAAATACACTGAAAACATCGCATCTGTGATTGCGTCGGTACAATAAATACAATTTATTAGCCTGACTTGCATTGAGACTTTTACATGATATGACTGTGACTTTTCACAAGATGTGAATTCATTTACTATCTTTTCTGAGTTGTCCATTGCCACTCAGATGAAAATCATAGAGGAAACACGACATGCATCCGATTTCAATCAGTCGATACGATGATCTTTATTTTGGATTGAATTTATTTACAAACTCCGCTCTGTAAACACACACACACATCACATATATAAATAACCTACATCTTATTGCAAGCAATTACGTTTGACCTTACACCCTAGGTTATTAAGTATATGAACTAGATTTGATATCGACGACACTTATCAGTATAATACAGTTTATCTAGTTCGTTTGAATTATGACATAATTATTCGATAAAGTTAATAAATAAACTAAAACAATAATGAAACAAAAACATAAATAAACGACACAAACCATTTAACTGGGCATAAGAAATAGCCTCCATAACAGATTTCTACAGTCGAGAAAACTGTTGAAAAAATAAATATGTAAATTCTTCATAGCACCAACTTCCTTCCTCTTTTCATTAAGAAAATAATAAAAAGGCTATTAAAATGCTTTAATCCACGCAACTAAATAAATCCTAGTACAACTTAATAAAACGACGACAGTAGGTTATAAAAATAAATGTAAGGTAGATTTATTTCATCTCAATATTGGCATATACAGTCGGTAACAGCTGTTACCTGACCCACCCTGCCGTTAGCTGACCCACTAAAAGCAAAGACGAATTTGAACATTCTGCAATTAGCAGAAGATTTGTGTAATTCGATACGTAAACTTAACGAATTAGAACGACTTGTTTGATGTTTAAGAACCCTTCACCTGTGATCGGCAAAACGATTGACAGTAAATAAATCTTGAATAAGACAAGAAAAATCTTTATTTACCTTAAACATGGTATAAAGTTGTTATAGTCAGGTATTAATCTAAATGTCACATTTTTAGCTATACAGGATATGTATCAATTGCATGCAAAATAATTATTAGTTTATTGTTGTTCAATGTCACAGATACGGTCAATACAATATACAGGATGCATCGACCACATAGCCACTAGACGCCTAATGCTTGATCTAGTACATCAAAACAATTTTGTCAACTAGCTGAGGTATGAGGGACTGCGCTCTGATTGGTCCCTTAACCAGGTCATACGCATCATTAAGGGTGGGACAGGTTTAAATAAAACCAGGAAGGTATCGATTTTTATAAATAGTATTTGTATTTTTTTAAATTAATATTACCTTTTTTATTATTAATTATACGGCGTTTTAACATTTTAGTCATAAAATAAAATGCTATATAACTAAAAAAAAACAAGATTCTAAAGGTAAACATACTTTTTTTTCGGTTGTTGGTTCTTAAATATAGTAATATTAAATATTAGTAAAAAACGTAATCAAAAAATCGTTTCACAATTAATAAACTATTCAATTTAATGTCTGTATTTGCATGGTTTCTAGTTCTATCGATAACAGTTTTGGTCATAGGATATGGTGCTTCACTAGTTTTGTTTACGAAATTAAGAGGACAAGATATAGCGAAAAAAATACCTTAAAAAGAAAGAGACGCAAACATGCGGTGGGCGTGTTCACCTACAAACTTGACCAGTATAATATGAACTCCGATAAATAATATTAGAAAATTTTTTTTTTTTTTGTTTATGTAACTATTAACTTATCAATGAAATTTTATGTTATTTTTTCGGAAACTCGATATCTGGCTGTTATTACCATAGCAACTTATTGTACAAGAGGCCATTATAATATTTATTTCATCATTTTTTTATTGACTGACACGGAAGTGTTTATGGCTCCCAGAAGTGGTCGCTACTAATTCGAAATTGTCGAGTGGTGATCAGTATTACCTGTATATGATCTTTTTAGTCATATGTGTTGACAGACATCGCTCGCTTGTTATTAGGCGTCTAGTGGCTATGTGGTCGATGACAGGATGTTTGGTGCATCGTGTGCCAAATTGAAATGGTCGACTGAAGGGGTCATCTGCTAGCCTTTCAGACCCCGTAACACCCCTCATGGCCTGTGGATTTTTTTTATCGACTTTCAATTGTTTTACTAAAAAAGACCCAAATTTTACATTCAAATACAAATAAAAAAAAAATGTACAATACAGGGATCAATTGTGTACTGCAAGTTTAAATTACTTTTGTACTAATTCCATCGTAACCTTCCGAGTTTATATATAGACAAGATAAAAAAAAAATTGTTTTAAAGCTATTATTTATTTTTTATCTCGTCTTCAGTCATAAAGCTAAGAAACATGGAATTTGGTATTGTCATGGTTTTATTAGACTCATCATTATTGTGTAAATTATTTAATTTTACAGTGCAAGACGAATCAATAAAGTAACTAGTAAAAGCATTTGCTTTGCCAGAGGGATTAGCCATTATTCTCTTATCCAATTCTAGTTGAGAAATATTATTGTCACATTTTATATTCCCAATTTCACGGACCAAAAACATCGTTAAGTTTTGCACCTACTTCTGAGACCCTTACTTATCCATTTTTGTATATTTGCATTAGAGTTGTTTATTTTAATCTTAATCTTTGGGAAGCATAAATTATACAATAAACGTTTAAAAGCTCGTGAAATTTATTGATTGCTTTATTGAAATCTGTTTCGTAATTAATCTCTCACCACGTTAAACCTGCACGGCATTATTTGCAATTTCTTATATTTTCACTACAATAGTCTTTTTTATAAATACTGTTATAAAAAAGATCAAATCATATTATTTGGTCTTTAATCTTTGCTCTTTTACTGGGAAATCTAAGAGTGGTGCTGTGTCTTGGTCAGATAAGTATAGGGGTAAAACCTCAGTAGAAGATTTTTTTATGTTACTTAGCATGTGGTCTATATAAGAGTCTTTGTGGGTGGGAACTTCAACGTGCATCTGCGAGATATTGTTATTACATAGATTATCTAAGTAATTGGGTACTTTTCCTTGTTTAAACGTATTGATAATAAAAACCCCGGCAATAACTATTATTGTGCATGACCCATACTTTTTAACCGTTTCGCACATAAGTTGAACAAGTTTATGAATATTATTACTTATTCCCCAAAATAAAATAAGAACGATCGCGCACTGGAACAATTTTAACGTCAGCTTGACATATATTCTGATAAGAATATGTATAAATCCAACAGAAAAATACCACAATAACGTCCCATTCACATAATTTCTATTTGCTGTCAAAAGTATCCTCTAAAGCTATCAATACAAAATTTACACTCTCGGTGGTGTTGAGTTGTCACTTACCGATATCCAATTTTATTTCCCCTTTTGTACGACTTGAAACGAATTTCGTGTATATTCAAACACTATTTATTAGATATTTGTTGAAATGAAACATTCTAGCCGAACAAATCAGCCTTTTTGGTAAAATATAACCAAGTATTCGGATATTCATTTCTCTTTTTTGT
The DNA here is from genome assembly GCA_964057195.1 of Orthosia cruda. Classification (NCBI taxonomy): domain Eukaryota; kingdom Metazoa; phylum Arthropoda; class Insecta; order Lepidoptera; family Noctuidae; genus Orthosia; species Orthosia cruda. Next base: position 13,020,016 of record OZ059825.1, on the reverse strand, counting down.
GTAAAGTTTACGTATAATGCCTACGTTTGAAGTTGTCCTTTTGAAAATATTTGAATATGTTGAAAACGTTCGATTCCTGGAAGATTGGCAAATAAACGACATTCCTTGGTAGTCCACTACGCTAACGAAGTTTCTAAACAGATGATCTGCCATAGCTCATCTTTGTTAGTGCTCCGAATAAGGGGTAGTATATCTACTACTACAGGAAAACTTCATCAAAGAGAGTAGTAGACCTGTCGGTCTACTACTCTCTTTGATGATGTTTCTCTTTGATGTTTTCACAAGATTTCACTCCTTGTTCCTTAAAACTTAAAGGAACTAAATATGAATGGCGTTGTATTATAAATAATACCCAGTACTAATATTTGTTCCGTGCTGTCTGAAGAATTCACCAATGCTTTCTTTGTAACACTAGACTTAGGTAGATACCGTGGATATAGCATTTTATGGAACTTGGCACTGGCAGTTGTTTTAATAATGGATAGATAATAAAACTGTTCTCACAAAATGGCCTGTCTCTTAATATATATAATAAATTTAATTTTTATATATTGAATCCGTAAATGTTCTTAGCAATTCTCTCAGGTTCCACCGGTTTTGACCGATTAATCATTTTCTGCTCATAAAAAAATCGGAGGCGTCGTTATTATACTGCAGGCAAATGGCAAACGGTATTGGATATCTCTCCATGCATAGCAATTGAGGAATATTTTTCGATATCCCAACGACTATATCGTAGAATTGGCTGGGAAACTAATAAGTTCATTATTACAGTGTTTCGAAGGGTTACAGACAAACAAAACAATGTTCAGTTGTTATTTCGCAAAAAGTGCAGTTAAATCGGCAGAATAAATAAAACAAAGTATTTTTAGTGTACTTAAAATAAGTATTTTTATCCACTTTGGCTTAATTTAGTACAAACAAGAACTTATGGCTAAATAAACTCATTTTAATACACTTTAGTTAAAAATTCGTTTCTCGTAGGTACATATATCGTGTTGGCCCAGTGGCTAAGACCTCGCCTCTCGTGCTTGAGGTCGTAGGTTCGAATCCGAGCAAGTACAGGTCCTCTGCGCCATTGATGGTGCAGGTCAATGATGCATACGGTACAACGGGATAATTTGATCCTTTCAATTCATATGTACTTTCTAAGTTTATCTTGAACATCGCTGATAACGGTGAAGGAAAACATCGTGAGAAAACCATGACTTATAGTGATTTTATTATAAGACTAGCTGTTGTATTTATTTTAATTTCACCACAGTAACTGTGAATTTTGCCGGGGTTGAAATAAGCATATTTTACTCCTTATAACATCAGCTATCTACCAGTAAAAGTCCCGTCAAAATCGGTCCAGTAGTTTTGGAGATTACCAGACATAAATAAACAGACAGACGGACAGACAGACAAAAATCCTTCGTCTTCGTCATTCCGTATTTGTTATTAGAACCGTATATACTAAACTAAAGTGGACACCTAAAACTAAAGTGGAAATAGGCCGGGCACATAACACGCTATTCTCATTGCATGTGGACACATATAATAACACAATGGAAGGGCCCAACAGGAAAAAGGAAGGTAGGCAGGCCGAAGAGAAGATGGGCTGATGATGTAGAGGAAATAGCAGGGAAAGACTGGCAGACTGTTGGCAATGACAGAGACGCATTAAAGAAGTTGGAGGAGGCCTTTTCCTGAAGAGGGGTCCATACAAAAAAATAACTAACCCGTACTAGCATTTAGATAATAAGTTAAACTACTAACAAACAACTACTAACAAAATTTGTAATGTAATTTGAGGTTATGAAAATAAAAAGCTTTTGATTTTATTATATACTTTCACATGCTTAGAATAAAATGTTGTTAATTTGATATAAAATACAGAAACTTCATATTAATTTATTTGTATAGATTGTGCTTCATTGGTGTAATTGCTGCAAGGCTTTCCAGTGCGAGGATAAACGTATAAAAATAATTACATTGATTATATTTTAAATATAATTATTTATTTATGTGCGAGGAATAAACTTGACTTTGCCACCATTCGTGGGCCCCAAAAGAACGCTGTAGGGGTCAGTTTCCAAATGCTTCGGTCCATCAGGCGTGAATCTGTACTTCATAATCATCTGAGCGATTGCTGTACGTATTTGCATCATTCCGTAGCGTTTACCTGAAGATTTAAATTTTATTTTAATCTTACTATGTTACTTCTTACTAATCCTACTAGATTTTGTGTGTTTGTGTTTGTATGTTTGTAACTTCTTCACGCTCAAACGGCTGGACGTATTTGGAAGAAATTATGGACAGATATTGATTATAAACAGGAATAGCGCATAGGATACTTTTTATCCCGGTAATATGTCCCTCGGGATAGTTTTCGACTATCATGTGGGCGAAGCCGCTGGCAGAAGCTAGTTAAAAATAATTACGATTTTGCTTAAAGTTTACTAAGTAGGTACAGCGATCCAGTTCTTGTACTACTGTGGCATTATCTCTTTTTCACGATCATCAACATCATTCAGCCGAAAGCTATCCAATGCTGGATACAGGCCTGCTCTAAGTATCGTCTCATTGATTGGTGCTGTGATCCTGTCCTAATTGCGTGCTGCAGAATCTTGCGGCTTTATAAGGTCTTTGTTTCACCAAGTGGGGGGCTAATCCATTCTGTGCCACTATTTTATGAATTGCATAATAGCAGTTGTACTTACCAATGCAGAACCTGGGCCCTTCACCAAAGGGCAAGAAAGTGAAGTCATGGTTGTCACTGTCAGTGGAGTCAATGAACCTCTCAGGCTGCCACTGCTCGGGCTCAGGGTACCACTCTTCGTTGTAGTGGATGCCTACAACGTTCACGAACACCGGAGTGCCAGGTTCCACTATCAGCTCATCTGTCAACTGGTATGTCTTGTTGCACATCCTGTCCAAGTGTGGTACTGGAGGATACTTCCTCAGTGTTTCTGCAACATTTATTGGCAAACTTTAACATTTAAGAACAACAAAAAAATCATAAGTTTAATAAAATCTGTGTCATTTTGCGATACGCACCATGCATACACGCTGTAATATATTTAACTTTCAACAAATCGTCGTACTCCAGAACGTCTTTGCCGGTTTCTTTTAACGCCTTGCTGACTTCCTTGTAAAGTTTTTCCTGGGAGAAGTAAGTCCTTTGTATTACACGGTAAATATTAGTAAGGAAAAGAAGTTGCGGTTTGTGGAGATAGGGAAACATGACATTGTGTGTTTCACCAAGAGAGGAAGAGATGGAATTAATGGAATCGAGTCCACTAAATAAAAGCGCAAAGGGAGCTTGGGGTGTGATGGATGAGAGTAATTATCTACTCGTAAATACATTGTTATGTTCGTAAATGATATGTAATCCTCGATGGCCGAACAGTCAGTGTTGATCATATAATTTATTGAGCAATCATTCACCTGTTCATCAGGGTGATGTGCGAGCTCGTGGAGCAAATATGTTAACGTTGTGGACGACGTTTCGATAGCACCCAATATGAACACAGCTGCCTGGGCCATCATTAGGTTATCAGCTAATTCTGAAAGATAAGACGGTACAGCGATAAAATTGCAATTAATAATGGACTGTCCTATGACAGTATCACTTTGATTGATGATATTGTATGTTAATGTTAAGATATTTTCATCTGTCCCACGATTAGATCATTATCGTTGATACGTTTTTCCGATTTGTGTTTCATCAAAGATTTATTTTGCCGCTGTTATTAAAATACGTTAGGAGTCAAGGAATTCTTGTTTTATTTTACATTGGTTGTTGACCTATCGCATCAGATTCCCTGATGTAAACTTACGTGAGTCGGAACCTGCAGGTAGTTTCAAGTTTGCCTTTAACTTCAACAAATGATTAACGAGATCCTTGTCGCTGGTCTGGCCAGTTTTCTGTCGTTCGGCGGCAACTTCCGTGAACAATTTTTTTATATATTCTGTTGCAGGTTGCGAGAAGAATTTCGATCTGAAAGTACGCGAAGCTTTTTAGACTTTTTTTCGAAGTTAGAAGAAGGATGTTTATACTAGTTGAGCGAGTAGAAATGATAATGTCTGAAATAAGAAAATCATTACATAATGTTACGGAAGAAGAAAATGTGTTGGCCCAACTAGAAGTATTTCATATGGGACAAGGGCGGGCAGATAATAATGATTTCATAAAGAGTGCTATTTCTTGACAGTTATAGATTTCATTGTGGTGTATGCTCAGGGTGTCTTCATCACTCCAATGTTACTTGCAAAGTTTGCGAGAGTACCTATTTATTGTCATTTAGCCCAATAATATTAGCCAGTAGAAAATGATCGAATACTTAAGAACTTCAGCGATGGCGGGGAGGAAGAAGATCATGGTGAACTCGAAGCCTCTCCAGAAGGTCCATTTGACCATGTGCTGCGTGATGAACCAGAGCGGAGACGTGAGCTCCTTCAGAGCACTAACGCGAATACCGAACACAGTGTATGCCACCGTGTCAGAGGTGTACATGGAGAACAGTTTCTGAAAACGCAAAGACATAGTAAGTTAGGGGTCATCTTGCTTCCAACCGGCGTCTTCTAGTAAGAAGGCCATGTCACAAATTACGTCAGTACATGGTGTAGGTTGCGGCATTATTACTCGACCTTAAGGAGCAGTTTGATGCCAAGAATAGAGATGGATGGCGTGGGATTGGAGAATCCTCTGTCCAGTAGTGTACTGCTTTAGGCTTATGACTACTTTGAGTACAGACTTCAAGTATTAGCGGTATAATTACTCAGGGCAAGCTTTTCACAACGGAATTTAAAGTGGCATAAATCAATCCTAAATTTCGAAAAAAACGATTTTTCTATAAAAACGTGAAAACATTCAAAATCCAATACTTAAGAACAAGAAAAAGAAAAAAAAAAGAAAGGTTAAAATAAATGAAAGGTTTCCTGGAAAATAATTACCAAATAGCATAAAAAATAGTGCGAATAGCAAGAAATATGAGCGAGCTATGTTTTGTAGCTCTGACCAGGTATCGATCTCCAATATCATTTCCTATTTAGTTGGCCACTGCAGCTCCGTCTTCGTAGAAACTCTTTTTTTACTTTAACTGGACGTTACGTATTTATAGGTATTTCTGATAGTTGATACTTGGTTGATACCGTATTTTACGTGAAATCTAGAAGTCACTAGTGTTTGTAATAATTGAGATGAATTTAGCTCTGGTCCTCAGCCTTAGTCCGGATTACGGTTTTTAGTATTTATTTGGTCCTATCCTTCCTTCGGGCTCTTTGCATGTCTGATAAGCATTATAACTAAGCATTATAGCTGAGTAAACTGAATATAAAAGCAAATTTAATAACTGAAGTTATAACTTAAATATGTATTAGCCTGCATGATTCATGTCCAAGTTTGTTACTAGATATGAACTAGCTAGCGAACCGAAATCACAAAGTCATTTTTGCATACATAAGTTGTTACAAGGTTCATCGTAATTATAAAGGGTAAGTTTTTTAAGTAGGCGTGGATGGCCAAATCCGAGGTATAGCGAAAATAACTGAAAGGGGTCAGAAGGCCGATTTTGATGGTAACTAAAACTGCATCATAATAGTACATTGTGTATTAAGGGCGGTAAGTAAGGAATTACGATCGAGGCTCTAGTACAAGCCCGAAGTCGAAGACTGAGGGCTTTCTGAGTCGAGGTTCGTAATTCCCGTACCGCCCGTGAAACATACAATGTTTTTCATCACATTTGCGAGTAATAATTATGAATTATAGCTTTAATACACAAGTCAGCACAGCAATTATTACGAAATACGTGAACTTTTTTTTAAGCTGATGGTGACTACACCACAGATTATACAAATGTTTCGTTCAGAAACGTTAAGGGCAAATACTTACGTAGGTAGTCAGCCATGACGGAGTGTAAAAAAATTAAATAATTTCGACGTTTTGATACAAAAAACTATTAAAATCAATTATTAAGAACGTTAGTTGAGTATTTAAGTAACATTTAGTGAGATTGCAAAGAAATTTCTGTTAAGATAACATTTTAAGGCAATTTTTCAATTGCGTGTGAACTCCTTGCTTGAACTTGCATGACCAATGTGCTGTGCTATAAATAAAATAAAAAATACTTACCGACCTTGGGTTTCATGACAAAAAGAAAGCTCAAGGGTTTTATATGGGGCATTACGGCCAAGTTAACCTGTATGTTTAGATACTGTTTACGTGCAAGTCCTCAGTCTTCGACTTCGGGCTTCTACTAGAGCCTCGATCGTAATTCCTTACTTACCGCCCATAATACACAATGTACTATTAGCGAATATTCTAAACGTAATCAAAATAATTGTAATGCTGAATGAAGCACAGTGCTTGAATTATCGAATCCAGCGATTAGTTGAAAATAATGGCCATCATTTCATCACGTAAGGTAGAGATGTACTTAATGTAGGAAAAATAAGTATTTTGTCAAAAATGAGGCCTTTCCTAAAATTTGCCAATGTTATTACTGCTCAGAATTTGATCCTTATTAGCGACACTATCGAATGGTGTAATAATACAGCACACGTTTTTTTTCAATATCACCTGGTTCGATTCCAGCAGTTTTAGTTTTAATCAAAATCAGCCTCGTGACTCCTTTCGAGTGTTTTTCGCTATTCCTCATAGTTTCGGCTTTGGCCATCCACGCCCACATAAAAACTCATCTTGTATAATTTATGATGATACAAGGTTCATCGTAACTATAAGAATCAGAAATAGTAATGTTTCAACATTTAAAGCTATAGACTAAACTAGATTCCTTTGCGAGCTATAACCAGTTTTAAAAACAGGTATGAGCAGTTTTTTTTAGTATGTATGTGCAGAAAAATATTATGTTCTTATAAAAGAATCCAACAATTCCTACAGCCGATTTTATAAGCACCAATACGAGTATTATGCCACTTTAAGCTTCTCGAGAGGTGCTTCTAGTTTCATCAACAACAGTTTTTTGTGAGTCTCTAGGGAGGTCACCGGGAAATAATATCGGCAACAACTAAGGCAGAGGTTTCATAATAATGGTCATATTTTTTCATTGCGTATTTAAATACTTCTATGCTATATTAGGAAGACTCTCCCTAGTTTACGTATGAGCATATTAATAGTTTGTATAAGTACCAACGCGTACTGTTACAGTTGCCCGATCCCGAATAGTCGATTATTTAGATTTATTAAGAATCGTCGTGAAATCTTGGAGCGAGACTGCCTCCCATCTCCCGCGATGTGCCAGTCTCGTCCCGATCTTAGAGCCTGCACTATCTCCGTATATCGTGTGTCGGCCAGTTTTAAGTAGCCAAAAATTGTATCAAGGTAAAACCAATTAAACTATTTCTTCCGTGTAACTCAAATTGATTTTTTTAAAACGTTTTTACTTGCCCTCGCGTAACAGTACGTTCATTAATTCGGTTTTGTAGACCGTTGTGTCCTCTGTCCATCCGTGTCAAATGATGCCTATGTACCTACTATCAGGTGTAAGATCACAGATCCTCCACCCACCGTGAGAATGTCTACCATTGCAGAATTGGTACTTCTTTTACACGACGATTCCTACCATTTAAGTCCTTGCAAAAAGTGTAATGGGTTACTGCCCGAGGTACTTTCGACATGGACAACCTTCTTACAATGATCGAAAAGAGACCTCTTCTAAAAGGGTAGGTAGGCAACGCACCATTGATATCCTTGATATAACAGAAGTCCATAGGCAGCGGTGAGCACTTACCATCAGAGGGCCTCCCGCTTGTTGGCCATTCCATGGGATGAAAAATGTGTTATTTACCTTAAGATCTACTGGCTCCTTGTTATCAACGTAGTCCTTCTGTATCCTGCGCACGAGTTCGCTGGAGTTGATGTTCATCAGCTCTGTGATGCCTCTCAGGCGCATGCTGGTGAACATGGGAGAGATCTCGTTCCTCATCTGCATCCACATTGGACTCTGTAACACATATATAGAGGTCTAGAAATGTTGAAATACACACAGCAATTTCATAAGTGTCAGTCTTTAAAGGCATGACGCCTGTATCCCCGTAAATTGTGCTTCCACATTACGCCAATAATGATTCATACTAATAGAGGAAAAAATACATTAAGTAGCCACTAATCTCATATTTAGATAAATAAATTATGACATAATAACTATGCAAATGATGTCGCTAGACAATAGTTTATCCGCCAATGCTAAATAAATATTTGTTTCCTTATTATAATACTTTGCACGTAAACATAATGCTCATTCAAGTCAAGGTCGAACAAATACTTGCATTGTGCTGATAAATTGTCCTAACTGGTTCCCCTGATATTTTCTAGATTCAGAATATGTATGTAACTACTGCTACCTGGGAAAACAGATACACGGCAAATAAATGATAAATGGCTTACCTCTCTTAGGAAATTAAGTTAAAACAGTTGCAAAACAGATAATAATCAAGATTTTAAAGGTATCATCGTCACAATTGACGCACGTTTCTAACTTCAACTTAGTTGAAGAAAGTGGGATCAAGGTTCGATTACTATGCTGAGAGACTGATGTTCAGAAGTGTGCTATTTTTATTAAGAAAATTTATTAGTTGGTCCCAAAATGTGAAAAGCCAAAAAAAAATTGTAATCTACTGAAAGACTGGAGAACGGGACTGGTATTCTTAAATGAATGCTGGGCAAACTCGGTATTGCAGCAATGTTGTCTGAATATTGCAAATAATGCATACTAAAGATTACTTCATTCGTGAAATAGATAAATCAAAATTAACACACATATTCAAAACAGTTAAAATTTTAATTTTAATGAAGTTAGTGGTAATCTAAAAGTAAACCTATGTAAACGCTATTGTAGATACATGAAATTTAAATAAATACACATCATGTTAACAAACTTATGGCGATTTTTGCCGAATACGTATTTAATATTATTGGGGCCGTAACTCTAATGTTCCATAAAAGACGCTTCATTAAGTCGCTTATCGAGTATATCAGACACTGCTTCACATAACCTTGTACATACCTTGATTGAAAACAAATTCAACGACCCCAACGGATCGTCATTGACTCCTGAGTAACTATATCTGTCTTGAAAACTTTCACTGTCTTTCACTAGGACTTTCTTCGAAAGCTCCGGCGAGTTCAGAATGAGGAGTGGTTTCCATGATAGAAATATGCCGAAATAATCATGCTTCTTATACTTCATGCTGAGGTCATAGAAGAAGTCCCAGAAGCTTCTCCTCATCAGGAACGAGAGATTCCCGAAGAACAGTGTCGGTTCCTCGTAAGGAACGCCTCGTTTCTTCCAATATCCATAGTTTCTTCGTGAAAATAGATAGAATATCGTCAAACAAGATATCACAAAAACAAGAAAAAATTGAATGATAATACCGAGCATGGTGACGTCCGGTCCGTCTGCGTGTTCAAACAGAATAACATTAAGTGTCTGCTTAGATTAAACTAGATAATGTCTGACTTTAAATCAGTGTGTTTGTGTATTTTTTTTATACTAATGAATCAAAAAGTCTTTTGGCCCAACTAAGGCTAGAATACCTACTGAGAAGCCACAAATTGCAAAAAAAATCTTACTCAAAGCATGTAGGTACTTACATAATTATAATAAAATTTGCAATACTAGATTCAAGTCTGGAAGTTTTTTTAGTGGCTTTGTTTTGTATAGAACCAGATATTCACGAATTCGCGATGATAACCTTTTTTACACTTTACTTGCCTCGTTCGGTATGTAAGAATTTCATTGATATTTTTGTATGTTTCATAAACAAATTGATTAAATAATAGGTACCTAATAGAGATAAAACTGAGACTGATATTTCGGATATCTATGTATCATCATCATCAGCATTAATGTTCCCACTGCCGGGATAAGGCCTCCTCTCTGTGAGAGAGCATGGGCATGAATCCACCACGCAGGCCCGGTGCGGGTTGGTGGATGTCACCTGTCTTCGAATTCCTCACGAACGCCGGTTTCCTCACGAAGTTTTCCTACACCTTTTTTAGAGCAGTGGTGATGCTCCTGCCTGGTTTCATTCCTACGTCCTACAACACGTAAGTTGGGGCCGTTACCACTAGGCCACCACTGCTCTATCTATATATATGCTGATAATTATTCATATCCGAAAACAAGACAGAGTTGTGTGATGTTATCAATTAATATATATTAATTGATAACATCACACAACTAAATAAATCACGTCATATAAATAAATAAAAATAATATGCTTTTTGTTGGTTTTTTTGTAAATATTCTTAACATACAGAGAAAGGTTCTTAGTGTGAGAAAAAGAAAATAGGAAATAGATTCCTAAAATAATAGGTAAATTTGGTAACAATTGAAAGTGTTTTTCTTAATACGATTTTTGTATGAACTATCTGTATAGGACAAAGTCTGTCGGGTCACCCAGTACGTTGACAATGTCGTCTAGTATTACGGTTTGAATTCATTTATTTCTAAAGCTTACAAATCTCTTGTACAGAAATAAATAACAAACATTACTTGAATTATACATTTTTGTTGTCCACGAGTAGCAAGAACATTACGAATATTATGAAGGTCATTGTTGAAAGTTTTGCATTGTCTGCCGCCGTGCGGCGCGTTGACGCGGTAGATGTGTGATGTCTCGTTATCTTTGTTTTTATGTTTGAAATCTAAGGACTCGATCACACCAGAGTCAAATGGATTATATTAGTTAAATTAGTTATTTATTTTATTTATGAACTTTTAAGATTAAAAAGCACTTCAGTTGCTTTTTAAATAGTAATAACGATTGTGTATTTTTACTCTAAGTAATCTAAGTGTAATAAAGCGAAAAAATGGATACGTGGAAATGTTTTTCCTAGCCAAGAACTAGGAAGCCCTCACTAAAATCGTCCTTTCTTTCTGTCTGCTTGAATAATAAAATCAGCGTCTAGCAACGTCTGCAGAACCACTACTTGAGTGAACCTTTTGTTTCCATAATGCTTTCAAGTATTATTTTTTGTCTTGAGCTTGATGCACTAGAATCGATCGAAGCCAAGAGGCTCATCGGCAATGAGGCACTGGTTGAGTCAAAGCTCCAGAGCCTTGAACATCGTCGCCGAGTTGCCAGCTTGTCGTTTTTTGATTGGTTGCATTTCGGGGAGTGTGCGATGGAATTGCATGATCTAGTTCTGCCTAGCCCGTTTCATCATCGGACTACAAGACGTACGGCGATGCACCATCGGTACATGCTGCACATCCCACCCATACGCACTAAACGTTTTGGAAATACTTCCATTATGCGAACAGCTAAGGAGAAGAATTCCCTGCCGGAGTCTGTGTTTCCCGTTAGGTACAAACTCGTGGTATTTAAGTCAAGAGCTAATAGGTTACTTCTAGGCAAGCCTGCTACACCGTTGACCACATCATTCCTTACCATCAGGTGAGATAGCGATCAAGCGCGAGTCTATATAAAATTGTAGGTTTATTTGCAGGAATTACCTATTCTATATGGTTTTCTTAACTTTTCTTTCCTTGGTACATTTCCTTGCGATATGGAATACGGAGCTTTTATAATAACTCGGTATTTTGGACCTATACTTTTACATTTTCACATCGGTTCTGTGACTGTTTTTGTTTATGATTATGCGTAAAGTCTTCACGCTTTATCTTTCTGATGATTACTTGTAGCCATCTGCACGAGTGTCATTCTGAATTTCGACAGTTAATTATTTCGACAGAGTCTCAATTTCGAAAAACAGTAGTTCGACAACTCATTGCTTCGACAGAACATATATTCGACTAGCATTAGTTCGACAGATTATACTTCGACAACACACATCTTCGAAGAACACTTCTTCGACAAAACCATTCCTCGATATGCACTTGTTCGGCGGATCTCTAGTTCGACGGAACATAACTTCGACATAATACTGCTCTGAAATGTGACAATACGATCACGTGTCGGCGTTTCGGACTAAATTGAACTGGCTGCTCACCTATGTTGATTATCAAATTTTATCACTGTCATATTTGTTAGACACCCAACTTATCTCGACGCAAATCAGCAAACATCATTTTATCATCTTTCTTGCTAGAATGTAATGCGCGATACCTATCGTGAGTATATGTTAACAAGTAAAATTTCAAAATTTATTAAATCCCCGAGTCATTTTTATTTCATGCTACATAATTTATCTAGTACATAGTAGATACGCTTCGATCGGCAATCTATTGAACACGTAATTAAGACACGATATCTTGCGTATTCACCTCGATTCAAATAGTAAAACGCCCATAACTTTTGAAAGGCTGAATCGATTTTATTCAAACATAGCTAAAAACAAAAAAAAAACTAAATTAAAATCGGTTTCCGTACTCATTACCTAAATGAGTGGCCAGGCAAATGACAGGTAATCCCAGTCGGTAAATACACGGCAATCATTTGTAATTAATGTTTTTATAGGGGTTATGTATTTTACTAGTTATTATAGGAAGAAAGGAAAAACGATCATAATTAATTTGGGGCACTCAGGTATTTATGAAGTATCTCTTTTAATCCAATCAAGTCTTCCTGGTTGCCGGCAATGTTTCTGGTTAGAAGACCCTAAGTTTGGGTGTAAACAAAAATACACTTATTGTGTTGAACAACCGTTTGATAGTTTATAAAAACAGTACAATTTAGGATGAGCGTCGACGTTCCAGCAAAAACAATTTTTATCGAATAATTGATTACGCATTATCCTAAAGATCAAAACTTTGAGCGACGATCTTGAATCGTTCGCTAGAGGTTGGTGGAGGTCATTTATACCCGTTGTTTGTGCAGTGAGGTATACCTACATAATAATTCGCAACTTCAGTACAAAAAGGCATAAGTACTGTTACTTTGAATTTGTGCTTTATATTCGGCGTTCGTGCAAGTCAGACGTATTCATCACGTCTCTAAGCTTCTAAATTCAAAAGTTTTGTAATATCTGCGTCTACTACTGTGAAATATACTCTATAATGTGGACAAATTAATAGTGTTTAAAACTGTGAAAGACAATTTAAATTTAATGGACTATTACTGCTTAATTAGCCGAAAGTAAAACCAGAAAACAAAAAGTAGCTAACAATTTAAAAGTGTGGGTGCAAGTGTTTTTGTCTGGTCCCGTGATTTTGAGACTCGAGAGGTCACCTCAACTTTTGAACTTGCAGCAAATCGCGGACACAACAGAAACAAAATTTTACGTTGACTGACACTAACAGGTTGGTCTAGTTTTGTACGAATTGGACTGCCGAGCGACGCGTATCAAGTTCTATCCTGGCCGCGGTCGACCTCTTTTTGCCGAATCCAGTTTTTGTTTTGTATCTTTTCTTATACGGCGTAAAGGAAACTCCGCCACTACCAATACATACTTATATTCGCCGATAGCGACCAGCTAAGCTTGAACCCCGTAAAAGTGTTTACTCGCACTGTTAGTCACTGCTCCATATTGTTTCGGCCATCCTATTACTTGGTAACCGACGGTAAAGATGTCTGCCAACCGGAAGACGACCCTCGCTTCTACGCTACCGACGACGTCATCCGTTGTTGAATCAGTAAACGAGACCCTCGCAGAAAAACATCTCACTGCTGTTGAGTCAACTTTGCATCAGTGTGTCTCGACGCCTGATCTATCGACAATAGCAACCCCGACGGAACGAAACAAGAAGCGTAAGTTTGTTGGTGTTGATGGGAATGTAGGCACTATTGTAACGATGAGCGCTTTTTCAGACTTTTCGAAAAAGCAGGAGAGTCGTTTTGAAGACCTACTGGCTAAAGTCAACAATATTTTGGACCAAAATACAGAACTGAAGAAGAGTGTGGAAGTCATGTCAAGCAAATACGACGAGTTTTTGACTCGTATCACTTATCTTGAGTCGGAGCGGAAAGAGGATAGAAAATATATTCATCAATTAGAGGAGAAAATTGAGTACTTGGAACGCAAATCTCGCTCAGCAGGTCTAGAAATTCGCAACGTACCTAAACTAAATGGGGAGGATAAAGATCATCTTTGCAACCTGGCTGTAAATATGGGGAAGGCGCTTGATGTCAACTTAAACCACTCAGATATTAGAGACGTACATCGACTCAGTGCTAAGGACAAGTCTGGTTCAATCATAATTGATCTCAATACAGTCATTCTGAAAGATAAAATCATCACAGGAGTAAAAAGGTTCAACAGGTCCAAAGATAGAAGTGATAAGCTCAACACTGGTCATTTGGGTCTTCAATCTCCAGAACAACCGGTTTATGTCTCGGAAAACCTGACTTATAAATACCAGCGATTATACTATGCCGCAAGACAATTTCAAAAGGGGTATGGCTACAGCTTTTGCTGGACTTCTCACGGCATTGTCTATCTACGTAAAGCTGAAAAAGATCCACAAATACGTATTAACTCAGAGTCCGACCTAGAGAAACTAAAGAGCGCTGTATGACTGGTATTTTGTTTTGTCATTCGTAAAATAATTATTTTTCTGATAGAATTGCATGCTAATTTCATGTTTATTATTTTAATATCGCTAGTTATTTTTGGATTTAATATTAATTTTGGTTTTATTATTTTAATTTTGTTAATTGTTTTTGAATTTGATCTCAATTTTAGGTTTCTTATTTTAATTTTGATAATAGTTGTAGGATTTTGTTTCAATTGTATGTTTATTATTTTAATTTTAGTGATTGTTTTCAAGTTTAATTTCACAATATCATTAATTTTATATCAAATATGCTTATCGAACTTTTTCTATTTTGTAAGTACACACCATCACACACACACACTTAATAGTACACATACCGATAAAAATACAGATACATACGTACAGAAATATGGATCAATTGACCATTTCTCAGTTCATGATGAATTTGACATACTTATAAATATTCAAAATTCAATAACCTAGTCGACTTAACTGACAATATTGATGGATTGACTGTCTCCAAAGCTCTTACATGTGACTTAGATAATTGCCATAGGTTACTTTTACCGGAAAATAATAGGCTCACGGTTCTTACGCAGAACATTCGCAGCATTCATTGCAATATGCTAGGATTAGAAGCTATGTTAGTAAGACTGAAATTTGAATGTGACGTACTGGTACTCACAGAGTGCTGGTTAAAAAAAGATGATGCCGTACCTATTCTTTCGGGTTATCGATCATATGCAACAAGGCAAAACAACAAACAAAATGATGGGGTCGTGGTTTATTGTAGAGATAACCTAAAATTTAGTATTGAGGAGCCGGATTTCATGGAAGGAAACTGCTTGGTACTTACAAGGGAAGCCACAGCTATAGTTTCGATATACCGTTCTCCTTCTTATAAAAATATAGATAACTTTTTAGCCTCCCTAAACTGTACTCTTTCGAAGTTATCGCATTTCAATAACATAGTTATCATTGGTGACATTAATATTGCAATCAATGATGGCAAAATCGAGCTTCCCGGAGAGAGGTATCTTACGTTAGCTGCTTCACATGGGCTTTTACCGTCACACACTGAAATTACACGTGCTACAAGCGGCACGTGTATAGATCATGTCCTACTTAAAACTAAAAATTTATGCACGACTCTTATACCCCAAACTACTTTGACTGACCACCATCCTGTTCTTCTTTGCATGAGTCTTAAGCATATACGTAAATACCCAACTACTAGTTTTACTAAAGTTGATTTTGAGAGCCTACAAAGTGATATTCTTAGCATTGACCTAAAACCCATATCACTAACACGGGATCCTAACGTTGCCACAGACTACCTTGTAAATAGCATACAGTATTCGCTTCAAAAAAACTCAAAAGTGATTACTCAGTCAAGGTGAAAAAGAACGATAAAGCCGTGGGTTACACCAGGTTTGTTGCGATGCATGAGGAACCGGGACCGCTTACATGTAAATCATAAGAAGTCCCCCGATAGTGAAATTCTAAGAACCACATATATACGTTACAGAAATTTCTGTAACAAAATTTTGAAACAAGTCAAGATATCTTATGAAAAAAATCTAGTCGAATTAGCTGGCAATAACCCAAAAAAGTTATGGAATGCGATAAAAAGCATCACTAGCAATAAAAAGAACAACAGCTGTCCCTCAGAATTGTTAAAAATTTCTTCCTCTCCTCAGTTAACGGTTAATGAAATGAACAATTATTTCTTGAGTGTGGGCAGGTCTTTGGCTGGGGATATTGTGCAGACAAAAAATAATATCTCATCGGCTAATTCTGTTTATGATTCTCCACCGTATTCCTTCTTCCTCAAAGATACCAGTGAAGAGGAGGTCGCCCGACAAATAGATGACCTGAAAACTGAATGCTCAGTGGGTTGGGACGGTATCTCTAACAAATTTTTAAAGCAATTTAAAGAATTTCTTGTCCCTCCACTGGCAGTCATTTTCAATCTGTGTCTTGAAACTGGCACCTTCCCTATGGCCTTGAAAAAATCCGTCGTATGCCCAATCGATAAGGGAGGAGATGGGGGTCGTTTCAGTAACTACAGGCCAATCTCAATTCTACCATCTTTGTCCAAGATTCTAGAAAGAATAATTAATACAAGATTGGTCAGTTATCTAGAAAAAAACAAACTTTTTTCTGAAAATCAGTATGGTTTTCGTGCAGGAAAATCAACTGATGAAGCAGTACATAAATTAACTGGCTTCATCACCACAAAGTTGGATGGGGGTGGGAAGTGTCTCTCGGTCTTTCTCGATCTCGCGAAGGCCTTTGATACCGTTTCTATCCCTATTTTAATAAAAAAGTTGAGGAATCTTGGCATAAGGGGAAAACAAATTGAACTGTTTGAGAGCTACCTAACTGGACGTTTTCAGTGTGTAAGAGTGGGCAGCCACTATAGTGAAGAGCTTCCCGTGTCGTACGGAGTCCCGCAGGGCAGCATCCTTGGACCCACCTTATTTCTCGTGTATATCAACGATCTTACAAATTTAAGTTTACCAAAAGGCGAAATCATCTCTTATGCGGATGATACTGCTCTCCTCTTCTCCGCCGATAATTGGGATGAGGTATTTGATGCCGCCCAAGTGGATTTCGATATGGTGCAGGAGTGGTTGCAAGGTAATTTTCTGACCCTTAACCATGACAAAACTAAATACTTAACGTTCTCTATTCGCAAAAAAACTGGTATACTAAGCAAGCATCGCATAATTCCGCACATATGTGCTCTCAAGACGGACTGCAGATGTGAACCACTGGAGTGCGTGGAGAAATTAAAAGACCTTGGCATTATTTTGGACAGTCGCCTCAGCTTTAAGGACCATATAAAACTAATATCTTCTAGGGTGCGCAAGCTCATATATGTTTTCAAGAATTTGAGGCACGTCGTGGAAGCGACACTATTGAAAAATATATATCTAGCACTGTGTCAATCTATTATTGCATACTGCATTCTGTCTTGGGGTGGAGCTGCTAAGACCATCATCAAGGGATTAGAGGTGGCTCAGCGCGCGATTTTAAAAGTAAGCACGTTTAAGCCAATACTGTTCCCTACAAGAGAGCTCTATCAGTTTTGTCAAGTTCCTACCGTGAGGCAGCTGTTTATAGAAAGAGTGGTTTTAAAGAAGCACAGCGAAATTCTTTATGACCCACTAATAACCAACAAACGCAGAAAGCACGAGGTATGTACTCGATCCCCTAAGCCTAAAACGTCTTTTGTAAAAAGATTTTACACATTTTTAGCCCCTTTTCTTTATAATAAAATAAATAAAGACCTCAATATATATCCACTAAATAAGTCTTTGTGTAAGAAAGGGGTACATAACTACCTGCTTAACCTTTCTTATGAGGAAACAGAGAACCTGTTTCTCATTCAGAAAAAAAAATGAGAGTTTGACTAGCATCCTGACATGAGCAGTTTCCAGACTAAGATAACCAATAGATAATGGATGTTTTGTTTTATATATTTTGTTAATTTTATCCATCTCTAGATTCTCGGTATTATGTATGTATCAAAATTACACTATCCAACACCCCTACTCCTCTCACTACTCTACATTTACACAAAACCATACGTAGGCACACATACATGCACATTTTTGGTATTGTTTGGTTTTAGAACAAATCAAAGACATTGTATAATTTCATAGATACGTCTTTTTGCATGTCTATTGGGCTAAATATAATAATCTATTTCGAGGGTCAGGCGCTGTATGCCGAGATACAGGATTCGTCCTAGTTCGGCTACAGATGCTCCCATGTTGCATAATTTTAAGTACTGGCCTGTAATATTTTGTGTAATTTGTTGTATTACTTTTGGTGAAATAAATAATTAAATTAAAAAAAAAATATGTTTGAAAAGTGCAACTAAAATTACATAATATGCTCAAGTTTATTGAGATTTTTTATATTAATCTTAGCGCTTTTGTACAAAAACTAGCTGTGCTCACGGCTTTGCTCAAGTGATCAATCATGAACGACGTTTTAAATCAAATCTGTTAAATAGTTCAGAAATTTAAATGTTTGCTTATTGAGAGAATCAAAGTGAAAATCAATCATATCACTACAACTATTCAAAACCCTACAAAACCTAGCACATGGAGAGTTAGATCCCAACACCGTTCTTCTCATTGGAGGAAAAAGTGGAGTATAAGAGGTTTACGCGGAGTCCTCGCTGGAGCACGAGCTGAGTAAATGAGTCAGAGCAGTGGCGGTGAGTCGATATTTCACTTAAAGATTTTGCTAGCAAACATTGCGTCGTTCAAACATCTTCGTTCTTCCAAGGTGTGCTTGTTGAAAATTTCAATTTCAACGCACTATTTTAGTTTTGCCCACAGAAAAAGCCAGATGCCAAACGAACCGTTTTGCACTCGTTCTAGACGCAAACTAACAAACTAAAATCTGATAAAGTAATATTTTAGTTTTAATTTGAAGAAAACCTTTAAATTATCTTATGACAAAACCCATCAAGATATAACATTCGATGGAATATATATAACATAATTATATAAATTACATCTTATTGCAAGCAATTACGTTTAACCTTACACCCAGATTATTAAGTATATGAACTAGATTTGAGGTCGACGACACTTATCAGTATAATACAGTTTATCTAGTTATAGTTCGTTTGAATTATGACGTAATCATTCGATAAAGTTAATAAATAACTATAACAATTATGGAACAAAAACATCAATAAAAGACACACACCATATAACTAGGTATAAGAAATAGTGTAAAGATCTGCAAATGCCCGTAATCCAATAACAATATCTTTTCTACAGTCGAGAACACTGTTGGAAAAATAAATAAGTAATCTGTTGAAATGGCCGCTTAGGAACACCTACAACCGCGTAGTGTAGAGTTGCACGATATTGACAGTTTTACTGTGCATTCTTTAAGACCGTTCCTGTCGCTCCTGTCGACAGCTGCAGTGCCTCTGTCGACAGTCGAAGTTCGCTCTGTCGCTGCTGCTCGTCTGTTTGCTGCACTGACCTCTAACATACAAGTACCCTGGACTTCATACTATCGATGACAAAATGAAGACATTTGATTTTCTCCATTTTGGCGCTAATAGCAATGTGACTTAACGTAAGCGTCCATGGAAATAATATTAGAGATGGGACACAGCCATCGGTAAAAATATTTTTATGGCCTTTATCTATAATTTAATACGTCAGAGAAAAAAAAGCCCAGTTATTTTAATTAAGATTATTTTTAAGTAAAAGAATAATTGCTGTAAAGGTTAACTGAAAAATATTTTCAGTCAGATTGCATGCTATAAACTAGTGGATAGCGTGCTAGTAAAGTTATAGCGCATAACTGTCAAATCAGTGAGATTTAAATATGGGGATAGTATCTCCTCGCTCAAGAACACTAGTTAGTTAATACTTACAATAGTTTGGATTCACTCGGTTGGCGCCCGTCGGATTCGTAACATCTTTCATACAAATATTTCCATACAAATGAGATGGACAATAATTTAAAACGGACGTATTTCTCGCTCTCATCGCTGAGATCCTGTCTCTGTAGTGTTAAGTTGCAAATAAGAGTGACATCGCATTCCAGCGAGGTGAAGACTTATATCAGTTTTCAACTCTGTTTCAGATGCAGATATAAATTGTTTGACTTCAAAATATTTGTTAATACAATTATAATTACGAGTATGATGATATTATTCCAGAATTAATTCCAGGCACAGGAACGTGGTGATTGGTACAAGAAGAGAGAGGCCTGTGCTCAGCAGTGGGCGAAGTCGGACTGTGGATGATCATGATGATGATTCCGGAATTTAGTATTACACATTGCTTTTGAACATATTATTACTGATTATTAGGCATTCATATAACATTCATCACCAATACCAATATGCGATATTTAGTTGTATACTACGAGAAGTCAATACAGTAGATGAGTGATACGCCTTACCAAGTCTACTATTTTGATATTAGTGTAATTTAAAAATATCACAAATACTGATATATTAGTTAAAATATTATAATATTTCCAGGCGAATACATTAGTATAGTCATCGGCACGTAACTTGGCAAGAGTCGTTAGATGCGCAGAAGTCGTTTTTTAGGTCTCCTTGGTAGTGAAGCGGGACGCAGGGTACAAGGTCGCGCCGATCCAAGCGCGCGATTGGTGGCTCAGTCGACCCGCGCCTCCCGCACCCCGTTCTCGCTCCCGAGTACACTTGCGTGCACGAAACTTGTACACTTGGCTTTTGTTGAGTTTTTGTTAAGATTTTGTTAAGTTAGTTTTTGTTAGGAGTAGTTGTTATTGTTTTGAATTCAGTTTTTATTACGAGTGTTACTGTTTTATTTTGATAACAATGCCATAATTTTTACTATCTTCTTCAAATATTTTTTTAAACTTGTAACTGTATATATTTTATATATAACACCTAATAAACTTCACGAATTCCTCTCCATTATTTAACTTTCCTCTAAACATACATGTTTAAAAATAAATGATGGCCATAACCATTGAAAAATTACAAGAAATAAAAGTGACCACTTTTTTGTGGCAATAAGTGTACGATGCGCGAACTTAGCCCCACTACCTCAAAACCTTGCCAAGTTACGTGCCGATGACTATATCACCTAATCTTGAGAAATATCGGTATTAACCCATCTCTAACTGTGTCAATTTTAGTTCCTGTGACGCTCGAGCGGGGCGCTTTGGATCAGCACAAAAATCAACTGTCATTTCAGATAGTTTAATTAGTCCAGCGTACTTGTATAATAGAGGTCAGTGGTTTGATGCCTTAGTTTTAATATTGAAACTAATAATATCTCGTAGTAATAGTGCTACCAATCGTGTCACAGGACAAAGTTATAATGAACGCACTTATAGGTAAGTAGTACCACAGATAATATATAATACTAGCATACAGATGCCTTATCCCATACACAGAAACCGACTTAACTAGCCTTTTTCGTACGTAAACTGATATTTTTTTGTACATCGATCGCTTTCTGTTCCGTTCCACGGCGATTGATAGATGGTGTTCTTGCGAGTAAAGAGTTTACTCGGCTCTTGAATAGATTTTCTTTAAATACAGTGACGATTTGTTTTATAGTATTTTATTTAACGTTTTTACAATTCCATTGCACCAAAATGAGTTACAATACAAATTTAAACAATCGAGTGGAATGCCTCAGAAATTTAAAACCGCGCCATCTATTGGCATCAATTTCAAATGATCCGTTCAAATCACAGAACAGAGAAAGACAGGGCGTTTTTTCTGTTCTGTGGTTCAAATAATGAATGGATGAATGAATTCGTGAATTAAGAGCTCAATATTCCATAATTTTGTGCTTAAGAAAGTTTATTTTTCTATCATCATTCATCATCAAATGTTGAAAAATAAATAACAAAGAAAATAGTTTTTTTTTAACAACATAATGCATTCATTCGCCGAAGAATTAGGAAGTGTTGCACCAATGCCAATTTTCGCCAATTATGTTGAACCCCCATATAATAGATGAAGCCAGGCGGGCCTATTGCCATCACCAGGCACAAATCCAGGCTCTGGGGTGCTACTGCCAAATCTAAGAGGACAAACAATAAAGAAAAGAAAGAAACAAAACATGAACATAAAAACTGGCCAAGTGCGAGTCGGACTCGCGCACAAAGGGTTCCGTACCATTACGCAAAAAACCCGGTAACAAAATCACGTTGTATCGGTGCCCCACTTATATATTTATTTTATTCTGTTTTTAGTATTTGTTGTTATAGCGGCAACGGAAATACAACATCTGAGAAAATTTCAACAGTCTAGCTATCACGGTTCATGAGATACAGTCTGGTGACAGACGGACAGACAGACAGACGGATCGTGGAGTCTTAGTAATAGGGTCCCGTTTTTACCCTTTGGGTACGAAACCCTAAAGAAAGAAAACTTAGACTAAACAACAATACTATAAAAGAGAGAAAACAATATACAACAAACAAACAACAACAATTAGGCATACTATCCACGGAGGCGAAGCTTTATAGATGCTCCAAAATACGCAGTGCAGCCCAGCGTACTGAACTCTGCAAGCGTACGTTTTGAATCATTTGTGACAATGCCGTTGAACGATGAAGTCGTTATTTTGGCTTATTTCTACATTCGAAGTCGCCGATTATCTTGAGCGTATCTAAATATAGAAAAAAATATCAACTGTAGATTGTTCCCAGCGGCAAGGTAATGATTAGATGATGATAATGTATTTCTCTCATTCTATAGAATGGGTAAAACTACTTATCAGAATTTATTGCAAATCATAGAACCACTATAACAAATTTCGCTGCCATTTTTACAAAAAAATAAAACATGCGTCCACTCGATATACGTCCGATATAACATGGAGTACGGCTGGCGTATATATATACGTATATAATACGCATCTATGAATCTACGCCTACGTGGACAGTAGGCCTTAGCCCGACACGGGGATTGAATCCAGGACCTAATCCTCGGCAGCGCTTGCAATCACTGTACCAACGTGGCTGTATATTTCAATTAGTGGTTTATTACGTGCGCTAATTCCGCAGACAACTCCTACACAGGTTGGTGGCTTTAATTAAACGTATTTTTTATTACTTTGCAAAACAAAGATTTCTTCTGAAGCTGTATATACTAGCTTATACCCTGTTATTTGGCTGTAAAATGAAGCATCAGTGTGGAATTACTGCGGCACGTACGAAGCGTGACGTCACGCTTTGAGGGTCCTCTCATCCTCTCTTCATTTAATTAAGATTACCCTATTGCTGTAATAAGTCGCTTCCTAGTGGTATTAAAAAAACTTCAAAGTATTCAATCGCCTTTTTATTCATGGCGTCAATTTTTGTTCCGTATTAATATTCAGTACCTGGACGACCGAACTCTGCTCGGGTGAAAATAGAGAAAACGACGGATATATAACAATAAAATCTAGCTAGATCGATTTATCGCCCGCGAAATTCCCTGCATACTAAATTTCATGAAAAACCGTTGGAGCTGTTTCCGAGATCCAGATTATATATATATATATATATTTATATATATATAATCTGGATATAAACAAGAATTGCTCGTTTAAAGTTATTAGATATACAAAAAGTCAAAATTCCACATCAAGCAGCATCTGTCCGCAAAAGTACATTCCCGAACTCTCACTTTCTTCGGACACGTTTCAAGGCGAGACAGCCAGTCCATGGAGCGGTTAGTCATCCAAGGAACATTGGTAGGCACTAGACCGCGTGGAAGGTCACCCATGCGTTGTACCGACCAGGATCAAGTAAGTCTGCTGTGGGCGGTCCCGTGCACGAATGTACCCGGATGACTTCTAATCGGGAAATGTGGACAGACATTGTGAGACGCATTAAATCTGCCGCAAATACAAACAACACTTCATGACGACCACGACCGCTCTGTCAAGATCGTAATGACAAAGAAAAAGATTAATATTAAGTCGTTTACGCTAAAATAACTGTTTTAATTACTTTGCGTAAACTCAAACACAAATAATTTAATTTAATTAAACCATTTAAAGGTTTGAATTCATAAAGGAGTAAATTGGATCGACAAGGCAGGAAATTAAAGTGCCGAGTCTGACAACACACCGACGCGGTCGTCTGATTGAATTACAAATGGTGCTGCCAACCCGTCGGAGGAGGTGCACCAGACTATCTGCATGCCCCGATGGTATTCGTGAATGTGCTCCGCTCGAAATTCACATGTTCGCATGAATGAATTCTGGACATTCGAGATATTTTATGCAATGCATTTCAAGTCACGTGAGAAGTGAAATTGCTTTTCGAATTTGACATAACACATTTAATATTCAGCGGGTTGAAATATGACAATAGTTTTAGTGCTTCAAAAATATTGTATTCTACCAAATGGCAATTTTTTTTTTTTGCACCGTCTATTTTTCATCGCTTACCATCAGGCGCGCGTCAAACGCGAGCTATTAATATGCTCGCGCTTTACCACTATCTCAATATATATTATAATTAAAAAAAAACAAACCGACTTCAAAAACTACAAAGCAAAAAATTCGGTGTCTTTTGTACCTACACATTGTTTCCCGTTTTTCGACACCGACTTCGGAAAAGAAATTTATTTTTTGCTTTGTAGTTTTTGAAGTCGGTTTGATTTTTTGTTAAAAAGTTTTATTTTTCTCTTTTTAATTTTGGTAGGTACCTGCAATTAACATGATTATCATTTATAGCCAAAGTACATATCATGGCAATTCTAATAAGGCCAAACACGACTAGGATACATTGTTTTATATAAGAGTTCCAGTGCCTACCTTCCGGCTTCATCATCCGATCAGTTCGATGGTGCCATTTTCATCAGTACCATTTATTTATATTTATTTGCTTCATTAAAGTCGGTTAACTATTTGAGATATGTTATGCCCGTGACATATTTAGCATTTAAGAGTTCCAGTGGCCATCTGTGGTCATCAGTTCCACTTCACCAAATTATATTTTCTGAGTGCAAATGATTGCATTGTTGATGAAAATACCAAAATCGCTATATGGTTACCTATAATATTTGAGGAGTTCCCTCAATTTCTCTAAGATTCCATCATCAGATCCTGACCTGATGATTATGGGACCAACTAGGAAGTATACCCTTTCAAACAAAAGAAGAATTTTTAAAAGCGGTCCAGGCTTCTTTGAGTAATCGGTTAATATACATAAAAAATAAAAAAGATTCCGACGAATTGAGAACCTCCTCCTTTTTTTGAAGTCGGTTAATGAAAAAGCAATCTGCAGCTTTATGCAAAAGCAATTGCTGGGGTTATATTCAAATTAAACGTTTTATTCACGCTAATAAATGGGTAAATTAGATAAAAGACTAACAAAAGGATTTACTGAGCACTGGAGTTCTATTTCACATTTCACATCGGCTTCAATGAAACTGCAATTACTCACTGGGTGAGTCTCACAAAGCAGTTAAGTCCCGAAGTGGCAAATTAAAAACAGACGGGGTAACAGAAGAACCGTTACGTAAGTTAATCCTTTGCAGTTGTGGAATCAGCTCAGCTAGACAATGAAATATAGGAGCTGTTTTGGCGCTGCGGCGCGCGTTGGTAGTAACCCCATTTTACGGCTGAGGAGTTGCGAGCAAGGCGGCCGACGCCGTTGCTACGTGTTTATCGTCGAACAAACTTCATAACGTTTTATTTCAGTCTATTTTTAGAATTGTCATTTTCTTAACAACTGAACTGTTACAGTTTCATTTTATTTATGTATGTTCTTCGTTATTACAGCAATCTTCTATTGCATATTTTCTCGTTCAATTTATTTACAAAACGCGCTTCATTCACATTTATATGCTGCGCTCAATATCACACTTATCATAATATTCGTATCTACTGAAAATGTGAAAAGTTCTATCCTTTTCGAATGTCTTCTAGAAGGAGAAGTGAAGCAAACCAATTACGGAAGTCAATAAAATAGTTTGCGGTCATTCTATACCCTCCGAGAAATGGAGAGTAGACTGTAAGTCAACGAAGGAAGGACCGCAAATGTGGTGACAGCGTATATCATACCAACTAAGTACTTTTCTTTCACCACTCGCGAGTTAAATCTGATTAAAATAATATTATCCAAAAATACTAAAAATATAGGTACCCACGTACCTACATCTATATATATAAAAGGCAATGTCCCGACTGGCATATCAACGCCTAGCCTAAACCACTAATGATAGAAGTTTGAAATTTTGGGAGGATGTTGAGTTTATACTGGAGACGTCATTTAAGAAAGAATTTTTGGAAATTCATCCCTTAAAGGGGTAAAATAGGGGTTTAAAGTATGTATGAAACTCTGTAATTTTTAATAAGAAATGAATGAGATGTGTTATTTAGCGTCTACGTTTAAAATAATAAAATACGTCTGTCAGAATTTTTTGAATTTCATCCCTTAAAGGGTTAAAAAGGGGTGTTAAAGTTTGCATGAAAATAAATTGTTTATTATCAAAATGACTTGAAATTTAGTATTTATGCTCTTCAATACAATTAAAGAAACACATATTTAAGGATTTTTTGAATTTCATCCCTTAAAGGGATAAAATGGGGTTTTAAAGTTTGTATGACAAATAAATTGTTTTTCATCAAAATTACTTGATATTTAGTATTTCTGTTCTTCTATATAATTAAATAAATAGGTATTTAAGGATTATTTGAGTTTCGTCCCTTAAAGGGGTATAAAGGGGTGTTAAAGATGGAATAAAAAATAATTGCTTAAAATCGAATTACTTTAAAATTAGTATTTATGATCTTCAATACGATTAAAGAAATACGTATGCAAGGATTTTTTAACATCATCCCTTAAAGGGGTGTTAAAATTTGTATGACAAATAAATTGTTTATTATCAAACTAAAAAGAAATTTAGCATTTCTGCACTTCTATACAACTAAACAAATACGTATTCAAAGATTTCTGGAAAACTTCATTCCTTAAAGGGGTGTTAAAGTTTGAATGCAAAATAAATTGTTTGTTATCAAAATATTGCACAACAATGTTATAGAGGCCACTGTGATTACTGAATGTGCTCGAGGGAATCAGTTTTTATACCACGAATACCACTGGTACCCTCTGACTATTGTCTTTGAATGCTTTGCAATGACCATAAATAAAACTCAGGGTCACTCATTAAGGCAAAGATTTAAAAGAAATTACTTCTCACACGGGCAATTCTACTTTGCCTGTTCCAGAGTAAGTACTAATAGCAGCCTGATCATTTCGGCACCAGACAGAAAAACCACCAATGCGGTATACAAAGAAGTGCTTAATTAAATTCTAACTTCCTGATGACGACTTTGTTAGCATGAGCAAATTGGAGTAACCATATCTAGACTGTACAGGATCGCGCAAAACTCATCACTCTATCCGCAGATGCTATAATATAAATAAAAAAATTAAAAAAAACTATCAGTTCTGTTTCGACACTTGTGAAAAATAATACAAAATGAAAATAACTTTAATTTCGGCAGTCCTTGTGCCTGTTTTTGATTCATCGTTGTAGGGATACCCCACTGCGTAACCCTTTAAAGCGTACTGGCGTGATGTTATGTTATGAAATGGCGTAAACAATAAACTGTCATGCAATTGCTGCAATCTCGAGAGACTTGCCGTAGTTGAAGTAGATTGCGGTGATTGCGTTATACGAAATCACCGCAATCTGTTAGTTGGTAATTACTACAATTACACAGATCAATAGTCGAATTAATATATTCATCATTACTTGACGCCATTTTCAAATAAAAACAATACAGCGAAAAGAAAAAAAAATTAGCGATGCGCGCGTATCAACGATTTTTTTTAAGGCAAATGCACAAAAACAGCCAGTATTACT
The DNA here is from genome assembly GCA_964057195.1 of Orthosia cruda. Taxonomy (NCBI): domain Eukaryota; kingdom Metazoa; phylum Arthropoda; class Insecta; order Lepidoptera; family Noctuidae; genus Orthosia; species Orthosia cruda. The sequence continues at coordinate 12,992,242 of OZ059825.1, read as the reverse complement.
AATAAAGTAAATTAATGTTTTTGGGTTTTGTTGTAATATATGGTCAAAATTAATTAAAATAAATGTTTGTTTATTATATTTTATCTCACAAAGTTAATTTTAGTCCTAAAATAAAAACTCTTTGCTAAGATTTCAACAAGTATCGTTCGTTTTAGACGGAGCATCTTGATAAACCGTGTGTTTTACCTTATTAAAAAGAAACTCGTGCGTTTTACATTACAATAACGCATAAGTACGTAATGAGAAACAATATGATATTGAAATTGGTAAAATAAGTGACGAGCAAATATGTTATAAAAGTTATTTTAATGCCTAAAAGAAAGTCTAATATAGCATTACAATGTTTACGACAGCAACTTATGTTCTCACTGAAAACCGGAAAGGCTTGAATCAATTTCAGCGACTCTTAAGTGTCTACAAATGCGCAATGAGATAATAACCTTAAGTTCTTACAAACAATATCCTACTGCAAACTGATTTCCTTAATAAATTCAGTGTCGTAACTTCAGAAACAATAATAAATTATACGCGACGGTTCGTCGGAACATGAACCGAGAGTCTGAGACGAAATAGTAATCTCGTTGTTGTTGGGGCTCCGTGGCTGATGCCGCGATAATTCCCCCTTAATTGGACCACTAGTGCTTTAATAAAATGAAAACTGGACCGGAGGGGAGGCGGGGTACAGAAAAGCTTCAAAGGCGGATGCTCGCTTCTCACGACTGAAACTCCAGAGCAATTACAAATCTCCAGAGTAATCGTATGCGTACATTTATTTGCCCGCGAACCCAACATATGTTACCTACCGTTATATTCCCAAACTAACCAACCGTTATATTCTCAGATATATTTATATAAAGGTAGTACGTAGAAAATATTTTATTCATGCAGTGTCTGATCGCTTGCCACCCGCTTCAACATAACCATAATAAATAAGTATTTGCCGATACTTACGAAGTTGAGGTTGTTTCCATAACTGTTATATTTTATTTTCGAACGCTTTTTGTTCGCAAGAGTTTGTAATATTATATAGATTTTGTTATAGAGTACAGCATATTGATATTATATCAGTAAGGTACTTTCACATGAACTGAACACTTTTTGCGGCTACTAACGCTCCGTAAAGGTGGCAGTATCTACAAATAAACATGTATTGCTTATGAAGTTTTCAAATTACTATACGTTACCAAATACTTGCCCGTTGCCGCAAGATTACAGAACCATTTATCTGAATACAAAACACGGGTGGAAACTTAGAATTATCTAGCAATAAAAGATTTTTTGCAGTCGCAACTTGTAAAATACTATATTTATCTAATTTAAGGTACCAATATTGTTAATATTTATGTAAATCAACTAATTCAATAAACAACATTTATTCATACAATATTATGTTTCATCATATACTTCGTTTTCAAAATACTCGCCACATACAGTCCACAAATCGCCTGTTCCTTGATTTTTCAATAAACTGCAGGGGAGTTTCCGATACTTTAAATATTTCCTAGTAAAGAAAATAAGGTAGCTCCGACATTATTCGCTTACAGTTTAAATGTAACGAAAGCTGCAAACTTTGACAAAGTGAGCTCTGTTCAAAGTAATAAGTGTGTTTTATTTTAAAATCGAAGCTTTATTAAACCTCTGTTCAATATGTTAAAAGGTACAAGTATTTATATTGAATGTAGTATGAACGTAAGTAAATAATTTGTATCGCAGTTGCTATTGAGCACAGATTGTTTTCTATGATAAAAATAGGTTATATGGCTTCTACGCGTCTGCACAGTCACCAGTGCAACGCGTTCTCATAGTTGGGAATGCTACGCTGGTACACGTCTTCATAGTCTCGTCATCTAGTGTGCTACGCATCTGTACAGTCGCGAATACTACCCTACTATGTCTCTCTCTCTGCTACGCTGATATGCGACTGCTACACTACGACGCGGCAACGTGTCTGCATAGTCGACTTCGAGAGTGGTACGCGTCTGCATAGTTACGAGTTATGCAGTAGGTACTATGCGTTCACATAATCGCATCTGTTATTCGTCTGCATAGATGTGTTTTGAAATGCGCCTACTGTACTGTATGGGATCAATATGTTACAAAGTCTAATGAACTTCCTACACGTTAGCTTTTCAAAATAATGTATTGAATACATGTAAAACCACCTAACAAACACACACAATAATCGTATCGTAGCAATCTAACAATAAAGTGTGGGCAAACACAAAAGTAATGACCGATGTTAATAAAGTAATAACAAAGACTTTCATATCGGAACTATATATTGTGGGATTATCAGAGACAAACTTTCTCTCTTCGTAATGTTTGAACGCAATAAATATGCCTTTCTAGACCATTTGGTACCACTGTCGAGGACCACAGCCTCTCTTATGAGCTATTAATCAGATTTATGCTTCAATAACCCTTCTAGATTTTTCCTTGGTATCTTTTTCGAGGGTAGTATAGTACTTACTTACAGAAGGATTAATTAGCTGTGCTTGCTTGTGCTTGTTATAATTGAGCATGCTTAGATCTATTCATAGCTTAATGAGACGAGAGTGAATACCTATCGGCGCTCTGCTTGATTGTTCTTTAGCCGGCTAATGATCAAGTGTCGAGGAAATACTGCAAATCTAATACTTTCCATAATGTATGAAACATCGTTTGTCAAAAACTTCCTTCCGTTCATTCTGTTCAAGAACTGCTGTCAAAGCAGAGGATGACATCCGAAACTCTTCTTCGCCCTTGCACTAAAGCTGCCATGAAACAAAACATTATTCGGTAGAATTATATTTCTCTCATTTGACGCTCCGCAACATTTTAATATAGATCGGCTCCAAACGACAGTGACTCTACTAATTTGCGAAAGAAAATCATATTTCTCGACAAGACGACGCAGACTCAGAATACGCGATAAATCATTTTAATATTTCTTAAAGCATACAATTGTAAGGTGAAACAAAATATCTTAGTCTGTGTATTTGTATAATGAACATCAAGCCATAAGTTGCAACATATTTAGTTTCAGAGAACGCGTTAATGCACTACAAGATATTGAAATAACTGATATTAAATAAGCATTAGATAAGAAACTATTGTCTAAGTTGTAATAAAATAAACAAGATCATTTACTACATCTGCCTGACTGACGTACATTTATGTGTATCTCATTTAAATAAGCGTCTACGAACACCGTTCCCTCTCTATGAAAAGTTAAGTTACATTTATTTATATTTAGATAAAGTTGAGTCAAAAATATTACACCTCACTAGACATTAATAATTTCATTTTCATGAAAGCTATTGTAACTGAAATGAATCACATCATTTGAGCAAAAAATTGTAAGCGATTATAAGATAACGAAGAAACCTTACAAAATATGCCTCCTGAAGAATTATACATTATAATTATATGCTAAAAAGCCTGAACAATAAAAAAGAAACCGAGGCGACGTGGCATCCTGAGCTCGCTCTAAGTATGATGATTTTATTCAGCGCCCTTATAAAACAAGGATAAACAACACGTTTTATCTTTTTACTTTGGCTTATAAAACTACTAGGTGGCCGGGTGAATAATAAACGGTGAGATGAACGCTCTTTTTATCTGAAAGCAAAATATTATCTTATTTTTTTTACTCTCCTTGCTTCATGCGTTAATGACCTATTAATGTTGCAAATTGTGATTTACTCGTATCTAAACATAAACAAGCAATTGTATTGAAAAAAATAGAAGCTTTAATATTAAAATATTGTATTGTCACGAGCAACTGACTTGTGTGCAAAATTTCAGCTCAATCAAACATCGGGAAGCGGGATACATTTAACGTGCATGGTTTGATCACACACATACACCAGGACACAGGACAGGCGAAACTGTTGCCGTAATGACGTATGTATGTATAACAGATCATTCCTGGACTCGACCGATTTGACTGTTGTTTATTTTATTTTTTTGTTATTGTTTGGAAAAGGATTGCATAAAGCTGTCAGTGTTGGAAGTAAGTAAGTATTGAACCTTGGAGCACGTACATGTGAACACGCTGTTAATTTGATAAACAAATTGTACTCTAACAATCTCGAAAATGAACACCGATATCCTAATAATATTAAATTAACTTTAATCGTATCAATTTTCGTCAATATTAATAAAAATCATCATTAAGAATCAATAAAATCTATTAAACAAAAATAGAAAATTAGTAGACGTGTCCGATTTGAAATAATGACTTGATCTGAGAACCCTTTCATCCATACTAAGGATAAATTAAAAGATGTGTAGGTTCATAAATCACGTCGGAGACAACACAGTATCGTTGCAATCAAAGATCACATCCAACTCTCCAGAATTTCCCTAACAGAATTTTTAAATTTCGTAAGGAAATATATGATAACAAATTTATTTTACGTGTTACTTCACGTGTTAGTATAATTTTTAGACACGATCATCTGTGAAATGAGAACGAATGGAGAAAAGAGACTGTGATTAAAATTACGAAATAATTTGACATAGTCTGTCGGGCAAGTCAGGTAAAATCACTGTTTTATATAACTTATTAAATCTTCATCTTGTTGTTATTTAAGTTTACCGTGAGCGAATACGAACAAAAATTAAAATGGGAACAATTTGGAAATATACTCTTTCAAACAAAAAAAGAATTTTCAAAATCGGTTCACAATTGACGGAGAAAACAGTGCAAATAAACAAAAAAAAAATTTCAAACAAATAAAATCGAACAGAGAACCACCTCTTTTTTGGAAAGTCGGTTAAAATGAAGAACTTTCATAAAAACTTTCATCCCCTATTTCTACCCCTTAGGGGATTGATTTCTAATCCCTTCTTGGTGCAAATTTACGTACGTCATTTAAAAAAAACCTTTGTGCAAAATTTCATTATTCTAGACCGAGTGATTTAATTTCCTCAATATTTTCTCAATAGCGTTGTACATTTTAACCTCATTTCTGAATCGCGCAAGCGATTGTTGCACCTGATTTAGGTAGGCTAAGCAATGTGTTTGATTCAAGTTTAGTTTGCTATTGACACTTGTGTAATTAATTGCTCTCTATGCGTTTCGTTTTCGTTGTCGATAAATTGGTTGGTTTGTTTGGTTTCTTTAATTCTTTGTTTGTTTGTTGTTTGATAAATATTGTTCGTACAGTCAATTTGCCAATAAAACTGTTGTTAAAGGTTTTATTATTATTGGATTTGTCTGATTCGAGTTATAAAAATAGTTGATAAACGTCTTAGTCGTTCTTCTAATTCCGTTGTAATTCATAAAACAAACAAATTCTTCTTAATTAAATTAAATTGTAAATAATACACCAAGGTTTTCTTTGTAAAATGTATTTAAAGAAAAAAAAAAAACTTCTTTCTCTTCCTAGGTGTCTAGGAAGAGAAAGAAGTTTTTTTTTAGTTTGGGTAAACCTTATCGATTATTTTTATGTTAGTTTTAATAGGTACTTGCTTTGTTTATTAATATTTAGTTACCTAGGAAGAGAAAGTTGCTTTTTGGTTTTAGTTAATTTTGTTAGTTTCCTTTAGTAATAATTAATACCTAAGGTAAAGTAAGGTGTTTCAAAAATTTAATTTCACTGTTTTTATTTCTTTTTTGATTTGCTTGCTAAAACTTATTACGTTTAGTGTAGTTACAAAATGTCCGTAGAAGTGATAAATATTTACGGGGAACAGAAACAGCAACTTGTAGTGCCCATTATTGGAGATGGTGCTTGCTTATTCCGAGCCCTTTCTTTTTTGATGTATGGGAACCAGGGAAATGCCTTCCACGTACGTCAACAAATTGTCAACTACATTAAAAACAATTGGATGGACTTTTCTATCACGTCACACGATAGAAATGGTGACAACTACAATACAGCAGACGAGTACTATGAGGATATGATCCTACCTGCAACGTACGGCGGGTTATGTGAATTAGTCGCAGCTGGGAGGTTATATAACTACTTTTTTGAAGTATATCGTAATGGTGAATTGTATGTAAATGCAGGCACTCGCGGTCGTCCGATAAAACGCCTTCGCTTTTCACAAAATCTGGCCAGTGGTCATTTTGATACTTATCTATGCCTTGCAGAATTAAATCCTGTTGTAACTATTAATTCATCAGTAAAATTAGATTCTGTAAATGCAATAAGCAACTATAGTGATGAAATACCTGATAAAGTAGGACTGTGTTCTTCTGAATCTGATACTGCAACCTCTGTGGAATTTTCTGCAGAGATGATGTGTCCAGTATCACAAAAGAAAAGTAAGAAACGTCGAGCTAGATATACAGACAGAACAACCACCAAGTTAGGAAGGCCCAGATTATTTTTTCTAATAGTAACCGTAGCACCGAAGAACACAGAAGAGCCGTTACAAAATATCAAAAGGCTAATCCTGATGTTCACAGACAAGCCGTAGCTAATTATCAGAAGACACATCCTGATGTTCACAGACAAGCCGTAGCTAATTATCAGAAGACACATCCTGATGTCAACAAACTAGCCGTCGCTAAATATCAGAAGACACATCCTGATGTTCATAAACAAGCCGTTGCCACATATCAAAAGGCGCATCCTGAGGTTCACAGGCTAGCAATCTTAAAAAACAGAAAACGCATCCCGAATTGCATAGAACAACGCAATCTCTACACAAAACACGTGCTTCTACACGCTTATGGAAGACTAAGTACCTTTCAGGGTTGTCAAACAATTTTGAGATAAATTATGAATATGATTCTTTTGTGGCTATAGGTAATATGAATCACAAGTGTGAATGGTGTAATGCGCTAAAATGGAAGGACGAAACTCCTGAAATGTGCTGTGGTAATGGAAAGGTCCAGCTGGAAACTTTGAGTAAACCTTCGGAACCGCTGTTTAGTTTGCTAATGGATCTCCACCCCGATCACAAACATTTTATAGCTAACATTCGTAATTATAATAATTGTTTTCAGATGACATCATTTGGTGGAAAACAAGTGAGGGAAGACGGATATATGCCTACTTTCAAAGTGCAGGGACAAGTCTACCATTTAGTTGGAAGTTTGTTACCAGAATCTGGCCAAAAAGCAAAATTTCTGCAGATTTTTTTTTGGGTGAAGATGAAACAGAAGCATACTTAAGATACTCCAATAATCCACAATTAAAACCTAATTTAATCAAGCAACTACAAAAAATGCTACACGAAGTCAATCCCTACATTAGGGATTTGAAAAGTACAATTGATAAAATTCCTCCCTCTTGCGCATCATTTAAAGTTGTTATACATGCTGAAAGAAAACCGCTGGGAAGCCACAGAGGTCGTTACAATATTCCAACTACAAATGAAGTTGCTTTGGTGATGGTAGATCTACAGTTTGAGCGTAGGGATATAGTATTAGAAAGCCGCAGTAGTCGTCTACAACGAATAAGTGAAATTCATCGATCTTACGATGCTTTGCAGTACCCCTTACTATATACTCACGGAGAAGACGGTTACTCAATAACTATACCTCTGCGTGATCCTATATCAAAGATGCCATTAAAAAAAACAGTTTCTGCTTCCAGTTTTTATTCATATCGTATTATGTTTAGGGAGGGAGAAGAAAACTACTTATTATACTTTTGTGCTCTCTTCAGCCAATATTTAGTGGATGTATACGCTAAAATAGAGACTGAGAGACTTAAATTTATAAGAAACAATCAGGCTAAACTACGCGCAGACAGCTATATTCACCTTAGAGATGCTATTGGTAGGCAAGATGTTCAAGCTGATCAGTTAGGTCAAATGTTGTCGTCTTCCTTTACTGGGGGACCTAGGTATATGCACGAGCGAACGCAAGACGCCATGACGTACGTCCGCCATTATGGTCGCCCTGATCTTTTTGTCACATTCACTTGCAACCCTCGATGGGACGATATTTCGCAATGTTTACTTCCAGGTAAAAAATCATATGATCGCCATGATATCATTGCCAGAGTATTTCGTATGAAAATTAAAAAAAATATGAATCTGTTAATCAAGGGGCAAATATTCGGGGAAGTTCAATGCTTCATGTATTCAGTGGAATGGCAAAAACGTGGTCTTCCACATATACATATCCTCCTTTGGCAAACAAATCGTATTTCTCCTGACATGATTGATAATGTTATTTGTGCAGAAATACCCAACCCCGAATGTGACGCACAGCTCTATGAAATAGTAAAATCCAATATGATCCACGGGCCTTGTGGAAGTTTAAACGTTAACTCGCCTTGCATGCACAACAAAATGTGCAGTAAAAGGTATCCTAGACCTCTACTCACTGAGACACAGACCGGAGATGACGGTTATCCACAGTATAAAAGACGTTCCCCTGACTCAGGCGGCTTCACTGTAAATGTTAATGGAATGGTACTTGATAACCGTTGGGTAGATAACCCTTTAATCCGGTTCTTTCAAGAACCTTCAATGCCCATATCAATGTGGAATACTGTAATTCAGTAAAGTCAATTAAATATATATGTAAATACGTCAATAAGGGCACCGATCAAGCTACTGTTACACTAGAGGATGGAAAAGATGAAGTCAAAATGTATGAAAGTGGGCGGTATATAAGTAGTTCAGAGGCCGTGTGGAGAATTCTTGGTTTTCCCATCCATGAACGTTTTCCTCCGGTGGTCCATCTTGCCGTGCACTTAGAAAATGGTCAAAGAGTATACTTTAACCAAGAAAATGTGGCTGATAAAGCATCCAGTCCACCTAAAACAACACTCACGGCTTTTTTCGATCTATGTCAAGTAGATAACTTTGCGAAAAATCTCCTGTATTGTGAAATACCAGCATATTATGTTTGGAAGAACAAACAATTTGAAAGAAGAAAAACAGGAGCTAATGTAGATGGATGGTCAGGCGTAAAAAAAGAGCATGCTCTAGGCAGAGTATACACGGTACATCCTAATAATATAGAATGATACCATCTTCGTTTGTTACTACATGAAATTAGGGGCCTTATATCCTATGAAGCATTAAAAACTGTACATGGCGTTGTTCAACCTACATTTAAATTAGCCTGCAAAGCTTTAGGGCTTCTTGAAGATGACCAAAACTGGCATGCAGCTTTAGAAGAGGCAGCACTGTGTGAATCCCCCTTCAAAATGAGAGAACTTTTCACAATAATATTAGTATTTTGTCAAGTATCAGATCCTTTCAGTTTGTGGAATAAATATAAACAATATCTTTCAGAAGACATTAAACAACAAATTGAGAGGGAAGTAGAAGGCAGTGTAGAGAATATCATGGATGAAATCTTCAATAAATGCTTATTAGAAATAGAAAAAGATTGTTTAGTGCTAGGTGGTCGTGTCTTAGAAGACTACGGTTTACCAAAACCATGTAGATCAATGTTTCTAGAAAGTGAGTTAGGAGTATATGTAAATGTAATTAATTACGATGTATCTACCTTACAAGAATTTGTAAATAATAACGAAAACACACTAACTGACGAACAAAAGTCTGTATACTATGAAATAATTTCAAGTATTGTTGCAAACGAAGGCAATTTTTTTTTCTTGGATGCTCCTGGTGGCACTGGAAAAACCCATCTCATTAATTTAATTTTAGCAAAGGTAAGAATCACCCGCGGAATAGCACTAGCCGTTGCATCCTCTGGGATTGCCGCTACGTTATTAGAAAGAGGTAGAACAGCGCACTCTGCCTTGAAATTGCCCCTTAATTTGACAAATGTAGAGACTCCAATGTGTAACATATCTGAGCAAAGCAATCTTGCCGAAGTATTACGTCAAGCTAAAATATTAGTCTGGGATGAAAGCACTATGGCACACAAAAAAGGTATTGAAGCATTAAATAGGACTCTGCAAGACATAAGGAATCTCAGAACTTTAATGGGTGGTATGACAATCTTAATGGCTGGAGATTTTCGCCAAACTTTACCAGTAATTCCAAAAGGAACGCGCCGATGAAACAAAGGAGTGTATTAAAAAATCCTATTTATGGCCTTCAATTAAAACCTTAAAATTAACCAAAAACATGAGAGTTCATCTGAAAGGGGAAGAATCTGCTGGACACTTTTCAGAACTTCTACTTAAGCTTGGAAATGGCGAGTACCCAGAACTAGACGGCATGTTAAATATACCCGATGAATTATGCACAGTAGTTACTACAGTCAAAAACCTTATAGAAAAATGTATCCCGACATAGCGCTCATAAGGGATAAGCCATTAGAATGGTTGCGTGAACGAGCTATTTTGACACCAAAAAATGACCAAGCAGCTTTAATCAATGATCTTTTGTTGGAGTCATTTTAAGGCGAAGAATTTGTATACTATTCCATAGATATGGTATTAAATGCAGACGAAGCGGTCCACTATCCTGTTGAATTTTTAAATACTATTAATCAGACTGCGTGTCGGTATACCTGTGATGTTACTTCGGAATAAAAAACCACCGAAACTATGCAATGGTACTAGACTGCAAGTTAAGGCTTTGCATCGGAATTTAGTAGAAGCCACTATTTTGACGGGGTCGGCCCAAGGAGAAACAGTATTTGTGCCGCGTATACCGTTGATTCCAAATGATCTGCCTTTTGAATTTAAGCGCCTTCAGTTTCCTCTCAAAGTTTGCTTTGCCATGACAATAAATAAGTCACAAGGCCAAACTCTAAAATTTGCGGGCATCGACTTGCGGCAGGACTGTTTTTCACATGGGCAGTTTTACGTAGCGTGTTCTCGTGTGAGCTCACCTCGCGGTCTGGTCATTTTAGCTCCATCCACAAAAATGGTTAAGAATGTTGTTTATAAAGAAATTTTGTCATAAACACCTTTCGTTGCATCTTTAGCAACAAACGTCGTTCGATCAGTCAGTTAGTTTATTTCTTCTTTTATATATATACCTATAAGCTAAATTGATCGTACCCACGTGGACGAAGTCGCGGGCAAAAGCTAGTTATATATATAATTAACAAAGAGGCAATTGTTCTATTAGAGACTTCGATAACTTAAAAAAAAAACAAACCGACTTCCAAAACAAAACACTTCAAAGTGAAAAATAACTTTCTTTTCCGAAGTCGGTGTCTTTTGTATCCATTGATTTCCGTTATTCGACACCGACTTCGGAAAAGAAAGTTATTTTTCACTTTGAAGTGTTTTTTTTTGCAAGTCGGTTTGTTTTTTTTGTTAAAAAGTTTTTATTTTTCTCTTTTTAGTTTTGGTAGGTACCTCCAATTAATATAAAAAATTTATAGCCAAAGTACAACTTATGACAATTCCAATAAGCCCAAACACGACTAGGATACATTGTTTTATTTCGGGTTTCCAGTGGCCATTGTGGTCTTCTTCATCAGTTCCACTTCACCAAATGATACTTTCTGAGTACAAATGATTGCATTATTGATGAAAATACCAAAATCGCTACATGTATGCCTATAATATTTGAGGAGTTCATGGTACCACCCTTGGGATATCTCCTTTCCAACAAAAAAAGAATCATCAAAATCGGTTCATAAACGACGAAGTTATCCGCGAACGCACATCAAAAAAAAAATATACGGTCGAATTGAGAAACCTCCCCCTTTTTGGGAAGTCGGTTAAAAATGCCAAAGCAAGCATAATTAACTTTGTTCAGCTTGCGATGGTTTTGTTTAATGTTATGGTTTCATATAACAAGCGAGAATGTTACGTTTCGTTACACGTACGTAGATGTATTATTAGTAATTAATACGAATTTAAGTAATTTGCTTAAATTTAAACAAAACTTCAATCGATAAATAACAAATGTTTATATCCATGCAAAATAACAAAATCTCAATATTTTTAACACTCCTAAACATCATTTAATCCTTATTATATTATCAAAACGTTTTCTTTTCTGGGCATACGGAACGTTGCAATAGAATGATATTATGGTGAACGAATGATATTTGTATTAATCTGTGGTTGATGTATAGACAATGGTTCAAATGACGGTACTAAGAAGACCACGGTTTTTTTGAGTTTTGTAATACGCACAAATTTAGACCATCGTTTTGCAGATAAGCCTGGACTTAATAGTACAGGTTTAAACCATGGTTTATTTCGTTTTTTGAAATAAGACTGTATGTGTTTTAAAGTTTATCTCGCTTCATGTTAGCGCAGTGCTATTGAGAGGAGATTATCCTCTAGAATTTTAAACAACTATTTAAATGTGGTAGTTACGAATGTCGTGCAGTAACAGAGTAATATTAAATTACTTTTGGTCATGAGATTTTCTGGCCTAAACTTAAGATGCCTCATCCCATACATAGAAACCGTGCCGACGATACTAGCGTATTTCATCTGATTATACCGATAAATAGATCACTATCTATATCCATGGAATGGAACCGAACGTGATCGATGCACAAAAAATCGATGCACCAACAACTTGATCAAACAAAGGCACAGCCGTACCATTGTTTTCTCGAAGCCTTTAATTCATAAATGCCCCTCTGTAAGTTTTCAGTGACTAAGACAACATAATAAACCAAAACATATTCCAAAATTACATTCAATTTGAATTTTAGGAATTATTGCAAGTCAAAACTTCTTAATTTCGTCTCTGACTCACTGACTCACTCACTGACTCACTCATCGGTCATCAAAATTCTAAGGTATAACCAAGTTGGTTAATGTGTTAGTTTGTAACCTTAATATTTTAATCTTAGTAGCACTGGTTTTAGTGCCAATCTGGTCGATAATCCTTTGAAGCCAAAGTTTATAACAATGATAAAGCAACCACGATCAAGCAAATTGAAATAAATTAGGGCTTATGGTTGCGGTGAGCAAGATCTATAACTTGGTCTCAACTTTAATGCTATCCAATCTATTTACAGTTGCAAATAATTACCTTTAGGTAGGTTAGGTACAGAAGCTATTGACAGAGGATTTAATTTTGATGAGGTATGAAACATAATAATTATGTTCTGCGAGCTTTTACCGCTGGCTGCACGTGCGTTAAAGTAAAAGAAATATCTTTTTACTAGAGACATTACAGTTTAAATTTCCAACTATTTTTGACATTTTCTACAAAAGTTGTAATGTTTCATTTAACACAGAATACTGGATTTCTCATGGGGCTTTCAAAATCTTTATAAATAAACACTACCAAGTTCACCCGTTGGCATTGTAACATTTATCTGCTAGTAGCGATACGACATTCACTAAACAAAGAGATAACAAAATTAAAACACGTTAGAAACATTTCACAAAGGCGAGCAGTTTGGTTAAATCCGCATATATCAACGTCACGAGATGAAAGAATCGCCCAATGGTTTAGCGAAGCGACCTACTTCACGTTCATGTGTGAATGAGTATCTGAACGCGACTGTACAATGGCAGTTTCTCAGTAAACTGAACAGAGCCTGTGGGCTAGTGATAAAGAGTTCCATTTAACGCTCATCGACGCGGCAACACACTCAGCTAGAGTGGTGATAGCTACAATCAACAATGTACCAATATTACACACTCTAATGCCCCAGCCTGCTGATTATGTCTCCCAAGGGAAATCTCGCGCGGACACTACCACTTTGGCTATACAAACAACTTTGTTCTAAGTGTTCTTGCTAAAGGAAATTGAAATTTCTCTCCAGATTTTTAATAATATCTTCAATCCAGGCGCTTCTTACTTGGGGTTCCGCTTAAAAAAGAGGAAATTGAGATTTTCTTGAATAGTTTCCATCATTGTCTCCGTCTCATCGTGTACTGTTTACGCGGTTTCTGATTTGGTTGTTTGGAGTTAAAAACGTGTCAAAACCAAAGTTTGACAGGTTTTCTGACCAAAAGTTTTGACAAATACTCATCTTTAAATTTTTCATTCATAATTAACTGGCATATAGCCTATAATAGCAGTCTTGTTGTGTCTCCGAAGCATATATAATGGCATCAGCCATACATCATAAAGGTCAAGACTAGACAGGTTGCATCAAGTGAAGAGTAATTCACTTTTAGTAATTATAAGCTTACATTCTTGATTTTGGCAATAACAAATTATATTAGATATTATTTTCTTTCGATAAGACATCTTTGACAAAATAAATACGGTTGCTATGACAATCGTGAAGTAATTGACTAGTGCCTACGATCCATTTCATAGTTTCATAATAAGGTTGTATACATTTCAAATAGGTATCTATAAAATTTCCTAATTATGAAAAATCAAGTAATTAAAGATATAACATATTTAATAACTAGTATTTTTTTATTGACACTGATTTGCCAATACTCAACTGATTATTGCTGCTTTACTCAAATCAGAAACCAGCCATATTTGACATTGATTTGACAATACTCAACAGATTATTGCTGCTTTACTTAAATCAGAAATCGGCCAATAAGGTATAGTTTGGCATGACTTGACGACGTTTACTCAAACCTTGCTCAGCATCGCAGAAAACTTAAAGTGGCAGATGATCAAGAGTGACAGATGCTTAAATCGAGATAAGCACATACTTACTTGCCTCAGAAACCGGCCATTAATGTACAAAACTAATTAATTATCCTGATCTGTAGCGGTCGGTTCGTCCAGTCATTCATCGAGTAATTAAGTTTTCGCAAACTATGAGATGAGCAGTTTGCGACCGCAGCTGTAACAGCGTCATGCTCACTAAATACCATCAGTCTTATTACAAAAAGCGGTTTAACTAAAAACCCAGGTTTAAATCTCTATAAACTGTGATTTACACAAAAATGATATTAAAAACAATGGTTTAGAGATAAACCATATACCAAATCATGGTCTAACGCTAAACCTTCGGCCCCTAGTTTAACAATGGTCTAAGTCGTATCTGTCAGTTTCTTTTTTAGGTTATAACATCTTTTTTATTATGTTGTGTTGTTTTTACCGGAAAATGGATATTAATATGATTGATTTAATTAATATTGAGGATATTACTTTTTCCTTGGTACTCCAATTCTCAGATCGTTTTTTTTTGTTGGTCCATCACAATATATTATTATATATATAATTAACAAAGAGGTAAATGTTCTATTAGAGACTTCGATAACATAAAAAAAAAAACAAACCGACTTCCAAAACAAAACATTAAAAGTGAAAAATAACTTTCTTTTCCGAAGTCGGTGTCTTTTGTACCCATTGATTTCCGTTATTCGACACGGTTTGTTTTTTTTGTTAAAAAGTTTTTATTTTTCTCTTTTTAGTTTTGGTAGGTACCTCCAATTAATATAAAATTATTTATAGCCAAAGTACAACTTATGACAATTCCAATAAGCCCAAATACGACTAGGATACATTGTTTTATTTCGGGTTTCCATTGGCCATTGTGGTCTTCTTCATCAGTTCCACTTCACCAAATGATACTTTCTGAGTGCAAATGATTGCATTATTGATGAAAATACCAAAATCGCTACATGTATGCCTATAATATTTGAGGAGTTATCCGGGAACACACATAAAAAAAAATATATACGGTCGAATTGAGAAACCTCCCCCTTTTTGGGAAGTCGGTTAAAAATGCCAAAGCAAGCATAATTAACTTTGTTCAGCTTGCGATGGTTTTGTTTAATGTTATGGTTTCATATAACAAGCGAGAATGTTACGTTTCGTTACAAGTACGTAGATGTATTATTAGTAATTAATACGAATTTAAGTAATTTGCTTAAATCTAAACAAAACTTCAATCAATAAATAATTCTTGAATAGTTTCCATCATTGTCTCCGTCTCATCGTGTACTGTTTACGCGGTTTCTGATTTGGTTGTTTGTAGTTAAAAAAGTGTCAAAACCAAAGTTTGACAGGTTTTTTGACCAAAAGTTTTGACAAATACTCATCTTTAAATTTTTCATTCAAAATCAACTGGCATATAGCCTATAATAGCAGTCTTGTTGTATCTCCGAAGCATATATAATGGCATCAGCCATACATCATAAAGGTCAAGACTAGACAGGTTCCATCAAGTTAAGAGATCGTTAGCGCTATAGAACTTGGGAGCTATGTAGCGTGTCATGAATTCGGTGCGGCTTACTTCGGATAAACCGTTCGAATAATCTACTGCATGTACTGGATGTCGTACCTACCCCTTGCAACGGCATTGTCTATTCAATTTCCTACCGTCATATAGGAGAGTCTCGCTGGAATCACGCTGTACTATTGTGTTTCGGCTATTGCTGACTGAGTTTTGATTGTAAGGCCCACTACGTGTATTCGCTTTTGTCTAATATGTTGCTAGATATGTGTCCTGCTGAATTTATAATAGGGGTATATAATCAAGTTTCCACTGTTCCACTATAGTAATGTTAGCTTTAGCATAAAAATATTAGCTTTTATATTTTCAAAGAAATGTTTTTGGACGAAACGCAGATCATCGTGCCAAAACTTGCTTAAACCTTTTTGGTAGCATTTCAATTATTTTTCTAACATGAATTAGTACGTTCATTTCGCAGCATTATCACATCACTCATACCAAAGTCCACTGACTACATTTGTTAATCCTAGTTTAGCCTTGGTATAAATCCGCTTTGCTTAAAAAACTTATAAAGTGTTTTGCCTCAAATTAATTAATTTCCTGCCGCAGTTATATTTTAGTTGATATAAGTATTTCTGATCTGCGAAACATATATGTAGTCTTCTTCTTCTTCATGTCGGATTCCTTGGTCTTAATTTATATTTACACCACGTTAATTCCCCAAAGACCGGATCAGAGCCGATTGCATAAATCGAAATATATAATTATGCAGTACTAGGTACACTTCTTGACGAAACAATGTGAATTATCTCAAGTATGGGCAAGTGATTTAGATAAGGCCCGCCGGTGGGAAATTTGATTTATAGGGTCCAATGGAGCGCTAAATATATACAGTATTGGCCCGGGAACGAGTGAAGCGATGGATGGCGGGGGCGTACGCTCAAATAGCCCCCAGGGTGACTTCAATGACCTGCTTCATTTTTCGTAAGACGAAACGTGCTGCATATTAGCTGAATCAAACTATGGGCAATTCTTACGAACAAATATATGTTAAAAAGTATCCGTACTTTTCAGAAAAAGGAGGTATATACGAATCGTAGCATGTGAAAACTGAAAAGGCGTGATATTTATGTGTACATTTTTCAGCTTATTACAACTTTTACACTCAAACTTTTTGGAATAATTTGAGGTTGTTAAGGCATGAAAAACTTTTTAACAGTCTTCCATGTTTTTTTTATTATTACTATTTTCTTGTAACGTCTTTGTTGAATTTCAAATACTCATGTAGGCGTTATCTTTAAAACTTGAGTGCCTTTTGTTGTACGGAAAGCGAGGCTCAAAAACGGGCTGGATCAAAGGACTTCGCAATCACATTGCCTTGAGATTTACCTGTGTTTAAACTACTAGGT
Organism: Orthosia cruda; assembly: GCA_964057195.1. Lineage (NCBI taxonomy): Eukaryota > Metazoa > Arthropoda > Insecta > Lepidoptera > Noctuidae > Orthosia > Orthosia cruda. Next base: position 12,974,932 of record OZ059825.1, on the reverse strand, counting down.
GCTCGGGTGAATAATAAACGGTGAGATGAATGCTCTTTTTATCTGAAAGCAAAATATTATCTTTTTTTTTTTACTCTGCTTGCATAATGCTTTAATGACCTTTTAATGTTGTAAATTGTGATTTACTCGTATCTAAACATAAACAAGCAATTGTACTGAAAAAAAAACAAGCTTTAATATTAAAATATTGTATTGTCACGAGCAACTGACTAATGTGCAAAATTTCAGCTCAATCAAACATCGGGAAGCGGGAAACATTGAACTTGCATGGTTTGATCACACACATACACCAGGACAGGCGAAACTGTTGCCGTAATGACGTATGTATGTATAACAGATCATTCCTTGACTCGACCGATTTGACTCTTGTTTATTTAATTTTTTTGTTATTGTCTGGAAAAGGATTGCATAAAGCTGTCAGTGTTGGAAGTAAGTAAGTATTGAACCTTGGAGCACGTACATGTGAACACGCTGTTAATTTGATCAACAAACTTGTACTCTAACAATCTCGAAAATGTACACCGATATTCTAATAATATTAAATTAACTTTACTTGTATAAATTGTCGTCAGTATTAATAAAAATCATCATTAAGAATCAATAAAATCTATTAGACAAAAATAGAAAATTAGTAGAAGTGTCCGAATTGAAATAATGACTTGATCTGAGAATACTGTCATTCATACTAAGCGTATCTCAAGGATAAATTAAAAGATGTGTAGGTTCATAAATCACGTCGGAGACAATACAGTATCGTTGCAATCAAAGATCACATCCAACTCTCCAGAATTTCCCTAACAGAATTTTTCAATTACGTAAGGAAATATATGATAACAAATTTATTTTACGTGTTGGGAACAATCAACTCGGCATTACAGTAGAACTTCTACTGTGTAATCTTCAATATATTACGGCTAGTTACAGACAGTTTCTTACTTTTCAATAAAATTCTTTGAACTCTTAACGAAGTTCATTGTGAGCTCTATAGCGAAGGCTACTATTGTTGTTCCTCTACTTAAATGAACCAATTTGTATATGCCATGGAGTGTATAAGTTAGTAAAATTAACAGTTCCCTAAGGGCACTGAATGTTGGACGAAACTTAGCAAATGGAGGGCTCTCTGGTAGCAGCAGGTATTTGATAATTGTTCCGGAACCGATAGATTGTTAGCTTAGGACTTGGAGGTGCTTATTTACTGCGAACCCTGCAGCCCTGGCCCCCACACGCACACGTTCTACTTATTGCCTTTCGTTATGAATCCTTGAACAACTTCTTATATACACACCCTTATTACCCATTGTTCCACATCTCTTGGGGTATTTTTTTAGTGCTATTTCGCCGCACTATTCCCAAATCACTGTGACTCCTGAAAGCCATAACCAACAGTAACTCTTGGGGTAAGTGGAAATAACGAACGTCCCTTGCTCCTGTTAAGTATTTAGAAGATAATTCTTTATTCTTGGATAAATGTGTAGTATTTTCTTCCCCGAGTCTGTGTATTTAGCACACATTATTTATTTATTTATTTTATGCTATATTGTACACCATAACATACATTATTAAAAAGAAACTTAAGTCTAAAACACATACAATGGCTCATGTTCATAAAACTTAGTTTATGTAAACACAAGTAAATCTCAAGGCAATGTGATTTGATCCAGCCCGTCTTTGAGCCTCACTTTTTAAGATAACGCCCTCATGAGTATTTGAAATTCAACAAAGACGTTAAAAGAAAATATGGCAATAATAAAAAAAACATGGAAGAATGTTAAAAAGTTTTTCATGCCTTAACAAACTCAAAATATTCCAAAAATTTCAGTGTAAAAGTTGTAATAAGGTTAAAAAAGTACACATAAATATCACGCCTTTTCACTTGCTACGATTCGTACATACTCCTTTTGCTGAAAAGTAAGGATACTTTCTAATTAACATATTTTTGTTCGTAAGAATTTCCCATGGTTTGATTCAGCTAATATGCAGCACGTTTCGTCTTACGAAAACTGGAGCAGGTCATTGGAGTCACCCTGCGGGCTATTTGAGCGTACGCCCCCGACATCCATCGCTTCACTCGTTCCCGGGCCAATACCGTAAATATTTAGCGCTCCATTGGATCCTATAAATCAAATTTCCCATTGGCGGGCCTTATCTAAATGACTTTCCCGTACTTGAGACGATTCATATTGTTTAGTCAAGAAGTGTATCTAGTACTACATATATATATATATTTTGGTATTCCGATTTATGCAATCGGCTCTGATCCGGCCTTTGGGGAATTAACGAAGTGTAAATATAAATTAAAACCTAGGAACCCGTCACGAAGAAGAAGAAGACTACATATACGGTTAGTAGATCAGAAATACTTATAATCAAATCAAAATCAAAATTTCTTTATTCAATTAGACCACTAAGTGGCACTTTAGAACGTCGAAAAAAAATGATTAAATTTAAAAGTACTCGTAATAATAATTGATTCTACCGTCCATTCGGAAATGTTGCTTGTTATGGAGAAGAATGGACAAGAAACTCCACACATACTCTTTTTTAAAAAAAAGTGTTTTACAAGTATTTGGTTACATTGTGACATATATGAGAACGATGTAAAAAAAAACTTGCACGTAAAAGCGTCTAGAGTAAAACAAACAAATAAAATACAATAAATAGGTAATTAAAAACAGGCCGATGCAGCTAAGTTATGACCAATCCCAACTGATGGCGCCCGTTCACAAACATGACACATGGATCGGCACCACTCAGCTCAACCATCATGAACGGAACCGAATGATCCAACACATGTGCCACCATCAGTGAGACATTAGAGAGAGCATGACACACTATCAACTGCCAGGGAACACTGAAGTCAACGAACGACACAGAGGTACAGTAAATGATAGATTCACAGTTGGTACATAGTACTCACATATGTGCTGTGCAGTTATATAATACTAAACTAGACTGAGTTTATACAACACAAATATATCCATACAGTCTTCAACAGGTCCAACAATACTTCAGAACTTTCCTGCCTATTACTTGTTTTTGTGTCCTAGTGGCTGTGGAGCAGGACTAGCATTGAGCCAAGCATTTTTATCAGCGACGTAATCCCCCAACTTATAATATGCCTGCCTGCATAGTGTGCGTTTTATATAAGTTTTTAATTTTGCCTCATTCAGTTCTAGAATGTGGAGAGGTATTTTATTGTAACATTAAATACAGCACCCCATAATGACGCTACTTTAGCCGGCCTGAAACCTGGTTGAATTAATTGGTCCCCATTTCTAGTAATTTATTTATGTCTATCGCTATTTTTACTAACAAGATGTAAATTCTATCTAACGTACATGATGTTTTCGTTAATATAAACGTATATATAAACGTAACCAACTTTCGTATATATAAACTAAAATATAACTGCGGCAGGAAAGCTAACTAATTTTACGAAGTTTTTCAAGCAAAGCGGATTTAGACCAAGGCTAAACTAGGATTAACAAATATAGTCAGTGGACTTTGGTATGAGTTGATAATGCTGTGAAATAAACGTACTAAGTCATGGTAGATAAATAATTGGGAATGCTACCAAAATGGTGTTAATCAAGATTTACCTCGGTGATCTGCATTTCGTCCAAGCACATTTCTTTGAAAAATAAAAGCTTATAATTTTATGCCATAGCTAATATAATACACTGGAACAGTAGGAACTCAATACCCCTATTGTATATTTAGCAGAACACATAACTAGTAACAAATAAGACAAAAGCGAAAACACGTAGCGGGCCTTACAATGAAAACTCGGTCAGCAGTAGCCGAAACACAATAGTACAGCGTGATTCCAGCGAGACTCCTATGACGGTAGGAAATTGAATAGACAATGTCATTGCAAGGGGTAGGTACTACCTCATATACATGCAGTAGAGTATACGAACGGATTAGCCGAAGTAAGCCGCACCGAATTCATGACACGAAATTGCCATTGTACAGTCGCGGTCAGTTACACATACACACACGATCGTAAAGTATGTCGCTTCGCTAAACCATTGGGCGATACTTTCATCCCGTGACGTTGATATGCTGAACTGATCGCCTTTCTGAAATGTTTCCAACGTGTTTTTATTGTTCACTCTTTGTGTAGCGAATGTGAAATGTCATATCGCTACTAGCAGACAAATGCTTCCATACCGACGGAACTTTGTAATGTTTATATACAGAATGTGAAAGAGCCATCAAGCAGCCAGTATTTTGTGTTACATCAAGTAACATTTATAAGTACATGTTAAGTTTAAATAAATGGTTTCTTAGAAAAACTGTTAAAAGTTGAAACTTCAATAGGTAACCAGTATTTTATTTTTCTTTTATGCAAGCGCTGCTGCTGGTAAATGCTTGTAAAACATAAGTAACATAAATACTTAAAATGAGTCCAAAAGCTTATATATATATATAACTTAACCTATATATAAGCTTTTGAACAGAGGGATTCTTTTTAAGTAGTTATATTCTCTTCTGTTCCTCTCTTCTCCTCGACGCCACTGAGACACTTATGAGTGCCGGGATGCTGGGATATTTTACTACTATTGTCCAATTTATTTAAATTATTTTTAATAATAATTCTAATGATTAATAACAAATTTTAATGTAATGATAATCCATAATTTTACAAAGCATATTTGTACGCCGGAAACGGCAGAATATTATGATCGTAATACATAATTCACATAATAGCTTTGTACAATATTCTGACAAATAAATGCATTCTATTCTATGAGAGAAAGTCCTTCATACACATACATCACAACTATTTGCAACTTTGAATAGATTGGATACCATAAAGTTGGGATCATGTTATAGATCTTGCTCACCGCAACCATAAGCCCTAATTTATTTCAATTCGCTTGATCGCGGTTGCTCTGTCATTGTTATAAACTTTGGCTTCGAAGGATTATCGACTGGATTAACACTAAGACCAGTGCTTTTTAGACGAAAATCCGATATTTTAATCCGGTTTGTGCTAATTAACGGCATTAACGTTATGTTTCTGGGTCTCAGACAACTTTAAATAAGCATGAACTGCAAAGTTTTACAATCTAGAACTGGTCGTTCTGAAAATATATTAAGTACCCATTGAGGTAATAATGTACTTTAGTACCCAAATTAACTTCAGTACCATTCCGAAACGTGCTCATTAAAAGTCTGTGAAAACACTGGATATAAAAGTAAACCTACCAAAACAGCTTAATTATGTTGAGGCCAAAAAATGTCATGACCAAAAGTAATTTCATATTACTCTTTTACAGCCCAATATTCGTAATAATAACCACATTGTAACAGCTGTTTATAATTCTAGAGGATAATCTCCTCGAAAGTAATGCAAACGAGAAAAACTTTAAAACATAGTATTTAGTGAGCATGACGCGGTTAAAGCTGCGGTCGCAAATCTCGATGAATGACCAGACGAAGGATCGCTACAGATCAGGATAATTACTTAGTTGTTACACTTGAAGAAGGTTGAGCTTGATATAGGTATTGAATTTACCGATACAAACATTATATAAACATGTTTAGATATATATGTTTGTAAAAGGAAATCTCTTGAAGTTCCAACTGATCCTATTAAAAAATGAATTTATAGGAAGCCTCAAGCCAATGTTATCTATTAGCTGAATGCTATAGGCTAGTTTTGTCCCGAAAAAACAATGCACGGGTCCTGTGCGTTAGGTAGGTGTGTCACAGGAGCGACACCACGATAAAAGCTGACCCCACATAATTACATAATGAAACGAGTGACTTGCAAAAACACAACCTACTTACCTATTCACATACTCACAGAACACTTACCACGTTAATATATATTCGGCTTGCACATCCGAGGCGAAATGACCCTTGACTAGGAAAGTTTGCCAAGTAAAACTATCGTATATGGAAGCCAGCCTCTCATGGTGGAAGTTCTAACTGTATTTACATGACGTTGAAAAGAGCTTTGTTTTTGAGCAGATATTTGAGCTGTGAGAATCGCACAATCTTATCTCTTCTCGCCACATCGCTTCGAGCAAATCTCCTTTAGCAAACAAACTTTTAGAGATACTCAGTAGAAATACTATTCAGTGGTAGAATCGTTTTATACTTGCATGGAAAGGACATTTGTCTTACAGTTTGGGATTTCATGATACACGTGGAGTAACTTTGATATTGTTATTACGCCTGAGATAAATTATTATATCATGCTAAGAGATAGACAACACAGTAAGATACATATTTAGATAACAAGGTAGCTTTATTATATATGTAGGTACGTAGGTACCTATTTATATATTTTTGGATAATAATATATTATTTCAAGTAATTCGAGCAGAATGAAACTTTTCATATTTGCAGTAGATACGAGTATTATGATAAGTGTGGTAGTGAGCGTTGCATATAAATATTAATGTAGTAAATAGTAATGTGTATTTTGTAAAGAAATTGAGCGAGCAATTATGAAATAGAAGACTGCTGTAATTACGTAGAAGATGCAAGTAAAATAAACCTATTAAGATCGACATGATCTTACCTACAAAAGAGTTTTTGGTGATGGTTACTACTTAAAAGAGTTTTATTTTTCAGACAAAAATGTCTTATAACCTTTAAACTATTCTTTATTTTTCACATATTGACTGTTGACTCGTCCTTGCCTAAATTTTAGCGCGCGCGTCCCGCTACGGGTCAGCTAGGTAATCATCATGTTTATAGTGGACAATCCATTCCATTATTCTTAGTCATGGATTTAATTTATAATTTCAGTTAATCATCTCAACGTCTTAATTGTTCTGGAATCTAATTTATTTTCTGATGGAAATTGAATTTTATCTAATTTGCCACTGAGACTCAGTCTTAGAGTATGAAGTTAACGAAGTAAGTTACGATAATGGACGCCTATGTTTAGCTAACACTAACGATAACGTAGAACACGCCGCCTGTGCAAACAGTCGTCAGTGTGAACAGGCAGAAAGGTGCCTCACAACAGGCGCTGGCCATTCAGGCGTTTATCTGATGGTCCCTCGTCACACTACCCCCCCGACCAGGACCCTTCGTCCGCACTCACCCCCGCTAAAATTAGTTGACGAGTTTTCACGTCAAGCAACGTCGGTTCGTTTGATCGCATCAGTTGGAAAACATTCTTAGCGAAGGACATCTTTCAAAGGGTCTTTTATTGTCACTGGTCATTATTTCTTCAGGCGACCTGCGAGCTGCCAGTACCGTTTAGTATAAAAAATAAATAGACTGGAAACTGACCGACGGGACTTTGTTTCAGAAAATCTAAGTAAAGAGAGATTTAACGGGATTGAACGTTACTTAAGTATATTTATTTTCAGATAACCCAATTACATTTTTTTTGGGGAGAAGCTTAGATAGTGAAGGCAAACTTTAAAACTGTTCATTTTGAAAATAGAGTTTCCAAACAGCTTCGGACGAAACATTTTAGTTCAGTAAAGGAGTAGATATTATGTTAATATTTTTTCTAAAATAGCTTGCTAATTAAGGACGATAGGATAAAAGAATACATTTATTTAAAAGAGGATAAAGACATTAGACCCTTGTTAACCATAGTGCTCTGTTGACCTCAAAAGTGTGTCTCCATAAAGAGTCTACAAAAAAAATGTGTAAGCTGCAGGACTTGATATTTGTACTCCTACAATCGTTGTCCCAAACCACATCCGTACCCAAGACAGGCAAGTCTTTGTGCTTAAAATGAATGATTCACAATTCATATGGTACGCAATAAGCCCCACTTGGATACACGTCAATTGTAAATGCCGGCAAAACGTATGAACCGAGGCAATTGCGTATGTTTCTGTATGCAAATATAGATGGTTTTGCGGCGACTATTCGCAAGAGAGTTATGTCTCTGATGCGACGCATACGAGGCAGTTCCAACAGCTACCAGCAGCTATTCGCATGGAGAATGGATCTGGATCTGGATTGACCAATAATGCGTTACTGGACCAGGCTGCATATTGACCACTCTGGATCCAAAACTAAATTTAGACTAAGATGAAACATAGTGTATTTAATATTTTTTTGTGATTGTTAAATTGTTATTTATAATGTGTTTTTATGCATATGTACTAGTTCCGAAATAAATGAATTTCAATTTAATTTGATTTTAATTGAAGTCTGTTTAATAATTTACACTTTTCCCCCAGAGACGGAGCCACTAGATCCTGTTCTCTAATCCCACTCGAGCTGAATATTTGATTCGATAAGCCTTGCTCCGAAGCTCGTGCCGGCGGTGGCGGCGTATGACGCTCGGGTGAATTGATAATATCAATATTTGATTCTACAGTCGAAGAAGAAATTATAATGTTACATGTGTACATAAGTTCAAGTAGGTATAATGTACATTGATAACAATTTCTAAATTTTTAATTAACAAAGGGGAATCAAAAGATTTGTCCAAAATCATCTTTCTAGACCTTTTCATAATGATTTCCACATTTTTATATGTACTTAAATATTAGATAGATTAATATTAGATAGGTATACAAACTTTTACAGCCTTATTACAAAAAGCGGTTTAACTAAAAACCCAGGTTTAAATCTCTCTAAACTGTGGTTTACACAAAAATGATATTACAAATAATGGTTTAGCGATAAACCATGGTCCAAATCATGGACTAACGCTAAACCTCGGCGGCCCCTAGTTTAACGATGGTCTAAGTTGTATCTGTCAAAGTTTCTCTTTTAGGTTATAGCATCTTTTTTATTGTGTTGTGATGTTTTTACCCGAAAATGGCTATTAACATGGTTGATTTAATTAATTATTGAGGATATTACTTTTTCCTCGGTACTCCAATTCTCAGATCGTTTTTTTTTGTTGGTCCATCACAATATATTATTATAATTATTAACAAAGAGGCAATTGTTCTATTACAGACTTCGATAACTTAAAAATTCCCAAGCTTAGTGAACTTTATTCAGCTTGCGATGGTTTTGTTTAATGTTATGGTTTCATATAACGCGCGAGAATGTTACGTTTCTTTACACGTACCTAGATGTATTATTAGTAATTATTAAGAATTTAAGTAATTTGCTTAAATCTAAACGAAACTTCAATCCATAAATAACAAATGTTTATTTCCATGCAAAATAACAAAGTCTCAATATTTTTAACACTCTTAAACGTAATTTAATCCTTAACGTATTATCAAAACGTTTTCATTTCTGGGTATACGGAACATTGCAATTGAATGATATTATGGTGAACGAATGATATTTGTATTAATCTGTGGTTGATATATTGACAATGGTTCAAATGACGGTACTATGAAGACCATGGTTTTTTTAAGTTTTGTAATACGGACACATTTAGACCATGGTTTTGCAGATAAGCCTGGACTTGATAGTACAGGTTTAAACCAAGGTTTATTACGTTTTTTGTAATAAGACTGTTAGTGTCAGTAACTAGTGGAACTATTCAAAAATACTTCTTTTTATAAATATGTTTTAGTAGAGTTTACCTTTTTGAATTTGGTATATTGAAAACAACTGGCAATTACGTTCAAAATATTAGTATGGGTAATATGGATACCGCAATGATCAATGAATCGTTGTTTTCTGATGATGCCGAAGAAAACTTTCTATGACGTCTATAATCATCATTTCAGCCTAAAGACGTCCACTGCTGGACATAGGCCAGCCCCAGGCGTCGCCACATTGACTGATCCCGTGCATCTCGCATCCAGCGCCTTCCCGCAACCTTAACCAGGTCATTGGTCCACCTAGTGGAAGGCCTTCGGAACGAGAGAGCTTTTCGGCCCCATCGGCCATCCTTTCTGCGAGCTATGTGCCCTGCCCACTGCCACTTAAGTTGCTTGCTTACTGTCTATAATATATATTGTGACTATATCACATAGAAGTAAATTATCACCTGATGTGAAATTATGCGTATGAAAACGCGATTTCTTTTCTAATTTGAACAATAAATATAAAATTAAAACAAAGCAAAGCAAAAGCAAGCAAACAAAATTAAATAGGAGAGGTAAAAAATGTTTAGCAATTATAAAATTTGGTGAGCCACAAAGAAACAGCATTTAAATAATTTGATTGGCAAACAAAATTTTTGTATGCCAATCAAATTATTTAAATGCTGTTTTTTTGTTGACTGAATGTTTTTTTTATAAAAACTCATGTTATTGTAAGCTGCCTATTAATGATTTAATTTTTGACCATTATCAAAATTAAAATAAAAAAAAAAAACAAAAAAATCATAGACACGTAAAGTATTTTTGCTACTTTTATATGCAGCTCAAAATGAATTTCTTTGCTTACCCTCTGAGTGGTAACCAAAATTTTATTAAACAGGAGCATTTCATTGCAGCTTATATAATTAATATGCTGTACAAAAATAATTACAGCCATCCAGAATGACATAAATTGCTGATTGATATTTGAATGTTTGCTGGCCATGAGTTGTTGATCAATTAGCTATTTCTGCTCACAGATTATATTTTTCTGCTCACAAAAATACGAATACTATGCTAACATTTAAATAACAACCATTAAATAGTGGCGGCATATGGTATTACGTATCTTAATGTAGTGTAAAAGTGACACATTTCATGAATTTATTTATTTCATCACATCTGAGTTCATTGATTTATTTTTGGTTAGATTAAATTTCTGGGCACACAGACATTGACAATAAAATTAGGTTTACTCGCTTGAAATACCGGGTTAATAAACCCGGCATTACTTTTTAATGGTGCAACGCGTATCATGAGTTAAAATGTTTATGACTTAACTCCGAGTTTACAAACCATTTGTTTAACCCAACTAAACGTGCAAGTGGGCCTAATAAATATATGTAGTATTTTATTCAAAAGACTAAAATCTCGTGTGGGTATTTCAGAGGGGATGGCGATGCAAATAAAAATGCTTAAAAGGGTTTACTCACCCAGTGTATTATCATATCAAATACACAGTTACACAGAACACAGTTTATGGAAAATAGTTTATAGAACACAGTTTATAGAATACAGTTTATAAATCACTTACCCTAATTACTTATTACTAACGACGCCTCGATCAAAAAATCGCCTTTGATGGCGTGAACCACTCTATTTATAACCTCGGAATGGGCGGGAAACGAGAAGTGCAAGCTTATCGTTTACCAACCTGGCAAAAATTATTGCCAACATACAAAAATTACTTAGTGTGCTCAATTAAATATAAAGTTCGCTAACATATATATTACTTATTTGCTAATTCCATGAACGGAAATGATCTAAAAGTTCTTTTTTTGCACAAAAGAAAGTCCCATACAAATATAGCATTACATTGTTGACGACAGCAACTTATGTTCTCACTGAAAACCGAAAAGGTTAAAGGCTTGAGTAAATTTCAGCGACTCGTAAGTGTCTACAAATGCGCAATAAGATTCAATTTCCTACTGAAAACTGATTTCCTTAATAAATTCAGTGTCATAACTTCAGAAACAATAATAAATTATACGCGATGGATCGTCGCAACATGAACCGAGAGTCTGAGACGAAATAGTAATCTGGTTGTTGTTGGGGCTCCGTGGCTGATGCCACGATAATTCCCAGTGCTTTAATAAAATGAAAACTGGAGCAGAGGGGAAACGGGGAACAGAAGAGCTTCAAAGGCGGATGCTCGCAATACAAAACTCTAGAGCAATTACCAATTACCGTTTACGTACACTTGGAATTACCTAATTTAATATTTCTCACTTATGCGAACCCAACAGATGTTACAAACATACCGACCGTTATATTCCTAGAGATATTTATATGAAGGTGTTAGTACGTACATATTTTATTCATGCAGTGTATGATCGCTTTCCGCCCGCTTCAGCTTCCCTACATAAATAAGTATTTTCCGATACTTACGGAATTGAGGTTGTTTTCATAACAGTTATCACTATCACTACATATTATAAAATAAAGTTCCCCGCCGCGTTTGGACGCTATGAACTCAAAAACTACTGAATGGCTTTACAATAGAAAGAGTGAGAAACGAGGAAGGATTTTGTATTTTTTTTTTTGCCACGGGTATAGTCGGGGCAGGTCGCTAGTATGTTATATTTTATTTTCTAACGCTTCTGATCGCAGGGAGTTTGTGTAATTATATCGATTTTGTTATAGAATACATCATATTGATATTATGGCAGTAATATATTTTTTCTCAAAAATGGTATGTAATATTGCCATAACATCTCTAAAAAGTCTCCAGAAAGTGAATTCTACCGGAGACTTATTCACAACTGTCCAGTAAGAAGCGAGATTTTAAATTTGGAATCTCCTACTGTCCAGTAAGTAAGTATGTAATTTACTTACTGGACAGTAGTAGGGATAGGTCCGATATATCAAAACGTAACTTATATCGGATATGTGTTAAATATCATATCGATATCTATATCAAAATAACCGATATTACAAAAACTATATCTAATATAACTGTACTACTAATACCGATATCTGAAAACCGAACCAAACCATTTACTTTTCAAAATCAATAACGAACAACGAACAAAAATAATTATGCCCGCGTTAGGCCTTTTTATTCGCGCGATTTTTCGCCCATTCTGCGGCCTATGGAATTTGTATGAAGCTGCGGTGAAAAACTACATAAATCCGCGCAAATAAAATCGCAGTGCCTGCTATGCCGTAAAGTGTTCATTTGTTTTTTTTTTTCAATAAAAAGCTTTCTATTAGCAAGCCAGTTCGAAATTTAAATAAAACCTTTGATAAGTTACCTCCTTGGTTGCCATGTTTCGGTGAAAAAGATCGTTCCATTTTTAAATTACACGACAGATGTGAGTTTACTATGTAATTTATTTGTCCGCTACACACGGCAGATATGGATTTTCATACAACTTTTGCCGGCCGCTGCTCTCATGTATTTGGTCTGTACTGCAATTTCGATTTTTCTCGAAGAAGGTTGTCAAAATAATGCTCAAATTTCCAAGCATGTTTGAGAAAATATAAATAAATGCCCCCTGTAAATCGATCACAATATCTATCAGTAATTGCCCTAATATGAATGTAACCTAAAATATTAATTAAACGAATTTGTTGTTAAACTTTCTTTCATTTTTGAGAAAAACATTATACAAGGCTCAACCAGTAAGAAAGACATCCTGGCCTCGTATATAACCGGACCTCACCTGCGGTTCGGTCCGGTTAACTCATACTTGGCCAGGAAGTCTTACTTACTGGATTCTGCAGTAATGTACTATAACCTTAATATAAATGATTATAGCCACACCACTTTTTCTTGAACTGTAAACTTTTTGCGGCTACTAACGATCCGTAAAGCTGGAAGCACCTAAATATAAACATGTATTATTTACGAAGTTTTAAATTACTATACGGTACATAATACACAGATTTCCTGCCCGTTGCCGCAAGATTACAAAACCTTTTATCATAATACCAGACACGGGTGGAAACTTACTAAACAGCCAGAATTACCTAGTACCCAATTAAATATTTTTTGCAGTGGCAACTTATAAGATACTAAATTTATCTATTTTACGGCGCTAATATTGTGAATATTTTATAAATCAAGTAATTTAATAGACAAAATTTATTTATACAATTTTATGTTTCACTTTAAATACTTAAGTCCTTGTAAGTTAAGTTATGTACCTTGAATTTTTCATTAAACTGCAGGAGAATTTCCGATACCCTAAATATTTCCTGGAAAAGAAAATACGGCCGCCCCCACATTATTCGCTTATGCAGGGTGGGCCAAATTTTTTTTGCAAATAGCAACACTAGATTTTTTTGAAAACCGTTCGAGGTACGGGCGCGCGGGTGGCGGGAAACTATGCGTCAGTTCATGCAATTTTAGTCACGATGGCGCGCTTGACGGGACAACAGCGTGCTTTTTGTGTAAAACAATTTTACAAATACAATGATTCCTACGATACTGTACGACGCCTGTTTAGAATTGAATACGGATTACGCCGTGTAAGTGAGTGTCCAAGTGTTAATTTGATTAAAGCTTGGGTCGAGAAGTTCGAGCAAATGGGATCGACAACGAATATTAAACAAACAGGGCGGCCACGTTCAAGAAGAAGCGATGATAACATTCGAGAGGTCGAAACATCTATGCGTAAGCTTTCGGCGGCTCTGGCAATACTAAGAACTAGTCTACGGTGGATTTTGCATCTGGACCTCAAACTGCCCCCATATACGCTTCAAAGTGTGCAGGAGATGAAACCAAATGGTTACATTAAACGTAAGTTATTGGCTAACGCTAGCTGAGCGATTCTCTAGCCTTGAAAATGTATTGTTTACGATCGAGGCCCATTTTCACATCAATGGGCACGTGAATAAGCACAATTGTCGATATTGGAGCAGGGACAACCCTCGCCTTAAACACCAAAAACCACTTCATTCACCAAAAACGACATTATGGGCCATATCCGCAAAGGGCATAATCGATCCGTATTTCTTTGAAAATAATCAAGGAAATAATGTAACTGTGAATTCAGCGGAATACGTCAAGATGTTGCAAGACTTTTTAACACCGCAGTTGCATGAATTTCAAGGCTATTACAGCAGGACCTGGACGCAACAAGATGGAGCAACATGCCATACATCGAATGTGAGTTTACCGGTAGTCAAAGAAATGTTACCGAACAAATTGATTTCTTGCAGAGGTGATATCCCATGGCCTCCGAGAAGCCCGGACCTTACACCATGCGATTTTTCTTGTGGGGATACCTAAAAAGTCGAGTGTACCTTAATAAACTGGCGACAATATCCCAATTAAAACAAAACATCCACGACGAGATAGCCGCGGTCCCCCACAGCATGTGTCAGCGAGTTTTCAAAAGTTTGCGTAGTCGATTGTATGAGTCAACAACGAGACTGCGCACATTTGGACGATGTCATTTTTTTTAAATAAATTTCATTAAATGATTATTACGTTAAATAAATTATCAAGAAAATAACATTTGTAGTTTTATTTCTATTCAAGTTTCAAAAGTGCAAACATTTTTGGCTCACCCTGTAGTATAAATGTAACGAAAGCTGCAAACTTTGACAAAGTGAGCGCTGTTCAAAGTAATAAGTAAGCCGTCAAAGTGAAGCCACGTTATTGCATTGTTTTTTTTATTAAAATCGAAGCTTTATTAAACCTCTGTTAAAAGGTACAAGTATTTATATTGAGTAACTTAATCGTGAATTGGCTGATCCTCTGATCCTCCGACTGCACAGCATGATATTTTCAGCTTTTTAGTTCGCTTCTGAAGTAGTCGGTTTTTGATTATTAAATTAACTTTTTTTATTTACAACTTTTTAGTTATCAATTTCTTTTCGAATTACTTTTAAACATATAAGTGGTATATATTTTTGTAATCACTTCTTAAAACCCTTCATTTTGATCCATTCATTTTCACTCCACTCGATGGGTTTGAACGAACATAAAATTGGGACTCGCACAATATATGGCGCCCAAAATCCGCCATGTTAGTATTTTTTTTTTAATTTCCTCTAAGAACACTTGGGCCAAGACGTAGCTAACGATGTCTTAATTGTATATAACTGTGTTTAACAGCGTTTTGAAAGATATGAGGTAATAAAGAATATTACATACATAAAAGATACGCGCGAAAAACATAACCCTTTCTTTGCAGTCAGGTAAAAATAGATTTCAGGGCATCTACGCGTCTAGTACTGGTCTTTGTGCTTAACTTGAATGATTCACAATTCGATTATAATTTATGTTACATTATGCTCCACGTGACACGTCAATGGTAAGTTATTGTGTAACGTTGATGAACGTTGATGATAGGATGCATCAAAATTTTAAGAAAAATTTTGCTTGGTTTTGGCTTGTTTTTTTATGAACTTTTGTATGAATACTTAGTTACATAAGGACTCTAATAAAATGAGTATATCTTTATTTTGTGCTTTTGCATCAATTCAGCAAGCGAAAAGGTTGTTTGTGCATATATTTTGAGCAAATCTAAATTGTCTCCGTTTGGAAAGGTTCAGTAATTCGTATTTTGTACACATTTTGCAGTAGACTGACACGGTTGAACCGACCTCAACTAGTAGGTAAATAAAGATATTTTTTACAAATGTATTGTGTAAAATAGTTGCGTAAACTTATTTTTATGATTAAATTCGAATGTTGAAAGGTCATGTAAATTCCTGAATTTCATGACGTAATTTGCAACAACCTGTCTTCTCAGCTGGTATGTCATGTGTGTATTTATCTGGTCGAGCAGAGTGGCGCTCGGGCGAATTGATATCAATATTTGATTCTACAGTCGAAGAAGAAATTATAATGTACCAAATAATTTAATTGTAATGGGTGATAACAATTTTTAATATTTAATCAAAAAAGGGGAATCAAAAGATTTGTCCAAAATTAGCATTGTGGATCTTTTGATTATGATTTCCACAAATCTATACGTAAATGTCAGGTATACAAACTTTTAGTGTCACTAATCTCTTCTTAGTAAATATATTTAAAAAAATATGTTTAAAAAATGTGTTGAATATAGAGCAACCTTTTTGTATTTGTCAGTTGAAAATACCTGACCATTACGTTCAAAATAAATTAGGGAAAGCCATTAAACTTTATTTTTTTGGTTGGATTACATTTTTCTTCATAAAGGACCTGTAATTTAAAACAAACTTAAGTTTTTGTTAATTTATCTCACTCTCCGTCCAGCCTGTAATTTTACATTTGACAACTCAAAAACTAATCATTTAGGGCTGGTTTCTGATTTGAGTAAAGCAGCAATAATCAGTTGAGTATTGTCAAATCAGTGTCAAATAATTTAGGAACCGTTTGAGTTTTTTACGTTTCACAATTGAGTATCTACCTAGCTCAGTTAAGTAAGTACCTAAGTACCTACATAAGTATGGACCTGTCAAAGATCCGTTCACTTTCTCTTTCACCCTTACGTTCCATTTTACAATAGAAATCCGAGACATCACAAGATTGCATAAAATTTAATAATATAAATATTATAAAGCTATAAACAGTACGTTAGTATTATATTACTTCATTCAAGATTAAAAAAAACAAGTTATTAAATGTGTTATAATCTTTAATTACTTGATTTTTCATAATTTATCAATTGAATAGATACCTATTTGAAATGTATACAACCTTATTATGAAACTATGAAATGGATCGTAGGCACTAGTCAATTACTTCAAGATTGTCATAGCAACCGTATTTATTTTGTCAAAGATGTCATAACGAAAGAAAATAATATCTAATATAGTTTGTTATTGCCAAAATCAAGAATTTAAGCTTATGATTACTAAAAGTGAATGTGTTCCGAGCGAGCAGTTGCTGGTTCTTGTGATACCTCATAGAACTACAGAATATTTTACTCAGAATTTCATAAGATCTCTCAAGTGGGAAGAGAACCGACACACACACATAGAATTCGTGCATCTGCATTGGAATCTGATTGCAATTGTGATTTACCAACAAATATGGACTTTTGTGATAAAATTTGTAATGAGTGTCCTGGGTTTTCAATTTAAGACTAAAGGCTTTTCTAGCCATTGAAGAGCCTCCGAAGGAAAACAATATTAGCCAGGGTCGGTGCCATTAGATATATGCCGATGAAGGAGGACTGTGTTTTAATATATGTTAACGAACAATTTATTATTTGCCTACTTATTTTGTAAAATAATAAATAAATGAGACTTATCATGCTGTTTTTATCATCTTTATTGTAGGTACTGATACCAAAATCGTATTATACAAAAGCCAAATTCTGTACACATTTTCATCGCTGTAACCTTTTCTTATCGTAAGGATCCTACTAATATTCTATATAGGTATGAAAGTCTGTATGTTTAGATATTGGTTAATCACACCTCAATGGTTGAACGTTTTTGATAATATATCATTTGGAATACAATTACCCAATGACTAATAATAAAATGATTTAATAATAAAAAATAGATATAATAATAAATAAACGGAATAACAAAGCCTTTTATTCTGAAATCAGAGATATAAAACTGTAGTCTATACAATACATCTTTATAGTTTATAAAAAGTTCCTAATCTAAGAGCCTCTTGGCTTAGGCCTCCACTAACAGTTTCCACTGGGGTCTCTCATGAACTACTCGCCAATACCACAGCGCGCCATCGCTTACACTTTGTGCCTTCATCTTGGTGCTTTTCTCCATTTCCTTTGGTTATCGCGAATCATTTGACCGGTCCATCTTCACTTTTCACATAGTTCCTGTAGGATAACTCTCGGTTTTCGCGCAGGTAAAGCCACTGGCAACCACAAACACAAAAACTGGCACTTTCAAATATTTTGTTGAGGATCTCACTCATCATAATAATCATTTCTGCCGAAAGACTGCTGGATACAGGCCTTCCCGGCACTCAGCATTCAGCGTCACCACATCAACCGGTGCTGTGCGTCTTTTATACATTGGATGCCCACGACCTCAACCTGGTTATCGGTCTGTAGAGGGAGGCTTTTCAGCCCCATCGACCACCCGTTCTTCGAGCAACTGAGATCTATCAGGCGTGAAATATTTGCATCCAATCTAATGTTTTCGATAATTCAGGTCGAACACTCTTCTGCCACGCATCGGTCTTCGTTGAGGCATCTCTAAGGAAGACAAGGATGTATCTTCATCACTCGTTTTATAAGTTTTTATATATTATTTTGTATTTATTTCTCTTGATTAAAGTTTAAGCAAGGGGTTGTCAACTATCAACTGCCAAATGTAACCAGTGTAGCCAGATTTGACGAGTCCCAAGTCGCCGAAAATTTCGTTTTCCATTTATAAAAAACTCAAGACGACCACTATTCATTAAAACCACGAAACATTTTACGAAACGTAAATTTCCATTGTTGCCTTGAACACCCTAGAATCTAATATCAACTTTAATGCGTTTGACACAATAATCATTATTGGTTCCGCATAAAACATTTTTCAGCATTTCTTTATTTTCCCTGTGTTGTCACGACTGAAGTATAATGAAAAAAGAGATGAACTGTAAAAATCATTTTGATTTCCAGTTATTTTCATCATTCCTGAGGATTAGACATTCTTATTCCGAAATCGCCTAAAATAGTCCCATGTTTTTAGGGTTCCGTACCCAAAGGGAAAACGGGACCCTATTACTAAGAATCCACGATCCGTCTGTCTGTCCGTCTGTCACCAAGCTGTATCTCATGAACCGTTATATCTAAACAGTTGAAATTCACAGATGATGTATTTCTGTTGCCGCTATAACAACAAATACTAAAAACAGAATAAAATAAATATTTAAGTGAGGCTCCCATACAACAAACGTGATTTTTTTGCCGTTTTTTTAAGTAATGGTACGGAACCATTCGTGCGTGAGTCCGACTCGCACTTGGTCAGTTTTTTTAGGGTAGCCTAATTGGCGATCAGTCGCCGATAGTAAAAATTGGTCGCCTCGGCCACCCTTCAGAGTCTAAGCCTAAATGGCGAAAAGTCGCCCAATCTGGCCACACTGATTATGTAGCGTTGACAACGGTTTGAGAATTTGAGAATGATCAAATGTGTTTTTCTCAGTTGTGAAACCCAATTGAACGTCAATGAAGGTTTTTTGTATGACATAAGGTATACTTTGGCATGACTTGACGACGTATACTCAAACCTTGCTCAGCATCGCAGAAAACTTAAAGTGGCAGATGATCAAGGGTGACAGATGCTTAAATCGAGATAAGCACATACTTAGTTACTTCAGAAACCGGCCATTAGTCATGAACTAATGCGGTACCGATTCGATCTCTTATAATGATCAACTTCTCTTAGGCTGGCCATAGACGGACCGCATGTTGCAGTCGAGACCGACTGCAAGATGCGGTCGCCGCACGGCGATCTGCAGTTTCCATACTAAATTCATATCCGCAATACACGGACCGCTCGAGCAGTTCCTGAGTGGTCGGAGCAGTCACTCTGCGGTCGAGTTTCGCCATGCGGTCGGGTGCTTAGAGCTGCCGGACCCACCATACACGGACCGCTACAAGCGGTTGCTGCCGACCGCGCATTTTGGAATCTGTCCGTTGTATTTTATGGCTTAAAATACTGACTAATTCATCAAATGAAACCACGGACATTCTAAAGTAGTTGAAAACTTTTTAGTGTCTTCTCTCAGCTGGGGATACAAAGTATGAAATATTCCATGCTGTTCTCTTGATTATAGTATTGGACGCACCAACATACTACGGTGTCTTTTACGCCTACGCTTGCGTAATAGTAGTACAAAAAGCAGTGTTTCTTCATCGATATCCATCTTGTAAAGGAACTCGCATCAGTATTATTTTGCGGTCGAACACAACTGCTCCAAGCAGTCGTAGTCGACTGCATGATGCGGTCGTGTTTCAGTCGTGTACGACTTCAACGCGACCGCTCTAGAGCAGTCGGTCTCGATTGCAACATGCGGTCCGTCTATGGCCAGCCTAACGTAGATATTATCGATTTAACACAGTAGTCATTAATTTTTGCTCAATATTTTTATTGTTCTATATACATACCCTGGCGATTAAATGACTATGTTTTTGTGTTAAAATGAACTGTTACATTGTGTATAACTTTTATCTATCTGAATGTAAATACCCTATAGAATGATTCCCTTATTACCTTTTTTCATTATTTTACCTTACTTACTGATCTTATTGATAATTAAATTATTATGCTTTATAATAATAAAATGAAAATATTTAACAATTACTGACAAATAATTCGATTCATTTGTGAATTTTAATTCATCGGATTATCGGGGCTAAAGAACACGTCGCTTCACTAAGCGTCCATTAAGTATTGCTTTTTATTGTCCATGGTTGTACAAAGTAAGTAGGCGGCGCGGTGCGATTCTATTTTGTGCTAGTAAGTAGGATTGTAGGTATCTTATTTTATTGTATTCAGGTATAAAGATGACTTTATCAAGATTATTTTTAGCTATGTTTGATGAAAATCGATACAGCCGTTCAAAAGTTATGGGCGCTTGAATCGGGGTGTTTTTGCAAGATATCGTGTCATATTACGTGTTCAATAGATTGTCGATCGAAGCGTGTCTACTACTTGATAAAAATGAAATGAAAATAGTCGGGGTTTTCCATTATTGTTATTGCTGATCTTAGACTGCCAGACTTAACAACTGTTAGATTTAACAGATGTAAAAGTCGAAAAATTTAATAACATTAGCACAAGACTGGAAAACGATCAGTATAGCCGCTTTTCATTCTATCTCCCCGTATTAACATGTTAAACCACTGTTTATATCGTACTTGCTACTATTGGACTCACATTTCCATATTTTTTGTAGGATTGCCTGTGGGGGCCGAAAAGATTTTGTAATATCACTATGTTTTAATAATGCTATACTCGCTGGCGTCATTTATATTTAAATGAAGTGAAGTGGATCGTATATTTCCATAGTCATCTCTATCCATAGTATGATTGGATGTGTTTATGAAGTCACAACGCCGAAATATTATATTAAAGCGTCTTTACGCCGCCACACGGAGTCTGTGTAAATTACGAATATATCAAGTGACGCACGAAATGTGCTATTGCTTATGTAATAGGTAAGAGAAAAATATTCAAGCAAGTGCAGAATTGACCGCAAAGTGGGTCGTTGTCCGACCGTGACTGCAGATGTATACGACGCGCCGTGCGCTCGCGTTGACGGCCGGCGACGGCAACGCATCACCAACGCGACATAATTACAGGTTTGGGAAACAAATGTACACCAAGAAACCTTCCAATAAAATACCCCAGTTTACCCGTTTGCCCACTAACTGAGAATGTACCCGACATTGACAAGGGTCTCTTAAATATGTAACATGCGACCTTTTTATGAGACAAATGTATGAACGTTTTTAAGGTCTGCCTTTGCCTGCCATATGGACCTTACAGAGCCTCGCCACAAAAGAGACCTGCGGCCTTTTAAGAATTCAAGTGAAAACAGATTCCAATACAAACATAACATTCATACCATTCGGAGTGTTCTATCTACTTCAAAAGGTTCTAACAGAACCCCTTGCTGCGATGGTTCGCTTCCATCTTTCTTAATTCTTTATTGTACACCAAAAACAATATTTATTACATTGTGATAATAAAGTACATGTACAAAGGCGAGCTTAACTCAATGTTGAGTTCTCTTACAGCAAAACCAAGAGTGACAGAGAATGATGACAAAAGAGGGTAGGATCCAGTGTACAATTTTAAAATAACAAATTTATAATCATAAATATATACATACATCCATAAATACAAATATATATAATATATATATCTACTAACATTGCGTTAAAAGGAAATGCTCTTTAAATTTCCTCTTGAAGACATCGAGAGAAGGGCTATCGCGTAGGGAGTGTGGGAGAGAGTTCCATAGGTGCACTGCAGTTACAGAGAAGGAGCCATCATAACGGCTGGAAGTGTGACGTGGAGTACGAAGGAGAAGCGAAGTAGCCGTGCGACAAAGTTTGCCCCTCGGGACGAGGTACTCAAGCCGTTCGCGAAGGTATTGGGGTGAAATAGGATTGTGCAGGATATTATAGAGAAGGGATAGGATATGGGTATCTCGTCGACGCCGAATCGGCAGCCACTTCAATCTGGTCCGAAATTCCGACACATAGTTTAGATTAGATTAAGACGGGCTGGTGTCCGCAATTCCACGTCTGAGCGCGTATTTTGCGTAATTCCGACACATGGTCGTACTTGCTTTGGACTATTCCAAAAAGTGTAAAACACTTTTCGAGATATTCGTTTCAGTTACCATTTATTTTGTCTCAGGCATAGAAATTATTGCATAAAATTCAAATTGCGCGAATTCCATTTAAAATAAACTAGATAACGTGCCTATATTAACTAATTCTAATTATATAAATTATTCAGGTGGCTTTTTACTACTACTTTTAAATACCGGAGTGAGAGCGCTAGGCATTGATTTAATGTTAATTGGATACAGGTATGTACCTAGCTATCTCGGTTTCTTAATTAGCTTCAAAGACAAAGCAAATAGATGGCATTGTGCAGGTTGATCCACATATTACGTTACTGTATTCATAAGAGCTAATATTGTCGTAGCCTGTGGGTCTATTTCCGTATTATTACTCTGTGGTGTGTTACGACTCCTGTGGTTATCTGTGTCAACTCACAGATATCGTAGTTCAAAGTTGGATATTAATTTACAAAGTAATCAATATTGGTTTAGTTAATTGAATGTAATGTTCACAGTTTATACAACCTCGTGTGATTTAGAATAAAGAAGTTATAGTAGATTAGTTGCCACCTGTGGCTCCACCCTCTTATAATTTAGTATTTCCTCCACTAACTTTATATATGTAAAGTTTCATCAAAACCAGTTCTGTAGTTTTTGCGTGAAAGAGTCAGAGAGAAACATCCGTTCTCACTACTGGGTAGCCGAAACTTTAGTAATCCCTAAAGTGTTTATTGGACATGTGATCGTCATATTCACTTACACGAACAACCCCTTAATAACCCCAAAGGGACATGAGATATGTTTGCCGGATTTGACTTTGTTAACTAACAGTTGTCTTGTTCGATATCGAAACAAGCCGGAAAACTCTTCGCCTTTTAGTTGTCAATAAAAATGAAGTTTGATGAGTTTTTCTGTTTCTTGCGTGACTTTGATAAATCGGACGTTGGATTCATGAAAACTACATATACCTATAATTTTGTATAATGTTTATTTGTATAATTTTTGTACACTAATGTGACGATATCAATCCTATTGTACTGAGCCAAATATTTTGAGTTACCTACTTATGATTCCCTCATATACAGATTTATTTATCAAGAGATAATAGGGGGTTGTACTATGTGACGACATAATATATTTTACATATTTATTTACAGTGTTATTTTATATACTTCTAGTACATTTTCTGACATATTTATTTATTTATTTATGTACACACAAAAGACTTAAAAGAGAAAATACATATAAAGATAGAAGAGCACAAAGGTGCTGCTTATTTCTAGAGAAATTTCTTCCAGCAGACCTACGATAGGAGAGTTGGATAAGAAACATAGACACAGTGTGTAGAAATACAAGGAAAGGTAACTGTAAACCTTAACTAACATAAAAATAGTATAAAAAAAAAATTAAAATACAATTAAAATTTAATCTATCACGTGATCTTATATGTTATAGGTATTTGTTTATTTTACAGTTATGTATTTTAATTTTAAATTTTTAAATTTTAATTAAATTTAAAAATTTAAAATTACTTAATTTTTTTTAAATTTATTTAAAAAATTTTCACGTGATAGAAGAAAGATAGTGTTCTTTGACTTGCTTTTTAAAAACAGAGATACTTTTAGCGTCACGGATCTTAGGTGGAACTGAGTTCCACAGTCGTACTGCATGAACAGAGAAGGAGTGGGAATAGAAACGAGTTTTATGGGATGGGAAATTGAGATGGAGTTTAAGGCATAATGATACTAACACACGCAACAGAGTTCCGCAATTTAGAATGTTAATCACACTTTACCACATTATTAAATGTAATAAAAGCAACTTGAAGAGCGTATATTAAAACTTTTACATAGGTAGTATATAGGTACTCAAGCACTGTGTCATAGGTAGCACAAAAAACTAAAATCAAGGGTTATAGAATCGTTCTGAGTTTGCTACATTAGAACAATGACTGGCTAATTTATTACAGAGACGGTTACCTACATTCATTCAAATATCACACCTAGAAGTATGATTCCCGCCGTATTCACAGATAAAAATGTTCTTTTGGATGGCTTTGCATGATTTAATATATCCGATCCTACAGCCTTGTTTGATAGTCGTCGTACGAATCTTGTTTCACTTATTACCTTTACTGTACCTGCGATACATATTTCGTAGTTTCCGGAGTCGTAAAATTGTCCGTAATGGAATCGAAATTTTGGAACCGTTGGCTGCCTTACCCTCGGAGTAAAACTGGTTCGCTTTAATAAAGTAACATGAAATAATACCTTTGTAACCTAGCTTGAGCGGATCCGATAATAGTTTTCATGAAAGAAAAATTTCACAGCGTTTTTTAAACTTCGAAAGATGGCTGATAACACAAAATATTGCGCTGAAATGTGTGATCACGTAATACCTTTAACAAACGACGCTTCACTACGGAAGCTTATAATAACACTTAAGGCGCGGATATAATAGAACCGCCTGCGGGGCCTCATCTAGAGAGGGCAATATTTCACTGAATTAATAAGTGTGAAGGCTATAAATCATTGGAAGTGCGCTCCTCGAGGCTGGGATCTAAGGACCACAGACTACAGCGCGAATACTCGGATGTATTCGGCAACTTAGAGTCAGGCTGCAGTGCCCCGCGTATCCGGCAGTCTGTAGCTCTATTGTGACTTGCGGAAGCTGCAACTAATCTAATCGAGACTGTAAACAGAATTAGCCAACTGTAACGACCGTATTTATCTGAGCTGCACTCTAGAACTAATCTATTTAGGGATCGGTGTTTGACTTGTTTCTTTGATGTCATTTATAGACTATAGGTTAGGATTTAGAAATTTTCTGGCATAGAAAATAAGGTCTTCAAATATTTTTAGCATCAATTCTCAGATATAAATTAACTGGAAGCATTAATAATTTTAAATTCAAGACAAAAGGAAAGGACAGGAAAAGGTAGCTTATATTTTTTTATGTCGGGGTCGCCTCTAAATGAGAAAATTAAGAATTTATAAAAGGATCTTCTTCCCCTAATTCTTGGAATTAAGCGAATTACATCGTTTTAAGTAAAAACTTCGATGAGATCGCTTTGCTTCCTTTTGAAGAGTCGTAATTTTACCGTTTTCCCTCCTTTGTTTATACAAGATCTATTAGTATAAGAACAAAAAACCACAAAGTTGAAATGAAAATGAAACCGAGGAGTGTTGATCCTAATTTATTGCAGATTGAATTTGATTTGTTGATATTTTCCCGTCTTCAGGCTCTTTTCGCGGTTTTAATTAGAATTTACAGTGATGAGCAATTATCTAGGATGGGTTTCACAAACCTGGTTTCATATCTGAGATTAAGTGAGACGTCTCTTAAATCTTAGTTCACTGTACCGATATCTTTACAAATAACAAAGCCGGGCAGAACCTAGTTTTTCGACGAATATTTATTGTGATTTGATCTTATCCCATTCAGGAAAAAGAAGTCAGAGAACGTACACTATTATTGTAAGTAAATAACTGGGTTCTCTTAAGTTTTATTTTCCTTCCCCTGTTTGTTAATCTATTTATACACATAAAAGAGAAAGTATATACATGTATGGTCCTTATAGACTCCAAAACGGCTATACCGATTTCAAAAATTCTTTCACCGTTAGGAAGCTACACTATCCCGGGGTGACATAGGCTACTTTTTTTCCCTGCATTCCCACAGAAACGGAAAGGCGTCCGCTAGTATAATATGTAAATGAAGATAATTTTCATTCAGAGAAAATTCCTATTATTATGACAATGTAATTGCCGTCGACCTTCGTGGCTGTTTCAAATTATCATATTACAATTTGCTCTCCTTAATTTGGCTTAATTTGAAGCCTGCCTTCGGTGTAATCTCATCCTTTAAACGATTCAGGAGTATTTAGCGTTATTAGAAGAGCGAAAGATACGAATATAAATTTTGTGTTTAGCATGTTTTAAATCAGCTCTGTTTACCGTCTTTGAATCTGTATAAATTAGTAAATTGTATTACTCAATCTATCTTGTTGTCTAAATAAGATTGCAATAGTAGATAATCACTATTTGCGATTACTAGTTTTCAATTAAAACATACATAATGCAATAACAATTAACAAACATTACGATGTTTTGCAATACACTGAAGTATATAATTATGTCGGCGATATTCAAATCAAAAAGTTTGCAGAACTCTTTGATCTTAGGATGGAAATAGTTCAAAAATGAACAAAGTTTGATGAAAACGGTCTGCGAATTCTAAAAGTAGCCAGGTCGAACGTTATTGTACGTATTTACGTGGTTATTTTTTATACGACTGCCCCAAAAAGGAGTGTTATGTTTTCAGGGTTCATGTATGATTGTGAGTTTCTTTATTCCACCATAACTTCTTAACGGCTTAACCCATATCAATGTATGTGGTATCGATAAGCGTTGCGTTATCCCGGATAACATAGGCATGAACATTTAAAAAAATATAATGGGGTAGATATGATTCATGAAAAAAAAGGTTAAATATATTTATCATATTTTTTTACTACATATACTATCATCGTCTAGAGTTTGCTTAGTAAATAACAAAAATATATTACAGTATTCAATAAACATTCGTTCACTAATAAAATAACAAAAGAAATTAAATAACTTAAAATATCGTTTTATCACTAAAATGTATGAAATTTAATGAAAAATTAATCATCATCTGCCTAGACTTTTCCCAACTATATTGGGGTCGGCTTCCAGTCTAACTGAATTCAGGTGAGTACCAGAGTTTTACATGGAGCGACAAACCCACAAACCTCCACACCCAGTAACTGGGTAACACGATACCTCTTGGCTAGACTGGTGTCAGATCTCAGGCTTCTGACTAACGACTTTCTAAGATCTTCAAATGACAGCTGGGACCAACGGCTTAACGGGCTTGCCGAGGTACGGAAGAAACTCGGTATGTAAAGATGGTCACCCATCCACGGACCGACCTCGGCAAACGTTACTTAAACTTGAAGATTGACCCGTGCGGCTGTTATTATGTAGCCACGAGCTGTCACATGTCTTCAAAATTTTGGTTCTGGTTCTAAGACACGGTTTCCTCGCGATGTTTTCCTTCACCGTTTTGAAAGCAGTTGTGATGATATAATTTACACAAAAAAAGCGCCAGCCTGGATTCGAACACACGACTTACAACTTGTAAGTCGCGGCCATTACCACTGGGCCACTACTGCTACACTGAAAAAAAAAACAAAACAAAAACAAAAAAAACTCTTCTTAGTATCTTTAATGAACACACTGTTCTGGTAAAAGTGGAATACTGAAAACCAATCTTTTCATTGCTTTACAGGTCCCCCGACTTCACTGAAAAGATTTGTTTTCAGTTTTCCTCTTTTAACTTTTGGACAAGGGTCTCAACAATTGACCTTTACCAGAGCAGTGTGTTCATTTAAGATAATAAGATAAGTTGCTCCAGTTTGTAACTATACCTCCTACAATCTGACATTATTGCACACTAATGCAACATAATGTCGTCAAACTATTCCTGCAGTACGTTTTAAAGCAGTTTCATTTATGACGCTCTTAAGTGTTAGCTTTGACGTATTTCAGGATATAATTAGCTACAAAGTATTTCGTTCTTTCGTCATAATTTACTACGTTCGCAAATTGCCTCAACACATTGTGAGATGTGTCGTTTGTTAAATGTGTCGTTTTTGCCAGCGAGTTCGCCCTGGTATAGGTCACAAA
Organism: Orthosia cruda; assembly: GCA_964057195.1. NCBI lineage: Eukaryota > Metazoa > Arthropoda > Insecta > Lepidoptera > Noctuidae > Orthosia > Orthosia cruda. The sequence continues at coordinate 12,946,523 of OZ059825.1, read as the reverse complement.
TTATCCCAAGGGAACGTAGGTAATACCGGGATACGATGATCCTCGAGAGAGTGTGCCTGCTTCAGTGAACTCGGCAAGGCAAAGGGTTTAACTGACAAATTATTTTTAAATATTTAGGTATTGCCAACAACTACTGGACGCTTTCATTGGTGAAGATACTCTCTTCGAAAGAGTCTGTGAGAGTAATATTTAATTATTTAAAGAAGATTTTTCATACACTTTCATGGGGTCATTTACGCAATTGGCTGCCTGTCATGGGCTACCCATGTTCCAATTTTAATTCAGATCCGTTAAGCCTTTAAGGCATAAGTGATTACCAAACATCAAAACATTTAACTTAAGTGGCTGTGGGCAGGGCACATTGCTGGCAGAACGGATGGCCGATGGGGCCAAAAAGTTCTGGAATGGCAACCGCGAACTGGAAGACGATACGTTGGAAGGATGACAGGACTGACCTGGTTAAGGTTGCGGGAAGGCGCTGGATGCGAGACGCACGGGATCGGTCAATGTGGCGACGCCTGGGGAAGGCCTTTGTCCAGCAGTGGACGTCTTTCGGCTGAAATGATGATGATAAAAACATTTAAAAACGTCATACAGATTTTCACATTTATAATATTAGTAAGAAGAAAGACGAATAAGAATTCAATTTCTTTGCCAAAAATAGTTTCACGCTTGTAAACGACAGGCTATTAATATATTTCTTCGTTTATGCGCCGAAGAACGGCTCTGGTAACATGAAACTAATAGAGCAGCAAATAAAACGACCTAAGTTACTTATACCAAAAAATAAATAATTAAAAAACACGCCAACTGTTTTTAAGTTTGTTAATCATTTACGCCTTAAATGCTCAACGAATCTGAATTAAAATTGGAACACGGGTAGACCATGACCGACAGCATAATTGCGTAAGTGAATTCGGCAAGGCAAAGGGTTTGGCCCCATGAAAGTGTGGTTGTAGCGAATTATATTCTGAAATACGTCAAAGCTAGCACTTAAGAGCGTCATAAATGAAACTGCTTTAATAGTGCCGCAGGAATAGTTTGACGATATCATGTTGCACATAGTGTGCAATAATGTCAGATTGTATGAGATGTAGACACAAAGTGAAGCAACTCATCTCATTATCTTTTTTTTTTTAAATAATAAAAGAAGAAAGTGACTGACTGACTGACTGACTCACTCACTGACCATCAACGCACAGCCCAAACGGCTGAAGCTTCAATCATGAAACTTGGCACGTAGGTTCTTTTGGTAGTGTAGGTGAGCACTAAGAAAGGATTTTTGGAAATTCCACCCCTAAGAGCGTGAAATAGGGGATGAAAGTTTGTATGAAAATCCGTCAGTTTTAAAGCCAGGATCTACATATTTTGGGTTTAGGCTGAAAATTTAAAAATAAATTACACGTGTCTCAGCGATTTTGAAAATCCACCCCTATGAGGGTGAAAAGGGGGATGATGCCATGGGTATAATGCAATCGGCTAGAGACTTGAAATTTTGCAAATAGATACTTTATACTGTACAGGCATCCATTAAGAAAGGATTTTTGTGAATTCCACCCCTAGAGGGGTTAAATAGGGGATGAAAGTTTGTATGAAAATCCGTCAGTTTTAAAGCCAGGATCTTCATACTTTGGGTTTAGTCTGACGATTAAAAAATAATTTACATGTGTTTCAGCGATTTTGAAAATCCACCCCCATGAGGGTAAAAAGGAGGATGAAGTCATGGGAATAATGAAATCGTCAAGAGACTTTTAATTTTGCACATAGATACTTTATACTGTGCAGGAATCCACTAAGAAATGATTTTTGTGAATTCTACCTCTAAGGGGGTGAAATAGGGGTTGAAAGTTTGTATGAAAATCCGTCAGTTTTAAGTTAGGATCTTCGAATTTTGTGTTTGGGCTGAAGATTAAAATCTAACGCAACTTAAGGTATTTTGGGAATTCCGTCCTTGGGGAGCGGATCATGGGGGATCAAAAGTTGTGTTCAAAAGTCCTTCTTTTACAAAGGAAAAAATATTAAAATACTTTCAAGTCTTTAAAGTCTGTTGGTAACTATAAAATGGATCACTTCCCTCCACGCGCTCGCATTGGTTAGCGGTGATCTGTTCGCTCCCTGTTTTTAATTTGCAATTGTCGTGTTCCGAAATTTATTTCCGGCTTGTGATTTGCTGTCAATTGTGTATTATTGTGATAAGTGCTGGTATCGTAAGTTTTTAAACGTGTTTACGTCCGTTATTTAGTTGCAATTAGTTAATTTCGTCAGCTATCGGTGAGTACATTTACTTTTCTTGACGTGTGGGTATATCGAAATAATTGTATCGTCCGTTTTACGTTATTAGTAATACGGTTATTAGTTTAATTTCCAAAAGTAATTATGTTATCTAACAATGATGACCCACCTGATCGTGGTGGGGAAATATTATTCCGCCGAATAAATAAACCAAGGTCGCCGACGTCCTCCGCTAATGCTAAGCGTTTATTCTTACATTTCACCCGAAGATAGATCTAAGCGAATGCAAACATCAGAGTCAATTGTAAGGTCTTCGCCGATATTAAATGTCACTAATGTAAGCAATGACGAATATTGTGATTTGGTTACTCAGGCGTCTGCGTACCTGTCTAAAATTAACGAACTTGTCAATGACCAAGGGTCCCGCATTAATGTTGCAAATAAATCCGCAATTATGGACATGACTCAGCGCATAACGGCTATTGTCTCATTGCTAGCCACAAAATCATCCGCCAACGAGACTAAGTTGGCCAATACGGAACGCGAATTAGAAAAAATAAAACATAATACCGGTGTCGATATTGCCAAGTCTGATGTCAATAATGCCTCATATGCTGACAAATTAAAACTTCGTTTACCTAAAGTAGTTCCACAAGTGAATGCCCGTGCCAAACTTCCGTGTCTTGTGGCCTACCCCACTGATGAGCGTTCAACTGATTTCGCAACTTCTTCCGCGACTAAACAAGCGCTCATGAAAGCAATAGATCCTAGTGACGGCTTTCAAATTGTAGGTGTCAAGAAGGCTGCGAAGTCTGGCGTCGTGCTACGTGTCGCTAACGATTTACAAATCAAAAAGCTGCAATCGGTCGATGCCATTAGGTCCGCTGGCCTGCGACTTGAAAAACCAAAAGGCCGTAAGCCTCGTATTTTGGTTAAAGACGTTCCATCCTCAATGGAGGACAGTGCCTTTTTGCATGCGTTGTACTGTCAAAACATTAAAGACGAGTTGTCATTAAAAGAAGACGAATTTATTAAATCAACAAAAATCATACGTAGGCGTTCGTTAGACAACGGTCGGAAATGGATAGGCATTGAAGTCGAGTCCACGGTCCGGAAACATTTAGTCTCGACTAAGGATAAACTGTTTATTGATTGGGCGACTTGCCGTTTTATTGATGATGTCGATGTAGTACGTTGTGCACATTGTCAACAGTTCGGTCATGTTAAGAAACACTGCACTATTAAATCACCTACCTGCGCTAATTGCTCTGAGACACATGAAACCAAAGACTGTCCGCATAAAGACAATTTAAATTATATACCGTCATGCGTGGCGTGTAAACGCTCTAAGAAACCGTCCGACCATCGATGTGGATCAGATGGGTGTGCCACTTATAAACTTAAACTCGAACAACTTATCCTCAACACCAACTACTAAAATAATGGATAGATTACCCATAGGACAATTAAATCTCCACAACGATAGGGTAGCGACTTCTGAACTGGACAAACTAATTATCGATTATAACTTAGATATCGTGCTTGTTCAAGAACAATATCAAAACGCGCGTTTACGTCACAATGTAGTACAGTTGGATGGCAAAGCACGAGCTGGAATTTACGTGGCGCATTCTTCTAACTTCACAGTAACGGCTTTGCGTAATCTAATGACACCCCATTGTGCCGTTGCGGAGGTCTCATCGTCTTTTTTTAAAGTTTACGTTGTGAGTTGCTACTTTCAATATTCAGACCCTGTTGCTCCTCATATACATAACCTCCGTCACGTCTTGCAGTCGCTCGCGGGCTGCAAAGTTATCGTTGGCGCTGATGTTAATGCGTCATCATCACTCTGGTATGGCAAAGTTCGGTCTACGGATTATGAACGACGCTGCGCTGTTGAAGATTTCATTGCTGAAATGAATCTGACTATTCATAATACCCCTGACGCACCACCAACTTTTTGCAGCCAAATGGGCGAATCTTGTATTGACGTCACACTTTCTAGTGCAGACGTACGCTTGGATAGGTGGCGTGTCCTAACGGACGCGTCTTGTAGTGATCATCGCTTGATCGTGTACGAATTTGTTCCAGTTTTTACTCAGGGTACGTCACATGTCATTGGTAACTTTAGGTATAAATGTAAGGGTGCGAATTGGGAATTCTTTAGCTCGCTTGTTGCGTCTCACGCCAAAGACTTCACTCGTTATAGGCTTTCAGCTGAAGAAAGTGCTGAAATTATGTCAGACACCTTCACTTACTGTGCTGACATTGCCATTGGTCGTGGATCTTTGACCAATATACGTAGATGTGATTGGTGGTGTGACTACCTAACTGAACAGCGTAAAAATTATCGCCGAGCACGTAAACATCTTAACAAGCTTAAAAAACGTAAGGTTACCGGTGACCCTCTTTCCATTGCGTTAAATACGTTTAGAGTTGCCAGGTCCCGCTACAGAGCATCGGTGGAAAAATCAAAGGGTAATTTATTGCGTAAAGTAGTAGAAAAATTAGATAAAGAAGGTCCGTGGTCTCCTTTATATCATGAGTTTAAAACCAATCGATCAGTCGACCTCGCGTTTGTTCAGAATATTAAAGTAAATAATAAACACACTACCGGTATTGAGGAAACAACTGAAGTTTTGCTGAATACTCTTATACCTAATGACGTACTAGCTAATGACAACGAATACCATCAACAGATCAGAGCGTGGGCAGCTGTACCACCTGAATCACCAGAGTCAGACCTTCCATCCACTGACGAATTTATTAACGTTGTCAAGAGGTTACCACTCAACAAGTCATCAGGTGAAGATAAAATATCTAATCGGATGATTATAGAAGCGTGTAAAACAGCCGGTGATGCGATTTTAACCGTTTACAACCGTTGTATTGCGGAGGGCGTATTTCCTCGTATTTGGCGACGCGGATTTATACGAATAATCCCGAAAAGTGGCGACAAACCCCCGGACGACCCGAAGTCGTACCGGCCCATAACATTACTTCCATCTTTGGGAAAACTCCTGGAGCGCCTTATCGTTCCACGGTTGCTACCGGACGGACCAAAATTTCATAATAATCAATTCGGTTTCACTATTGGAAAATCTACCGTAGACGCGGCTCTTACTGTTAGGAAAATAGTTAATACATCTGAACATAAGTATGTAATTGGGATTTTTCTAGATATTTCTGGGGCTTTTGATAACGCATGGTGGCCAATGCTATTACTTAAAATGAAAAATCGAGGCTGCTATAGAAATATATACAATTTAGTTTACTCTTACTTTTTAAATGGTTCCGCGAAACTCAAACTCGGCCATCATTCCATGTCGAAGTCTCTCACCATGGGATGTCCTCAGGGTTCGGTTATTGGTCCACCTTTATGGAATTTAGGCTTTGATGATTTCCTCACGATTCCGCTTCCAAGCGGCTGTTCATTAACCGGTTACGCGGACGACGGTCTTCTGATCATTCAATCAAGTACTCGAGCTGGACTCGAGAACTTGGCTGACACTTGCCTACGACTAATATCTCAGTGGGGCGATCGTAACCGCCTGACCTTTGCTCCGCATAAAACTTATTAGCTCATTTTGAAAGGTAATCTTAAATCGTGTCCTACTATTAAATTTAATAACGTTCCGGTAAAAAGGAAGCAGTCCGTGTGCTATCTTGGTCTTGTGTTAAAAAGGAATTTTGCATTTATAGATCATATTAAAATCGTCGGTGAAAAAGCAAAAAAGAACTTCTATGCCTTAACGAGAATATCTAAATCTACGTGGGGTCTGTCTTTTTTGACTTTAAAGACTATTTATGGGGCTACTTACTTGGGTTGTATCTGCTATGGGGCGCCTGTTTGGGCTGATAGGGCCACAATAGGGGCGGTACGACGTAAATCACTTCAGAGTCAGCGTTTGGCTTTGATATTCTTATGCAAAGCATACAGGACGGTTAGTACTGAGGCCTTACCGGTACTTGCTGGCGTACTTCCGGTCGACCTTGAAGTGCAGCGACGTGCTGCAAAGTACTATGCCGCAAAAGAGACCATGGACGCAGACTTTTTAACGCGTAGTGACCGTGCCAAAATCTCTAGATTATTTAAACCACATATTGACGTCTGGGAGGAACTTTTATCCGAATGGCAATGTAGGTGGGATAATTCCATCAAGGGCCGACACCTCCACCAATTCTTTCCATCCGTTCGCGTGCGGCTGGCCAGGACGTGGCTGGAGGTGGATCACTGTGTTGCCCAATTTCTCACAGGGCATAGTAACTTTAAAAGTAAATTATTTTCCTTCAAGCTTGTTGCCTCGCCATTATGTCAGTGTTCTACATCTGACTGTGAATATGTACAATCTGCACATCATATCTTATGGGAGTGTATTCTTTGGCAGAATGAACGCAATACTATGTTGAATAATGTACAGGCTGTATCAGGAGCTGTCTACTATACGGACCTTGTGGAAACTAGAACAAATTTCCGTGCGTTCAAGCGCTTTTGCCATACCTATTATTGGAATCAAATATAACAGCTCACAATGTTAGGACCCATTAATATTAATGCTAATTTTTATCCGTGGTGCTAGGCAACTGGGCTTATCCCAGTTGTAAACGACCCTTTGTGCCTATTGGTCTTGTTTGTTCTGTCTCCTGCTTGATATGGAGGGAAGTGGAAATTTGTATTTTTCTTACTCCTCCATTTTCTTTTCTGATTAATTTCGTTGCGGGATCCAAGACAGTTAAATTCATTCTCCGGGACTTCGTCGAGCTTCATTGCCTCGGCGCTTTTCTGGTGGTCGCCACTGTTGATTCTGGCTTTCAGGAGTTGCAGTGGTTTGGGAATAGTGCGGTGGGATAGTCCCAAAAAAAAAAAATATATAAAATGGATCAACGCATTAATATAGGAATTAAATAGGGACGAGGTAGAGATAGACCTATTATATATGCTAACTTATCAGTGTTAAACATTTACTTGTTACAATTGTATTAAAATAATTTGCAGTTTATTTCGTTTTAATTTCATTTAAGCTGTTGCATTAGGGGTCAGCAGTGTAGCAAAATAAAAATTGGTATTCTGTAAAGAATATAGTACCTAATAATTACTTCTGTAGGCAGGTAATTAATTTCTAACTACATAATAAATGACATTCTTTTTCAGTCTTAGGAAATAAGTGTACCTATAATATAATCCGCGGCAAGTAACGTTAGCTCTGGCTATCATACTATCAGTTAGATGCATTGCATTGCGGATGCATTCCTCTTATATGCGATGATAATTGTGACCGCTACAGTTAATGGCCAATGATTACGCCACAAGGACGTATTATAACGGAGTACGCTGTGAACCAACATAAATATTGACATGATTTGAACAGGAACAAGCAAAAAATCGTAAGTAATAAATAATACTGTAATTTATTTATATATATGTACATACCAATATTAAATTTGATACATTACATCAATCAATCTCTTCTTCTCCCTATCCTGGATTATGCTGATGCCAGCTATCTTTATATCACCCAAGACCAATTGGATAAGCTTGAGCGACTTCAAAATCTCTGTATTAGATTTATATTTGGCTTTCGCAAATATGATCACGTTTCTGAATTTCGTACTAAGCTCAAATGGCTTCCTATTCGCCTTCGCCGGAATGCCCACATACTCTCTTTGCTATGTAATGTGCTCTTTAATCCTTTTACTCCTTTTATCTTAAAGAACATTTTCAGTTCCTCTGTGACACCCATTCTAAGTCCTTGAGATCATCGGAGAATTTAAAATTGAGTGTTCGTATGCATTCCACTTCGTTCTTTGACAAATCTTTTACGATTCAAGCAGTTCGATTGTGGAATGAAAAAATTAAATAAACTACCTATAGAAATAAGACGCGCTCAAACACTGCCAGCGTTTAAGAAAATGGTAAAGGAGCCATTACCTTTCACTATAATGTTTAGTATTTTCCTTTCTCTGTCATATATTCAATACTAGCACTCCGCCCGCGACTTAGTTCGCATGATTTCGTATTTTATTCAACTAAATTATGTGCAGTTAGTGAAGGCGATCAAAAATAAGCTATTGTAAAATCAATAATAAATGAGATATCGTAGATATCTACGGTTTAAGTTAGGATTTAGAGGACAGAGAACCTCCTCCTTTTTGGAAAGTCGGTTAAAAATCTTATTCCTTGGGCAATAATAAATTGCCATCATTAGTTTTTCAGAATTACCCCCAGAAGATGTTTTAGGTGTGTCAACGGTTTTTGAAGAATCTTACGGTACTAAGATGACCTCTTCCTTGATTTGGAACTACCGAACTGGACCGTTTGTACAGTGTTGTTTGACGGAGATATAGGAGAACATACACAAAAAATAATTAAGTACCTTGTAAGGCAAATTGCCTATTAGGTCCACATAAAAGTGAAAAATAAAAAATCTATTTTACAAAAAAAATACTACCGACATCCAAATAAAAACACTACAAAGTGAAAAATAACTTTCTTTTTCGAAGTCGGTGACCATAACGAAAAAAAATGGTACCTACCAAAAAGTGTTTTTAGTTGGAAGTCAGTAATATTTTGTTGTAAAAAAGATTTTATACAAATAAATGTCTCTTTAAAGGTTGAATTTCCAAAAGTCCCTCCTAAGTGCTCACCTACATCATTAAAAGAAGCTATGTGTAATAAACTACTTCAAATATCTTGATCACCCCCTGAATAGTATTTTGGGGATAGTTCCGAAAAACGAATAACTAATAGCAACTCACATTATTTATTAAGGTTAGTATTTGTGCCAAATTTCAAGTTTATTAAACCAAGAACTTTTAACACCCCCTAATCATCTTTTAGGGGTAGTTTCGAAAAACTAATAATGATATCCTTTATTATTTACTTAGGTTAGTATTTCTCCCAAGTTTCAAGTTTAATAATCCAAGAAATGAGATTTTCCATACAAACTTTAACATCCCTTAAATCGTATTTTAGGAGTAGTTTTGAAAAACATGTTTTGACAACCTTTACTTTAAAATCAATAAAAAAAATATGAAATATTTGCTGTTAGTATTGATGCCAAGTTTGAGATATATAAGCCCAACAAATTGCCACCTTTTACCTCCATTAGGGGTAGAATTTTCGGAAATCAATAAACTCATTACTTTTTTTATTAATCAAGAGCGTAAACCAACTATCTTAGATATTTAACTTTCCAAACCGAAGAAATTTCATATAAAATTTCAACCCCTACTTTATTTCCCGTTAGGGGTAGAATTTCTAAAACCTAATAATTTCATGAATTCTTTTTATTAACTCCAACTCTAACTTACAAACTATAGAAATTACATACAAAATTTCAACCCCCTTTTTAGCCCCGTTAGGGGTGGCATTTCCGGAAATAATTAAACTCATTGTTTTTTTATTTATCAGGAGCAACAATTTTAGATGTTTTACCTTCCAAACCGAAAAAAAATCATATAACGTTAAAACCCCTACGTTATCCCCATAGGGGTAGAATTTCCAAAAACTAATAAATACATGGTATTTTTTTATCTACATATAGATTAAATCTAAAATTTCACGTATCCAACTTTCAAACTGTAGAAATTACATACAAACTTTCAACCCCCTTTTTACCCCCTTAGGGGACGAATTTCCAAAAACCAATAAATAAATTAATTATTTTTATGAACCAAAAGCGTAAATCTAAAATTTCAATTGTCCAACTTTCAAACTGTAGAAATTATATACAAACTTTCAACCCCCTTTTACCCCCTTAGGGGACGAATTTCCAAAAACAATTATATGAATTAATTCTTTTTATCAACCAAGAGCGTAAATCTAAAATTTCAAGTTTCCATCTTATAAACTGTAGAAATTATATACAAACTTTCAACCCCCTTTTTACCCCCTTAGGGTTGGAATTTAGAAAAACCAATAAACACATTAATTATTTCTATCAACCAAGAGCGTAATGTAAAATTTCATGTGTCCAATTTGCAAACTGTAAAAACTTCATACAAACTTTCAACCCCCTTTTTACCCTCTCAGGGGACGAAAATCCAAAAACTAATAAATAAATTAATTCTTTTTATCAACCAAGAGCGTAAATCTAAAATTTCACGTGCCCAACTTACAAACTGTAGAAATTACATACAAGCTTTCAACCCCCTTTTTAGCCCCGTTAGGGGTGGCATTTCTGGAAATAATTAAACTCATTGTTTTTTTATTAATCAGGAGCGAAAATCTACAATTTTAGATGTTTTACCTTCCAAACCGAAGAAATTTCATATAACGTTAAAACCCCTATTTGATCCCCTTAGGGGTAGAATTTCCAAAAACCAATAAATAAATTAATTATTTTTATGAACCAAAAGCGTAAATCTAAAATTTGTATTGTCCAACTTTCAACTGTAGAAATTATATACAAACTTTCAACCCCCCTTTACCCCCTTAGGGGACGAATTTCCAAAAACAAATATATGAATTAATTCTTTTTATCAACCAAGAGCGTAAATCTAAAATTTCACGTGCTCAACTTACAAACTGTAGAAATTACATACAAACTTTCAACCCCCTTTTTACCCCCTTAGGGTTGGAATTTAGAAAAACCAATAAACACATTAATTATTTCTATCAACCAAGAGCATAATGTAAAATTTCATGTGTCCAATTTGCAAACTGTAAAAACTTCATACAAACTTTCAACCCCCTTTTTACCCCCTCAGGGGCCGAAAATCCAAAAACTAATAAATACATTAATTCTTTTTATCAACCAAGAGTGTAAATCTAAAATTTCACGTGCCCAACTTACAAACTGTAGAAATTACATACAAACTTTCAACCCCCTTTTTACCCCCTTATGGGTGGAAATTCCAAAAATCCTTTCTTAGTGCTCACTTACGCCACATGAGGAACCTTTCTGCCAAATTTCATTCTTCTAGGCCTAGCGGTTTAGGCTGTGCGTTGATCGATCAGTCAGTCAGTCAGTCAGTTTCTTCTTTTATATATATATAGATTTATTAGTATATTAGATATGTAGTATAGTATGTATGTATTTTATGTTATTATGTATAAGTAAGTTATATTATTTATCATCTATTGTACACTGACAGCCCTTAATTCTCCTGTCATTCAGTCCATCCAAAGGTTGTCTGTAAGAGATTGCCTTGTGCGATAAGACCGCCCATTGTACACAGTGCTTGAAAATGTTTGTTCTGTATGTATTTTTTAAAGGTGTACAATAAAGGTGTATAATATATATTACATTGATATTCAAACTACCGACTACATATTTTTATTTTATAATCATGTAATAATGATGTTGCAGCCTGAAGACACATATTTGATTCAGAAAAAAGCCAAATTTTGCCCGTCTTGCGGGAAGTATGGTTTAAGAGTAACTGGTAAGATTAAGGATTCTCTTTAAAAATGTTGTTATAGTTAAGTATAAACTTATTATAGTTAGGTACATACCTATAATTTTATAAAGCAGTTACCTAAATGATCAAGTTATATAAGGACAAGATGCTAAATTGACCACATTCAACAAGAAACTCTGCTTGGACGTTATAAGAATCTATTTGTTTTTCTTTCGGTATTATTATTATCGTGAGTACGGCAATTCTTAACGGTTTATTTGTTTTTCAGATAAATGTAGGTTAAGTAGTCAGTCATACGACGAGCTCCTGGGAGAACTAGAGAGGTGTCATATGTGCAAATACATCCTAGCTCCCAAATGGAGCTATTGTGAAGTGTGTGGGAAGGAAACGCTAAAGGCGCAGCGGCTCAGACGAGCGATGATGCTATCGAGCCATAATCCATATCTAACCACCAGTATGAGTGCAGAGCCCTGAAGTGGGCACGCGCTACAGGACCAACGTCGTTGACAGTTGTATGCGAAAACGGAATTTTGAGCTTATGCATGAATACTATGTGGTTTTGCTGAGGACAGTTTCTTTTCTTCATTGGTTTTGTAGCTTAGTTTTGTTAGTTTAGAAGGTTTTTGTTAAAATATGGTAAGGAGAAGCATGTAGTCTACGCGTGCGAAGCCGCGGGCAAAAGCTAGTCTTAAATAAAGAGCAATGTGGTAAAAAAGACACAAACTCGATTCCAACCAAGCTCTTGGTTAAACAAGTCAAATAATAGTCGCAAATGGCACTGATCTTTTAAATGTGTTATATTTCTGCTTTATTTTTATTGCCACGCGGTTCGGGCAAAAATTCATCAGCGTAGTTTGTTCTCAGCTATTTACGAAAGCTGTTAATTTGTGAAAGCAGCTATAGTAGTCAAGCAATAATAAAGAGGAAGTAAGAACTCTCCGTGTGTTCCTTTTATACCTCCGTGTGTTTGTAGCCTTGTTCATACTAGGTTCTAGTGACCTAGCATTTTAGGCTTTCTTCGGGCTATTATAATCAAGGATCATTCAGTGGATCAGTAAAGATCAAAACGCACCACTAGGGATCCCCCGCAGTGTAGTGATACTTCACATTTTCAGGACTGTGCCAGGACACAGATAATATAATACTAGCATACAGATGCCTCATCCCATACAAAGAAACCGTGCCGACGTAACTAGCGTTTTTCATCTGATTAATCTTGTTATTTTTGTAAGTACATCAATAGCGTTTGATCTCGTTTCACGGCAATAGATGGTGTTAGCAGCGATTTGCAAGTAAAAGGGTTTACTAGGTTCGAGAATATTTTTTTCTTTAAATACAATGAAGGTTCGTTTTATAGTATTTTTTTGCACGTTTTTTAAAGTTTTTTGCACCAAAATGTGTTACAATGCAAATTTTAATAATCGTGTGGAATGCCACAGAAATTTAAAAATGCGCCATCTATTGGCATCAATTTAAAATGATACGTTCAAATAATCTTTGAAATGTGAATTAAGAGCCCAATATGCCATAATTTTGTACTTAGGAGAGTCGATTAAACAAGAACATACAATGTTTATGTTCAATTCCAGAAAATGATAATTTTACAAAATTCTATTGAATTGTGTGTACATGTCGCGCCATCTAGTGAGATTTATTTGAACCGAATTTTCTTTATTAGCAATGAGACCCCGTGGCCAGGACCAGTACCTTGTTATGTAAAGTTATTCAAACTGTCGCGTAGTTGCGAAATTTCGTATATTTCATCAGCTATCAACTATTTGATTTCTATTTGAGGGAAGATGTTACCGATTGCGTGAAGTTCAAGCTTTCCCTCCGTGACTCAGCATTTGAATGACAATACAATCAGAGTTACGTGATTTCTTTGATCTCTGAGGTTAATCATGCAATCAAGCATCAAAGAATAAAGTTTTTACTTTTAAGTACTTTTTTGGATTATTGTATGATTTTTACTTACTGCTGATTTCTGAAGGAGTTGAGTATTAATAAAAAGGAACTGATGTTATACGGGCTGAGTTTTCAAGTAGGCGTGGACGGCCGAATCCGAAACTATGAGGAATAGTGAAATCCTCTCAAATTAGTTCCGCGGCCGATTTTGATGAAAACTAAAACTGCATCATAGGATTTTTGGAAAATTTATATACCGAGCCAGAAATCGAATACGTTTAATTTGTAAAAAAGCACGTGCTGTACACCATTCGATAGTCTCACTAAAAAGGATCAAATTCTGTGTTGTACCCTCCCTATCTAATACCTTTAAACGAGCAATTCTTGTACCTACGTATACTATATAATCTGAATCTCGGAAACGGCTCCAACGATTTTCATGACTTCTAGTATGCAGGGGTATCGGGGGCGATAAATCGATCTAGCTACATTTTTAGAAAACGTCGTTTTCTCTATTTTTACCCGAGCAAAGCTCGGTCGCCCAGGTACTTAAACCTTAAGTGATGAATTTCAAACAATAGCCGGACTCGATAACTCAAGCATTGTACTACATCAGCATTACAATAATTTAATTCAGATTAGAATATTCACAAAAGTTTTTTTATGATATTTATTTGAGTCTTGTGTTTTAGAGTTCTTTTGAGTCTTCGTAGATTTCCTACAAAAAGAAAGTATTTTGTTAAAAATGAGATCTTTTCTCAAGTTTGCCGTTTATTAGCAACACTATCGAATGGTGTAATAATACAGCATGAGTTTTTGTTTCAAAAACAAACGGGTTGGATTACTAACTATGGATATACATTTTTCAAAAATCCAATGATGCAGTTTTAGTTTTCTTCATAATCAGCCTCGTGACTCCTTTGAATGTTTTCCGCTATTCGTTATAGTTTCAGATTTGGCCATCCACAACCATTTGAAAAACTCACCGTGTATACTTCGATTACTGAATTAAGTACTTGTAGTCGAGTACTTGTCAAACAAACATTACTTTAACCTGAACATCTGCCCAATTTTGGAATAAAAGTATGATTTGACACGATCTTGGCGTTAAAAATGTTTCAAATTCATCATTTGAAACCGGCCACACCTTTTTTTTGTTTTTCGAATTAGGTTTCTTGATTTTTATTGACAGCTAGTCATAAAGCATGACTGACAAAAACACAATAACAATCTAACCAAACAAACAACAACAAATAAACTCTAAAGTCTTAATCGTAAACACGTCGTCATTCCATTCCGTGATGTGGGCACAGAAGACAAATAGAACCCAACAACTTGCCATAGCTTAGTTTGGGCCTAATTCACCCTTACGTCAGCAAAGTTTAATATAAAAGTTTTACTACCTTGCGGCAAGTTCCAGCCTGCTGCGCCGATAGAGTCAACTTAATTTGCTACGCTCTTATTCCACGCAGTCCTGTGAGAAAATACACCAGCTTCTACGAAAAGGTTAAATAGGAAGTAATATCATATCTAGTTCCTGAATTCAAAGTTCAAATAATTAACGCTCTTTTAAAACAAGCTTTTAATGGACTTAAAGGTGAGTATGAAGGTATAAATGTAATATCGCTTGTCAATACATTATCCAATTGGCCCAAACATGAGGGTGCAATTTTGTCTGGTTGAAGCGTTACTATGGTCACCTTCCGGCTCCATCATGAGACCTCAGATCAAATAAAAAGTCAAGATGGAACGATGCCAACAACAAGGTGACGCCGGTTAAAACTACGCCTTACCGTATACATACACAATTACACGCACACACGTGCAACGTTATTACGCCTCGGCTTGTCAGTCTAGCTTTTTATTTGATCTGAGAGCTCGACTGACAAGCTAAGGCGTAGTTTCGTTGAACGAGTGTGCGTGTAATTGAATATGAACAAATGGAATCAACCCTGAAAACACGAAATAAAACAGCTGTCACTTGCATTTTACTGACTGAGATAAGCGAAGATAAATGTACCTACTACTGAACCACCCGCTGTTTTTTACCGACTTAAAAAAAGAGTGTATTTCTTATTTAAAAGTTGATTTCATACAAAAAGTTGCTAATTTCCATGAGTAGTAGACAGTAGAGAGAGTACTTTCTTGCCATGAAAGATTGCCAATTAATTATAAATCAGAACTAACTAAACTATTCAGATTACTGCAAGAGATGTTTTTTCTGAAACCGCTAAATTCGAATCTTTTTTGCCTGCGGTAAATGAAGGCAACGGAGCTCAAAGCCATGATATGAATTTATATGACCATCGTAAAAGTTAACTTGGACTGCTTCCGATGGATAACGTACTTGGGGAGAAGGCAAGCATTTTAATAAAAACTGATGACCGACTGAGATAGGATTATCGATCTACGCTCAAGAATTACCTAAGGAAGATATTACAATGTATCTTCTAAAGTAATATTAAAACAGATTGTTTATAGTTATTTTTTGTAGTCTCTAGAAAGACAGATCCGATCTGATCGATTACGAAAGTATTTTCAATGATAAAAAAAAAATACTACACAATCGCGCTGGCTACTTTTTATCCCGGAAATGCGAACGGTTCCTGTCGGATTGGCCTTGGAAGTGAAGTCGAGGGGAAAAGCTAACGTTTTTATATTTGCGGAGACTTCTAGTTAATCGCTACCGGAGGCTGTGCGTAGGCACCTCTCGGTATCTGTCTTTAAATTACAGACAGATATAAATTTTTCACTACTTAATTAGATAGGTACTTTCCTTCGACATGGGTAGTTTGTAGTTTTGCAAATATTTACTGGCTGGTTGCCTAAGGTTGCCTGTTGTGTTGGCAGAAATAGTTCTTGCTGGTTTGTGAGACTCAATTTAGATTCAGTTTTAAATACCTAGTATAACATATCGTGTTAAGTGCCGGGAGACTTGATTTAGACTGGTTAAAGTAAATGCAGGTAATTTGATGTAATATTTATCGAGTACGCCGGGTATTTCTAATTTATAAGACCCATCGACCCAGCTTTGGTAGGTGTCTTATGGCAAATACTTCCTGCAGTATCAGCTTATGACCATAAGATAAAAAAATACTCGTACATAAGAAATAAATATTACATATCAGTCTAATTATATAGATTAATGATGGCCAGAAAGTTTTGATCCCCTAAGGCGAGGGCCGTGGATGAATCAACATTTATTAACGGGATATAGAACTTGGACACGGACCGTACTTCACTATTATTATTTGGTTATTAAAGTTTATACATTTAGGTGAATTAGTTTTTGTGTTTTGATGGATTGATATTACGTTAAAGTTAGAAGATATTGTAGGTCCTTTTTAGTAACTAATATTCATTAGAAAGATGTACGATATATTGTTAGTTTTCATATTTAGTAATCTCTGGAAATAGGTAGGTATTGGACAGAAGACGAAAACTCTGATGTAAAGCTACACTAGTGTTAAGTGCCATAGGCTTTTAATCCTGAAAGAGTGTACGGTCCCTGCAGGATAGACCACGGACCAACCTAACAAAGTTACTAGCGTCCTATATTTATATTTTTGCACAATTCTAAGCACCTAAATATATTAGTCAACATCAGTGAAAAATCAACAGCAATTTAGGTGTTGTTGCGAACTAGGCAACCATACTAGTATACATGATGCCAGAACCTGTCAGAACTTGGCAGCTAATGAGTGCTGCGATACCTAATGACCTGGTATTAAAGTCCACTCAGTGTCGTTTTGACACTGGCTTACTAAGTTATTAGAGTGGCTTCCAAATTTTGTGTAATCTATCGTAAGCTATTTAAGATACTTAAATGAAACAATTTACCTTCTTACTAGTTGAAAATCCAAACTGTGGAATCCCAACCCACATTAAAACTTTACATTAAAATAAAAACAGAGAAGAGATTTACACAAAACACCCTGCAAGCTAACCCTGTCGCACTGTTACTTCTGTTCTCCTTCGTCCTCCGCGACACACTTCTAGCTACGATGACGGGTCTTTCTCTGCTACAGCAGTGCGTCTCTGGAACTCTCTCTCACCCTCCCTACGCGACAGCCCTTTTCTGGAGGTCTTCAAGAGGAAGATTGCTCAATGATATACTATTTGTATATATATGTATGTATTTATGTTCGTAAGTACTAAGTATATTTATTTTTTAATTTAATTAGTCGTAGGTTATTTTAACATTGTACACTGGATGCCTGCCCTCTATACGTTTAACTTTCTTTATCACTCTAGGGTTTTCTATAAGAGAACTCAGAATTGAGTTAAAGTCGCTTTGTATAAGCTATAGTGTTTTTTTTGGTGTACAATATAGAATTAAGAAAGCAACTTAAACTTTACGATTATAACATATGTGCAGACATAGTTAAAGACAACCTTTTACACCGGATTGTCACAAATTCTTAAACAAAACATCGCCGGGAATCTCGTAGAATAAAAAAGGAAAAATCCGCCTTAAAGAAGAAGAAAATCGATGGGAACCTCCAGCTGACGTCTGTTTCCCTGGTACACCAATACACTGTGTGGTACATTCGTCAAGCTGACTGACATTCAATTACCTACGTGAGCTTAGGCAAAGGTCACCCGGTGATATCTGATCGCTTAATGAATGGAGTGCATTGGAGAACTTGACTCCAAAATGGTGCCAAATGTTTGTGAGACAAATCGGTACAGAGTATAGTGTAGGTATGTATCTGGTGTCTTTTTCCTTAGATGTGGTAAACAAACATTTAAGAAACAGTTTTCCCATTAGTCCATAGTGTCGCTGATCATGAATGAATAAAATCAATAGATTCATTTTTGGTTAGTGGATTTAAAAACGTGTTTTCAAAAGCCGTGAACTCAGCACTGGGCCATATTAGATTACCAACTAGCAAAGTGAAGAAAATTACACTTTATCTGGCCAATATTGGCTAAGGCAATTAATTGGATCCGGGCATGTAATGGATAACCTTTCAAAACACTCATTTTGTTTTTAATTGGCGCTTCGGGCAACTGTTTCATTGGCCGATTTAATGTAGTTTACGAGTTTTATACCGCATTTTGAAAGAAAAACAAAGTCATTTCTGTCTTTTTTTCTCTTTTTAAACCAATCGATGTTGGGGCTTTAGTATTTGAACATAATTATACCAAGCTTCTGTTTGTATAAAAATAAAACGCTTCATCAATAAAACAATCATTTCGCTGATCATCGGAAAATTTATTCGCATATCTTTTTTAACCTAACGCAAAATAGCAACAAAATAAATGAACTTCTTATTCTCTACGAGTCGACGATTAAGTGAACCCTTATAGCTTAGGGCTAGCAGGTACACCTATAGATGGCCAAATAGATGGACACGGGCTCTAGATAGTCTGACAAAATCATAACTTGTATTGTATTGTTTCGTATACTATCAGCGATAACTATTGTGAAAAGTCCCAAAGTGTTTAGGAAAGACCACGAGACATCTCAATAGGGGATTTCAAACCATACATTTTTCAATCGCTGATGAATGTAATTTGGTCTAGGACTCTAGATTTTCTTTATCACTTCTCCCTCTCTCTCTCGCCTAGCCTTATGCGGTCGGCTGTTTTCGTAATTCTTCGCTAAACTGGTCTGTATTTGGTCGACGAGATTTTTATCTCTTTTTCCATTAATCTCCTTCTTTTCCCTACAGAGCAGATTCATGCTGGTCGGCGAGTGCGTGCTTGCCTCCTGTGACAAAGGCGCCATTATCATCAGCAGCGTGCTAGGCGCCGCTTCAACGCAGGCCTCCACTGCAGCTAGCTGCCTCCTTCAGCACGCTCAACGTGAGCCCTGTACCTAGTGACTATGACCTCTTCGCAGACCCTAAGCTGCAGATATTAGGGTAAGATGCTGCTGTTTATAGCTGATGCTGTTATGTAACCTGCCTCAACGGATGGTTTTTTAGGGTTCCGTACCCAAAGGGTAAAAACGGGACCCTATTACTAAGACTCCGCGGTCCGTCTGTCTTTCTGTCTGTCTGTCACCAGACTGTATCTCATGAACCGTGATAGCTAGACAGTTGAAATTTTCACAGATGATGTATTTCAATTGCCGCTATAACAACAAATACTAAAAACAGAATTAAATAAATATATTAGTGGGGTTTTTTGCCGTTGTTTTTCGATAATGGTACGGAACCCTTCGTGCGCGAGTCCGACTCGCACTTGGATGGTTTTTTTACCTCAGCGAGGAATGGGACGGTGAAAAACCGTCCAATAAAATTACTTCTTATTAATCATGAAGTAATTCAATTGGTGGATTTTTCTCGCTTATCCAACACTTTGCGTCCTTGCTCAACACAGTTTTCCATGGTTATTATCATGGTTGACACCATAGACATAAATCTAACTAGATAACGCAAGTCCCTTCATCTCTGTGAAAACCAAGCGTGCCATTTTTCACAAACAATTTAAATACAAATTCACTTACCAATGAAAGAAAACATTTCCAATGCCTCGGCCATCTTTTTCTATACATTCTTTACCGCTCAATATGGCATAAAAAGGCATTTTTCTAGATTTCGGTGGATTTCCGATGCCGATAATGCTAAATGAAAAGCTCAGATTACGATAATTGATCGTAAGTTTACTCCGTTTTTTGGCATGCGAAGTGCATACAATCGCGTCATCTAGTTAGATTTATATCTGTGGTTAACACACATTCAAAAATCAGCAGATATCTAGAGGTAGCTATGAGCTTCATGGGTTGGAAAGGAAGTGTAGTTCTCTATTAAAGTTATGCAAGGCCCTTCGTGCTTTATGTAATCATGTCCAATATTCCAAACAAAAGATGGAGTCAAGTCTTGAAAGGCTGTTGGCCTTGTGGTTGTATTTTGTTTAGTGTGTGGTCCTATTGAGCTGATGTACTTTACATATAATTGCAGTAATGTTAGAAATAGTGTTAGTATCTAAACACGAATGTTAATTATCCAATTGTTGGTAGTTAGATTCTACTTAGATAGCTGAATAAATTTAGACATACTGAATGCTGCACTATTAAATCACCTACCTGCGCTAATTGCTCTGAGACACATGAAACCAAAGACTGTCCGCATAAAGACAATTTAAATTATATACCGTCTTGCGTGGCGTGTAAACGCTCTAAGAAACCGTCTGACCATCGATGTGGATCAGATGGGTGTGCCACTTATAAACTTAAACTCGAACAACTTATCCTCAACACCAACTACTAAAATAATGGATAGATTAACCATAGGACAATTAAATCTCCACAACGATAGGGTAGCGACTTCTGAACTGGACAAACTAATTATCGATTATAACTTAGATATCGTGCTTGTTCAAGAACAATATCAAAACGCGCGTTTACGTCACAAAGTAGTACAGTTGGGTGGCAAAGCACGAGCTGGAATTTACGTGGCGCATTCTTCTAACTTCACAGTAACGGCTTTGCGTAATCTAATGACACCCCATTGTGCCGTTGCGGAGGTCTCATCGTCTTCTTTTAAAGTTTACGTTGTGAGTTGCTACTTTCAATATTCAGACCCTGTTGCTCCTCATATACATAACCTCCGTCACGTCTTGCAGTCGCTCGCGGGCTGCAAAGTTATCGTTGGCGCTGATGTTAATGCGTTATCATCACTCTGGTATGGCAAAGTTCGGTCTACGGATTATGAACGACGCTGCGCTATTGAAGATTTCATTGCTGAAATGAATCTGACTATTCATAATACCCCTGACGCACCACCAACTTTTGCAGCCAAATGGGCGAATCTTGTATTGACGTCACACTTTCTAGTGTAGACGTACGCTTGGATAGGTGGCGTGTCCTACCGGACGCGTCTTGTAGTGATCATCGCTTGATCGTGTACGAATTTGTTCCAGTTTTTACTCAGGGTACGTCACATGTCATTAGTAACTTTAGGTATATATGTAAGGGTGCGAATTGGGAATTCTTTAGCTCGCTTGTTGCGTCTCACGCTAAAGACTTCACTCGTGATGGGCTTTCAGCTGAAGAAAGTGCTGAAATTATGTCAGACACCTTCACTTACTGTGCTGACATTGCCATTGGTCGTGGATCTTTGACCAATATACGTAGATGTGATTGGTGGTGTGACTACCTAACTGAACAGCGTAAAAATTATCGCCGAGCGCGTAAACATCTTAACAAGCTAAAAAAACGTAAGGTTACCGGTGCCCCTTTTTCCATTGCGTTAAATACGTTTAGAGTTGCCAGGTCCCGCTACAGAGCATCGGTGGAAAAATCAAAGGGTAATTTATTGCGTAAAGTAGTAGAAAAATTAGATAAAGAAGGTCTGTGGTCTCCTTTATATCATGAGTTTAAAGCCAATCGATCAGTCGACCTCGCGTTTGTTCAGAATATTAAAGTAAATAATAAACACACAACCGGTATTGAGGAAACAACTGAAGTTTTGCTGAATACTCTTATACCTGATGACGTACTAGCTAATGACAACGAATACCATCAACAGATCAGAGCGTGGGCAGCTGTACCACCTGAATCACCAGCGTCAGACCTTCCATCCACTGACGAATTTATTAGGGAGGAGGAGACGAGTTACCACTCAACAAGTCATCAGGTGAAGATAAAATATCTAATCGGATGATTATAGAAGCGTGTAAAACAGCCGGTGATGCGATTTTAACCGTTTACAACCGTTGTATTGCGGAGGGCGTATTTCCTCGTATTTGGCGACGAATAATACGAATAATCCCGAAAAGTGGCGACAAACCCCCGGACGACCCGAAGTCGTACCGGCCCATAACATTACTTCCATCTTTGGGAAAACTCCTGGAGCGCCTTATCGTTCCACGGTTGCTACCGGACGGACCAAAATTTCATAATAATCAATTCGGTTTCACTATTGGAAAATCTACCGTAGACGCGGCCCTTACTGTTAGGAAAATAGTTAATACATCTGAACATAAGTATGTAATTGGGATTTTTCTAGATATTTCTGGAGCTTTTGATAACGCATGGTGGCCAATGCTATTACTTAAAATGAAAAATCGAGGCTGCTATAGAAATATATACAATTTAGTTTACTCTTACTTTTTAAATGGCTCCGCGAAACTCAAACTCGGCCATCATTCCATGTCGAAGTCTCTCACCATGGGATGTCCTCAGGGTTCGGTTATTGGTCCACCTTTATGGAATTTAGGCTTTGATGATTTCCTCGCGATTCCGCTTCCAAGCGGCTGTTCATTAACCGGTTACGCGGACGACGGTCTTCTGATCATACAATCAAGTACTCGAGAACTTGGCTGACACTTGCCTACGATTAATATCTCAGTGGGGCGATCGTAACCTTTGCTCCACATAAAACTTATCAGCTCATTTTGAAAGGTAATCTTAAATCGTGTCCTACTATTAAATTTAATAACGTTCCGGTAAAAAGGAAGCAGTCCGTGTGCTATCTTGGTCTTGTGTTAGAAAGGAATTTTGCATTTATAGATCATATTAAAATCGTCGGTGAAAAAGCAAAAAAGAACTTCTATGCCTTAACGAGAATATCTAAATCTACGTGGGGTCTGTCTTTTTTGACTTTAAAGACTATTTATGGGGCTACTTACTTGGGTTGTATCTGCTATGGGGCGCCTGTTTGGGCTGATAGGGCCACAATAGGGGCGGTACGACGTAAATTACTTCAGAGTCAGCGTTTGGCTTTGATATTCTTATGCAAAGCATACAGGACGGTTAGTACTGAGGCCTTACCGGTACTTGCTGGCGTACTTCCGGTCGACCTTGAAGTGCAGCGACGTGCTTCAATGTACTATTCCGCAAAAGAGACCATGGACGCGGAGTGGCGGTGCCAAAATCTCTAGATTATTTAAACCACATATTGACGTCTGGGAGGAAATTTTATCCGAATGGCAATGTAGGTGGGATAATTCCATCAAGGGCCGACACCTCCACCAATTCTTTCCATCCGTTCGCGTGCGGCTGGCCAGGACGTGGCTGGAGGTGGATCACTGTGTTGCCCAATTTCTCACAGGGCATGGTAACTTTAAAAGTAAATTATTTTCCTTCAAGCTTGTTGCCTCGCCATTATGTCAGTGTTCTACATCTGACTGTGAATATGTATAATCTGCACATCATATCTTATGGGAGTGTATTCTTTGACAGAATGAACGCAATACTATGTTGAATAATGTACAGGCTGTATCAGGAGCCGTTTACTATACGGACCTTGTGGAAACTAGAACAAATTTCCGTGCGTTCAAGCGCTTTTGCCATACCTATTATTGGAATCAAATATAACAGCTCACAATGTTAGGACCCATTAATATTAATGCTATTTTTTATCCGTGGTGGTAGAAGCCATTTTTATTAGTGGCTCCATGAACTCAAAACGATGCAATTTGTACGGCAAGGTACCCAATAGTTACTTACTACAACAAATATTACACAATTTTGGGCATTGAAATGCTCTCACTAAACAATACCTGCTACCTAGTTCAATGTTTAACTTTATTAACTAGATTAATTACAATGATCAAATCAGATAGGTATGTATTATGTAGAGCTACCTATCTAATTAATTAGTTCATCGCACTGTCTATGGCGTATTATGTAAATCACTGATGAAAGCAGGGACTACGTTATCTCCTCGCCATTCGAGGTTGATTTACAACTCCGAGAACATTTGCCTAAATAATAACTAGGAATGATAATTAATTGGCCCATAGTCTAAATAAAATAAATCTAAACAAATAAAAACATTGAATTAATGGATAAACCATAGATTTTTTTCTCATAAATCTATTAAAAAGCAAAGAGGTCGCTCGATACCTTTTTCAAAAGAAACACGAAAGTGTTCGATTTTAAAAGGCCGGAGCATGTAGTTTATATTTACTTTATATTTACTTACGTAAAGCCATTTATTAACATTTTAATTTATTGCAAAAAAAGAATAGGATTTTATAGTGCACAATATACCGCTACCAATGATATTCAAATATACAGATACGTTATACATACACAAAACAATTGAAAAAAGTGTTCCGCACAGCAGCGGCAGCACAAATACACACTTTTCATTCATCTGACATTTCACTACAAGTCGAAAGGAATGGCTTGATAAAATCAACAAGAAAAAAAGAGACAGCTAGTATTTGTCACTTGCGTGTGAATGTAAACAAACATTATTCTGACCACCAATGTTGTTATCTTTTTTTAACCTCCAAATATCAGAATATCAGGAAGAAAAAAAAAAAGAGTAAATTGAGGCGTATTGCGTACTTACATATGGTATACCTATGAACACATGTGTTGCTTTCGGTATTAGCTAACGAGTGCATCTTTAAAAATTGCTCACACATGGAGTATTTTTCTAACGCAATTTTGTGCCTGGATAATTATTTTTTGGTCTACCTTTTTATGTTTAGTTATTTGATCTCTATTTTCACACATGACCTTTACATGACCTTTATTTTGAGTAAAGCTATGGGTAGACCTACCTAAGAACTAGTTTAGCTTTTTAAGATTGTGTAATGATAAGTCAGATTTAATTAACATAACTCTTGTGTTGTCCTAATGGCGGGGAAACCGGCATTGCATATTTTGTTTAGTCTTGAGGTCTTGACCTACAGACACGGACATCACGTATACGTACATAGTTGGAATAAAATGTTCTGAATGCCACACATTCACTTCACTCGAAGCCTATTACTAAACAAATGTCTCTGTTAAGGTCAAAACTATCATTACTTTATAACTCCAACACATTAGCATCGTACGATATTATTGTCTGACAAACCCTTTACAAAGACAGATGCCGAAACATCTAAGCCGAAGATGTATATCCACATGATCCGTTTAGCATTGTGACCCCAGAGTAACAGAGATATTACGATCACGTATGAACGGTCACGCACTTATTCCACAAGGAGAACACAAAACTTTAATTCCCTTCTATGAAAACACGTAGACCAATAGCATTCTGGATTTAAAAATATTTTCAGCAGATAGGAATGGCAACACTCCGAGCAATTACACTTTTTATGCTCTGTTCACACTGCTCTCTTATTTATTTTTGGTTCTTTATTCAAATGTGTGTTTGCTGGCTGTTTTGCTCTAAAATATGAGGTTGCCAAAATCCTAGTAGTTATACAAGGTTCTGAACGAGTGCCAAGAAGCTCGTTACAGCCTCTCATGGCTGTCCCTGTGCTTGCATGATAACAAGTGTTTGGAAGCTG
The DNA here is from genome assembly GCA_964057195.1 of Orthosia cruda. NCBI lineage: Eukaryota > Metazoa > Arthropoda > Insecta > Lepidoptera > Noctuidae > Orthosia > Orthosia cruda. The sequence goes on along the minus strand of OZ059825.1, from coordinate 12,920,816 downwards.
TTCAATTTTAAATCATGTTAAGAGTTTTATCACTAACAATGTGTTTGAAGATTTTGGGAGAAATTCAGGATGCTTGGGCGAATACTTGAACTACATATACCTATAACTTTTGAAAACAGTATTTTCTTTGAACAAATAATGCTTTTGGAAACTTTAGCTTGGAGTTTTTAGTTTGTCCTCTTTCTTCATGAAGCTGCACCTACTAGGTTAGGTAACCATTTAAAATTCTTTCTAATATCATCCTCCTGCCCTTGTCTTCTTTTGTATTGATATCTCTATTCGTCGTCACTTCAAGTTATATCTTTTCTTGCCATTTCTTATAGCTATATCTTGTTACAGAACGGAGGTGACCCTGGTGTTGATCCTGATGTTCCTGGGGTTTCTGTACGACGGCTCCCTAGAGCGCAAGTAGCGGCTGATGAAGGACGACGACCTCAAAGTGGCTACTGACGTCCACCATAAGCAACCTGTTGGTACTTTCGTTTATAACATCCTCCGTTTTGACAGCAAGAAGTATCTATAGCAACCATCCAGTAATATGATGGGATATGGCATTAACTATTGTTTTTGGTTCTTGATAAAGTACCACACTGGTGACGGGTGAAGCGAGTTTGAAGGACTTTCACTCGAATCAGTCACCATGATAACGGAAAAATGCCTCGATTAGATCAATTCGAGTTGTACTCGAGTAGGAAATCACACTGAATATAGTAGGAAGCCAAACTTTTTCCTAAATTCGATGTGCCACAATTACGACCGCGTCCTACTCGTTATGTAGTCTGGTCCGACCATCCGATAGCAATAAATTAGGATGACCCGCAAAAAACGTGATTGTGACAACAAGGAAAAACAATTTTCGCCGAAGCACAGAGGTGTTTCATTAAACATACCGTGTGATTGGGTATGGCGTGTTACAACCAGGCACGCCCGTTCCAGGTCGAAAGGTCGCCGTATTTTTCAGCCAGCGGTTCCATACAAATGAATTTGAAATAAGCCCAAAAACAAACGTGACCGAAGTCCGTACGATATTGTGCGGTCCACGAAACAGTAAAGGGACATTTATTATTAAACCGAAAAGTTCCACAGACCCACTTAAATATTAAAATCTCCAACTTTTTAACAGGAATCATTGAGTTTTTTTTTAAGTCTTTTTTAAACCGTCCTTTCTCAGAATGAATTTTATGTTTTAATCAAAACGGAAGTTTGGTTTTATATTTTTCTAAGTTTTTTATCAATTTCTGCTATAACTCTGGTGTTAGATTTATTCATTTTAAACCATATCGCAACCACATATCGGCTATATCCATCATAAGTATGCAAGATGTTATAGCAGCATTGAAAAAAATTGATCCGTTGAACTAGGGCATCGCGTCAACAGCCTGGGTGAGCGAATCTATTGTGCCATTCAATGTTTGGTTCACATTTTTCCTATATTCACACTAGCCGGCTTTGACATTTCAATTAATAGGCAAATTTGAGACTCTCCATTATTGACGTAAAACAGAAATTAATTACGAACACCCAATTATGTTGATAAACCTATATATTCACTTTGTCACATTTTAGAGTGGGTAGATCAAACAAAGTTTAGATTAAAAATATAATTGATTTTATTGTAAGTGTAAGATAATTAATTTATTAAAGTTAATGTTAGAAAACCGAAAATATTCGCTATCAATGTAAAACAGAAAATAAATGTTATCAGTGTTGTAAATGGGCCCATTATTATCATATCATCGCGTCGTGAGGATACGCATGTGGATTGCACATCGCTATCGTGGAAAAGCGATTAACGACCTTGTTAAAAACGGGAGAGGCGTTAATTAGAATAGAATTGAATTTCTCTTTATTCCAGTAACCATGACTCAAAAGATGGTTAGTAAAACTTACAACTACGTTGGTAATACATATATTAGCAAACTGACTCTACAAAACAACAGTGAATCACCGCTGCGACAAGCCATGTGAGATGGTACAACAGCGACCTACGAAAACATAGTCTAGGCGACACGAAATCATACTTAGGATACTGTTGGAGCTGCCCCACACCCTGTGCACCATGGATGCGCACTTTTTGCGCATGGTGGTGTAGAAACAATCTACATGCGCATCCGCAAACATCCCCGACGCACTACAGAAGCGAGGCAGCCCCACCAGCATCCTAAACGCATTATTGTACTGAACGCGAAGAGCGCTGTACGATATTTACGTATATCTAGCCCACAGGCTGCTCGTGTAAAAGGACGTACAGTAGGCTCGAAAGAGCGTTATTTTGACCGAAAGTGAGCATCGTGCGAACCTGCGAGCCAGCATGTTCGCTCTAACCGACAACGCTCTCCGCTCCCGTTCAATGTCATCATCATCTTTGAGATTGGGGGTTAATACGAGTATATGACCTAGATATTTAAACTTATGGACTCTTTTTAAAGGCGTGCCATAAAGTATAACAGGTAAATTGAATGTCGCAGTTAGATTTTGTTTACATCTAGTAAATATTTATTATATTTTGAATGCCATTTTTAATTCAATGGATCTTAATTGAACGTACCTTTTATATCTCTTTCCTTTTCTTTGGCGTTAACCCATTTCCTAACTTAGCTATAAATATAAACAAAAATTATAACAATAATATTTTTTTTTTTTTTTTTTTAATTACTCCTCATTTATTAAACAAAAATATATCTACTCAGCATTTAGGTGTATATCGTTATAAATGCTTGTCAAATTCTTCCCAAACGAATAATTATGTGAAAAGGGTTGGATGCTCTTCCATTGTTCGTAGCCAATAAACACTTCTGACGTCACGATGTTTGCAGGCTAATAACAATGTGCCGGCTGCCGATGGGAAGCCAGTGAGCGCAGGCAATGTCGATAGGGACCTTCGACTCGAGATTTGCGGTGAGTACCTAATGCGAGTTATATCATTACAGATCGACTACACAGACACTAGAAGAGAAGTTAAATAAGATGATGAATTGTGTTTGAAGAACCCTCGAAGTATAAGAGGTCGCGAAGCAATTTCTGATACTAAATAAGAAGATATTGAAAAATATACGGACCATTTTAATGGTCCCCAAACAAAGAACACAGACAATGAGCCCGGGATGATGTAGAGTCTTAAAATATATTTATCTTCTTTCAAAACAATCAGAGTATATTAAAAATAATGAACCTTCAAGAAAATTCCCAAAACATAATTATCAAATTATGAAACTATTTATTCAAGCAAAGAAATTATTTTAAGAACTGAAGAAACTTTCCACTTTGTTCGGGTATAAAAATCCTGCCAATTCTTCATAGCTCTGAAAATAAAGTTTGTTCATAAGCCGACAATTAAGAAGTTTGAACAAGTTGGAAGTCATAAGGTCAAGGAGTACAATCGTTGAAAGCTGAGAGGCATAACTTTACGACCAGCTCGCAAATTACGACAATGGGTTTTGTATTTAGCAAGCATATATTATACGTACGTACAGGATTTGGCGAGAATTTGCCATAAGTATTCATACGTATTTTATTATACACATCTAAAAAGGTATTGAAGGTTATGAATTCTCTTGAATATAGAAACTTGGTAAATGTATAAACGCTTGCCTAATAAATTAAACACGGGTATAATTGTCGCAGTTTGGAAATAAGAGAGTTTACATGCCGCGATCAAACCAGCATTACCTGCATACATAACCTTAATAGTTGATACAGTTACTACCATAGAGCGAATATACGGGCGACGATGCTATGAAACAACGATACTAATAGCATGTTAATTAACCCTAATGTCGTGGCTATATGTCTACGCTCAACAAGTTATCCAAGTCAGGAGGACATTAAGCTGATGATGACGGCATTACCCCTGAGACAATTTTCTCTTAATGAGTATTAGACTAAATTTAAGCTAATGTGACGCCCAAGTACCTTGGTATATGTTACACCACTATTCACCTCCAAGTATATATTACCATCTGTAGTAAAAACTCCGAAGTAATTACTCGGGGACTATCGGCCTCCAGTTTTATGATGTCTCCAACGCCCACACAAATGCTTTCCCATATTTATATTACAAAACCGTGTCGCAGGATATTGCATTGTAGAACAATGTTACCCAATCGAGTTGAGATTGTTTGTATGGTCTTTAAAATAAATAGTAAAGTCATCTCAATAAATCTGAAACAAGAAGCAAAGCAATTTCTTTGTTCCAGGAGAACGTTCTCAAAGAACTTTGAAGTTGAGATCCTTTAGTCGGAGTTATCTTTATTTCAATTCAAGTTGTTCTTTTCCGTGCAGAGGTATGGTCGGAGGTGCTATTATCGTTCTCCATCATGTCAAACGGGCGCACCATCCTCAACACGGGCCCTACCAACGACGAGGCCCTCACTTGTCTTCACGGAATGTGGTACGTTTCTTTTATTACGGAACTTTTTTCGTCCCGTATCAGCTTATGTGAGTATATGAATGTAAATGTTACAGTCCCAATCATTTTGTTTTAAACCAGTGTGTCCGCTGCCTATCTCGAATCTACTCTTCTTGTACAAAGTGGCTGTTGATCTAAAGTATTTGTACTAAAGTCTGATTGGAGCGTGTTCTAATCCATTGTTGAGTTTTACGCGCTTTTGATTAGTTTTCCTAGGTAAATTTCTTCTAAATGAATGTTGGTTGTACGCGAAGTAATAAAACTGTAGAACTTACTAATAGCTAATAGCTTATTAATAGTGTAGGTATACAATAGACTAATGTACCTAGTTAGTTTTCAGCGTTATTACGGCGCGGGAACTAAAGTTAATCAAACTTTACAAATTAGTCCCGCTTTAATGGTCAGTAGTTTAGTACAGTAAGAGTTGGGTTATTAGGGTTTCTATTTTTAGTGTGTAGGCATTAAACTGAGTCTTAGCAATCTTGAATGGCAGTAATAACAACAAATGTTTTTTTGAATCGTATTTATTTCCCTCCCTCTGTTTTTTTTTGTCGTCTGTCTATCTTACCTAACTTGCATATAGTCACGTTTTAAGTGGTAATTATTTATTTAATGCATTGCTTTCCTAGATTCGAATAAATTATCTATTAACTTCGATTAATTCTTCATATTATTGATGAGAAGGGTGAGCACAACTGTACTTTCTATTTTTTGTTCTCTAAAATAAAATATATGCCAATTGCCTATAATATAACATTGGAGTGGTCGAATCACATACCAATAAATTAACTTCGTGCGAATCGCTAACGAAAAGATAATTATTATTATTAAACAGTGTCGATTCGCTCATTTTGGGTGATTTAAATTCGTGCGCAACGTCCATGACCCGATTATACATGCAAAATTCTGCATGTTTGGAGAATTATCAATAAATCATGACTCAACGGCTGAACGGACTTGAAAAAGAATTTGGAATACAGATGGATGTAGCCTAGTCACAGCCTGGATTTGCATACTTTTTATACCGGTAGTTTGTTACCGTAGGATAAAAAATAAATGTCAACTAAACTATGTGTTAAATGTAACTTATAGCGTACAATAGAGTATGTAATAAATAAAAATTGTTTATACCTAAGCTTGTTTTACCAATAAACAATAACTTTTCCTGCTCTCACGCCATTTTACTTGGGGTCAGGGCAACGCGTTTTCTTCTTCGGTTATCCCCTGTCAAAGGACACACTATTCACTATCCCTCACTCGGACCAACACGCTATCATTCGATATCATTTATTTTATGTTATCTTTTGCTGTCTATATTTTTAGAGGTCAGTAAATAAAAGTTATGTAAAGTTAAACCGTGTTTCGGATTGACAGTGAGACTAATTTGGAAAATTATTAAGAAACGGTCGGATATACCCAACAATATAGAAGCCGTAGTTTTGATCAATATATCTAAGATTCTAATGCCCTTCATCATAATTTGTTCGATATTATCGTAATGTGATTATAAATAAAATAAAATAAACAACACTCAAAATGTATATAACAATGTAAGCTAGGTTTATTTAATGCATTTACTTATTAAACATTGGCCTTGAGAAGAAATAGAAAGAAAACAAACTATATATACATATCCTCGTAAAGTTCATAGACATACAATCACATTAACCTAACTTATCTACTTATGTAACATGCATAAAGAAGTTCGCTACAGAGATATTTTTATAACCGATAATTTAATTTTTGCCTGCAGCTCTTCAAGTATAATATGTAGTACATTGTGTATTAAGGGCGGTATGTATGGAATTACGATCGAGACTCTAGTAGAAGCCCAAAGTCGAAGACTGAGGGCTTTCTGAGTCGAGGTTCGTAATTCCCGTACCGCCCGTGATACATACAATGTTTTTCATCACATTTGCGAGTAATAATTATGAATTTTAGCTTTAATCACAAGCCAGCACAGCTGTTATTACGAAATACGTGAACTTTTTTTTAAGCGGTTGGCGAATTTTTGCTCATACCACAGATTATACAGTGTTTCGTTCAGAAACTTTAAGGGCAAATACTTACGTAGGTATACAGCCATGACGGAGTGTAAAAAGAATTAAATAATTTCGACGTATTCATACTATAACTATTAAAATCGATTATTAAGAACATTAGTTGAGTATTTAAGTAACATGTAGCGAGATTGCAAAGAAATTCCTGTTTAGATAACATTTTAAGACAATTTTACAATTGCGTGTAAACTCCTTGCTTGAACTTGCATGACCTGTGTGCTGTGCCATAAATTAAAAAAATATTACTTACCGCCCTAGGGTTTCATGACAAACAGAAAGCCCGAGGGTTTTATATGGGGCATTACGGCCAAGTTAACCTGTATGTTTAGATACTTTTTACGTGCAAGTGTGATGAAAAAGATTTTTATTTGCCGGTAGAAAACGTACTTACCTCATTTTATACCTGCCAGGGTTTCGAAATTCCGTTCTAACATTCCATTAAGATCATTTCAAACGTTTAGCCGCGAAGTTGTAAAACAAAAACTTTCGTTAACTTTCTTAAAAGAGGAAACAATGCCGACTTTACCTCAATTATAAGATGAGGCGTGTTTATTTATTTATGTAGATTAATCAAAATAAATCTTGTGTTTAACCCTTTGATACAAACAAAAAAATACACGAATGGTTTTATTTTTACGTCGAATTTTTGCCTATATTATATTCTGTTCCGGTCCTACGATTGCCCACGGGACTGTCCAAGTGTCCACACATTTTCGCTTCGCCAACATTTAATTACAATCAACCACAAATGAATATTTATTAAGCGATTAGCTGAGCTTCCATCGGAGCCACAATGAAACCCATATCTGCTTTGATATACATCAGACTGTTTGACCGTCAAATCCAATTACGTCTGAAAGGACTGCTAACGCTTGACAGTGTCAATTTAGAATAGTTACCGACAGTTATAGATTTTGGAGCAGTAAAAAGCCACGGACATCAATTTCGATTCTCATAAAACTGTTTCATACAGATACATTTTAGATAGCTCTACTAGGGCTGTCATACTATTTTTGTGAACATGATTGAACTTTTTGTGTCGTGTCGTGTCCGGTACAAATTGGCATGTTCCGGGCATGACAATTTTCATTATCGTTTTTGGTACACGTAAAAGAACAAAACAAAAAAAAAAGCGCTGTGTTTCGCTACCTGACTCTATATTTGTATTTATGTGAGATGGAGCTTATCAAAACTCGTATAAGCATAACACAATTGTTATAACAATGCCCAATTTATTAGGGGAGTTGGTTTTTCCTCCTTTTGTGTTTGACAGCCCTGGGTATAAGGACCGAGTGCACAAGGGTAACTCCGTACGTGTTATAAGACGGGTGTAAATCAAATTAATGTAGTTCACTTAGGCGATGTAATCAAGTAGATAAATTATTTTTATTCGCTATAAAAGCTGATACGATTAAAGATAACAAAAGGGATGATGGATGCTTAGCAGTGGGTAGCAAGGCTGAAATTATAATGATTAGTTAAATCTACAGTAGATACTAATGCATATCATGTGTGAGCCTTTTTGGTCTCGCACGGGGTTAATTTTTTTATTTTTTTATTATTGTTTGTGTTGCTTATCTCGTGTCTTCTGTGCGGGTCACAAATAAATTATTTTTCTTTCTTTCTTTTTCTTTCTTTCTTTTGTATCTACAGTGAAACTTGGTTAAGTGGTACCTGGATAAGTGAGATACCTCCATAACTGGAACTCATGCTAAGGTCCCAACACTTTGGCACTGAATTACCCCTGTTAGTGGGACGAAGCAAACCTCTATATCTGGGATTCGTTCTTTCGATTTATCATCATAGTCACCTCTATAACTGAGACAGCGAGTGAATTTTATATGCATAAACCTCTGTAACTGAGATAACTTTGTTTTGTTTGTTTACTTGCTTATTCTTATTTTACGCAATGCCGCACTTAACTACGTAAGTAATTTTGAGTCTCAATGACCTCCAGTTTTAGTTTCGCCTTACTATAATACGGATGTTTAATTTAAAAATGTAAAAACTAAAGCTACAATCTTTATCAGAGTGAGAAGACACGCGATGATTTTGTGTCGAATTTAATGTGCCAAAATTTACTCTTTGTAGAATAATTCAGAATAAAAATAAAATTCAATCACAATGTTCTGAAGGAGAAGGCAAACTAAAACGTGGACGTTTATCAGAATATCCTGAACTTGAACAGTGTTTGCTAACATGAATCAAGCAAATTCGTAACAAAAACGTTCCAATGATTAAAGAAAAGGCACAAGATTTCGCGCGAAGGCTCGTTATTCATAATGTTTGCAAAGCAATTTGTGGAGAAAGTAACGCTGTTGATGTTAACAAATGTAGCCAATGGATTGAAGACTGACTTGATTAAAATTCATTTATAATGTTTACATAGCACGTTATTTTATTTAATATTCGCAGCTCTATAACTGAAATAACCTGTATTCTGACCTCTATTAATGGAACCCTCTGTAAATGAGACAGATATTTATTTATACCTGGATATCTGAGACACTGGGTAAGTGGAATACCTCTATAAGTGAAACAACATTGCAGGTCCCTTGATGTCTCACTTAACCAGGTTTCACTGTATATATATAAAAATGAATGCCTATTTCCCTTGGTCACGGCATCGCGCGTGAACGGCTGGACCGATTTCACTCAGCGGGAGATGTGCATGGTCTGGTCATGGTATATGTCTAACGACACTCAGTTCTACTTCGTCGGGATTATACTGCTACTCATTTCTTTGAAGTAAGTAACAATTTAGTATATGAAAAATAAAATTCAGCGATATAATGTTGCGTACATTTTCACTAGTTTTGTGTATTTCCCAGTGTAAAAATTTTACATAGTCCCCGCGTCTTTTCCGTGGACACTCATTTCATAAAGTAGAAAAGTTTGTTTACTTAATCCTTACAAGTTGTCTGAGGAACTATTAAGCCAATTTATGTTATGAATCCGTTGGTAGAATCTTGAAACGGTATTCAACCAGCGCGGTCCTAATGTAATACACTTTATTCAACGAACCACCTACTTTTCTTGGCCAACTTTGCGTATCGTGTTTTCATATCTTTTATTTGTTGGTCTTGTATCTTGTTGTGGTTTAATTAAACAATATCTTCTGTTTCCAGGCATCCAAAGTCTGCGATGATATCGCTAGGGTTGTTGCTGGTGAGCTCATGGGCAACCACCATCTACATCTCAGTGTGGTATCAATACAAGGCGCGGATACAGGAGCCGTTCGAGATGTTCGACCCACTCTACGACAAGCCGTGGTCCAGGATCGGAACCTATCTAGTCGGAAAGAGGAACTATTATTCCAATATCATATAGATACTCTAATTGAAGCAGAGAAACTACGAAAGAAATAAGTGAGTACTCGTCGATCTTAGTAAAACTTGTAACAAATCATGAATTGACTGTGATGGATGAATGTTGTAACTGAACTAGTTACCAATTGACTAAGTATTCCAAATCCCTACAAAATTACACATGCTCCGTACTCTCTCAACTTATCCCAGGAATGTTTTTATTATATATATCGGCAAAGTTTTCAGCTTCTTAAATCGAAACACCCTCTTAAACAATTTCAACTTTGATAAATTATGAAGAGCTAGCGAAATTGGATGACTGGCTACTATACCTTCTTTTAAATGTATTCGCACGTCATCCTTCTTCTTATAAATGCTTTCAAAATAGTTGTTTTCTTTAAACAATATTATGGTGCTCCCACACCGGCTGTTAAAAATGTTTGCAAACATTTTCTAACACTAATACATTATCTAAGTTATTCAATTCCGTTTGTTCTTGTTTATCATAAACCCGTTTTGTGTTACGTGTCGTTATGTATTATTGTTAAAAAGGTGTTATTTGCAAAAAAACATCCGTGGCCGCATTGGGTAAAATAAATAATGTTATATTAAAACTGTCAATAGATTTGCATGTCATACTTAAAATAATATTAATAACATATCAAACAACTTTCATTGGCATGTTGTTAACATTATCCTATATTCAAACAAGTATGGAATGCCTGTCTTTTGTGAAGGCTTCATACGGCTTCATTTTTGGACGTCATTTGTTCAACTTGGTAGTCTACATTTACAGTTTTAGTTTACAAAACAATGTCGGTGGAAATTTGAAAAGCGCATATTAAAAATGCTCGACTCTGCTATTAAGCAATAAAATAAAAGCTCTGTTAAAAATTATTTGGATCGAAACACCGCACCCGCGCCGAGATCGCACGGAATGCTCGACGCGCCACTGATTGTGTAGCCGTTCCGAACTCGCCTCCTCGCGTATTGCCAAAGCCCTTTACTGAGATTTTATCGATTCTACCAGAAAGCTATACGCTCACTACATTTCGGTTTCCTTTCGCTGGTCACTGAGGGAATCATAAACCCGTTCGACAAAGCGTAAATGGTGGACTGAACAACCCGATAACTTTGCTCACAGCTTAGTCTATTTCACACTAGACGAGTACGTACCCGCTACCCAACATGAACATTGATTATTATCAATATAATCCCTTCTTGCGTTATTTGCATGAGAACAAACTTCCTTTCTATTTCGGCATTTTCTATTCGCTAGAAATTGTGTGTGTTTGATTTGATTGGTTCTACAATTTCCTGCTGATATTTTGTTCAAAATAAGTGACTTATACTTTTCTCGTATTTGATTGAAACTACCTTGAGAATTACTGTCTAGAAGGGAGTCTGCGAGTAGAACAAAGATGTAAAAATAACAAGCGTGGGACAAGACAACATGTCGCGTGCGACACCGTACGTCGGAAGACGAGGTAGTTAAAACAATATTAGACTTTTATAATCGGAAGGAAGTCCCCTGTCACCCTCAACCGTCTCATCACTGGGATTTATTCCGCTTATATGATATAATACAACACATGCCTGAATGTCTGCTCAAATCAATTTCGTGTGGCTTCCGATTGTATTCTCCATGGCTCACCAATTTACAAACATTTACATAATATTATACTGTAGCAGCTTTGAAGTACTTTATTTGGTATTCTAATGAATGAAAACACATATACATTCGATGTTCAAAATGAATGACTAATTTATATCAATCACCATTATTGCTCGCAGTATAAAGATATGACTTGTTTTTCAAACTGGAGAACACAATTTTATATACGAGCACCTTTAGGGAGCTATTCCACCAAAGTCCCGCTATGCAGCGAGGTGGCGCACTAGGAAAATATACACCAATGCGATCAGTTCTACTTTTAGTCCGGCTTCGCACAGCTCAGCTCTGGTGGAAAAGAACTTTAATATAAAACTTGTAATTATACCTAATTTTATTATAAAATGTAGGCAAGCCAAATAAAATAAAGGACTAGCAGTGCTCGGTATTTTTAAATACAAGAAAACGAGAGATTCGTGCGAGCGATGACAAGTGTTAGGAATGGTTGCGAGGGATGTGTGTGATGATATGAGCGAGGGATGTAGGCACCACTTAACCACACCATTTTTCAGCTACGCTACACAACCTCAGGCACCCACATAGTGGATCTTTGGTGGAAAAGCACCCTTATTCAGGATTATAAAGTTCCTTGTTCTTGTTCCAGGAATAGTGGTAGGATGGTACCTACACAAGACTAGGTGCCAGCTGAGGCTGCCCTACTGGGTGGTGGCTCTGGGCTGGCCGGGCGCGCTAGCCTTCATCGGCAGTTTCATCTTCAGCATGGTAGACGGCTACTTCGAAGTGTGGCCCACTGCCTTCTACATTAGTATCGGGCATACAGGTAAGACCTTACCCTTTTTTATGATTGTATACGCCAATGGTAGGTACATTAAATAAGTCCTCCTTTCCGTTAAGGGTCCCATAGACAGGACCAACACGACAATGATGCGACACCGAGTTTTCAGATCTTTCTGTCTTTAGAGCAATTTTAAAACCATTTCTTATGAAAATGCGTCACATCGTCGCATAATTGACGTATTGTCACTGTCCAGTCTGTCGAAGCCTTTATCCTTTACTTGATTTTAGTATCCTAAAGTTGGCTTTATAAAGTACCTTGAAGTTAATTGTCAGTTGTATTAGAAGAGTCTGATTATACTATACCATAGTCCTGTACTTTGAAAATTAAGTCATTTCCACATGTTCCACTTTGTTAAAATTCCCTCCTTGATGTACATATTCCTGTGCAAAGTATCTGAATCCGATTAGTTCGACAATGGAGTACTGACGTTTACGTTACCACCCCACTGAAAACTACTACAGTACCTTTGTCCTATCTAAATAATCAATTAAAAAAAAACATGTTGGTATACTAACACAGGCATTTATTATAAAGTTACTGTCAGCCTTGAAAAAGCGAAACCAGAGAACACCCTAAAGATGACTGGGAATCTTTAATCTTGCCTATTTGTTGAGTACACATTTACTCGAATATATCAACACGCGGACGTGGTTAAGAATACATAGAAAACATATTAATTCATTTAAAATAAAATTATTTCCATTGGAGATGAAAAGTATTTCTGGAATTACTTGGAGGCCTTTGGCCAGCTGTGAGATAGTATATGATGATAAAAGATTATTATAAAAACATTGTAAAAAAGATATTACACAATCAAAACCAAAAAGGAAATTTCTGAAATGAACGATCGTAGCACCGTGCTACGGCGTAGCAATATGCGTAGCAAAGCGTAGCAACAACCACCCTAGCCAAGTTACAAACGTTTCGTTGGTGTTAAAACTTCGCTAATTGCTTTGCTCTTTTACTGTCGTCACAGAGCATTTAACACTTTTATTATTAAAGGCTTGGAAACATGTTTAACATAATCTTTTAATTATTGCTCTGTTATTCTAATTAAATTTGGGAGTCGTTTACCGGTGGGGGTCGTAAAAGACTATGAGTCGTGTATCTTCATAAATGCTGATAAGAAAATTTGCATAGTTTCAGAATTACTGACTTAGTGTGCTCACAAATGCACGAGTGATGGCTATATCGCTCATTATGCGATGTACGATTTTCGATAGTGTTTTAGTAGTGTCTGAACACTCAGCTAAGGAAAATTTATAAAGACGAATGAATCGGGAGTATATCAATTGAGTGACAAAGAAGATTGTAAATGATTTACCAATACGTATTATTATAGAAGCAGTAATCATAATTTGTCACCGTGTATTTAGTACCTATCATTTTTTTATATTCTACCTTCAAAAGGCCTGATACTTTTTACATTACTGTCTGAGCCAACTTACGTTTAGCTGTAGGTAGACTTAAACAAAAAGGCTACAAAAATACTAACAATAATAATATCCTGCAGCCTGGGGCGTAGCAATAGCATGGGTGGCGATCTCCTGCTGCAGTTGTTACGGAGGGCTGGTGAAATCAGCGCTGTCGTACCGGGGACTATTGCCGCTGAGCAGACTGACCTACTGCGCCTACCTGGTGCATCCCACCATCATGATGTATACCACCTTCTTGCTGGACGGACCTTATCACATGCAGAACTCTACAGTGGTGAGTAGAATAAAACCCGTTAGGGAATTGGTGCAGCAAGATGATATTGCCTTTGTATTCAAATGGTGTATTCTGTCTGAATGTCATCCTGTACTATTCGAAAACATCATTAACTACTCGTTATACATATTGCGTACCAGAGGCCACTATGTTTAGACTGCTAAGATGTTTGAACAAATGAATTCAGCTGAAAAAATATCTTGCTTTAGTCCCACTATGGATATTGAGAAACTGTAACAGTGTTTATAATATCGTATCATATGGCAAGACAGCTGTCACCAACTCACAATTTATAAGTTCATGTTTTACGTCACACAAAATCACATTAAGGGGTCGACGTCCCTAAGTACTAAAACACGAATACTTGTCTCCTACGCCTGCACAGTGTGATAAGAACATAAACACTCCCAAATTACTCGCAGAAACAGCGTTGTTTATATTCAACAGTAGATAAAAACTTAGTAAAATTTGATACCTGCTCATTTCCAAGGAAAGCCGGTGACTCATTAGCCACTCCCTGACTTCACCCTTTTCAGTAAATATAGGCGATAATTTACTGCCCAACACGGTATTATAAATATCCGTAGAAGATACAGTTTCGAGCAAACATATTTACACACTACGAGAAAATGTAAAACGATTTTAATGAGAGTAGTTTTTGATTAAATTGTAAATAACTGTCATAGCTTTTATTAAAAGACAAAAGTTTGGACAAACCCCATAATTTCTATCAATAGTTTTAGGCAGATAGCCCGGGAATTCCTATTTTTTTTATTACATTGTACATATTGAGGAATTTGAATTTTACGGAGATGTGACTTGATAGTCCAATCGCATTCCTATAGGATACAACCGTATTTGAATTTCATAAGGTATCATATTTTTGCTTTTGCCTGTACGTATTGTTCTACTTTATTACAATAGTCTCAATATGTTAATTCGCTAAGCTGCTAACTTGAAAACGTTCAGTTTGATGTCGGGCAGTGTTGTAACTTTCCAACTGAATGGTCCACACAATGTACAATTGACTAGGAATTCGCCTCAGTTCTCATTCCGTTTTGGCTTTAATTGAAAACACAAACCGTTTGTCGGATGTGCTGTATTTTTATTGTAGTTTATTGGAACCATTTTTTATTTGCAGTTTTGGTTATACGACGATAAAATAAAATCCAAATCACAGGGTTTTGTTCTGATTAATTTTATCTACTCTAGCTAAAATATCATGTCAGAAAGTTCGTCCAGTAAAAATCATAAAGTGTAGTTTTGTTACGCCTCATAAAGTTAGGAGACTGTTGTGTGCCGAGCTATCTCACAAATAGATAGACATTGCCTAGGAACAGCGTGTATCTAATAGAAAACAGGCGACTGCTGTCACTGTCGGTATAACCTAGAGATAAAAAATATTTAGATACCTTTTTCGTGTCTGGTTACAGGAAGTTGTGACCTATTTAACTTCCAACTGTATTTCAGTATTTATACAACACCGACATCGTTAATGTTCTAGACCAAATGCTTTAATTCGAAACCATTCCGAAACTCAACGTATTTATATGAGGAATTCGGGACAGTAAGATTAAACTGCAGCCGTATCTTATTCCCAATATAAATCTCTCATTTGGGAGACAACGGTAGCACTGAAATATATATGAAAACTGTCACTAAATGAGAGATAAACAATTCATTACTGTCGCCTCCTCACGTAAAATCGTACATTCGTACGTCGACACTCCTCATTGAGACTTATTATGTATCGAATATCTTGGAAACGAGAAAATTCTTTCAGGATAATCACATTATGTAATTATTGTCACGTGCGATAAAATGTTATGTGAAACTAATATGACGCGAGAAGAAATATCGAAAGAAAACAACGGTGACGAAAGGAAATCATGCGTAGAGTTGTTTGCCATTAAATGTCGCTTTATAACAGAAGTAGGTGCTTGCTCCTTCTTAATATTTAATGGGTTCGTATACAAAATGTACCTACGCATTTCTACCCTTATCTGAAAATATTTTGAGGCACATCCCCCTCGTTGGTGCCGTTGAGTGTTGATACGTGCAGACATAGTTATATTGAATAGGATCGGTGTTACTCTTATTATCGATGTATGACGGTATCTATTATTACAGATAGAAGGCTTCCCCTTAGAAAATACCCATTCAAAGAAACATATCCCAATACACATACATACAAAATAATTTGCACGTTCTCTTCCTTTATTTCTGCGTGTCCTTCGTAAGCTTTTCGGCTTTATTAACCGACATATAAAAGCAATAATGAAGTTTCATTTCGTTTAAAATGATATTCAGGATATCTATTTCATATTCTTGTTTTATCGCCGTAGAAATGTATACACGTATTCCAGAGTATTTACTATGTTACATGGCTTCGAGATGAAATGATTACCTCGATAAAAGTTCCCAAAAATAATAATCATGTTCGAATAATAATGTGACTGTAAAATGTTGTGACATCTATACTTCTATACTAATATTATAAAGAGGAAAGATTTGTGTTTTTGTATGTAACGAATAAACTTGAAAACTAATAGATCGATTCCAAAAATTCTTTCACCGTTGGGAAGCTACACTATCCCCGGGTGACATAGGGTACTTTTTATTCCTGTATTTCCACGGGAACGGGAACTATGCGGGTGAAACCGCGAGGCTTCCGCTACCATATTATAAAGTTATAAAGATATCAATTAGTGTAGCACTAATTAGTATAAAAGGCTTTTCACAAGATTGCACCATCTCAGGTAAAATATAAGCCTTTTTAGCTCAAATGAAACATGGCGTCTTCGAGTTTGATAGTAATGCACTGCGAAGTACAGCTGTGGAAACTTAAGAACAACTACACATTACATAGTGCACGGGAAAGGTTTCTGAGTAAGTTCTTAGTAGTGAACTTTATGTCAGAATATTGTTCCCCTGAAATCTATAACGGAACCTTACCGAACCTGTTCATGTCAACGTAAAAAGGGCCATATAACTTCGTTAACGAATGTTTTGCGTTCGAACGTGTTCAGGTCCATAAAATATTTTTAGCCGCCGCCGTTAATCAAACACGAAGGGTGAAACGTCAGATAATTAAGCTAAAACCAAAAGTCGAAGTGATAAGTTATCCTGTCAACTTTATGCCGACTGTCCCCGGGGAGCCGACAGCAAAAGATTTATACCTCGTTGACACCTCAGCTAGTATTTAGTTGTTACACGTGTACTTTACTGTTCTAGTTAAAGGACAAGGGGGCACTTTCTTCCCTATTCTCCCCCCTCTCAAGACGTCACATAAAATTCGTACGGACTCATAAATGTTGTGTTATGAAATTGCACTCAAACCTTAACCTGAATTTAAATTTTACGTTTCCACATACAATCAGCTAAAATACTCTCCGCAAATAACATTTCAGTGAATCAAGTTGAGAGGTATTCAAAGTTTTCTAGGAAGCATTCCTAGCTGCGGTAGTATATACTGTGCAATTGTTCACTGTGTAGGTAAATTCTCATATTACTCAGGATATCTAAACTTAATTCTGGAAAATCTCATAATTTCATCTTTTTTATCATTGTTAGGCTCGCGCTTGACCACTACCTCACCTGATGGTAAGCGATGATGTGGTCTACAATGTAGCACGCTTGCCTAGAAGAAACGAATCGTGTCGTTTGTTAGAATCTAGTACCACGACGACTAAAGTACACAAAATTATACATATAATATAATATAGTTAAATATAATATAATATATATATCATAAAGTTGAATAACATTAAAGCTATAAAGGTGTCTGTTTATATTAACACTAATTTGGTAAAATATTAAGAGGTATTAATGAAGTTCTCTGCTATATTAACCAGCACTTATTATAGTGGCCTAGAGCGGAACTACAACTCGCCTGGGAGCCTCTTCCTCACGCACATATACCCTCCGCTATCATTAAATTAATAATATACCTACAAAATAATATTCTTCGCACAATTTTTATTCTAGACGAAGTTAACTACCGTTAGTTTAGATAAAGCGTGTATTGCAAAGATTCTGGATATCTTCCGATTATATTTTTTTCAAAGCCCGCTTTATCATAGTCTTCTAACTTTTCAGCTTATAAGATGGATAACCTTTTAGGATCAACTCCGAATTTGGTTACTTTCAATTTTATTATAGGTCCCTGAAAACAAGTTGAAGTCCGTCCCAAAATAATATTGATGTCTTGTTGTTCCTTCATTCAAAGCAAAAAATAAACAACGAGACACTACAGCTTTATTAAAAAAGGATCTAAACTTTTATAAATGTATGGTTACACCTCGCAATCTACGCCGGGTACACAGTGATGACATTCTTGGCTTCGTTTGCCATTTCACTGGCGTTCGAGGCACCCGCCGTCAAACTCCTCAAGATCATCAGCGGTGAGCCCCGGAGCAAGAAGAGCACCTGAACCACACGGAAGATACAAGAAGACAGTCGTAGCATTGACACGCAAAATAAACGTGTTGATCACATGCGGTATTTGTTAAACGCGCACTCATTGATTTACAACAATTGTAAATAAAACAATAAAAGTATCTCACTTCTGATTCTGTTTGTGAACAACACAAACTTTTCTTTAAAAATATTCCACTCAGAAAAGAACGAGTTGACCTGCTTAATAAATTAAACAATTACCAGATTAAATTAGAGGACAGCATAAAAATTTATAAAATTGACACACAGAGCTTACAAAATTATATTAAGGTACTTGAAGACAAACTGGGCTCCCTTTACAATAAATATGTTAGATCCCAGTTACAAATTAAGGAATACATTCTGGCCGCAAATGAGTTGGTGATGTGTCAATGCAATTGTCAGATAGTCTCAAACCTAAAGGCTGTCCAGCCTGAGGTAACGGAGAGCCCGGCCCAGGTTCCAGGAAGACCAAGACATACCTGATATTTCACAGGAAGTGTCTCAAGTAGACCAGCCTGAGACTGCTACCTTTGCATCTAGTAATAGTAATCATATTATGTCTCATTCGGTTATGTGTGCAAGATGGTGTTGGAAGGGTTTTTCGGTAAATTATTAAATAGCAATCAGAGTTATTAAACTTTTAATTATTGTATGCCTGGGTCGTCTTACAAGCATATCATGGAATCTGTTACAAACAATGTATATAAATCAGACACCAATGTAACTGTCTTTATAGGTAACAGTTTGGATGTAAAAAAAGACGACATCACTGAGTGTGTAACGAAGTTACTAAAATTAAATTGTAATAAAATCATATTGTGTGATTTGCCATATTTGGAAAAATTTACTAGGAGACAAAATAATTATATTCACATGCTGAATAAACATGTTCATTTCCTTGTCAGCCACTACAGTGACAAATTAGTTTTTTTTTGACATCAACATTTTTGTTGATAAATTAAAGTCGACAGGCAATACAGTGTATCTGCCTATTAGGGTAAGACGTCAAATAGCGAGGCTATTATCTTTTACTTTAAACTCAGACATAAATAGTATGTCGAAGTCATGTACTGTAGTTGATATTAGTAGTAATACTAATTTACAGGTCTCCAATAGCATTAATAACGTTAGCAATTCTGCTATTAATATTTATAATTTAAACTAGTTTGTAGGACAAGGGAGGGTTCCAATAACTAAATAGTTAGGAGTACATCCACCAACAAGAAGGTACCTTCTTGCTCTCACATAGTTAATTTTAAAAAAGGGGCTAAACAGAATTCTTTAAAATTATTCCATCAAAACATTCATGGTTTTTCTGCAAAGCAATTGGAAATAGAACTGTTTTTAGAAAAGACAATGTTTGAAATTATTTGTTTTACTGAGCATTGGCTAAAAGATTATTCAATGCTTATT
Source organism: Orthosia cruda (assembly GCA_964057195.1). Lineage (NCBI taxonomy): Eukaryota > Metazoa > Arthropoda > Insecta > Lepidoptera > Noctuidae > Orthosia > Orthosia cruda. Next base: position 12,901,006 of record OZ059825.1, on the reverse strand, counting down.
AGTTATGAAAATTATACTGTGGGCAGCTGTTTTAACAGAAATGTTATGTTACGTAGAGGTACACTTATTTTAATCAAAAATGGTATTAAATCAAAACCTCGTAAAGATATTGTAGATCTATCAGTTGAACATAGTGTTGAACTGTCCTGTGTTGAGCTGGATAACCATATTATAGTGTGCGTTTAAGACCCTCCAATTATAAAAACTACTGTATATTGGAGTCAGTGATTGAAGATGTTTTGGCAAAACTTACAACTGGTAATAAACTAGTCATAATCTGTGGTGACTTTAATATAAATATTTTAGAAAATAATTCAGATAGCAGTAGACTATTCAATCTCTTCAAATCATTTAATTTGTCGCATGTGTTTGAGGAACCAACCCGAACAACTGTGACTACTGCTACATGTATTGATAATGTTTATTGCTGCTGCGACTACTTAAACAAAGCCATTATGAATTGTCTGCCTTCAGATCATAGGGGGCTACTGGTAACATTTGAGTCCAGCATACCAATATAACAAGTGCAGATTCAATCCAGACCAATAACATCCGGTAAATTAAATAAATTTAACAGCACTTTAATTGGTAAGTTAAGTTATCAGGACCTCACAGTGAACCATGGTAATATTATATACAAAAAACGTTTTCTCAGTTGTTCAAACAGAATTCAATATCACTTTTAAGAAGAAAACTAAAACTATATGTAACTATATATATTTTATTCAGTGACTGTGTGACTAAAGGAATCAGGAAAAGTAAGGAAAGACTTTACGATCTGTATGGCTTTAAGCCTTATATTAACACTGAAATTTTTAATAAGTATGTCTACTTACTTAAGATTTTTTTTAAATACGTGTAAACTAGCTAAGGCTTTATACATTAGGAATAAGGTTAAATTCGCAGAAAATAAAATTAAGACGTTTTGGAAAATTAAAAACAATGAAACAAACAGGAACATAATAAATAATACTGATTACATGCTTGAAACTACACATGGACTTATTAGAGATAACAAAGAAGTTGCTCAAGAATTTGTAAATTTTGTTTAGTAATATCCTAATTAAAACTACTGTAACCCTAAATTCTACGCCGTCGCTCGCTTATGGTTTATTACACGCTAACGTTTCAGCCTGCCCGACTGAATTTAACTTTTCACATATAAACCCAATAACAGTGATAAAAGCTTTTAAGCAAATAAAGATAAAACTGACCGAAGATCTATGGGGAATGTCGATCAAAGTTTGTACCTCCATTATTCAGACTATAGCGCCGTACTTAGCTTTAAGTTTTAATTTGTGTATAGATCAAGGAGTCTTTCCGGATCTAATGAAACATAGTAACGTTATACCACTTTTTAAATCTGGGGACAGTAAAGACACAAATAATTATAGACCAGTATCCGTGTTGCCGGTTTTCAGCAAGGTATTTGAAAAGCTAATGCTAAATCAAATGCTCATTTATTTTAATACGAAAAACATCCTACGCGAGAAACAGTATGGTTTCACCAAAGGACGTTGTACAACCGAAGGTGGTGTCACCTTAATAAAACACATCTTTGATGCGTGGGAGGAGGGACAAGATGCCATAGGTATCTTCTGCGACCTGTCGAAGGCGTTTGATTGCGTTGATCATGAAACATTGCTTTTGAAACTTGAGCATTACGGGCCAGCCCAATTTGAATGATAGTCAGCAATTAGTTCAAATAAACGGTGGCAATTCGTCGGGGTTGAACGTGAAAATGGGGGTACCCCAGGGCTCAATTTTAGGTTCTTTCTTATTTTTAGTATACATTAATGATTTACCCCATCTATTGAAAAAACAAACTAGACATGGTGTTATTTGCTGATGACACTTCTTTGATTTTTAAGATAAATAGACGTACGAGTAAAGTTGCCTACGTCAATAATGCATTGCGGCAAGTTCTAAATTGGTCCACTGCTAATAATTTATTTTTGAATGCTAAAAAAAACAAAGTGTGTAAAATTTGCCTTGCCGAATGTCAAAAGTTATGATTGTGACATTATATTAAACAACGAGAAGCTAGAATTCGTCGACAAAACGGTTTTCCTGAGTATCACGCTAGACTCAAGGTTACAATGGGGTCCTCATTTAATATCACTTGCGGGGCCGTTAAGTTCGGCAGCTAATGCTGTTAGAAAAATCGTCAATTTACTGATGTAGATACCGCAAGGCTGGTCTATTTTAGGTACTTTCATAGTATAATGTCTTACGGCATATTACTATGGGGAAGGGCGGCAGACATTCAGTAAATTTTTGTTCTGCAAAAACGAGCCATCAGAGCGATACACAATCTTCGCCGGCGCGATTCTATAAGGGAACTGTTTAAGGACATTATCATTATGACGGTACCTTGTCAATATATTTACGAAAACATCATGTACGTTAGAAAATTTACATCTTTTTAGTAAAAACAGCGATAGACATAATTATGTTACTAGAAATAGGGACCAATTAATTCAACCAGGTTTCAGGCTGGCTAAAGTAGCGTCATCTTTTATGGGGTACTGTATAAAATGTTACAATAAAATACCGCCGCACATTCTAGAATTGAATGAGACGAAATTTAAAACATGTATAAAACGCACACTATGCAGGCAGGCATATTATAGGTTGGGGGATTACATCGCTGATAAAAATGCTTGGCCCAACGCTATTCCAGCTCCACAGCCACTAGGGCACAAAAACAAGTGATAAGCAGAAAAGTTCTGAAGTATTGTTGGACCTGCTGAAGACTGTATGAATATATTTGTGTTGTATAAACTCAATTTATTTTTGGATTATATAACTGCACATCACATATGTGAGTACTATGTACCAACTGTAAATCTACCATTTACTGTACCTATGTGTCGTTCGTTGACTTCAGTGTGCCCTGGCAGTTGAGTGTGTCATGCTCTCTCTAATGTATCTTTGATGGTGACACATGTGTTGGCTCATTCGGTTCCCTTCATGATGGTTGATCTGAGTGGTGCCGATCCATGTGTCATGTTCGTGAACGGGCGCCATCAGTTGGGATTGGTCATATCTTAGCTGCCTCCGCCTGTTTTTAATTACCTATTTATTGTATTTTTAATTGTTTGTTTTACTCTAGACGCTTTTAGGAGCGTTTTTTTTTTTACGTCGATTTCATTTAAATGTATTTTTCCTACAAGATTATTGTAACCAAATACTTGTAAAACAACTTTAAAAAAAAAAAAAAAATAAGTGTGGAGTTTCTTGTTCGTTCTTCTCCATAACAAGCTACATTTCCGAATGGACGGTAGAATCAATTATTATTATATTTAATTTTTTTCTTGACGTTCGAAAGTGCCGCTTAATGGCCTAATTGAATAAAGAAATTTTGATTGATTGATAAAAATATTTAAATACCCTTTTCGTGTCACCAGCTAGGACGTTGGGACCTATTTAACTTCCAACTGTATTTCGGTATTTATACAACATCGACTTCGTTAATGTTCAATACCACATGCTTAAGTTCGAAACCATTCCGAAACTCAACGTACTTCCGAACTCCCTTTCATTTATTTAATGTCCCCAACTCGAGATGATGGGTTAGATTCGGGAACACGGTGTTCCACGGAGGAATTCGGGACAGTAAGATTAAAATGCAGCCCTATCTTATTGCCAACATAAATCTCTCATTTGGGAGGCAACGGTAGCACTGAAATATACATGAAAAATATCACTAAATGAGAGATAAACATTTCATTACTGTCGCCTCCTCACGTAAAATGTGTCGTAAAGAATAGTCTGAAAGCTACAATACACTTGTGTAGCTCTATAGCTGGGTGCTTGAGAGGCACAGATTTATGCCACGCTCTCGAAATCCATTCAACCACTGGCACATGAAAGGCGGCCCTTGAATTGTGTTAAAAACTTGTGATTCATTGTAGAGTATTGCGCAAAATTATTTCACGACACGAGACTGGCAGGCCGTCACTGGTCACTCTTTTGTCAGTATTTTACCCAGTAACAGTACCTTTTATTTGCCAGTTCCCATTAGTTGGTGTCAACGTAACTACCGCACTTAAGGAGTTGTTAACTAGTTACTGGTCCGCCGACACTCCTAATTGACTCTCTGAGACTGATTTTCGTAACGAATATCTTGGAAACGAGAAAAATCTTTCAAGTAAATGACATTGTGTACTTATTTTCGCGTGCCATTAAATGTTAAGTGAAATTAATATGACGCGAGAAGAAATATCTGAAGAAAAGAACGGTGACGAAAAGATTATAATTAGAGTTGTTTGCCATTAAATGCCGCTTTATAACAAAAGTAAGTGCTTGATGCTTCTTAATATTTAATGGGTCCGTATACAAAATATACCTACGCATTTCCACCCTTATCTGAAAATCTTTCGTAAGGGATGTGCCTCGTAGGTGCCGTTGAGTGTTGATATGTGTAGACATAGCTATATGCAATAGGGTCGGTGTTACTCTAATTGTCAATGTATGACGGTATCTATTAGTACAGATAGAAGGGTCAGAATGTTGATTGAAGATAAAAGAAGCCTTAGAAATGACCTATTCAGAGAAACATATCCCAATACACCTACATACATAATAATTCGCACGTTCTCTTCCTTTATATCTGCGTGTCCTTCGTAAGCTTTTCGGTTTTATTAATCGACATATAAAAGCAATAACGAAGTGTTACTTCGTTTATAACGATATTCAGGAAAACCATTTTATATTCCTGTTTTATCGCCGTAGAATGTAAACACGTTTTCCATAGTACTTACATGGTTCCGAGATGAAATTATTACGTCGATAAAAGGTTCCTAAAAATAATGATCATGGTCGAACAGCAATGTGGCTGTACAATTTTGGTACATATAAAGTTATAAAGATAGCCATTAGTGTAGCACTAATTAGTATAAAAGACTTTTCACAAGATTTTACCATCTCAGGTAAAATATAAGCCTTTTTAGCTCATATGAAACTTGGCGTCTTCAATTTTGATGGTATTGCACTGCAAAGTACAGCTGTTGAAACTTAAGAACAACTACACATTACATAGTGCACTGAAATGGTTTCTGAGTAAGTTCTTAGTAGTGAACGTTATGGCAGAATACTGTTCCCCTGAAATCTAAAATGGAACCTTACCGAACCTTTCATGTCAATGTAAAGCGTGCCATATCACTTCGTTAACGAAAGTTTTGCTTTCGAACGTGTTCTGGGCCATAAAATATTTTTCCCTGCCCCCGTTAATCAAACACGAAGGGTGAAATGTCGCATAATTAAGCCAAAACCAAAAATCGAAGTGATAAGTTATCGTGTCAACTTTATCCCACGTCTCCCCGGCAGGCCGACAGTTTGCGGCCAAAATATTTATACCTCGTTGACACCTCAGCCAGTATTTAGTAGTCAGTGTACATTGCTGTTATTGTTAAAGGGCAAGGGGGTACTTCCTTCCCTATTCTTCCCCATCTCAAGACGACACTTAAAATTCGTACGGACTCATATAAATGTTGAGTTATGAAATTGCACTCAAATCTTAACCTGAATTTAACTTTCACATTTCGACATTCAATCAGCTAAAATGCTTGCCGTAAATAACATTTCGGTGAATGAAGTTGAGTGGTATTCAAAGTTTTCTAGGACACATTCCTAGCTGCGGTAGTGTATACTGTGCAGTTGTTCACTGTGTAGGTAAATTCTCATCTTACTTAGGACATCTAAACTCAATTCTGGAAAATCTCAAAATATATTTTTTAGGCTCGCGCTTGACCACTATCTCACCTGATGGTAAGCGATGATGTGGTCGACGATTTAGCACGCTTGTCTAGAACAAACCTATCGTGTTGTTTGTTGGAATCTAGTTCCACGACGACTAAATTACACAAAATTATACATTAATAATAAAGATAAAATTGTATAACATACAATTTAGACAACATTACTTTGGTGCACAGTTCGACAACATTACTTTGGTGTCGAACTGGTTGCAAAATTTGGATTATAGTTTTACAGAAAGTCTACTTAATTCAAACTAAATTAGTACGATATAAGTTTATAACTTACACCCAAATCCTCACATATACACATAGGCACACTACACCTGATATTCACCAACTCAACACTACACAGTGACATCACATAGACACTAACATCATACACTCTCTTAGACCATACACACATACAGGCGCTCTGCTTAACTTTTTGTTTATAGCTTCGTTTTTATTACTTCTACCGTCAAAATGTTTTAAATTCTTAATAATTAATCTCCATATCTATAACTTTGAATTGTAATACCATATTTTTTGATGAAAACTATCTTTCCTTCCGTGGGGTGGGGACCTGGTGATTTGTAATACAGGCATTTTATGCCTAACTCAGACACCAGCTCCTCACATTGTTATTAAGACACATAGAATGTAAAACATAGAATAAGCTTGTCATTGTGAGGAGAAATAAAGAATTTTATTATTATTATTATTATATTAAAGCTATAAAGCTGTATGTTTATATTAACACTAATTTGGGTAAAATATTAAGAGGTAATTAATGAGGTTCTCTGCTATATTAACGAGCACTTATTAGAGAGTCCTGAGAGCGGAACTGCAACTCGCCTGGGAGCCTCTTTTTCACGCACATAAGCCCTCCGCTACCATTCAATTAATAATATACTTACAAAATAAAATTCTTCGCACAATTTTTATTCTAGACGAAGTGAACCATCGTTTGTTTAGATAAAGCGTGTATTGCAAAGATTCTGGATATTTTTCGTTTTTTTTTTTTAAAACTCGCTTTATCTTAGTCTTCTAACTTCTCAGCATACAAGATGGATGACCTTTGGGATCAACTCCGCATTCCATTACTTTCGATTATTATAGGTCAATATTTATTATAGATCCCTGAAATCAAGTTGAAGTTCGTTCCATAATAAGACTGATGACTTGTTGTTCATTCATTAAAAACAAAAAAAAAACAACGAAACACACTGCTGTAATAAAAGGAGGCATGTGGGTTGGTGGACCTGGTGAAGTATAATGCAGAGAGGTATGAGTCATTGACTAACAATCTCACCTGTAGTTGTGCTGCCGCTGTACCACTAACTCCTCCAAAAGTAATGTTTTAGTTAAGTTTTTAAGTTATATTCTGATCGATTAGGAACAGGTTTTGGATCACTGTTGAATAACTGTTCTAAACATACAATAGTTAACCATTGTTATCATAAATTGCATTTTAATGAACTTATTCATAAAATGCAACAGACACAATTGAATAAGCAAACTACTGTAGTAGGTACTTCTTTTTGGAAATAGCCTTAGTATAACAAAAAGGGACATAGTTAATGGTATTGACACCCTACTAGGCAAATTAATATTATGTGCATTGCCCTATTCTGACAAGTTACTTGTACAGGAAAATGAAATACATTTCTAGTTTAAACAACTTGATGCAAATTATATCTTGTCGTCATAGTGACCGTTTAATGTTTTTTGACACCAACAATTTTGTTAGTGATTTTGTTTTATTCGGGACCATATGTTTCTTCCCAAAAATAGTCGACATTTACTAGCTACATTGTTTACTCTCTTGATCGCTTATGTGAGGTAGCATGTGCAGAGGTCGAGAGTAGGCATACTATCTTTTGTGTTTACAGACCTCCAGCATCAAACTTGTCATTGTTTTTAATTACGAGTACAATGTAAAAATTATTATGTAAACTTTTCAGAGATAATAAATTAGTTTTTGTTTGTGGTGACTTAAATATAGATCTGTTAGTCAATTCACCTGGAAAACGTAAGCTCATTTCATGGTTCAACTCATTTAACTTAAAATATTTATTTAATGAACCGACAAGAATAACAGCAACTTCAGCTTCGTGCATAGATAATGTATTGACTAATTGTAAAGTAAAAGATTCGTTTTTAATTAGTGGCGTTAGGTCAGACCATACTGGTCAACTAGTATCTTTTGAGTCAGATAAAAATTAAACCTAGATAAATCAATTCGATTAAGACTGAAAATAAAATAATTATTTTATAAATGTTTTTAGCAACCTTTGTAGCGCCAATTTTGATTCAAAAGACCCCAATATAAATTACGGCACGTTGTTTTCTACAGTTTGCCATGAATTCAATAAAACGTGTCCTGTAAAAACAGTTAAAGTCAACAATTCCAAATCAAAATTTAGTGAATGGGCCTCTGTGGGCATAAGATAAAGCCGAGAAATCTTATATAATTTATACTATGAAAAATCTTTGACTTCCGATCAAGTTTTTCACACTTATATTAGAAACTATTCAAAAGAGTCTGCGCTCAAGCAAAATCTCAAATAATAATTAACAAAATTGGTATTTCTGATAATAAAATAAAAACCGTGTGGCAAGTAATAAAATAAACTGGAAAGACATCAACGCGATCTGAATGAGTTGTCTTTGAAAATAACTAATCAAACCATTTCTGGCAAGAAGTCGCTGAGACATTAGAAAATTTCTTTACCAATATTCCGTTAGAGGTTACGAAGTCTATTCCCTCCTCATCTGAATAAGCATTGCTTAAAGAAAACTTTACTAAATACATACCAACCTTTTAATTTAAACCAATATGTCTTGATACAATTAAAAACGCGTTTAAAGGTCTCAATATAAAAAATACTGAAGACTTGTGGGGGATATCCGTTAGGGTTCTTGTAGATATTATTGACTCAATTGCTCTTGTCCTAACAGGCATATTCAATCAATGTTTCGACAGCGGCACGTTTCCTGACTTAATGAAGCACAGTAAAGTATTACAAATTCTAACATCTTGGAATCTTGGGAGAAGTCCCAGGATGCCATTAGCATTTTATGTGTTCTCTCAAAAGCGTTCGCCTGCGTCGACCACAACACACTGATCTATAAATTACACCACTACGGAATTCGAGGACAAGCTGCTGTACTTGTCCTTTCCTATTTATCAAAAATTATTAAAAGTAAATGTTAATGGGGTGACGTCCACCAACGCGTGCCCCAAGGTTCAATTCTCGGCCCTTTCCTTTTTCTTGTTTACATTAATGATCTCCAACTCTTTTATGATGGCCAAATTATCGGATATAATTATATTTGCTGATGATACTTCGCTAATTTTAAAATAGATGGGAAAGATACGGATGTCTTACATGTCAACGAAATATAAGTTTTTAAACTGACATGGTCACAATCATTAGAATTAATATTTGTTTCGGGATATTTACTATGTATATTTTGTTTTTGGTTGAGAGCTCGATATTTCGGCACCGTTACAAGCGCCATGATCACGAGAACTAAAGTCTTTGCGCGTGGGTGTTGTTTACGAGCTGACATATCTGTCTACCCTCATCCTCACTCGTTTTTCACGCACGATGTCGCTACCACCAGAACTCGTCTCACTAGTTACTCGACACTGTTCAGCACTCGTCTCACTAGTTACATGATATTGTTCACGACAAACGATGCTCACTGTATCCACTTTTGACAATTGATCAGTAGTTTTTCGATTTTTACATAGTTGAACCACTGGATTCCAGGCTCTCGACAATTGAAACCCGTCGTCCCTATTGAAATTTTTGCACTTGGTTATTTCAATTGCTTCCCGAACCATTCTATGTATGTAATGGCGTTCAGTCGAGATAACCTGTGGGTCATGTAACTCAATCCAGTGGTTTGGCCCTGATTCGAGAAGATGTTCTGCTATGGCCGATTTTTGGGTATCGTTGTTTTTCACTGCCCTAATGTGTTCCTTGATTCGGCAAGCAACAGTTCGCTTCGTCTGTCCAATATATGATTACCCACAGCTACAAATAATCTTATAAACTCCAGTTATCTTTAGGCGAACGCAGCATTTGAGATACTTTCTTGAAAGGAGTGAAAATAGTTTTTATGCAGTATTTACTGAGAATGTTTGCGACTTTTGTCTGTCACTCCTTTCACGTATGGCAAAAATGCTGGCTGTCTCTCGACCTTGTACTTCAATTGTTTATTTGATGATCTTCGAGCATGTGGCAAGATCTTCATCCTGTACCCATTCCTCTGTAGGACTTGTTTAACGTGCATTAGTTCGCCAGTAATATGATCCTCGTCACAAAGATCATATGCACGTTTAGTGAGTGACGTCACTACTTTAGATGCTGTGGATGAAGGTGTGAGTCACCGCGTAGATACCGATCAGTATGAGTAGGTTTCCTGTAAACCGAGTGGCTTAGAGAACCGTCCTCGCGTACTTGTATTGTTACGTCCAGAAAGGCGATTGTCCTGTTTTGTTCCATTTCGCAGGTAAAACGAATCTTCTCATGTATGCCGTTAAGGTGTTGAAGGTAGCCTTGTACATCACGCTTGTCCCCTTTAACTATGGCATACACATCATCAACGTATCTTTTCCATAGTCTGAGTGACGTCAATGCAGTTGGGATTGCTAGCTCTTCAAAATACTCCATCCATATATTAGCTGTCATGGGTACCACTGGACTTCCCATGGCTACACCATCAACCTGAAGGTAGTATTCGCCTTGATATATAAAGTAGGACGCAAACAAGCAATGATGAAGTAGAATTCCATACTCAGCAGGGATATTATTTTGCTGCAATTTCACCTTTATAACCTCCATGCAATCCGCCACAGGTACATTGGTAAATAAAGACTCAACGTCAAAACTGACCATAACTTCGTCCACTTCCACCTTGGTAGACTGCAGGATATCTACAAAATGACGCGAGTCTTTCACGAAGGATGATGATTTCCCGACTATTGGCTGTAAAACCCTAGCCACATGCTTCGCCAGCTCATATGTGGGCGAGTCTATTTGGCTGACTATGGGTCGCAACGGAATATTTTGCTTATGTACTTTTGGTAAGCCGTATAATTTTGGGGGTTGGACATTTCTGGGACGGAGTAGGTACTGAGTAGTGTCATGTCCAAGCGCATGTTCACATTCTTTTATTAATTTTACAGTAGCTCGGTTGGTTCTAGCTGTAGGATTGTAGTCCACTCTTTTATAGGTATTCAAATCACCTAATAGACTCCGGATCTTACTGTCATATTCAGTGACGTTTATGACCACTGTAGCATTTCCTTTGTCCGCTTTTAGAACTAATACATCTTGATCATTTCTTAGGTCCCGTAAAGCGATTAGTTCGTCGGTGGTGATATTCGATTGAGGTGGTTTAGCGTGACGCAATGCCACGGCGGCATCCTGCCTTAATATATCGGCATCGAGCTCTCAACCAAAAACAAAATATACATGGTAAATATCCCGAAACAAATATTAATTCTAATGTCAACGAAAGTCTAATTATTCTCTCAAAATGGTTCGCAGCTAACAATATTTTACTGAATGCGAAAAAAACAAAATGTTTTAAGTTCTCTTTACCAAATGTACCACAACGTGACCTACACTTAAATATTGACGGAAAAAATCTTGATGTTATAACCGAAACTCTATTCTTAGGGATTACTATCAATTCAAAATTGCAGTGGGGCGCGCACATTAGAACTCTTTCGGGTAAGTTAAGTTCAGCTGCATATGCAGTAAGGAAAATAAGGCAGTTAACCGATGTAGGCACAGCTAAGTTAGTATACTATGCTTATTGCCACAGTATCATGCCTTATGGCTTTTTGATGTGGTGATCAGCAGCAGATGTTGGCTCAATTTTCATCTTACAAAAGAGGGCAATCCGCCTGATCTATAAAATGGGTCCTCGCGAGTCCCTCAGAGATAAATTTAAAGAGATCAATATACTGACTCTACCTTCACTTTATATTTTGGAATGTATTTTGTACGTCTGCAAAAATCGAGGGCTTTCCAAAACTAGAAGCGACTTCTATAATTTAAATACACGCAGTAAGCACGAAATTGTAATAACCAAATAAATTACCAATTTTGTCAATTGATGCTGATCCTAATCATCTATATGATGATTTTTTTAGTATATACTGTATACAATTTAATTCGATCTTTATTCCCAAGACTATCTCCGTTAATAGTAACGCATCATTCAGTGATTGGGCTACCATTGGTATTCATAAAAGTAGAACACGGCTTTATGAGCTGTACAGTGAAAGGACTTATGTAAACACTGCTGAATTTAATTTATATGTTAGAAATTATTCAAAATTATTTAAAAAAGTTTGTTGTTTGGCCAAGTCACGTTATTTGAGCTCAAAGATTAAAAACAGTAGTAATGTTATTAAAACGACTTGGAATATTATTAATAGTGAAACGGGAAGATCTGGTAACCGAAATATTGACTACGGCCTGCCTATTAATGGCAACATCATAAAATCAGACTCACAAGTCGCAGTGGCCTTTGAAAATTTATTTTCAGATATTCCCATTTCAACGACTAAATCCTTAAACTCATCACCTTATGTTGCTGAGTCTTTGCTAAAAGAAAATGTTAATGTTTGCAATTCGGAATTTCTTTTTGAACATATTACTTGTAAAGGACATAATTAAAACCTTTCACACTTTAAATGTTAAAAAGATTGCAGATCTGTGGGGTCATTCTTTAGAAGTTGCTAAGTCTATTATTGACATTGTCGCACCTAGTTTAGCTATTATCTTTAATAATTGTATCGACTGTGGGGAGTTTCCTGACCTTATGAAAAATAGTAAAATAATACCTTTGTTTAAATCAGGTAATACATCAGACCCTACAAATTATAGACCTATTTCAGTACTACCTACGTTTAGCAAAATATTTGAGAAATTAATTTTAGAGTCATTGCAAAGAATTTTTAATAAACATAAATTATTACATACCAAACAGTTCGGTTTTACAAGGGGCGTTCAACTACTGATGCCGGTGTTGAGCTTTTAGGACATATTTATAATGCATGGGAAGATAAGTGCGATGCCTTGGGAATCTTTTGTGATTTGTCCAAAGCATTTGATTGTGTTTTTCATGAAACGCTAATCAGGAAACTCCGCCACTACGGGATCCGGAACAGCGCTCTGGATCTTCTTACTTCATATTTGAGTAATAGGATTCAGACCGTTGACGTTAATGGAAAAAGATCTCCTCGATCTATGGAAACAATGGGAGTCCCACAGCGCTCGATTCTTGGTCCTTTCTTGTTTCTTATTTATATTAATTACTTGCCTTACCTCATAAAGGATTACCATGATATAGTGTTGTTTGCGGATGATACTTCACTTTTGTTTAAACTTAAACGTCAGCAGCTGGTTACTGACGATGTAAATAGCGCGATCTCAAAAGTAGTTCACTGGTTCAATGTTAATAATTTACTTCTTAATGAAAAAAAAACCAAATGCATTAAGTTTACCCTACCTCACGTTAGGCAGGTGAAAACCGATGTGTTGATAAAGGGCGAAGAATTGAATCCTGAAAATAGCACAGTATACTTAGGCTTAACTTTGGATGCTAAGCTTCAGTGGGGCCCACATATAGATAAATTGTCAAAGAAGCTGAGCTCCGCACCATATGCTGTTAGAAAAATTCGTAATTTAACTGACGTAGAGACAGCCCGTTTAGTATACTTTAGCTATTTTCATAGTGTAATGTCGTACGGTATTCTGTTATGGGGAAATGCCGCCGACATCCAGACTATCTTTGTTTTGCAGAAAAGAGCTGTTCGGTCAATTTATAAATTAAGCCCAAGACACTCTCTCAGAGAGAAATTTAAGGAGATTAATGTAATGACTGTGCCTTCTCAGTATATTTATGAAAATCTTTTATATGCCCATAAAATATAAAATTGTTTAAAAAATACAGTGATATCCATAACATAAATACTAGGAATAAACACAAATTTGTAGTACCTACAACAAGGCTCAAGAAAATAGGTGGCTCGTTTAGATGTCAATGTGTACGCTTTTATAATAAGCTTCCAAGCCACGTACAACATCTAAGTCTTAATAAATTCAAATCTTTTATTAAACGTAAGTTGTGCCAGAATGCGTTTTATACAACTAAACATTACCTAGAAGACAAAAAGGCTTGGGATTGAGCTGCTCCAATTAATTTTGTTTTTTTTATTATATTTTGCACCGTGAATTTTGTTATTGTTCTTTTTTTTTTTGGTTTTCTTGCAATGACAAGAATATTTACTTTTTAAAGTATTATATTATTTTATATTAATTATTGTGGATGTGAAGACTATGTGGATCATTCTTTTTTGTTTTAATTTAAATTTATCTTAGTTTTTAATCATGGTCTGGCAGTTTGAGTAGTTTATGCGGCCCTACTGTTTTTACACTCAATATCCTTTTCCTTAATTTTAATTTATAATTACTTTTATTTGTATTAACGTAGCTAACGTTAGCTCTCCGGAGCTTACGTAACGCTACAACCCATAGAATAGCAACATTCCCACATATTTAAAGTTTACAACAGCAGATCGTGGGTCGGAGCGGTGTCTGTTTAGAATACTTGAGCAATGTTTTGTTGACGAAGATCTAGGCATTTAAAACCCAAACAGTAAATAGTAAGTTTGTACTTAGTTTTTGTTGCTATTCCGTGAATAATATACCGCATTTATCGCTCATTCCACTCCGAATGAAGGATTTATTCGCGCAGTAAAATAAAATTATCCTGTATTTCACCAGAGAAAATAAAATAAAACTCTGTCGGTTCTAAACTTCACATTTATTTCAAAAGCATCACAACACAGCGAAACGAATGAACCTAATGGGCCGTAAGAGCAAATCGCATCAGAATAAACGGAAAAATAATACTGAGCTCCTGAAATGAAATCAGTGGATAGCGCGAGATTAGATACGTGAGCTTTTGTGCGACACGGGGCCGCAGTATACGACAGAATAGTCGCGCGATCGATCCGCGTGCCTGCTGGCTGCCTTACGCCCCGTAGCGATTACCATCGCTTATAGAATACGGATGTGAGTCCATAAATTGATAACACCATGAAGAATTATGATTTTCTACAAATAAACGTGGATCATATGAAGAGGTGAGGTGAAAACAAATCAAATACGAGTGTAATTTCATTAGATTGGTGGTTTTAGTGAAGTAGAAATCCCAAACTCCCTGGTCTTTCCCCCAAAAGTCCAGGCACCTTTTGAAGGATACCCACCGTAAAAAAATAAATAAAATAAGATACTACTCTCAACCTGAAAGTTGCATCATAATATGACGACGCTATTACTCATTATAAAATGGGCAATAGCGTCGTAATAAGCCCCATAACGAATAAAATTTTGTCCACGAACAATAACAAGATAAAACTTTTTCAATGAAATTATCATAAAAAAGATGCATCATACTAAACAGTAATAAATCTAAATAAAATAAAATAATATTCTTCAAGTGACTACTTCTTCTTCTTTCTACTATTTGTTCTTAACCTAATCTCATTTTATTTCAGTTTGTTGAAAAATAACCTATTAGTCCCATTGGGTATTTATATGAGACTCTCTTTTGCCAGCGGCTTCGCCCGCGTGAAAAATATTTTCTTATCCCAAAGTAACATTATACCGGGATGAAAAGTAGCCTATGTGCTATTCCAGAATATAATCTATCCCTGTGCCTTCAGATTCGTTCAGGCATTCTGGCGTGATTGAGATACAAACATAAATCAATCCATCCATCCAACCTTTCGCATTTATAATATTAAATAAAAAAAAGAATTTCTCTCCGATCTGGATAAAGTTGCCCACTCGTAATAATGATGTGGCGGTATGCAGTTAAGGGCCAAACTAAACCGAGCCATTAATTTTGAAATTGTATCTTATTGTCTTGTTATTGTTAACTTTTACATAATTTTCTTTTGTGTTATATATTGGTCCAAGACAAAATCACTGACATCGGTGGAGGAAATTCATAGTGCCTTACTAACCGGAGAAAATCGCCTTGAACAAACGTGGTGATTAATACTTATCCCTTTCCCTTTGCAGTTACTGTGGTAGTGTATCGGGGAAGGTTAGAGCAATGGTTGCCCAGTGGTAACGGCCGCGACTTACAATTTGTAGGTCGTGGGTTCGAACCCAGGCAGGCGCTTTACTTTGTGTAAATTATTTCATCATCACTGCTATCAAAACGGTGTAGGAAAACATCGTGAGGCAACCGGCATGTCTTAGAAACAAAATTTGGAAGACATGTGACATCTATCAACATGCACTGGGCCCGCGTGGTGGATTACGGCCCAATCCCTCTCACAGAGAGAAGGCCTGCACGCACAACGGAACAAATGCGAGTCTGAGTGCGGAAAAGGGGTCCATCTATCCTATCCTATCCTTGGGGAAGGTTGTTTACCCTATTGTAATGAGAAAGCCTTTTTTTTATCGTGGGGAAATGCTCATGCATACTGCGCTACCACGGGGAGATAGCGCAGTTATGTGGGACTCTAACCAACTAAAACTCCACGGTGTCCTCCTGTGCCGCTTATGGCGGGAACACGGGCACGCGTTAGCACTCACCGCATACCCGCCGCGGCTGTCCGTCACCGGACCCTCCTCTGGGGATTACCCCCCATCACCCGGCGCACCAAAACACACTGTGCGTCGTGACCACCCCAGCGACCAAACCAGTACATGGGTGCCAGACGACCCCGTGTGAAGCCTACAATGTGTTTACATGTGATATAAAAAACTCGGCTCGCAGCACATCTAAGCACTGTGAAAGTGCATGTGGTAGAATTTAAACGAAGAGCTTTAGTCAGTACTTCGAATTTAATCAACTTATGGCATTGCTTAACTAATGTAATTAACCTTTGGCCGTGTGATGTTAAAGTAAGTAAATAAATTGCAATATTCTAAGTTATTATTATTGTTTGATTTTCTCGTTATACCGTAATTGCCCTTACCTGTACCTAAGTATTTGTATAATATAATGTAAGGCCAACGGGGGAATAAATTATCTGATTAACTTCACGAACTCAGAACTTAGGTATATGTGTGTGCCCACATTAAACATTGCCTTTATACGGCTTGTTAATAGGAAACTTTGCTATGTAACGCATACCTTAGTTGTTAATAACCCTAAGACCGCTTCAGCATAACTTTTTGTTTTGATTTAATTATACAACTTTATACAAACAATTAATGTTTTCTCGTATCGGTACTTGAAGTAAATCTGTCGAGTAGTCACATTGTTATGAAAAGCTTATTGTATTGTCTACAACACCACAAAAGGTACAATTGTAACAATAATCCTAAAGGACAAAGACGTCGCCGTGAAAGGGTTAAAAATATTTTTGTATGAAATGAGCTTTTCATAAAGCCCGCTCGAAGCGGTGTGCGACTCTGTACACTGATGCTCTGGTTCATTTCAAGATTCTACTAATTGCGTGGCCGCTTCCGCTGGAAAAACTGCCCTGACTGTTAATTAAAGACATTTTTGCTCTCTTAATGGGGGCGCAAGTCGTTTCATTACAGACGAGCTGCATCCACCAGCGTGCCGGCACTGGAACAACCTTGACAACTTTTAAAATTCATAAATTAATTTTTGTAATTAACACTCAGGCTCTAGAAAATATTATCTTGGAGATAAAACTTAAGAAAGATAATATGTAAACCCTGTTGTGCTTGTTTCATCGTAGTTTATACAGAATAATTTTCTCCGTTTCTGCTTTGGGATGGTGTATATGTATGTACCTAGGTATTAGTTTATAATTTGCAAGATTGAAGTGTTTAATGAGCATTATATTGCGAACAACAAAGTTATCTCAACTATTTAGATTCAGGTCACAGTTCGAACAATATTGTGCGTTGTGTACTATTTAGCGATAGTTAGCTACGTTTTGGCCAACTTACTTGGTTTTAACGGAAGGTGTGAAATTATAACACGGCTACTAACACCTACTAGAGTTGAGTTTTATATTTTCAATGAACCTGGAATGAAGAGTTAAATCGTCATAGGATATAAAATATCTCTGATAGAAATATCATAAGTAGATTGGTACTTAATTGATTGCTTTCAATGTCAATATATAATACAATTAATTTGATTCAATCCACATCTGTCTATGAATTATATACCATACTATTCATACCTACAGGTCAAATAATGAAACCCATAACAAATAAATGACAATCCTACAACATTAGATGATCACATACCTACTGCCCATATAAAAAGCTTTTGAGCGTAATATTCGGATGCCTAATTTTCCCATTGCCTCGGGCATAGGCATCCTTTCCACTTTCACGTGCCGTCACTGGCCGAAAATAAAATAAGTTATTTAGGTTTGAAATTATTCAAAGCAATAATGAAGCTCGCATTGGCAAGCAGTGCATTTAATTAAAGGACTGCAATTACCATTAATAAGTATTGGAACTAACTTAGTGTGAACGCGTCAAACTAGGGTGATCAACAAGGGGAGAAGTCACGTACTGTCACGGGTTTGTAAGGGCTCGACATGACTGTGGCGATACCAATAACATTTCAAGTACCTACCTAAAGTTCTCCACGAATTGTTAATCGATGAACGTTGTTTTATACAATTCCGATGGATCGAAATATTATTTTCTTCTTTCCAAAATTCTCTCAACCGTACGCTAAAAATACCGGGCAAATTCAAAGTGAAACAAAATAAAAGTTGTAGGTATAACGGAATAAAATGAATATGCAGGTGAAACGATACAACATATATGAAGTATGCTTTCAGCAGTGAGCTTTCACTGGTTTCGATACATTTCAGCTACTGATACGTGTTTGCTGACAGCTGATTAAGTATATTTAAGAAGAGGCTAACATCATTATTAATAAATAAATGCTATTATTCAGTACATGATTTTTTGACTGATAAGAGTTTGTAATGTTAAATAATAATAATGTTTAATAATGTTAATGATGGTAATCTATTAATTTTGGTGCAAATTTAATAATTTATTTTGTTTATTACTATTTTTAGAATTAGATTATTGTTTTATTTATTGTATTCATGCATGAATGATATTGGTTCCCTCCATCCACTGTACTTTGTTTGTGTACTTTTGTTTTTTGTTCAACTGAGTGGATCTAGAAACTTATATACCTACTTATTACCTTTGCATGCCGTAAGGTAGAATGTGGAAGAGCTATTTGTTAAAATGTAAACACCTTATTTTGTACCCACAGTCTTTGCAAAATAAATGATTTCTGATTTCTGACAGCAGTTTGTATGCCGGGTACCTCAAACCTTTCAACTTTTCACGTCGCTTTGGCACACTGAAAATGAGCTAAATACTGTCATCCAGCGCTATCCGTGACGTATTTAGGATTTTTTTAAAGGTGGATAATTGCTGCGAAGTAAAAATAAAATTACTAAGTAAGTATCTTTTTTCGCTTAAGCGTTGAACTTCCAATAATATTTTTTTAAATCGCAACGGGGCGTTATTGTATTTTAATGATTGGTAATAGTTATATTTTGTTTCCTTGAGTATCTGTCTGAATTATTTACTACAAGAAACTGAGCAGGAGAATATAATAATAAAAAGATGCTGATATTGCTCTCACTCAATAGAACATTCGACCTTTGCTTTACGACTTGGGACTTTGCTTTAAAAATATAATTTTTTATTCCAACTAACTTCATGTCTTAAATATGAACGTCGTCGTTACCTTACGTCTTATAAAGTAATTTAAATCATTAATTTATATAGGTACGTGTTATATACTTCAGGGAAGATGTGTCCCTTTTATAGTTTGCATCAGGAATATCATTTTTATATCTTGGTCCATAATATATACAAGCAATGTCCATAACGATAGATTCATTAGAAAAGGTGTATTAAATAACAAGCATCTGTGTTTCATTATTATTATATTGTTTTTCCAACCACCCTAGTACACGAGTACAAGTATATTGTTGTTGTCATTGCGTGTACATACCCAACAATAAAAAAAAGAGACAACAATAACATCAACTGATTAACGTATCACTGCTCGATGCCGAGCTTTTCGCGTTCTATCGCTATTTGGATCCTGCTGATGGGCGGATCTAAAAAAGTCTTCTAATTGGAACGTACACTGACCGTTGCTAAAGTCTTCGTTCTCGTTTATGAAAGCTTCGATTCTTACGAAGCCGTCGTGCAGATAATGACTGTCCTCATATTTTGTGTATGGCAGAAGGAATCTGATGGGGCGGTGTGGTTCCTCGATATGACCCAAGTACACCACGAGCACCTCTCATGTCACCATGCCGGCGGGGTTTTCCCCTAGAAACCTGCGAATTTCCTCTTCATGCCGATACCAAATGCCCTTTACGCGATTCAAGTCACGGGCCCTGGGCACTACATTAGAGGGGCTGTCGCTACCACCTAGTGTGTATGCCACCAGATGACCACCGTCGTCTCCACGACGTATTCGTATTTAGCCGATATTATATTTTTACGAGTTATATTTTATCTTCAAACGCTTTTGGTCGCAGGAAGTTTATAAAATTATATATATACATATTGATATTATGGCGGTAAAGTAGGTACTGTGAGGACTCACTAATTAAGGGGCAACCTATTATATAAGACTGGCAACAGATAACTACTTAGTTTTGGAAGGTAATTGAAATCGGAATGCTTATAAAATAATTTAGGATGTTTTTGTTTAGCGTTGGTTGTCACTTCAGTACAAGCCGCCTGAAGACAGGCATGTTGTTGATTCAATACAAGATTTCAAAGTAATTTCTGATTATTATTCATAGTTCTCTGAGCTACCCCCCACAGTACCTTGATATAAAATATTATAGCCACACCACTTTTACAAAAACTGAAATCTTTTTGCAGCTACTAACGCTACTTAAAGCTGGAAGCACTTACACATAAACAATACTGCAAGTACATACAGATTAACTGCGCGTTGCCGCAAGATTACAGAACCATTTATCTTAATACTAAACACGGGTGGTAACTTACAAAGCGGTCAGATTTACCTAGTAATAAAAGATTGCTAGCAGTCGCAACTTACTAACGATTTAAGGCACTGATATTATGAATATATAATATGTAAATCAGGTAATTTAAAAAACAAAACACATTCATACAATTTTATGTTTTACTTTAAATACTTAATTCCATCAATCGCCTGTTCCTTGAATTTTTCATTAAGCTGCATAAGAATTGCCGATACTTTAAATATTTGCTGGAATAGAAAATACGGAAGCCCCGAAATTATTCGCTTATAGTATAAATGTATCGAAAGCTGCAAACTTTGACAAAGTAAGCGCTGTTCAAAGTAATAAGTAAGTGCCACAAAGTGAAGCCACGTTATTTCAGTGTTTCAAATTAAAATCGAAGCTTTATTAAACCTCTGTTAGATATGTTAAAAGGTACAAGTATTTATATTTAATGTAGTAAGAACATCTCTAGACCCTTGTGTCAAAACTTTCACTTTGATTGAACACCCCGAATTGCCGTTGCCGAACTGTGCCGTGCCCACTGTTAAATTTAAATTCTGTCTCTGAAGACGACGTAAAAAATCTCTTCTTGCTATTTCCTCCTCTGCTTATAGCCATGATAATCTGTGCTCGAGAATGATAATACCTTTTCTCCCGATACTCCTACCCATTATCACTCACATTATTAACTATTCCTTATTCGCCACATCGAATTGCTGGAACAATATTCCCCCGCCGATAAGGAATCTTAAATGCCTTGTAACGTTCAGAGTTCGACTGCGGCAGTTACTTATCACCTCGTAGGAAAAACTGGGGATTACTGTTTTGAACACATCCATTATATAACTATTACGAGTATGTCCTTCCCGAGCCAATCTGTCTGTTTGTCTATTTGGCGTATCTCGTGGTCAAAAACTGCGAACAAGGAGTATAGGCACTTGGTAATTGGATAATTTACGTATATTTATTTTTTTGACAACATATTTATTTATCTTTAGTCTAGCCATATCGATATCCTTATTTGCACCTAAGCCATCATTTATTTATTAGTTATTATAAGATTATTCATTAGTTAAATGTATAATCATTTAACTTATCAAGTAATATACTTAATCAAGTAATCAGAAAGAATTTATAGCACCATAAACACACCTAAAACTGGAACGTTTCCCCACTGGAAAACATTTATTGCAATAAATTAAAGTTGCGGGTATACTTACGTAAAATACTCTTCGCATAACACTTTAACAACACTAACATAATGATCACGTCTGCTTGGCGACCATATGTCACTCCAGGGATCCAGCAGAATATCAGCGTCAGGTATATGCCTGACACGTGCTGAACTGGACTCCCATTTGGTGCAACCTTGAGACGCACACCGCACTGTGTTTTAATCGTTATAACTACTATTTGAGGTATGTTACTATGTCACTTTTATTTTCCTCTCCACCATATTGTAATTAATATATATTATTAAATATGTATTGTTATCTTCTATATATTTAGTTAAGGTATATGTGTTATTTATATATAATTAGTTAAGTTATATAGTTGTTAGTCTATTTTATGTTTCCTTATTTCCTTCTACACACTGTGTCTTCGTATATCATCCAAATTTCCTGTCGCAGGTCTGCTGGAAGAAATTTCTATTGAAATAAGCAGTACCTTTCTGAGCTTCTATCTGTATTATTTATTTTCTCTGTTAAGTGTTTTGTGTGTAGATAAATAAATAAACATGAATAAATAATGTTTTCCAAAGTTGAGTATGTATACTTTTCTATGATAAAAATAGGCTTCAACGTATCTGCTGGAGTAGCTAGTAGCTAGCTGTAAATGGAGGCAATAAGCATGAAGTAATTCATAAATCAAAAGAGCGTAAAGTCAAATTTGGCGTTCCGCAAGGCACTGTCGTAAGCCCACTATTTGTTATACTTTATATTAATGACTTACCCAAAAGTATTGACCACCCTATGACACTTTTTGCCGATGATAGTACCATTACGATCGCTTGTAAAAATAGAGACAGTTACGAAGCTGACATTAACAATTCTATAGGTTCAATGATAAAATGGTTGAAAACAACAATCTTAAGATAAATCTAGGAAAAATGAATATTATGCACTTTGCTCAAAAATTAACCATTCCAAATGTTAATGTGCACTATTGTAATAGTAACATAGAAGTTGACACTACAAAATTTCTTGGAGTTACTATTGACAGTAAATTAGATTAGAAAGCGCATACGGAAGCCTTAAGAGCGCGGCGAATCATGAATTGTCCATACAAACGTAATACCAAAATTATTTGTAATTTTAGCATATCTCCACAATATTATGATGATATTCGGATTGAGACAGTATTTATCTATATAAGTTTTTAAACTGTCATGGTCACTAACACTAATATTAACATTATACGCGGGATATTTACCATGTTTACTGTTTGTAGCGAGTTTCCGATATTTCGGTGCTGTTGCAAGCACCATGATCACGGATAAACTGAAGTCATTGCGGGTGGGTGTTTATGAGGAGATAAAAGTAAGTACTTGCTCCGACCAAGAAATATACAGCCCCCAAAACTATATGGCTTACCAAAAGTGCACAAGCAAAATGTTCCGCTACGACCCATAGTCAGTCAGATTGACTCGCCCACATACTACCTAGCGAAACACGTAGCTTCTGTTCTTCAACCATTAGTTGGACATTCAACATCTTATGTAAGAGACTCTCGACATTTCATTGACATCTTGCAATCCATCGATCTCCAAACAAATGACGTTATGGTCAGCTTCGATGTTGAGTCCTTATTTACCAATGTACCAGTGGCGGACTGCATGGAGGTAATTGAGATAAAATTACAAGAAAATAACATCCCTGTAGAGTACGTGAAATTACTTCATCACTGTTTATCTACCAGTTACTTCATATACCAAGGTCAATACTACCTGCAGATTGATGGTGTAGCCATGGGTAGTCCGGTGGCTCCAGTGATGGCCAACATTTGGATGGAACATTTTGAAGAGTTGGCGGTCTCCACTGCATCTACACATATTAAATTATGGAAAAGGTATGTTGATGACGTTTTTGGGATCATTGAAGGAGACCAACATGAGGTAGAATTATGCTTGGCCCACCTACGAGATGGAAAAAGAGAGGGAAATTCCATTCTTGGACGTGAAAATAGGGGCCCGTGCTGACGGTTCTTTGAGTCACACAGTGTGTAGGAAGTTGACTCACACGGATCGATATCTACACGCTGATTCACACCACCATCCCCGACAACTGAACTCTGTAGTGACTTCACTTACCAACCGCGCATATGATTTATGAGACGAGGAACATTTACGTGCTGAGCTAACACATGTGCAGAGGGTCCTACAGAGAAACGGATATACAGGGAAGACTGCACAACCTAACGAAAAAACTGGTTGTAAACAACGGAAGTGCGAGATTGAGAGGCAGCCAGCATTTTTGCCGTACGTGAGGGGAGTGACAGATAAGGTTGCTAACATTCTTCGGAAATATGCCGTAAAGACTGTCTTCACTCCTTTCAGAAAAGTGTCACAGATGCTGCGCTCGCCGAAGGACAACTTTCTGCTGGAAAAGCCCGGTGTTTATAAAGTCGATTGTAGTTGTGGCAAGCCATACATCGGTCAGACGAAGCGTACGGTTGTTTGTCGAATTTCAGAGCATATCAGGGCAGTAAAGAACAATGACACACAAAAATCAGCCATAGCTCAACATCTCTTGGAATCAGGATTAAACCACTGGATTGAGTTACATAACCCTCAGGTCATTTCGACAGAACGTCACTATATCCCTAGACTGGTGAGGGAAGCTATCGAAATTACCAAATATAAAAATTTCAACCGGGAGGATGGGTTTCAACTGTCGAGAGCTTGGAATCCAGTGGTCCAGCTGTGTAAACCCCGAAAAAGTGCCGTAAAAAGTTCGCGAGCGGACACAGTGAGTTTCGTGTGTCGGGAACAGAATCGAGTTGTGAGTGACAATGGTAGCGGTACCGAGTGCAAAAAACGAACAAGAAAGAGGGTAGACCGTTTTGTCTCCTCATAAACACCCACCCGCAATGACTTCAGTTTATCCGTGATCATGGTGCTTGCAACAGCACCGAAATATCGGAAACTCGCTACAAACAGTAAACATGGTAAATATCCCGCGTATAATGTTAATATTAGTATTTATCTAGGTTCCAACGTCTTCTTCTTTTCTAAATTCTTACCTAAAATTAAGTTTTAGCGAATTCCATTTTGTATATTTTTACAGCGTAAATGACATGTTTTCTTTTTGATATTTCTGTATTATAAAAACAATATCTATAATAATGTCGTAGTAAGAACATAGCTCATATTATCAAATTACAATTAATCGATCAATTTTTTTTAAAAACATTAAGTTTTCATTCATAATTTTTGGTATTACGGAACACATCAAATTAATCACACATTTTCAATAGCTAGTATTGCTGTCGCGTCAAGCAAATGTCAATGTGTGCGTGGTCGCATTGCCCACGGTTGTGTTTGTGTATCGTTCGTACGGGGTTTGTTCGGGGCATTTCGGGTGTGATTCGGGTGTGTTTCACAGCTTGTTGTACTACTGTTCTGTCGATTGTTAGTTGTCAGTATTAGAATACTAATTTACTATGTTTTACGTGCGTGTTTATTTATTTTCTAAATTGTATAATATTTCTGACACTATTGACTTATGCTATGAACTTGGATTTAGATTTGCCTTGTGATTTGAACTTTGGTATTGAGTTATCTACTTTCTTACGAACTTTGCGTTGTTTACGGACTTTATTATTATTTACTATATGGTTTGGTTGCCGACATGGTCTCCGAACGTTGGAATGTTTCTCACAGGAAGTACCTATTTCCCAATGACATAATACAATAAGTTAAATTAATACGTACCTTAGTATATCTATACTAATATTATAAAGCTGAAGAGTTTGTTTGTTTGAACGGGCTAATCTCAGGAACTACTGGTTGGAATTGAAAAAAATATTTTTGTGTCCATTTATTGAGGAAGGCTTTAAGCTAAAGAGACATCACGCTACGACCAGTAGGAGCGGAGCATAAATGTTGTTTTTTGCAAAAAACGGGCAAAATATTCTTTTTTGAGAGCTTCCGTTGCGTGCGTTGCGTACAATTATGTATGTAGTGTAGAGTAGGTAGCTAGATAGGGTA
The DNA here is from genome assembly GCA_964057195.1 of Orthosia cruda. Taxonomy (NCBI): domain Eukaryota; kingdom Metazoa; phylum Arthropoda; class Insecta; order Lepidoptera; family Noctuidae; genus Orthosia; species Orthosia cruda. The sequence goes on along the minus strand of OZ059825.1, from coordinate 12,875,019 downwards.
GGGTAGGTAGGTAGGTAGATTAGGTTAGGTAGCCAGATGACGGGAGCGAAGCCGCGTGGGACAGCTAGTTTTGTATAAATTAGTATTTACCTACCTACCTACCTATTCATCAACTTCGAAGCTTTGTTTTTTTCGTTTGTTTATTCATGTCATGAGACAAAGCGGGCGTAGGTAATTATCTCAAGGACACCGCTAAGACTTACCTACATTGCTCCTCTTGACTAACTGTGACGTTAGTTCGGCCAGTTCGGCTCACCCAGGGTAGGGTGACCATGCGATTAGACTTGCCTGCACAAGTGCGGCTTTATGCCTTCGGTCCAGTTTTTGCTAGACTTTTTTGTAAAATTCCTTTGACAAAAAACTAAAACTAAAAAGCCAAATTCGTTCTAGTTTATTTAATTATTAGAATAAACTTTGATAACTGACTGGCTAGATAATCGACTACATAATAAACTGCAAAATATTTACAGAGCCACGACGATCAAGTAAAAAACGCCTTTTCCATCAATTTTTAGTAAGAAACACTGAAAAAAAGTATGAAAATAAGCGTGTTTAGTGTGGATCTTTGACACTATGTTTCTGATTACCATTATTGTATTTTTTGTTTTTCGTTCAGTCGATAATATAATTATGGTCACCCTACACGACTTTATCAAGTTTATATTTTTTAAACAGATGATAATCTATAAAGTAAGAACATAACAAAATAAATGTTTATTCAAAATCCTTGTTTTTAGGGTTCCGTACCCAAAGGCTAAAAATGGGACCCTATTACTAAGACTCCGCGGTCCGTCTGTCTTTCTGTCACCAGGCTGTATCTCATGAACCGTGATAGCTGGCCCGTTGAAATTTTCACAGATTATGTATTTCTGTTGCCGCTATAACAGCAAATACTAAAAACATAGTAAAATAAATATTGTATTTTTAATAAAGGGCTCCCATACAACAAACGTGATTTTTTTCCGTTTTTGCGATAATGGTACGGAACCCTTCGTGCGCGAGTACGACTCGCACTTGGCCGGTTTTTTTTTAATATCCTTAGCTCAGAGCGCTGTTATTTATCTATTCCTACTTATGCGTAAATAGGCATATGTAATACTTGCATTCATTATTTATTATAACAACACATGTTTGAGGTTTATTAAAGGAATACCAGCGAACACACAGCCCCAGCCCGTGGCTATGTGGTCGATGAGGAATACCTACATAAACAAGACAAAAGAACGCGGGCGCCGTTCGCGTCGGCCGGCTATCGAGTCGATAGGATGATTAGGTAGCGATATCTATCTGCTCACACACACACACGGATACGCACGGCGCACCGCGTGTGCGCAAACCGAGATAGCAATACTCCAAATGAATTTTTCACTCGGCTCGAATTGCATTTGCGAGCTTTGTTCGCCGCGCCCTTAAGCAAAACAATTAGTAATTCCACATATGCCTCTGTATAAATTAGCTCCGATGCTAAATGTTGATGCGCTGCCAATTGCTTATCATGGCTTAGTGTCCTCTAAGTTAAGATACGGAGTAATTTTTTGGGCAACTCAACAAATAAACATGTAATTTTTAAAACCCAAAAGATGTGCCTTAGAACTATGTTTGGACTTCATGTTACCGAAAGTTGCAAACCATATTTCAAAAAATATAAAATCTTGACCCTACCATCCTTGTACATTTTAGAGACCATTATGTTTGTCAGATCGAACCCACACTTATTTCCCCTATTGTCAGATAAAGTAGTTCGAAATAGACGCGACAATAGCAAACTTTGCGTGCCTAGATCTAGGACAGCACTATTGCGGCAAAGTATATTCTGTATGGCGCCAATTATTTATAACACATTACCAAAATACTGGAGGGAATATACAACAGCAAAATTAAGAATTAGTTTAAAACGCCTTTTGTTAGAGAAAGTCTTGTGTGAAATATCCAAATTTTCCTAATTACTTTGACATTTAATTGACTAATTTGTATACATTTATTTGATGAGTTGATGACACTATGATGTGGCATATTTTAAATTTTTAAGTTTAATTTAGATTATTGATTATTTTGTATAATGGATAAATTTGTAACTGATTGATTTTTTATATTTGTACGCCGTGAGGCAAAACATGACAGTGATAAATTTAATGTAATATCTTGCATGCCATGTGTGTGTATACTCATGTTTTGGGCAAATAAATGCTCTTATCTTATCTTACGTGTGCTACGATGCTTACCGTCTAAAATAGAAACTGATTTTTCCTAATTTATCCCTGATAAAATTTTAGTTTTTCCTAGAATGTCGTACATTTTTGTTAAGGTCGCCTACTCTTTGTGGGCGGGACAGTGCTCCTCCACCCACACTTTTCTGTAAGATTCGTCTCCTGACTGGTTAAGATTCGTCTCCTGACTGGTCATATTCCCGCCAATTATGCAGAAAATTTCAATTTATGATTTTGATTTGTTTTGGAAGTTACAGTTGAATTATCTATCCGTCAAAAGTGTGCAAAATGATGTATTGTATACATAAAAAATACCTACCAATACGTTCAAATATCAACGTATACATATTTCTTGACAAGACGACGCAGAGGCACAATACGCGAAAAGTCATTTTAATATTTCTTAAAGCATTATATTATAAGGAGAAACATAATATCTTAGTCTATGTATTTGTATAATGAACATCGAGCCATAAGTTACAAAGCTCCAACTAAAATATTTATACTCTAACAGATTTAGTTTAAAGCACTACATGATAATGAGGTAACTGATATTATATATTCATGAGATAAGAAACTATTGTCTAAGTTGTAATAAAATAAACAAGATAATTTACTACATCTGCCTGGCTGACGTACATTTTATGTGTATCTAATTTAAATAAGCATCTACGAACACCGTTCCTTTTTTATGAAAAAGTGGCAATCTACCTAAATTACGATTTTGCGTAAAATTGCATTAAATATTTATATAAGTTGAGCCAAAAGTATTACACCGAACTCTCATAATAGACATAAGGATAATTTTACTTTCATGAAATTTATTATAACTGAAATCAATGACATCATTTAATCTAAAATAGTAAGCGATTAAAAGAAAACGGTTGTTAAAACAACGGGAACCCTTACAAAATATGTCTAAAGCCAGTCTCCTGAAGAATGACACATTTTAATTATATAATTATATGCTCTTAAGCCGGAACAATAAAAAAGAGACCGAGGCGGCGATGGCTGAGCTCGCTCTAAGTATGATGACTTTATTCAACGCACGTTTTAAACAAGGAGAACCAACTCGTTTAATAGTTTTAATGCCTACACTTTGGCTTATAAAACTACTAGGTGGCCGGGTGAATAATAAACCGTGACATGAATGCTCTTTTTATCTGAAAGCAAAATATTTTGATATTTTTTTACTTTCCTTGTGTTTTGCCTTAATGGCCTATCAATGTTGCAAACTGTGCTTTAATCGTATCTAAAGATTAACAAGTATACATCGAATTACTAAATTACGACTTCGCTTACGGCTCGGGCTGCAATCCACAGCCTCGTTTGTAATGAGCAACTTAGCTCAATTGTATCATAATATTTCAACACACTTGCTCGTAAAGTGAGCCTTATTACGTCGCTTTTAGAGCCATAAACCGAGCTATAACACACCTGGGTAATAACATTACACACTAGTGCGTAATAAAATTATCTCTACAAAGTTATATTTGTACCTTTTTGAAAGTTATACGCGAGTAAACAGAGTATTTTCAATTTAACCGGGTACAGTATTTTTTTTTAGTAACAACATAAAGGTTTCATTGCGCTGAAAATACATATAAATTTGGAATATTTTAATTAAAATAAATTATTAATGTAATAATTGAAATAATTTATCACAGCGACAAATACGTAAACAAAATATAAAAATTATGGCAATTGGCGCGCAAGCTTTTTTCTTCACGCGCCAAATGCAAGTGTGAGGTTGTGCAAAGGAAAAAGTGCCATCGGCGTTGTCATAGAAAGTGAAAATGACGACAGCACCTCTTGCAGCTCTTCTCATTCTGCAAGATTTAGTGCCATTGACATCTAACATACAAGTACGCTGGACTTCATATTATCGATTACAAAATGAAGACATTTGATTTTCGCCATTTTGGCGCTGATAGCAACGTGACTTAACGTGAGCGTCCATGGAACTAATATTAGAGATGGGACACAGCCTTCGGTAAAAAAATACTTTTATGGACTTTATTGAGCGTGAGAATAATTGAATACGTAAGAGAAAAAAAACCAGTTACTTTTATTATGATTCATTTTTAAGTAATAGAATAATTGCTGTAAAGGTTAACTGAAAATATTTTCAGTCAGATTGCAAGCTATAAACTAGTGGATAGCGTGCTAGTAAAGTTATAGCGCATTACTGTCCGATCAGTGTGTTTTAAATATGGGGATAGGCTAACAACTTATCCATAAAACTAGTATATTTGAGCTAGTATCTCTTCGCTCAAGTACACTAGTTAGTTAATACTTAAAATAGTTCGGTTTCACTCGGTTGGTGCCTATCGGATTCGTGAAGGGAACATCATTCATACAAATATTTGCGTACGAATGAGATGGATAATAATTTACAACGGACGTATTTCGCGCTTTCATCGTTGTTTCTGTAGTGTTAGGGTGCAAATAAGAGTGACATCGCATTCCAGCGAGGTGAAGTCTTACATCAGTTTTCAACTCTGTTTCAGATGCAGATATAAATTGTTTGACTTCAATTCCGATTGAATTTAGTAAAATTATAATTATCATGAGATTATTCCAGAATTAATTCCAGGCATAGGAACGCGGTGATTGGTACAAGAAGAGAGAGGCTTGTGCTCAGCAGTGGGCGAAGTCGGGCTGTGGATGACCATGATGATGATTCCAGAATTAAGTATTACACATTGCATTTGAACATATTATTACTGATTATTAGGCATTCATATAATATTCATCAACAATACCATTATGAGATATTTAGTTGCAACATACTACGAGAAGTCAATGCAGTAGGTATAGTGTTACGCCTTTCCAAGTCTACAATTCGGATACTAGTGTAATTTAACAATATCACTAATAATGATATATTAGTTACAATATTATAATATTTCCAGGCGACTATATTAGTATTACCTAATCTTGAGATATATCGGTACTAACCTATCTCTAAATGTGTAAATTTAAGTTCCTGAGACGCTCGAGCGTGGCGCTTTGAATCAGCGCAAAAATCAACTGTCATTTCATATAGTATATTTGGTCCAGCTTACTTGTATAATAGAGGTCAGTGTTTAGTGCCGAACTATTGTTTATACAGACGAGTTTTGTAATAGGTATTTCCGAACGCGGATCGTTAACGTGGCCACGGTTTCCCTGCACTAACAAAGAAAATTTGGTTTAATTATATGTCACTAGATGACTAGATGCATTGATTGGTTATTGTGTGTAAAATTAACTTTTTTTCTATAATTGAACGAAAAAAAAAAATTCAGCTCCCTAAGTACAAGATTATGGAATATTAGGCTCTTAATTCACATTTCAGAGATTATTTGAACGGATCATTTAAAATTGTTTCCAATAGATGGCGCGGTTTTATGTTTCTGAGGCATGCCACTCGATTTTTTAATGTGTATTGTAACACATTTTGGTACAATGAAACTAAAAATATGCAAAAAAATACTATAATACAAATCGTCACTGTATTTAAAGAAAAAGATCATCAGGAACCGAGAAAACGTTTTACTTGCAAATCACTGCTAACACCATCTATAGCCGTGGAACGGAACCAAACGCGATCGAAGTTCTTATAAAAATAATCATATTAATCAGACGAAAAGCGATGAGGCATGCGGTATGCAAGTATAATATTATCTGTGACGTGGCTCAGAACAGAAGGCGTAAAACACAAGATCGTGGAAGACCGAGAGACGCCAAACCGGACACAATGGCTGTAACGACGGGATGCTTTTTCCCAGCTGTGAGACTCTACAAGCCATCTAAATATATAATAGTTTACGAAACATATTCCGTAATAACTCCGACAAGATGATAACTGCGAATATTTCTTGAATAACTAGAGTGAATTTATTAGCTACGTGGTCGTCTACAAATTCCATTTGTCTTACCTCTATAACTACCTACTCCTGAGGGATCAAAACGTATGCGGCATGTGTTTAAGTGACATGTGGCTTTAATTAAAAGCTGCCTTCTAAGTACGAATATGTTAAAAGCATTTGAACCTTCCGAGGCAATATGTTATGTGGTGGGTACTTACTTTTCCTAATCGCGACACAACCTTTGTATAAAAATAGTACCTAGTTGTAGCTTTTACGGGCATTTGAGTGATTTGAACCGCGTCTCATATGCATATGCAGCCGAATATTTGAATTATGGCAAAGTCTTAGGAATGTATGATAATTAAAAATTCCGAAACACCCGACAATTGTTTTTGTTTTCTTACTTTAAAAATTACATAATTTATCTAGTGGTAGACTCGCTTCGATCAACAATCTGTCGAACACGTAATTATGACACGATATCTTGCAAAAATACTCCGCTTCAACAGTAAATAGCCCATAACTTTTGAAGGGCTGCACCGTTTTGATTAAACGTAGATAAGAACACTCCCAATAATGTCACTCTACAATCAAAAAACCAAATCAAAATCGGGTTATCCGTTTAGGAGCTATGATGTCACAGACATATATACAAATACACATATACACAATCACACAGGGACACAAGTCAAACTTTTAACAGCCCACTTTTTCCGTCGGGGGTTAAAAACAAGTTTCCTAACCTTTGGGAACCCGAAAGGTTCCCAAAGGTGCCCGAACCTTTCGGGTTCATATTAAACCGATTAGAAATTTTGACTTTGAATTGATGACTTCTCGTTAGTTATGAGTATGAAATCACCAACTAGATGGTACTACTCGTAGTATAACATTATTTATACAAGGTGTGCACGTGTTTGATGCTGTATTCATAATTTCACATGTTATAATTATTTATTTATTTTCTCAGTAAGTAACGTAAGATATCGCGTCGTTAAAATTTCGTGAAGGTAGCTAAGTGTTTAGACATTCACAAAGATGAGGTATTCCAGTGAGCCTTGCGATATATTATTCACAAAGACGATCATAACACACGCCTGAAAAAGAAGAGAATTTCTACTCAAATAATTATGTCAAGGGATCCGCAGAAACGAAGTCGATTTTATTAAAATGGATGGAAAACATTGGTACTTGGACGAGGGATTCATTTCATTCATTGCAACCTAATCCAGCCTATTCGATTATCGGCTTGAATTTTGACAGGTAATCCTGAACGTGATTGAGTCGGGATTAAATCTAAAGTTTGACGAGATATTGGTATTTCCAATTTATATTGTTAGCTAGCTTTGACGGCTACACCATCATTTTAAAAGTATATAAAATTAATTCTACAATCATGAGTTAAAGCAGTTATTTATACTCTTCCAAAACTAAAGTGTCTAAAATTTCTTTTCAGGACAAGGTCAATGGTTCATGACCGATTGAATCTATAGAATAGAATCTAAAGTATAGATTAAGCTAGACGTAGATGGTTAACCATCGTCAAAAAAAAAGCTTTAGACACTGTAGTTTTGGTAGTTTTCCGTACAATTAAACATGATAGGCTGTCTAGCTGTCACATAGAAAAGTAGACGTCTATGAAGAGTTTATGAATGACCGTTTTTGACGTGCAAGTGTCATTCAACCAGGTTTACAAATATTTTTTTATCTGTAACTAACAGATTTTAAAAAAGGTCCTAACTCACTTTATGTTGCAAACGGCACGCACAGTTCGCCAAAATAAACCCCTTAACTTGACAAAGCTAAAATGGACAAGAAATTATCCGTTGAACGTTCGGTCAGCTAAGACGGGTTAGTAGGGTTCGCAGTGGACAAATGCGTGTGCTTATGTACCCGACATATACATTTCTTTATTCAGGATGGCCGTATTTCAAGCGTCAACAGGATAATAAGGGTACTTTCGTTTAAAAATGTTCCGTAAATAAACTCCCTGGTGCGTAAGTAAAACAAAAAGTAAGATATAGGTACAAAGCCTGGCATTAAATATTAAGTTTCATGGCAGAGTAAAAAGGATGGTTGGTTGTTAAGAAGAAGGTAGCAAATCAAGCAACAGATAAATGTACTCAGTCGTAGAGTACCTACATATGTATCGGCGCGTTGAGGGACAGCACCTGTAGCCAAGTTGAGGATCTACAAACGATAACCCTAGTAGAAAACGAATCAATGTATGGGAATGACACCTAGGGATGATGGATAAAAAAGATAGTTTTAGTCCGTCAGTTAGATTTCCAAAAAATATTGGACTCGTATTTTTAGGGTCCCGTACCCAAAGGGTAAAAACGGGACCCTATTACTAAGACTCCGCGTGCCGTCTGTCTGTCACCAGGCTGTATCTCATGAACCGTGAAAGCTAGACAGTTCAAATTTTCACAGATTATGTATTTCTGTTGCCGCTATAACAACAAATACTAAAAACAGAATAAAATAAATATTTAAGTATTAGTATTTTATATTTATTATCCCATACAACAAACGTGATCTTTTTGCCGTTTTTCGCGATAATGGTACCCCTTCTTCGGTACCCTTCTTCGGTACCCTTCGTGCGCGAGTTCGACTCGCACTTGGCCGGTTTTTTTTCTTTTGACATGTTATGGAAAAATTATGACGATACCGTTCGTTAAAATATCTCATGACGTCATGAGCCTTGGTACAATTTTTACCCACTCCCAAACTTTGATGCACTTTATCTTGTTGACTTTTTATTGATTTGATTAGGCAAAAAATACGTGTCCAATATAATTTGATAATTAAATCGGCGGACTAAATAGAATTTGCTGTTTCGTACCCCGTCATCATCCCTATTGTTTCAAATTCTCAGTGAACTTACAGAATTTTCTGGCTCTAGAACGGCTGATTAAAGTCATCGTTTTGTGGAGTTTGTGCGCTTTGGGATCCTATGGTCCGCCAGACACCAATGGTAACGCAACAAAAATGTGACTAAGCGATTTATAGCTTGGCAAGAAGCTAGCTATATATAGTTTGGCCCTTAAATTATTTTTCAATGTAGGTAATATACGTAATACCTTATTAAAATTAATACAACCTTTACCACGAGTTTCTCAGCTCAAAATTATCGCAGAATTAATGTGACAAATTGTCAAGCACTCGATAACTGCTGTGATTGACTGTTGAAAATTCATTCAACCAATCACAGCAGATAACGCGTGCTTGACAATTTGTCACATTAATTCTGCGATAATATTGAGCTAAGAAACTCGGGGTTAGTTTGCCATTTTCAGCCAAAAGCAGATGATCATATATTTAGGAAAATAAAAGTAAAAAAAATATTTGGTCTTTGGCCCAGTTTTTTTCATCTGTAGTTAACTCAATCAAAGGTTAAGTATGCTAACCAATGACAGCAAATTTCTGTAAATCGCGTTTAATCGTCAATTGTTAGTTAAAAAAATTGTCAAATACGTTTGAAAGTTAATTATTAGACCATTTGTGTAAGGTGCAGATACCCCTCAGTAGCTGATTATAAAATGAGAATCACGTCTAAACGGCTAGTTGTAATTATTTTAAAAAGTATATGTTACATTCGACAATGTGTTGATAATTTGATCTAAGAAAATTTTGAGTTTTATCCGTAAAACATAGTGTAATTAATTTGTAAGTGACGTAACACGGATAAAAACACGACAATCGCACCAAATATCGCGCAGGGCGTATTTTAATGAAATTGACACCATCTCAAAGACAATTTAACTATCTATATTTTGATCTAAGGCTTTTTTTGAAGTCATAGAATAATAATAAAAGTACAAAACACTACTAAATTTTGGGTCACGCGTTTGTGAAACGTGTGCGCGTTTTGTTCCCTCAAGGTCGTTGGCAACAGTCATCGTCTTAACTAGCAATCGACGAATAAACGCGATTTGCCCAAATTTGAAACCATTGGTTAGCATATTTAACCAATGGTTGAGTTAAATACTGATAAAAAATGGGCCTGAGCCGTCTTTCCTCAACTAATCTGTTTCATTAATCCAAATGAAAAGATGAAACGCTCAGCAACCCTATAGTTTGTGGAACCTTCATGAAACATTCATTTATCTGGCTAAGTCGAGTTTAAACCCGCCTGGTTCCGGCCGTTCTATTTATTATTATTCAAGCTCCTGGTTTAGGCTCGTCTTATCACTTTTAATAATATAATTTGTTGCTAAAGTTATGTTTTGGTAAGAAAGAGAACCTTTTAGGTATCTTAATTTAAAACAAAGGCAACATGTTTATTTGCTGTTACGCTTACTTGTATCTGTTATTAATATTAGTTTAGGTTGAGATGAGGCAGCTTGCACGCGTCTACAAATCATTCTTACCAAAATGATGTAGCTCGTTAGGCCTAATTACAACAAGGTACAACACTTGTTTTCAAAAATTTTGCTACTACTTAGAATCTCTTGTCTCCCAATGTTACATCCGACATAAACAATATTTACGTCCAATTAGTGCCTTATTGAGTCAAAGCAGTCAGTAGTGTTGACAACGGATGAACATGAACTGTCCAGAAACAGTTGAGCGTCAGTATTGGGACCTGATCAAATTGTATTAATTCGGTATTACCCTTCGTTGCACTCGGTGATTGCTTTAATTATTAACTAATCTGTGTAGAGTTGGCAGAATTTAGGAATGAATAGATAAGCTCCTTGGTGTGCAGGGACAAATTAAATTAATTAGTGAAACTCCTCAGACGTGATGGTTATCAAACAAATGAAGGCGAGCAGATACTTTTCTTACTTTTTAGGGTTGCGTACCCGAAGGGTCCAAACGGAGCCCTATTGCTGTCAGTCACGTGTCTGTCTGTCTGTCGTCTGTCACACAATTTAGTTCCGAAGAATTTTTAACTTCCCATTGATCTACGAACTTGAAATTTGATGATAATTTATTTTATTTTATTTTACAGTTTTAGGAAAACTTACAGTGAAAAAAAATTACACAAATGAGAGTAACAAAAATAAGGCCAATTAAAAGTTTTCACAGATAGAAGAGAGCTTATAAACAAAAAAATTGAGAACGTAGACAGTTTTAAGTAAAAACAGTAACATTAGCATAAAGATAACGAAAACACAAACGAATTGAGAACCTACTCATTTTTGAAATCGGTTAAAAACGTGACTCAAACAGCGTGAGTTTTAGTAAATTAGTTAACATGTAGGTAGTATATGTTATTGTTGTTTGATTTATTTCTCGTCTTTACTAACTTAATTTAAGTACTACTAATACTATTGTTAAGGGTTTAGCATAAGCATGTTATTATAATGTATGTCGTTTTGTGACAAATAAACACTTTTCTTTCTTTTCTTTCTAACATTATCAAAGAAGAGATCACAAAGAGTCCTTTTTAATTTTGATATGCTAACTCGCTCTTATTAAATATGCATTTCGTCTGTAATTCGTTCCTACCACAGGAGTATGCAATATACAGGGATTGCGCGGAAAAGTAGAAGGAATTCGCAGTCCAATTTTACTCAGCAATTCGGGCAGCTCGGTTGAACCATTAGCGATTCTAAATAAAAACACCAAGTCTACTTCTACGTTCAGAAAGAGGAATTAGATGGAACATTTTACAGCGAAGGAGATAGGTGGGAGAATAAGTAAATAATGTTTACTATTACGTATACTTTACTAACAAATACCATTATATTGATAAATCTGTTTTTACTTTGTTACGGAACTCTAAATGTGCGAATTCTGACATGCACATGGTCGGTTTTTTAATTTTAAGTACCTAACAACAACTGATTTCGAAGTCCACTGCTGCTAGTAGTGTAGTCATTAAAAAATATGATATATTTCCCTTTGTTTTTGTATTATTTATCGATATCTATCACATCTGCGAAGTTTCGCTGGTTAACTTTTTTTTTATTTTGCTACTACTTAGAATCTCTTGTCTCCCAATGTTACATCCGACAAACAATATTTACGTCCAATTAGTGTTAGTCCATGACCCTGTATAATTCGAGGAAATAGTTACAGTCAGTTATTTCAGCTACCAATAAGACGAATGGCTCTGTTTCAGTTCGAATGGCATAGGTGTCAAGACTGTCTGTGAAACTAAGGCACAAATGGTTCCTATTAGCAACATACTAATAAATCATCTTAGGTTCCCTTAGATTAAGCGGAGAATTCCGACTGGGGATATAGATCTGTCCTATTTTTTGTTCTTTTTTTTACTATATTCTCACGTTTGACCACTGTCTCGCCTGATGGTAAGCGATGATGAGATCGACGGTGAAGCACGCTTGCCTAGAAGTATCCTATTCACTCTTGACTTAAAGACCCCAAGGTTGCAGCTATCAGAAAACAGACTCCGGCAGGGAATGCCACTCCTAATCTGTGCGCATAATGAAAGTATTCGCAAAACGCTTTGTACGTATGGGTGGGTTGTCTACCATGTACCGGTGGCGCATTGCCGTACGTCTTGTTGTCCGATGATGGCTTCGTCTTCTTGACTATTGATTATAGTGTATGACCAACGCAAACATACGGACTTATATATGAGATTGGAAAGACAAGACTCATGGGTAAGCACCCCACGAGCAGAGATTCACCTATGGTATACCGACATTTAGCCAGTTATGTTTTAAGTCCCATGTAATAAGTCAGGCCTACGTTGTCCCCCCATATCTAAGTACTAATGCTATAACATGGAAATATTGTAAAACCAAACCATTTTTAAAAGGGTAACCATGGAGTTTCTTGCCGGTTCTTCTCCATAGGAAACGACCAACCCGAACCGTGCACCTTTTGTCGACGTTTTATAAGTGCCCATGTAGGCCTATGTGAAATAAAAAAAATGATTTTGATTTTGAAGGGGCAAGCTATAAAGATGCCAATAGGGCATCAACCAGAACAAAAAGGACTTATATATGAGATTGGAAAGACAAGACTCATGGGTAAGTGCGATAATTAAGAATTTCATTAGAATAACCGGTACTTAGCAAGAAAATGAAAACCTATTTACTGAATTCGCATTATGTTTTGCGAAACGAAGTTGCAAACCACATTAGTCATTACGCTTGGGTCCAACAAACGAATTTAAACACAGATTTAACCACTACACGGTTCTCAATTCCCCATTTAATAAACTCAAAGCCATGCCAAACCACTTAGTAGATTTATACTGAAATAAACAAAGATTTTTCAGGGTCTGTCTTAGTACTCACTATGTATCCTTACTAACCTATAGACTGTAATTTGTTTCAAAGTAATACGTGTTTTAATTTTAACTCAGTATATATTCCAAAACTAATTAAATACTTCTACTACAAAGCTATTCAGCTCTAGTAGCATATAACCTTGTCCTGCGGCTTCGCATGCCACAGATTTTTACCGGGATTAAAATGTTGTCTATAAAAATCAGTGATAGAGTAGTCTTCGTTCAGTCGTGGGGTCTCATCCCATACAAAGAAACTGTCCCGACGTACTGTACTAATTATTTGAGTTATCTGTAGATATCAATTGATTATTAGATGGTGATCTATCTATCGCCGTGGAACGGAACCGAACGCGATCGATTTACAAAAAATAATCGGTTTAATCAGATGAAAAACGCTAGTTACGTGGCACGGTTTCTTTGTATGGTATGAGGCATCTGTATGCTAGTATTATATTATCTGTGGATCAGTGAAAGAATTTCCGTATACGAATCACAACTACCAGAGATGTGAGAGATGTTTTTTTTTTCTAGTACAACCAATGATATTCAAATAAACAGATATGTTATGAGCGCGCGCATTTAGAAGACTCGAATAGGTCACAATTGTGACCTTTAGTCTTTAGTTTATGTCACGCATGGCGAAGAGCGATAGGCTTTGTTGAAACAAAAACAAAATAAAAAAATGCCATCGTGTGTATTTGTAATTTATTTATTTATTGATTAAAATAAATATTTTAATGTTAGATGAATGAAAAGTGTGTATGTGTGCTGCCGCTGCTGCGCGGATCACTTTTTCAATTGTTTTGTGAGTGTATAACGTATCTATTTATTTGAATATCATTGAGTACAACACATTTAATCAAACCGATGATTTTCTGTTGTAAATATTGGTTCTGTATGTCAATGTATTCATCATAAAATAAAAAAGGTAAAACAGAAAAGTAGATACCAAATTACCTGTAAGATAAGGCTTATTTTGAATTAAAGAACCTGAGTAATTTTAAGAGTTAAATATTTATTGCTTTGTGTCAGTAGTTACTCGTGGCTAAATAATAAAAGCCGCACGGTTCATCAAGGTTAAGCAACGCTTGACGAGAGCGTTCCGTGGATGGGTGACCATTTTCAACATACCGAGTTTCCTCCGTGCCTCGGCAAGCACGTTAAGCCGTTGGTCCCTGCTGTCATTTGAAGATCTTTGACTGTCGTTACGAGTAATCAGAAGCTTAAGATCTGGCACCAGTCTAGCCAAGGGGTATCGTGTTACCCAGTTACTGGGTTGTGGAGATCAGATAGGCAGTCGCTCCATGTAAAACACTGGTATTCAGCTGAATCCGGTAAGACTAGAAGCCAACCCCAACATATTTGGGAAAAAGCTAGGCAGATTGATTGAGTTACTAGAAGGTACAAAATCGGTTAATTTTCTGGATATTATTTTATTGCCTCGTTTTCAAATACAAAAAATATATTTTTAATTAATAAATTAATCCGAACTAAAACTAATACTTAACTAGTCATTTTTCGATTTTAGTAGAAACTTAAACTAAATTGTCAATCGTGATTGATTTAGTCATAACTAAAACAATCACAATCTTTTTAGCTTGATTCGTCAATCGAATGAAAATATTAATGACTAAGCCCAAAACTCATAACATATAACTCTTTAGAATCAAACTTTAGAAAAGAAACAAACGATGATTCTAAGTAACAAATCTTCCGTACTTAGATAATGTTGTATTTCCAGCTAGTACTCAAGTCTTGATGATAAACAGAACTTGAAGTAATACGTACATGAGTTTCAGCTTAGCTGCAGTCATACACCTCAATAACTTGTTGAATTCAAATTGCGATTTGCATAAGTCGTAGTTCCATATACTCGTAACACGTTACGTCGTGATGGCATACAAGTTACTGGGAACATACAAGTTAATTGATTGCACTAGTTTGTATGTTAGTAACTACCTTTGATCACAAATAATGTTTGTTATTGCACAGAAATATGTTGGAAATCAAGAGAATATTCCAATCAATTCAAGCAGTCAATCACGAGATTTCCTAGAGAGAGAGACAAATGACATTATATCGGCGATAGCGGTAGACGCAAAGAAAAATTTTAAAAAATGACAACTGTTACGTAGTCAAACACAAATATTTTGAACCTTATGACAGAATGTCAATTTTTCTAAACCCCAAGTATTTTTCATCTTTCAACTGTACCTTATATTTGGCGTTCTTTTGCTCCGTATATTTCTAATATCTATCATCTTAGTACTTATAGATAGTTCAACTCATACGTGCGTTCGGCGCCATGTGTGCGTGCGCTTGTAATTATACACTAAGCATTTGTGTGGCAGTGACGCGGCAGTCGTCATTCGAGCAACCAACCACCCACACATGCTTACCCACACATAGCGCCGCACGCAAAGATGAGTTGAATTCTATACCTATTCAAATTTCATCATTCCTTTGTATTAATCAGAGATCATCATTTTATTTATTAGAAAGTCTTTTAGTAAGTTCAATAAAACTTCGTCTTTTAATTTTTTTTCTAGATAACTGGCAAAAACGTTCAAAATCACCTACATTTTATTACCTGGTCACAGATCTGAAAGAAGCTTGTGAAATTCGACAGACCTGGATCTGTACTTTGTCAAGTTCTAACAATTGCTTTCAAAGGCCTGTAAAGCCTTTGAAATTTAAAAGTTAGGCACCTTTGGGTGCGGCGTCTGATCTATCTGCTTGTATACGAACGTATTGTCAGATATGTTCATGTTATATTGCTCTAGAGTCTAGACCAGTTTAGAAGCACTATTTTAGGTTTGAGGCTTCACAACTTCAAAGGAAAAATCATGAATATTACAGGGACAACTAAGTAGACATTTTGACAATAAATAAGTGATTATAGTAGTTTATGAAACTGTTGCATAATGAGGGGTATTAAAACATGAGTGTGTGTTTAAAAACCGAGCCGTAGGCGAGGTTTTTAATAACTTTCACACGAATGTTTTAATACCTAGTTATGTGCAGTTTCATACACTACTTTATCTACACTCATAAATTGGGATTGAACCTACTAAATACCTCTTTTTGCATTTTCCATGCCATAAAATCGTGATAGCATTTGTCATATACTTTTCTCGACTTTGCTGGTAATAAATTAAGAATAATTTCCTTCACCGCATTTAAAATATCGGGCGGAGTCAAATTTTCTTCACATTCACTGATATCAGAAATTTCACACACAATAATTTAAATAACTCATGAAATTCAGTACAGCAAAACTTGCAAAACGTATGAATGGCGCCAAAACCCAGCACATCACCGCATTAACCGCGCATGCGCTAAGGCTTAGCACGCACTGCGATCTTTATTAGCGCGATTTTTTTCCGCCCATTCTGCGACCTATATAATTGTATGAAGTTGTTCGCATCGGTAACGAAATCGTGCGGAAATAATTCCGCAAGAAATACGTGTTTTGCCACAGAATCCACCGCACCACGGCGCGAATTTTATTCGGCCGAATATTTTGAGCTCTATGAACAGTTAGAAGGAGACAAAATTCGCGCGAATAAAAATCACAGTGCGTGCTATGTCTAAAGCGGGCATTGTCATAGACAATTTAAAATTGGAATCAAATCTTTTTATAATAGGTATTATAAAATGGCATTACAAAAAAAGTATTGATGGAAACTCCTTAGTGATTAACTTCTTGGATTTGTCCTGTATCGTAATAGAAAAAAAATTGTTTTATATCATTATTTTGTTAGAGAAATAGTGTTATAATATGATTCTATTTTTAAATTTCGGTATTGTGTTTATAAAGTATGCCAATATAAACTCGTTTTGAATTTTATAATTCGAATATTACGATATGAGAGTAGATAAAAGGTATTTAATATCTAGTAAGATTACCTTTAAGTATCCACTTCCGGAAATGAATTTTCACGTTTTATTTCCACGACTCAACCAAACTACTATTAAAACAATATTCCTATTTCATGAAACTTTTAGCTTCATGTTTTCAAAAACTTTTTAAGCTCTATAACAGAAAAAAACAAGTTGTATCACAGTTATATAAAATTTTTCAAATTGTATTTGACAAAAGTGGTTGCAAACGACAATTTTACCTCTAATTCGCAACATAGCATGATATCTGAACATCACTAGTCCATCTTACAATCGATCTCATGATAGTGATGCGAAAAAATATTACACGCTTAATCTGTTCCATTTGTAGTTCTACAGTCGACTGTCGATTAAGCGCCTCACTGGCTCGTAGCACGCGTCAGGTAAGCCGGTTGCACACCAAGAGCTAAGCTATAGAAAATAGTGCATCTAGGGAATAAAGCAGTATCTTATGCATAGATATCGCGGGTGCCGTATTGAATCCCGAGCCTAATTAAGGATCCCGGAGTAAACTCGTAAATGGAGTGAGAAAGGGCGTTAACACTGGAATGTGCGATGGAATTGAATGATCTAATTCATCATCGGACTACCAAACGTACGGCGATGCGTCATCGGTACATGTTGGATATCCCACCCATACGCACAAAACGTTTTGGTGACACTTTTATTATGCGTACAGCTAAGGCGTGGCATTCCCTGTCGGAGTCTGTTTCCCGATAGCTACAATCTAGGGATCTTTCAGTCAAGAGAGAAAAGGTTTTTTTCTAAGCAAGCGTGCTTCACCGTCGACCACATCATCGCTTACCATCAGGTGAGATAGTCGTAGTAGTTGGATAGATATATTGATAGTAATAACTATCTACTACAAGAAGTAACGTACCTACTTTATTAGCGACATTCTTGATGGCCGATAGGCGATTTTTACCAAGCGAAATGGCACATGGATGCAATACGACGCGATTCGACCGGTTTCGATATCGCCTATAAACGCAATTTAAATTAATTGCCAATTCCTATAGTAGCCGATAGTCGCAGCAGTCTATTTGATTAAACCTTAATATAAAATAACATAGCTTAGCTCTCGGTCTGCAACCGGCTTTACCTACCTACCGTAATGAGATGAGACCTTTCTCTGTTTGAGAAATCAGTCACGTCGATCCTCGATGTTGTACCAGACCTTTTTGGACCCTTTTTGGTTTGACAGTATTATTCTTGTTGTTCTATCTTCTGTACCTATTTCATCATTGTGCTTTCTTCCATTGATATAGGATCATTTATGTACTTGGCTTCTCCCACAGGAATTGATCAATTTTTCGGGATAAAAGTAGGCTGAAGCACTTAGCGATAGTTTAACTTTATTTCAGTGAGAATTTTTTTGCAATCGAGTCTTGTACTTATACTTAGATTACCTTTTACAGACATATAAACAATGAATGTTTGTTCTTTACTACAATATGCAATTAAACTATGTGAGTAAGTTTTGGTGGAGCAGTGGTGGCCCAGTGGTAACGGCTGCGACTTACAAGTTGTAGGTCGTGAGTCCGAACCTAAGCAGGCTCACCAGCGCTCTTAAAACGGTGAAGGAAAACATCGTGAGAAACCGGCATATCCTTAAACAAAAATTCGAAGACATGTGACATCCACCAACCCGCACTAGGCCCGCGTGGTGGATTACGGCCCATTCCCTCTATGTATGCAACATCCCGTATGAAAAAGTATTCTAGTCCTAGATAGGTCCCGTACCAATCTGCCAAGTTTCATCCAAATGTAGTAGTATGGATTCTATATTATAAATATGGATTGTAGAGACCTCTCACTTGGCCTACATTAATTTCCCGCGTAGGCATGAGCTGGATAATATTACATCCGATATTCAGAGCGGTATTGTAATATATACTGCTCATACATTCTAAGAATGCGGATATTAAGTTAAAATTTTTCATTCGTTCTTAAATGAAACTTAAAAGCTTTAAAATTGGGATATAATTTTTTACTGGATACCTGGGTAGATAGGTCACATCGATGTCGCACTGTCGTGCCGCGTCTTTCTGCAAGATCCTTGATTATGAAAGCAAAAAGAACGTGGCAAAGGTAAAAAGTGGTTGGACATCTAGCATTTCAGTCCAAATTCTCATTCATTCCATGTATAAATTAACTACGGATTATAATTAGGGGAAATGCAATCACTGGTCACATTAGCAGTTTGTAAGCGTTGCACAATTCATTGCATAAACTAATCGGCACTAAATCGCGGGCAATAATCGCCACAGTGTGTGTGATGCGCGTTGGACCGTTACAACAACTTGATTCAGACTGACAGACTGCTAGTGACCTATTACTTAACTGGGTTTGAAGTAAAATATAGCTTCTAAATCGCATAAAAAACGTTTTGTTTGTTTGCACAATTTATTGGTCATACTCAGATCACATGAGATTTCGGAAAGTTTGTTTCGAATGCATATTATTATTGCTTCGAACACATCAATGTTATATCTAGTTGAATACCAGCGCAGTGTTATTTCCTCCTTGGATATCGCTGCACATGCTGAGATAGGAGCCTTTTTGGTATCGCACAGGGTTTTTTATTATTATTATTGTTTTTTATTGTTTGTATGCTTATTTCTCGTGTCTCCTGTGTGGGTCACAAATGAATATTTTTTACTTTCTTCTTCTTTCAGAATCTGAACTGTTAAAACATGCCCACGGATTTTCTCTATCTGTTACGATCAGCAACCAGAAACCTGGTGGAGTGCGGTTCTGATAGATATATCTGGTAGCTCTGATATTTATTCTGACCACCGTTTGGGGCTTCGACTTATGAATATTTTGTCTTCTATTTTTCCTGTCACCATACTTGGAGATATCATCATCATCGTATCAGCCGAAAGACGTCCACTGCTAGGCATAGGCCTCCCCCAAGCGTCGCCAGTCGTCGTCGTCTGCTATATGTCTCGTCGTCCCCACTTGGAGACATATAGAAGAAGCTTTATTTGGTTGACAGTTAATTTTCGTTTGGTTTCATATTAATTCAGTTTTGCTTGCATTCCTTCATACAAACATAGCGGTTTACCGAAATGTTTCTCTTGTGCGGTTTTTCGTAGCTATTGCAAAGCGCCAAACGGTAAAACTGTTTGTTTTTGGTAACGGGACAAAAAAAGAGAAAAATTGAAATGGAAAAATCGCTGTAGCCGCTGACTGTGAACGAAATATTCTTACATCTACCAAAATGTATTTTAGTTACTACTGTGTCTGAGAATCGGAAAGCTGTATGGTATGAGTACACATTTGATTTTTCTGGCACTTTGTAAGAGAGAACAGAATGTAGTTAAGCTACTCAAAAAGTAAAAACATGAGTACTCGTTGGCGTGAACTGCCTTTACTACAAAATGTTCAAGAAACTCCTTGACTACAAAGTGATGAATCAAATATATCCACAAAGCAGGAACAGGTTGATGGTCTATTTAAAACTAAAAGGTATCTGAGTGGAGGTACTCAGCTAAGCATGATCAAACTACACTGTAGATGTGTACAAAGTAAACGCTCGTAAGTCTTCATGTACTGGGCATTCGCACTGGAAAAAGCTGCAAGTTCATACTGTAAATGAAAGTATGTACATTAAAATAAATATGCCAACAATGTTGTATTTTAACAGACACTCCGGCAAAATATTTTAAACTGGTAATGACAAGAAAACAATACAAATGAGAAAACAAATAAATATCACCAACCATTTTATTTGGAAACTATAACAAACCGAATTGTTTGTTTGTCCACTCGAAGCGGACGCACGTACCTAGGCCCCTCAAATCACAATAACGTATTCACTAGCAGACTCCATGTTTATGCAAAAAAGCATCTTCAATAGAGTCTAATTGCCTTCGGTTTGGCTCCCTTTTGTGTTGTTTATCAACGCACAGCGACTGTTCAGAGCCCATTGTCCTCTTCTGTTTGGTCGACCCTTGGGTTTATTACGACATTTTTGTGAAAACAACCATGAAATATTGTAATCAAGGGCGTGATGAAATATGCGTCACTTTGAATCTGATGTAGCGTAGTATATATGTTTACTTGATGAATTAATATTTTTGTGTCGTCATCATTAATTGTTATTATTAATCCCATTAATAACATGTTATGTTAGCAAAAGCTGGAGCTTGGGACGTCATGTTAAGTTCAGTTGCTTTCAAACCTTCTATAGCGACTAATGAAGATATTTTTCAGGGGCATACATTTCTAAATCTAAAGGGAAATTGTATACAAAAGCTTATTCCGGAAAATCTGGTTTTACGTATTTAGGCTAATTGCTTCAATTTCTTTCAAAGTTGAAAACATCGATTGCATTCAAGTAACAAGAAATTTTATATGGGCGAAATCGCGGGCAGAAGCTACTGTAACATATGAACGTCACCATTTCCGATCCTAATAATTTTAATAACAGCAACAGACAGCAATATTAAATATTCATAAAATGTCCGGATAACTAAATTTGCCTATAAATTGTTGACAAAATTTTAATTTGCTTAGGATACAAAATTATTACCGCCCTCGTATTTGTCCAATAAAAGGGACTTCTTTGTTGTTATATTTTTAGACAGCGTGAAAAACATTAGTGGAGTAGCATCAACGTAATGTACAAAAGGAGATATACATTTTTCTTATCGCCGAAACTGAAGTTTATTTGTGCTATTCACGACGTTCTTTGAGAGCTCGCAAGAAGGAGTTAACATTTTTTGGGGTTTGATCTATTACCAACATTATCGACGAGCTCTATCAAAGGACCCATTTTTATCTACACCATGTCTTTAGCATACCTATTTTCTCTCTACACATTTTCTTTTTTTTTTCATGAGGGTGCCAATTATTATAACAATGTCCGAGGATTTGATTAACAGATTATATAGTCAAATTCTAGAAAATTTGAATATAGAATCTGTTATGTGAACCATCGATAAACAGATACCATTTATTTTCTAAATAGCATTAAAAAAAATCAGTTGATAATTTTCGATGCGCACACGATTCTGATTTATTTCCATTGACAGCCATAGGCAATATTAATAAAAAAAATAAATGAATAAACGGACAATTGAAATAAATTGCACAATGAGCTGAGTTTTTAATTAAACTGTGTTAAATGTGCTGCAGAGTGCCTCGGGATTATGCAAAGTAAAAAATCTTCATATTCAGAATAATGAAAATTTAAATAAAGCACGAATATTTTTAAGTGACGCATTTTTTTATAAACCCGTTATTTTAATTTGATTTTCTCTTGGTTTCAGGTATTACTGCAGTATGTTGGATGTGTGATTAATATTCAAGCACTGTGATAAAAGGAATGTTTGTGTGATAATTCTAAGATGTGCGTAAAAACATTCAATTCAAGAAAGTAAGCAAGTAGACTGAATAATCCCTGTGTAAGTTATGAATGATAAAGAGTAGCGGTTTTCCAGTAGGTACATTTGCTCGGTAATCTTCGTGTATTATCATAGATTTAGAACCATTTCCATAATTCTTGTAATCCCTTAAATGCAGCCACAATTTGCTAATGACAGCGCTAAATCCGAAAGTAATGAAGGATAATCTCTTTCACTGAGGAGGGTTTTAATTCCGTGATAAGAACTTCTCCGACAGAACATTTCAGGAAACGGAATAGCCCGAGTATTTCGTTTATGTAAAGATTCGTCGAATCAGAAAAGCCATTGAGGCGCAGGCGCGATTTTTTCATTCGCATCACATCCGATCATTACTGTCCGTTCATCCACCAATCATGCATAAATGTATTCTGGAATACATCTAAATTGTATTAATATTAAACAGGCTTCGAATGTTTATTGGATTTTTGACGGGAATATTTTTTATCGCCAAGTGTTCGAGAATATCATGCAACAGCTTGAAATAAGTTGATCTACTCTCGAGTGCAGGGAACTTTTCATTTCCTGGTATTCAATAGATTATGACCCTTTGCAGCGAGATAATTTTCCCGCTCTGCCATTCCCAGCCACCCTTCGTAAGTCGTAAATATCTTCCGACCTCTTGAATCTTCAGTGAACGTGACCAAAATGAGAATCATATCTTTTCGTCACGGTCACAGTTAGATTCGAATATCATTTATCACTGCTCTATGGTTTCACATCGGAGTCTTGACTGGCTTCATCGATCTTGTATCTCATATTGAAAGTTGAAGGTAATAGAGCAAACAAACTGTCCCTCACACAATGATTCATCATTTATTTCGAAACGTTATTTATCACAACGGAAATGTTAAGTTTGTATCTTAATATTGGTTGTGGGATCTTTTTCACATAGGTTTTGAGATATGACTTTTCAGATCCCCTTTTCGTTCCTACGTACCTTAATATTACACAGAAACTTTATCTCTTGCATTTACGTATGTATCATCATCATCACCTGCCTAGCCTTTTTCCCAATTATGTTGGGGTCGGCTTCCAGTCTTACCGGATTAAGCGGAGTACCAGTGTTTTACTTGGAGCGACTGCCTAACTGACCTCCGCAACCCAATAACTGGGTAACACGATACCCTTTGGCAAGTCTGGTGTCAGATCTCAGGCTTCTGACTACCCGTAACGATTGTCAAAGATCTTTAAATGACCAACGGCTTAACGTGCTTGCCGAGGCACGGAGGAAACTCGGTATGTTGAAATGGTTACCCATCAGACAGATCAACCTCATCAAGCGTTGCTTAACCTTGAAGATCGACCCGTGAGGCTGTTATTATTTAGCTACGAGCTCCTCTCTTGTATTTACGTATGTAATAACCTACAAAATTAACTTCCAAGTAATGAATATGGAAAAACAATTACAGAACAAACAGATATTATGTGTACTGTAATTGTATTGTCAGACACAAGCAAGTGGAATAAATTAGTTCCAGAGCCAACTGTTACGGGCTTTATTTTAAAGATTACCCTACAGCACTTCTATGTTTCAAGTTAAATTACTTTTTTTTTAAATTTATACAGAAGTTTCAGTCGAGAAAAGTATGAAACTATGAAGGATTGAGTTGAGAATAATAAAGTTGCTCACTAAAAAAAATGGCTTTTAAAACTGAATATTTGAATATACCTACAACGTAATATTTTTCATAAAAACATAACACAAAGTAAATAAACAGACATTTATTGTGAAAACTGTCTCTCCGAATGTCTATTTGCCAATATTCAGTCGTTGTGTTAGTTTGGGATCAAGGGAGCTTCGCCATGGAAGCAGAACGGTGCAATATATTGCTATTGGTTGGTCTGTGCAAACACACGTAGATTTAATTTTCAATTAAATTGCATCCGCAGTATCTAACGTGGATAAACGGCCCGCTGAGGTTTCTAGGTTAGGCCTAATAATTTTGCAACAATAGAACATACAGAAATAAAACAATTTAATTAAAACGCTAGCATAGAGTATTAAAAAGCAACACGCTTCTGTTCTTGACTTTACCAAGGTCAAAAGAATTTTATAATCTGCTTATACCAGGATAAAAAGTATCCTATGAGTTTATCAAATTTAAATCATCGGTAACACAAACATACAAACTTTCATATTTATAATAATAGCAAAGTCACGGCAATAGCACAAAAATCTCAGAGAGCACGATTAGATTGATTTAACTTTGATTGTATCTGTGATTGAAACGGAAGATTACGAAACAGTGAAGCGCGTAAAGTAGAGACGTCACTCCGAGGCGGGGCTGTTAATTGACTGCCAATCATTCACAGAATCTTTGGATTCCAATCATTCCGCCAATTCGAAACGTTCATCGGGCCAGTTCCTTTAGCTATCCAACTAATTCCAATAAATTCTTTACAAGCTAACTTCACAAGACAGCCCAAGCCAAGCTAATGTCTTTAGATTTACGTCTATCGTGACCACAATATCGTTAAGAGGGTAATAACGTGTAAAACTCGGGTTATCTCTGTTCTGCAGCACCAAGCCTCAGCTGACATGATCTTCAACTGTAAATTACGTCCATCAAAATCAAAATCAAACTTTTTTACTTCACATAAGCCAACATGGGCACTTAAAAAACGTCGACAAAAGGTGCACGGTTCGGGTTGGTCGTTTCCTATGAAGAAGAACCGGCAAAAACTCCATCGTTACTCTTTTAAAAAATGGTTTGGTTTTATAATATTTACATGTTACAGCTTTAGTACTTAGATACGGGGGGACAACGTAGGCCCGACAATAAAACGTAAGAAACCAAAAAAAAAGATTTTATATTATATAAACAACAAAAAAAAGAAGAGTCAATATAAATTTAGCCTAATATAGATTAGTTACATATAAAAATGCAGCAAAAGATGTAAACCAATACCTATAAATTGCCAGACTGAATGATGTAAGGAACGGATCGTATTAATATTTACAGCCATTGTACAGCCAAATCGTCTCGAATTTAAATCTGCATTTCCTCCAATCCCATCTGGGAATATACACAGCTTTACAATGTACAACAGAAGCGGGAAATGGGAGAGTCTGTTACGTTAGATTACATACAGTGGGGCAAGATTTCAGAGAAGTAGTCCGCGCCAAATGAAGCTAGATGTGTGTGCTCACACAAATGAATAGGCGAGGTGATGCTGGATTCCGCGCGCCCCGCCGCACGAATGTAGGTACAACTATCTGGAAATAATGCTCATTGTGTGGTTTCTCTCGCAACATCTCATTTATTTAACACGGTTGTTTATTTGTATATTGAACAATGCACAATACGGTGGCGGGTAAATTAACATGTCCCTATAAATTGCCCTATTTCACAATCGGTAGGGCGGTAAATCACATAACACAGGGCAATTAAGTTGTTGGCATCATGGCGTTTTACCTACAAATTAAGTGATTTGCATCTTACTGAATTGCCTTACAGCCAGACAAAGGGCAAACTTGCTAATCGTCACACTAAAGCTAACCTTTTTATAGATAGATAAATAATTTATTCAGTGCAACATAAAAATATAAAAATACACTGATGGGGAAGGAATCGTTCTACAATATTGAGTCCCGACCTTGCAAAATCTCACCAAAAAGCCGTTCTTACGAAGGCAGAAAGTCGATACCTACAATAAGGTCTATAAATATTAATGCAATAGCCCCATTAGTTTGTTATATTACCCCAAGCAAATACTTCACAATTAGAAAAGAAAAGGAAACAAAATCGGGCATTTGAAAGATTTATGAAGCCTTTTCGTGTTTTGTTTACTGGCAAGACACGAATATGATTATTTCGCCGGAAATAAACCGGTTTTCCGAACATTCCGCTCTATAAATCAGGAAAGTCGACTTATTGTGAAGTTGACTCGCGCCCACCTGAAAGTTTCTTCGTTGAAGACAGCTTGTATTGACAACGGAACGAAGCTCAACTGAAACTAAGGGATTATACTTCCTAATTACTTTTAAATCCAATCAAAAAGTTTTTCAACCGCGACTATGTTATAACGAATTCTGCAAATCTTTTCCGTCATTGCCAAATGTTTGTTAAGCCACTTTCTCACATAATCACTATATCAGCCGAAAGACGTCCACTGCTGAACATAAAGCCTCACATAATTATCACTCATATTACTAAAGCAGATTGGTACCGATTATTTAATACAGCTGTGTAGACCATCTCTTTGGGAACCGCCAAAAACAAATTCCCCTTCAAGCAATCGAATGACGAAGCATGTTGTCATGGCCCATAAAAATAATATGGTGTACATAAGGGACCAAAATTGATTGCCAATGTTTTAATAGTGATCTTTATTTATTTTATTTCATTCTTTATTTGACGAACAGTCAAAAGGGAATTAGTGTTGCCTACGAAGGCGCTAACTAACATCGGTACCTAACATAGTGTTATTATAATATGATCCTGATTAAATATATTAAGAACAAGCCATAAATCTGACTTTACTAAAGCCTGATTAGAAACCACAGCCATCTGGGTTTACGAGCGGAAGGTACTAAGCAGGTAGTTAATGCATACGATAGTATATACAATGGATAATAGATTGTGTTAAGAGATTTTGGTATCGGCATCTTATTCATATTCATATTTCATGTATAGTAATTTTGATGTCGTCTTTTTCGTTTTGTGATAACGGCCATATTGCTTTGTGGAAATCGGTTGTCATGGTATCGGCGGAATGAGGAAAATGTCGTCAGGAAAGTTTTGAGTATTTATTGGAACGGAGTTCCTTATCGCAAGTTCATTGTGCGGTTACACTGAGCATCAGTTGTGTTGTTGTTATTTCAGTTTCATCATATTTTACGAAACTGGAATACTGTATATTTAATAAATCGATGTCCGTACCAACCGGGTGTCCATAAGACACGTCTCACGTAATTACAACGGTTATGTTAGAACCAATCACAGTAACTAAAATTATAAAAATAAAAGAGACAATTAAAACACATTAAAATATACAAACTAAAATTTGGAGTGAAAACATATACAAAAAGTAGGTCAACAACACTTTCATAAATTCTTCTCACGTACTTTTAACATTCCAACAAAATCTCGTCCTTCCATCCGCAAACAGATCGCTTGTTGGATTAGAATTAAGTTAAGTGCGAGGTTTTGGCGACTTATTACGTGCAACAGTACGACACGGAGGCACGGAAAACAGCCTCTGTTTTTTGTCACAAGGAGGAAGAAAAAAATTTTTTTTTGTCTGTCAGTTAGATTTCCAAAATTATTGGACACGTATTTTTCTTTTGTCAATTTAATAAAGAATAATGACGATACAGTGCGTTAAAATATCGCACGACATTCCTTGGTACACTTTTTACATAGAAAATACGTCACAAGCCCCCACTCTCTAACTTTGATGCGCTATGCCTTTGTGAATTTTTATCGATTTGAATTAGAAAATACTATATGTCCAATATTTTTTGATAATTTAATCGGCGGCCTAATTAGAATTTGCTGTACCTTGGGTGTCTCTTTATCATTTGCTCTCCGGTCATCATCCCTATTGTCTGGGACAAAGTAGCGCTTATAGATAATATTTTATTGGCTGTAGGATTACGGGATGAAAATTATAAGATAATAATGTGCACATGATGATGCGCACACGTGGATGGATGGGACAGCTCATATATGTGTGAGATGATATGTCTGGCAAGGAGGTGTCTGCTGAGATATGACGATTTATAGAGAAGTAAAAATAAACTGGGATAAGGACAGAATAATAATGATAATGGCCTTGTCCGTCAGTATGTAAATAACAGAAAGGCCATTAGTTTCATAGTAGTTTTACTAAACGGACTTTTCGTAACTGTGACAACCGAGTATCATGGGAATATACTTCAAACTTATATTCCAAAAGCTTTAAATATTCGTATAGCTTTTCCAGGTTGATATGGGACAAGGTCGGGAGACGTAAAACATTGAACCACCCGGATCAGGAATCTCAAAAGTAGATTGAGTGGTGCCCGTCATACTTTATTTAGTTTTATCTTGTTTGGGTTAATAAAATGAATTTGGGCGGTTTTATTGGTTCTTTGCCAAACAGTGTTATTGCTTGGTCCGGTTTAAGAAATGTCTTACTACGGTGCAACCCGCATACGTGATCTTTAAAGTGGTACACCTCATGCAATACAGTAGTAAATGTTTCATAGAAGTTGTTCGTATGCCAGTTTTCACTAACACTAGGCGACACCTAAATGTAAGCCTGAATAAAAATACGTTTATGTATTTTTACTGCTGAGTGCAGAGTTGAAAACCTAACTACGTAACAGTAATTGGTGCTGACTAGAACCCTGATTCAGGCCATGGTACGGGGCGAGAGGAATAAGAAGATGTCACCTCCTTCTGCAAAGCAGTAATGTTCGCGAAGGAGGATGCGGAACGCGTGAGGGAGATGCAACGGACACGCCTTCACGCCGGACGCCACCGCAAGAGACACCCAGGGCGTCGTAAGTCGCAAGCCGATTCCCGGCCACCGTAGGAGCAGGCTTGCAAACTGCGAGTAATGGGTAGCTCGTAGTCCGATAAGGACCAGACCCAAGTCGACGGCGCGTAGTGTTCCACGCGCGCCTCAAAGAGATGTCAGCAAAAACTGTCGGGGTCCGCTAGGGCCGATGCCTGATGTGTTTTAGTCAGTATTGTCTGACACGCCCTCTTGCTTCACCCAGAGCGGGAGAAGTCATTGAAATGGATAAAAAAAAGTGCTGACTGGAGCTTATAAAAACAGGTACCACTGCTTAGTACCAATCTATGTACACAAGTTAAAGCACCCAGGTACTTAAACTCTAACAGTACCTAGTCGTTACAAACAGAACAAGCCACATAAATCCGACGAGAAATGTTTAGTTTGTGTTAATGGTTAAGAAACAAACACTACAGGAATCTATTCATTGTTCTAGTGCCTAGTAAACACGCTTAGATTCACAGTTGAGAGCAAGGTTAAATTATCTCGTAACTGCAAATAAAATTAGTTTTCATGGATTCGTCGTTTCAATGTTTGTTTGTATAATGTCCCGACATCGTTTAGGTGGACATCCAATTTAACTATTGGTTGGTGATACTGTAATTTCAGACCAGAAGATCTGCTTTAACCCAATTTGAGAAACAGAGTATGATACAACGCGATATGGTGTGTTAAATTTTGTCATCTAGACATCTTTAATGCTTGTGGAAGGTTAAATAAAAAGTTACATTAACATACATTTCTACATACTTTTGGGCGCTCGGTTGGCGCAGTGGTTGAGCGATTGACTGCTGCGCTGCGTGTCACGGGTTCGATTCCCGCACGGAACAAATATTTGTATGACCTACAGATAATTGTTCCGGCTCTGAGTGTTTGTGTATGTGAGTTTATATGTTTGTAAACGCACCTACGATACAGGAAGAAATTCCTAGTGTGGGGCAATGTTTTTTAACAAAAACAAACAAAAAAAACAAGTTTTAATAAACGTCATATTCATTTATATCGATCATTGTTTATGTTCTATTACTATTTTTTTTGTTAGTTCGCGCTTGATCACTATCTCACCCAATGGTAAGCGATGATGTGGTTGACTATGAAGCACGCTTGCCTAGAACAAACCTATTCACTCTTGACTTAAACTTTCGTTTCGAAATAAAGAAAATTGCACAAAAATTGTAGTAATGAAAGAAATAAAATTGTATTCATTGGCATAATATTAAAATAAACGAACAATTACATAATTAAGAAAAGATCGTTATAGCTAGATGTTTATGGCTAGAGCTTTTATTAAAAAACGCTTGTAAAATAAGCTATTTAACTAAGCGTTTGGTAATAAAATACTCCGTAGATTTACTCAATTAAGTCCTATTAATAATTTCGCCGTACATGTTTACCATGTTCTTGTTCGTACGACGTCGTAGCTTTCTGTTTGAAGTTGTGCGGTTTCAAGCGGCAACGTCAAGATGTGTAATTTATTTACCGCCAACCTTTATCGTAGCATCGTGCACGTCACTCGTTCCCAAAGTGGGCCACCCGAACCCCTAGGGATCTATGCAGACCCGCCAGGGCTCTATGACTACTAAGAATTAAATTGCATGAGAGGAATGTGGTCCACGACAGAGTACTCAATTTATGGAGGGCGTCACCAATAGACATTTAATGTAATAATATTTTGTAATGTAATAGGATGGTAAAAGTTGAGATTCCTTTTATATAAATAGATAAATTAAAAAAAAAATACATTGCCTCACACTAGGAATTTCTTCCTGTATCGTGGGTATGTTTACAAACATATAAACTCACTTACACAAACACCCAGAGCCGGAACAACTATCTGTAGGTCATAAAATATTTGTTCCGTGCGGGAATCGAACCCGCGATACGCAGCGCAGCAGTCAATCGCTCAACCACTGCGCCAACCGTGCGCCGTGCGTGTGATTTGTTTTGATTTATCATTAAATAAAAAATTAAACTAAGAGTTTTCTAAAATAGAGTCTGCTAAACGAAAGCGTGACCTGCCTTATTGCGTAATGCATTCTAAAGAAATGTATGAAGAAACATAATAAACCAAATAAAAAAAATAAAAAATAAAAAAATATAAATGTTAAGTATGTAAATATTATGTACATACTATTAAATAAATCCACACATACTTTTTTACTCACATCCATGACAGTCAAGGCGCCGACGGACACACCAATCAGAGCCAAAAAATAAATAACAACAAAATAAAAATAAATCATAATAAATATAAAAATACTAAAGTATGAAAACATTTAACTAGAAATTTAGTTACAATTCCACCGCTCTATTCACAAACCACTGCAACTCCTGAAAGCCAGAATCAACAGTGGCCACCATAAAAACTCCGAGGCAATGAAGCTCGACGAAGAATGAGTTTAACTGTATTTGATTCCGCAACGAAATTATTCAGAAAGGAATAACGGAGGAGGAGGCAAATATATAAAATTTCTACTTCATTCCATTTTAAGCAGGAGACTAGTTGACTATAAACCAAAATTATAATTAATATTAATAAATTTTAACATTGTGAGCTCTTACGTTTGATTCCAATATTATTCACAGCAAAAACGGTAGGACGTGGAGATATGGTTAATAATACCACGTAAAGATTTATGAATTTGACGCGTTTTCTCAGGTCACACTTTCGTTTGCCAGACTCTACTGACCAACCATTCTCCTGGATACAAAATAAAAATCTTTTTAGGTCATGTATTTTTTTCGTCTAGCTATCGATAAATCTATCGGAATTTCGGCTCATTCCCAGAAGTCCACGATTCTATTGTTCTCGAAAAAATAAAATTCATACACTACTTCTCAACGGGTCCACGGCATTTTAAAATATAAAATCTTTTCTTTCCCAACAGGGCCATGAGAATGATTGGTACATTCAGCAAAAAAAGCTTGGCTAAGGGGTAAATGTTTATTATTTCAATAAAATAAAAGACAATGAATATAGATAACTAATAACTCTTTATATAACTAGGAGGCTATATCACATGAATGGTCATAACAATTAAAAAAACACAGTTTTTTGACAATAACAGTAAATATTTTTTTATCTTACACTAAAGAAATTACAGCTTTCGTATTATTACAGGAAATTATTTTATACTAAAATAGATTTAAGCTTTATAAAAAATCACAGTTCCATAATTATCACAGTAAATCATCTTAATCTTATAATAAAACATACCTAAGCAATATAAAAAATTACAGTATGAATCTGTTTTAGTTTGTTCAAAAGTTTCTTTCAAGTTTATATTGTTCTTATATTGTATAAAAAGAAACAGTATCATCAATAACTTCCTCAGGAATATTGTAAATATTTGTAATATTAGGAATTAAAATAAAAACTACTTACTGGGACCATCGATAAAAATTAACTCTGTGGGCACGCTAGGCCCAGCTCAAAGGCGTCATCTTGATTTGCACTAATATTTTAATATTACAGACACTCACTTCATAAAAATCCATGCATTTCACTTTGCATCAGGGATAATGCCCGCGCGGTCAAGTATTATTATCTATTCCGTACCGCTGCACTCTTGCAAGGTGAAAGATCAACTGATAAGAAATTGCTTTATGTTGTCGGGCTGCCAGGTATAAAAAAATGCTCGATCGTACGCCACTTACATGGCAACCGTATGACTGGGATAATTTTAAATCAAAATATCGAAATTGTTTTTACTGACTGTACTTTGGATATATCTCGTGGACCCGTTGGGAATTAATTAAGGAACATTTAAAATTTTATAAACATCTTCAATGGACCTGGTGGGAAAAGAAGAACAATATAATCGTGGAACTCTGGGAATGAGCCGGAATTTCATACCCTCTCAGCACAGTCAAAATTCATGTTGATAGTTGTAATCTACCTAAACAAAAAGTATATGGGTACTTCTGTAACAAGAGCGGGTGTCTACTCGATACAGGCAAAATCGCCAAGGGGTCCACGGAAACAAAGTTTGGGAACCTGTGGCACTTACTTGTGACGCAACCCTTCTCGGTTTACTCACCTCTATTTCGCAATTATTTACCTACGAACCCCGCCAGAGGACACTTCGCTTTAAAGAAGATTAGTTTTTTAATTTACGCCTCTTTGTGCAACATACGTAAAAACTTTAGACGAAAACAATATGGTACTTAAAGAGTTCATATAAGTATTCATTTATTTTAACAGGTCACAATTTGCATTGTTTTTTTATAATTATTAGGCATTGTTTTAGAGGTATGAGGAATATTTGGATAACTTTAATTTAGCTTGCACTTTGCAAACAGTAGCCAATGAATTTTATGAGGCTAATAATTGCTAAATATATCCAAGAAATTAAGAACAACTGTAGTGTAATATTAAATCATGACAACAATTATAAAACAAAGGTATCGTAACAATTCAAAACTTTAATAATATTAAATCAAGTTATATTTTAAACCGTTTTCTGCTGGTTTGACTTTGCTGAAACTACTTAATGAAGTCGAACCGGTAGAACTTTGAAAAGGCACCGGCAAATGTGTGCAACCTTTACCTGACTTTGCCTGAGCTCGGACAGAGAAAGTTATTTGTTAAGTGCGAGCTTCACATTCCTGCACTGATTGTCCTGGGCCAAGTAATTAGGATTGCATTATTATGTGCCACCATTTTAGAAGTCGGTTCAAGCTTTCGTATTCACCTGAAGAATGTAAGTAACGTGGCTTTTCCTTTATATACTCTTTGATGCTCGATTTTACTATGTATATAGGTACATATTTATATCCAACGGAACAAATGCTTCACCTAATATTTTATCTCACATATTTTATAAAATATTATTACGACATTTTCGTTGGAAAATTCTGAGGAAACTGATTCAGACCCGACTTGAAACTAGACTAGGCTAGTTTGAAGTCAGTTTTTACTTTTAAACGTCTGAAAATTAGAGATTCTACATATGTCTGTAGACAAAGGTCAGGTGCTCAGTACTCATAACCAGTGTGCGTGTATGACTAGATGTATGCATATGTATATATATGTAAACAAAGCAAAAGGATTATGTAAGGAAAGAAGCAGATGGCGTTCTGTCGTTTCTGCCCATCCCCATGGAAAAAAGGCGTGAGTTTATGTTGTCTGTCGAATGACAATATGAAGTAAAATTTTCCCAGGCGTTTCTAATATTTCGCAACCGACAGTTTCATAATTCTTTCGTTGAAATTGATTTAATAAGTCCGAAAACACAGCTCCGTAATGCTCTTTCTAATTTCAAGCCGGCCTACTCGGTGGGAATCTACTTCACAATATCTGTCATTATTTAAACGGATTGCAATATGAGACGATAGACAATTAGTAATACACACCTACATGTTTTTATTGAACAAATATTGCACATAGGTGCACATTTAGATATATTTGCATATCAATTAACGTATCACCTCCTTACAATTTTTTATATTGTAATGTTACTTCTACGATTAACAGATATGTAAGTTGAGAAACCAACGATACCAACAAGTTGATAATATTGAGATAAAATGCCATTTCCGGTTTTAAGTCGATATCCGTTTACACCACATTTGTATGTACCGACCTATATGTATCCGCGTAAATATTACCAAACTACGGTCAACTTATTAATGTAGTAGTGAGAATAAGTTTCTTAACTGTTCACAGAGGTACGGTTGAACCACGGGTTACATAATACACGAGCTAGTTTATATACAGTTATGAATGAGATTATAAGAGCGACATACTTGGCGCATATTTCGAGGAGATGATCATGTTTGCGAGATGTAGCGCGGCGTGGCGTGCCAGTACATCTCACCCACGCTCTAACTTGATGCGCCTCAGGGCTTCTTCCACTTACAACCGGCCATTCAGCACGGAATACCTCTTTGTTAATTGTATCATTTATATCATTACATATTATCATTGCATGACATGAAAATTAAATTTGACATGTTTATTTTAATCGATTATTTATTTTTGGTTTTCATGACATCTAATCAATTCGTAATTTAAGTTTTTTTTGACATCTGTTATTTGATTTTTATTGTATTGTAGAATCATTATTGAACTAGTATTTTTTGACATTGGAATTTACCAGTTTATTTTTATTTTTACTGAATAAATTTTGAATTTATTAATTGATTTGTTTATTTGGTTCTCATGCTAAAGTTGACATCTATAAAATTTGTAATTTAATAATTTTTCTTTGATAATTTGTAATTTGATTTTTATTGTATTGTTGATAATTTATGATTAAGTGTTAAATACAGGTCTGCGGATCCCAAGCCAAGCCAGCTCAATGCTGGGGCCCTTTAGCAGCGCTGCCACTCCTGGATCCAATCAGAACCGTACCCACGAAACTGCCGTACGCAGCATTGGAAAGCTAGGGGGTTAGTTCCTTATTGGGAGATATACTGGTTCCTATACGGGTGTAAGGTGGCACAATTTGTTCACTCTTACCTGTGATTCCGTGGTGATCTTCTGTTCCTCGTTCAATCCCGTGCCGTGCGTTGTATAGGGAGAGGAAAGCATATATATAATAAGAGACAATGATGGGAGGGTACCACAAACCTGTTCTGAGCTGGGCTCCGGCTTCCAGGCAGACACACACGTTTCCGTCAAAAGCACTTCACTGCGCGAAATATCCACAAATCTGACTGCACGGGCGCCCCACAATACCGATCGCGAAAGGCGGGCGCAATTACAAATCACGGTGGGCTCATTATATCTCGATTAGCATATAATGCCAAGAAAGCCCAATTTCTCCGTTATCTCGGTACAAATTTTCTTTTCGACTCTTGACAAGTGTCAGTTATTAATCAAAGGCTGTCAAATCGCTAACAGCTAACTGACATGGTGTTGCAATAAAGTATCAACAAGGGAACGAAACGTTTGTTTCGAAAATTTTGTATTTTTTTGACATTGGAGTTTAATTGTTTTGTTTAAATCGAGTAAATTAGAATCATTATTAGGATCACAAAATTTGCATGCCAAATTTAGTATGCGGAATATGAAGAACTATTGTGTGTGTATTATACGATCTGTACAATACCATATTTCAGACAAATAAATCAATCTATCTATCCTATCGAGGCAAAACTTACAAAAGGCTACTGCAATTTTGGGGAAAAGAGCAGGGAGTATGGGCCTTTTATCTCGTATAAACCACCCCACACAATCAGAACATGGAAGGGAGAAAAAGACCATCTAGGAACCTCTTCTCTGCAGCGCATGTTAATAAAAAAAAAGGCCGTAACAATATAATTTAATAGTTATAGCTAACCATAACGCCTGGTTTGCCACGTTTTGTGCAGTCACATTTTGCCAGTCCGTCAGTCAGTTTTGCGAATCTAATATAGTATTAGGGAAAGACTAGGGAGATTTTTATTTGATTTCAACAATCATCTTTCAATTGCATTGCAATATAACGGAGCATTGCGAGCGAACATGAACAGTCTGAAGGTTGCCAGATGCACTAATGAGACAATTCAAGAGTTGTATTGTACGAACTGATATTGGACCTGGATATGGATATACCTATAACATTCGGTTGTATTTTGGCAATAAATGAGGTCTGTGTTGGTAGATTTCATACATTCAAGTTAAGTTAACAAGATACATGAAATGTTATTACTTAGCAAAGCAAACATCGCCGAATCCTGTACAGAGCAACCACAGACCGCTCATGTTTAATTAGAGGTATTATTGGAACGCCACATTTCTCCGGTAACGTGGAGCTACACAGCGGACGCAAAGGGAGCCGCCCCTTAATGCCTGAATACCGTATAGTTCATTAATACCTTCATTCGTTTTCTGTGTTGCTTTATCTGTTATTTTCAGCAACATTCGTTTTGTACTACCGAGTTATTGAAGCGCTTTTTTATGACACAATCCTGCATATTTTGTGGTTCAAAACCGTTCAAGTACAAACATTACTTGTGTTTCTTAACGTTACTAAATTTGTCTTTAGATACCTATAGACATCACTGAGATCGGTGAAGGAAAATACTCGTGATACGGGGGTTTCTTCATGAATTTTCTTAGAGATATATAAATTTCCCCAACTTGCTTTGAGCGAGCGCAGTGATTAATATTCGTACTTTCTCCGTTTAGCCTTGCAATGGGGCAGTAACAGGCAGGTGATATTATTACTTGGACGAATGATTAACATTTGGGAAAACTCTAGATAAAACTTGCGATCAAGTACGTCCATGACATGCTTATTGATTTTTCTATTTGCTCAACTTAAAGGTAGATTATTCGAGTTCATACAACTGGTGTAATATTTAGAGGTTGGTCGGCGAAGGTTTTGGTTCAAGCAATTCAAGCTGTTGCATATTGTAATTGAACTGGTTCTGTTCACGAACAATCGATGGACTTGTAACGCGAATCGAATAAATCTGTATTAACCAATATTGCATGCGTAAAGAGGTTAAGCACATATGTGATAGTTTGTAATTTAAAGCTCAGTAGATAATCCAGTCAATTTCGCAGATTCTCACCTAGTTATTATAAGGTTATACGGTCATTGTTCATATAATATTAATACCCAGCTTGGATTCGAATACACAACTAGAGCGTAAGAAATTACGCACTGAATAACTCAGATGATTATAATATTCTGTAGTAGGCTTAGTAATATTAGGTAACAATTTAATTAAAATAAATATAATT
Organism: Orthosia cruda; assembly: GCA_964057195.1. NCBI lineage: Eukaryota > Metazoa > Arthropoda > Insecta > Lepidoptera > Noctuidae > Orthosia > Orthosia cruda. The sequence goes on along the minus strand of OZ059825.1, from coordinate 12,837,250 downwards.
ATTCTTTATTACAGAGACGAGCCTTGCTTATTGAGAAACGTGTGCCACGCGAAGCCAAACTCTTGTGTAAAATACGTCTCATAACGTGTAAATCGCAAATTTCATAAGTAACCCGTGAAAGAAAGCGATTCATTTCACTCACACGCACGGCTGCGGCGATCGACGGCTCTTGTTAAACAAGCCACGCTTGTGGCGGCGGCGGCGGTGACATAAACCGCGTAGATCTCATTCCATCAGCTCGTTCATAGCTATCTATATCTGTATTTTATGTTAATGTTACGATTATTGTATTTGCTCTTCGCGTTTAAAATGAGGCGCCAGTGAATTTCTCTTTGATAAGTACCGTCTGTTTCCGTGTTAGTCTTTCTCCAGATGTTGTTTCGGAAAATTCATTCAGCATCGATTTTTCTGTCCGAGTAAAATTGGTATTGGGTTTTCGACTACACATATACTTCGGGATTGGAACGGAGCTCGACGATACTGTAAACAATCTAACTAATAACTGTCTACCTTCTGTGCCGGATGCAGTAGCTTCGCCTGTCAACTATGAGTAAGCGATTATGCTCTTCTTAACACTCCCTACGTTGTAACCGTGACGTTATACTATGAAATTAATTGCTTGTTGCTTGAGGAAAATTGACACTGTTATTTTCTGTTGGATATCTTTATTTATTTATTTAAATTACACACACTATCTTACAGGTTGAACCCAATACAATAGGGTGGTTAAAAACTTAATCTAAAATAAGTTTTTACATACATGTATAATAATTATATACACCTAAACTTCTAACACTATTAAAATATCCAAACTAATATAAAATAAAACTTTACACATCTATATCTTAATTATAATTAGCAAAATTCAACAAAACTCTTGCGAATTCACTCAAATTGCACGAAAATATGTCTAGCCTCTCATGCAATTCGTTGAGCACACAGATTGTGCGGGTGAGAGGTGTTTTTGCCAATAGATTGGTTCTAGCAGCAGGCACGGCCAGCAGTGGCGGCCGCCGCCGCCTCTACACGTACCGATCTGGCACGCACAGCTTCAGGTGACGCAGCACACCCGGGTTATGTGCTACTCCACGCAGAAGCTTCAGTGCATACGCCGCGAGTGTAAATTCCCGGCGAACTCTGAGTTCGTTGTATCCCACCATTCCCAGTACAAATAGTGTGGGATACATGAGCGGGTAAAATGGGTTGTTATAGCGGCTTGAGAAACCTATTCATCCTTGTGTCTATTATGAAAAGTGGACTTTATTTGAAGGGTTCTGGCAATAGTGCGTTGAAAATAAGCGGGAAAATATTCACGGATCAATTCGGGCGATCTAGTATGGAAATGAGGGAAGTAGTACGCCTTACCTTGTAGTGGTCGATGCCAGCCCACGTGTGGCAGCGAGCTGGTGTTCTTCTACTCCAAACTGGCGACCTTCAGGATCCACACACTTCACACAATTGTTTTATATCCGCGAGGCGGGTGAATAGACACGGTTCACAAGGTTCTCAGCAATCTAATTAATTAGATGCATCAGTCTCCAGCCTTGTGGCTTGGAGAGCTGGCGGTTGAGATACGAGGCCCGTTCACGTTGAAGTTTCGGTTCGTTCTGGCGACCTGTCATTAAGGCGTACATAAAGGGAAAAGGAATGAGGAAGGAACGAGATAATTAGGATATCGATCGCCCGCGAAATCTCAAATGCGTTTTTCTATGTGTTTGTGGTCATTGATTTATGACATTTACAAGAGATGGCGCTACCATTTTCCCGGCCTTAAAGGGTCACCTTTAATGAAAATTAAACTTAGCCCTATGAGGTGTACTACCGTATACCTATTCAGCAATACGGACTAAGATGCGGATTTTTACATTTCAATTATTAAGATTTAAGATAAATACTGCGAGTTGCATAATACATTAAGTTGCATACCTATAGTTAAATTTTAATAGAAAATTATGTTGCGGCGCTAACTAACTAAAACTAAGAGACCTAACTATCAAGCCAGGCCTTATTGAGTCGGTAATGGACACAGACGCACAACAGGGCGCACATAGCTACCCTTTGCGGTTTTCACAGTAACAACACGGGTTGTACCGTCCTTGGAGGTATGCAATTTATCAATAATGCCTAACGGCCATGAAAGGGGCGGAGAGTTATCAGTAATGATAACTACAATAGTACCCTCTTGTATAGAAGGTGCAGGACTATTCCATTTGGATCTAGCCTGAAGTTGATGTAAGTATTCTGAACGCCAGCGCTGCCAGAACGACTGCACCAGTTTGTCAAGTAGAGTATGTCGCTGAAGCAAGCTGAGCGAGTCTGCTTCAGGAGCGGGAAGGGACAACAATGGCGCGGTGTGCAAGAAATGCGCAGGGGTCAGTGCTGATGGTTCAGTAGGGTCACTACTCAAAGCAGTAAGTGGCCGCGAATTAACTAGAGCCTCAACTTGACTAAGGACAGTTATAAGTTCCTCGTAGGAGAGGATTTGTTGACCTATAACTTTAAAAAGGTGAGTTTTAACTACCTTAACCATACTTTCCCAACATCCTCCAAAATGTGGGGAAGCAGGCGGAATAAACTTCCAATCTATATGATTGAAGGAAAGTTCTTCCTCAAGATGAGGACGAAAATCTTTAAGAAATTTGTGAAGGTCGCGTAAATAAGAACTTGCACCTACGAAACAAGTACCGTTATCGGTATATAAGCATTTAATAGGACCGCGTCGCGAAAGAAAGCGTTTTAAGGCTGCAAGGAAAGTCACTGTACTTAAATCTGTTGCCACTTCAATGTGCGTGGCACGCGTCGTCAAACACGTAAAAATGCAGAGCCAAGCCTTACGGCTCTTAACACCTCGACCACGAAATGGTGTGTACTGTAGCGGGCCTGCATAGTCACAGCCGGTGTGAGTGAACGCCTTGTCGACTTGGTTAACACGCTGGCTAGGTAGATCTGCCATAAGTGGAAGAATAGGACGCGGGTGGAACTTAAAGCAAGTGTTACAGTTGTGGATTCTGTGACGAATTATTCGACGTGCAGCTAAAATCCAATAATTATGCCTGAGTAAGGACATAAGCAACTCCGGACCGGCATGAAGATGTTTCTTGTGACAAAAGTCAACAAGAAGATCAACAATATGGTCATGACGTGGTAGAATACAGGGATGTTTATATTCGTAGGGTTCGTCCGAATTTTGAGACGACTACCAATTCGTATGATGCCGTGCTCATCGAGAAACGGCTTAAGCTTATGGATGGCGGGAGTACATGGTTTATTGTTTTTTAAATTTAAAATATCGTTACGGAAATGAACATCCTGTACAGCTCGCAGCAATTTAATTTCTGCATATTTCAGATCAGAGCTTGATACAGTACGTGCACTAGGCAGTTGTCTTAAAAACGTATAGACGTAAACAATAGCGCGTAGCAACTTAGACCACGACGAAACACGTAGTGCTAGCGCGTAAATTGGTGATTCCGTAACCTCAGAAACCACGGCATGAGCGACTGATTTCTGTTCGGGTACGCCCTCATGCAGTGCATTGTGTTCGAAAGTATGTATGGGCCACTCAGCTGGGTCATGAGAAACCCACGATGGTCCACGATACCACAATGGATGCTGCAAGAGCTTAGCTGGCGTGACACCACGAGACAGACAATCAGCGGGGTTCTCAGTACCTGCGACATGGTTGAAACAATTAGCGGGTATAAGCTCTATCAGCTTAGTAACCCGATTGGCAACAAAAGTTTGCCAGCGGTGCGGTGAGGAATTTATCCAGGCGAGCACTACTTTAGAGTCAGTAAACGCGTATACCTTATGGATGCGGTAGTGGGGCGATATTGTGTCTTGTACCTTGCGAAGCAACTTAGACAACAGTAGGGCCGCGCACAACTCTAGTCTAGCCACCGAAATGGTTTTCACAGGTGAGACTTTAGACTTCGCACTAACTAACTGCACGGAGTAGTTAGAACCATTGTATATTTGCATGTATACGACTCCACCGTAAGCACGCTCGCTGGCGTCAGCGAAACCTACTAAATTCATGGTGCATCCGTCGACCAACCCCAGATGACGCGGGATAATAATTTCATTAAGCGTAGAAAGCTCAGTACAAAACTGCTTCCAAGCGGTGACTATATGTTCAGGTGGTATGTCGTCCCAGTCACACTTTGCTAGCCAAAGTTCCTTAATTAAGAGCTTAGCGTACAGAATAGTGGGGGCGACAAAACCCATTAAGTCCCATAGCCGAGCCACTGTGGAAAGCATGGTTCGCTTGGTACATTTATCATCTGGTGTGGTGACGTCAAAGCGGAAACTGTCACAAGACTTGTCCCAGCGTAAACCGAGGACCTTATGCGGTATAGACTTCTCATACTCGATATCGGGCGAAGCCTTATGAGTATCAGGTATGTGTGCGAGAACCTCTTTCGAGTTACTTGTCCATTTGACAAGTTCGAACTGGCCTCGCTTGAAGAGCTGAATAAGCTCATCACAAAGCGAAATTGCTTGCGGTATGGACATGACACTACAGGCAATGTCATCCATATATAGGGCGGAAGAAGCAGCAGCAGACGCTGCAGGGAAATTATCGCCTTCATCAGCGACTAACTGGCGGACTACACGTAACGCGTGATATGGACTAGACTTAAATCCGAAGCAAACACGATTAAATTGGTAGACCATTATAGGTTCATGTTTACTGAATCTGTAAAAGATGCGTTGAAATCTACGGTCCGATTCACGAACGCCGGCATTGAGAAACATTTGGCGGCAATCAGCAGACAGGGCTATTTGAAAGAGATGAAAACGAATTATAATATTAAATAAATCACCCTGTAGATTAGGGCCTGCATGTAGAATGTCATTGATCGACTGTCCCGATGTAGTTTGACTACTAGCGTCTAAAACTACGCGAAGTTTAGTAGAAGTCTTATCTTCGCGAACGACACCGTGATGCGGAATGTAATAAATATGACAGATTAGAAACGTTGTCATCTTTTAAAACCGGACTCAAATATCCCTTGTTAATGTAGTCCCGCATGACGTCATTGTAAGCGCTGCGTAACCCTAAGGACGCATCAAGTTTGCGCTCCAAACAATGAAAACGCCTAAGTGCGGCAGCGTATGAGTCGCCTAGCGAATAAGGGTCGTCGCAAAATGGCAGCGACACAATATATCTACCACTGTCATCGCGAACAGTGGTAGCGCGAAAATGTTCTTCGCACTCGAGATCCTTACGGCTCTGCGAGGGCGAGGCGGAAATTTCTTCAAGCTCCCAGAATCGCTTGAGAAGCGAATCTAAACTGGGATCTTGAAGAACAGAACAACATGAAGTTGTACTCGTACAGTGTGAAGTATGTGCCGTAGGTACGGAACCCATAACCACATACCCCAACACAGTTTCAATAGCGGGAGGTATATTATATTTCTCGCTATGCACTATTTTAGGCAAAAGCAAGCGCGGGAATATAGCAGCACCAATCAAAACATCGATACCGCTCGGCTCCGCAAACTTCGAATCTGCGAGCGGTAATGTTTTGAGATGTGTAAGTTTAGAGACATCGACGAGAGCGGTCGGCAATGTCTCCGTTATACGTTCAACAATAAGCGAAGAAACGTTAAAATTAATATCATTACTAAAACGAGAATATAATTTAATATCTACGGAACCTTTAACTGGTTTTTCCGACCCACCGATTCCTTTAACTATTAAATTAGAAGTATGAAAGTTCTTCCAAAGTCCTAGACGCTTAAAACATTCAGAAGTAATAAAATTACTTTGTGATCCACTATCTAGTAAACAACGTATTATGTGCGGCTTATCATTTACATCGTAAATTACGACTTGAGCAGTAGCGAGCAGAACGGTTGTGTACGCCGTACATTGCGGGCTATCTCTCGCCGACGGCGACGCCGCAACGCATCGAGTGTCAATCGAACGCGATCGAGCGGCGCCAGCGACAGAGGTCGTACACAACGATACCTCAGACTGTGAGGTAATAGAAGGTACAGTCGGCATAGGCGTTGGGACCGGATTCGGCTGTGACGTCACTACAGTTGATAATTGCGGGTTTTTATTAAAATGTAACAATGTATGATGACGTTGATTACATGCGCGACACTTCAATTTAGAAGAACAGTTAACCGTTTTATGTTTAATATTCAAACAATTGACACAAGCACTGTTGTCTTTCACACATTTGAAACGAGCTGTCGGAGTCAAATTATCAAAAGCGGGACATTTATATAAGTGTTCATGGATATATGCTTCGCACAGACACTTGTTTGAATTATTTAACTCAGAGCAAGCTACATAGGATTGTGGATTAGGTGCGGTCATTTTATTATTAAAACTACGCGATTTATTAGACTTATGTGAATTGTCCGAACTATTAGGCTTATTATTGTTAGCTAAGGGTGGTTGGGTATTACGGAATATCCGACACTGATCATTGATGAAGCTGACAAAACTATCTAGAGTGGAAATCTTACGATTACGTTCTGTCATCTCGAAAGCGCGAATAGTTTCAGTGTCAAACTTTTTTATTGCGAGGTGCAATAAAATGAAATCCAGAAGGTCAACTAATTTTAGATTCTTTAGGGAATTAATTGCGGTGATGAACTTGTCCACGAATAGCTGGTAATTCGAAACAGACGCGGGACCGGACAATTTAAGATTTAAAGCTTGATCCAAGTAGGTAGACGCGAGGACACGAATATCCTGGTACCTATCGAGGAGTGCCTGGAACATGACTTGGTAATTCTCAGCACACGGTGTGACTCCCGCGTACACAGACTGTGCCTTCGGCGACAGCTTACCTATTAAATAGTACAACCTGTCTGCATCCGTCAGCGACTTATTGTCATGAACTGTAGATTTAAAACTTGCATAAAATAATGGCCAGTTTCGTATATCACCGTCGAACGACATGAGTTCGATTGGCGGCAACCTTGGTCTACATGTTGCGGAATCACTCATACTGTGCCTCCCGGACGGCTTATCTTCCAATTGAGACATCACACGTTTCACGGAACAATACATATCCTCGAATGAGGCGTAGGCTTGATAGCTAGGCTTCGCATCGGGATATATAGCCAGTAACCTAGCATTATAATCATCCAATAATTTATGAAAGTCCGTTCGAATATTATCTATTGTTACACAAGAACTGAGAAAGCCTTCTCTCACCGATTCGGAAGTATTAGCGACTTTAGAGCGATCATAAATTGACTGAATACGCTCGATAAGTATGTTACGCTTAGCTTCTAAAATCACCAACTGTTGATCATCCGAAGAAGCGATTGCTTTCGCATCACGCGGCATTGTTATGTTATGTAGTTACAAATAACCACACAAACAAAACAATGTACGGTAATTATTTAAACGAACAACTATATGTAGAAAAGTAATACTACTGATTGTGACTGTACTGTGACAACGGGTTTCGCAATATTTGCGTAGTAACGAAATAAGTTTTTTCGTAGTACCCACTAACCAAAGTAATTATATAGTACAAAATGTTAATAGCATTACTATCCTAACCAGTTTTATTGTTAAGTTTGAATATTGTTTAAGATAAATGAATAGGTATAAATATGCAACTTATAGCCCGCAATCGTCTAAACGTATTCGGTAAAGTTATGATATTTATACTGCGTAGGTACCTACAAGTAGTACACCTTTTTTATTTTTCTCTTATAGAATGAATGTCTACCCCGCGGTATTCGGAAAGTAACTTATTCCTAACAATTTATAATTGGAGGTAGGTGATTCCTATAAGGGCGGTTAAACTAAAAGACGCTTGAAATATGGAAATTTACAATACGACAAGTTAGTTTTAAATAAGAATTATTTTTAATAATAGCAGATACGTAATTATGAACCTGCTATAGCGGCGTTGATGGAACCACGTATTGGGTTTACAACTTGATTATGTGGGTAGGCGGCAAGGTGCCACGACCCTAGTAGGAATTTATGATTGATTCCTACGTAAGAAATAAAGGAAAATGGATATATTATAGTAATATATCGGGCTACGAAGGACCAAAAATGTTATAGCGGCTTGAGAAACCTATTCATCCTTGTGTCTATTATGAAAAGTGGACTGTATTTGAAGGGTTCTGGCAATAGTGCGTTGAAAATAAGCGGGAAAATATTCACGGATCAATTCGGGCGATCTAGTATGGAAATGAGGGAAGTAGTACGCCTTACCTTGTAGTGGTCGATGCCAGCCCACGTGTGGCAGCGAGCTGGTGTTCTTCTACTCCAAACTGGCGACCTTCAGGATCCACACACTTCACACAATTGTTTTATATCCGCGAGGCGGGTGAATAGACACGGTTCACAAGGTTCTCAGCAATCTAATTAATTAGATGCATCAGTCTCCAGCCTTGTGGCTTGGAGAGCTGGCGGTTGAGATACGAGGCCCGTTCACGTTGAAGTTTCGGTTCGTTCTGGCGCCTGTCATTAAGGCGTACATAAAGGGAAAAGGAATGAGGAAGGAACGAGATAATTAGGATATCGATCGCCCGCGAAATCTCAAATGCGTTTGTCTATGTGTTTTTGGTCATTGATTTATGACATTTACAAGAGATGGCGCTACCATGGGTAAACTCCATAAAGTTTGAAATACAAGTGTCTTATAAATTTATTTTGTACTCTCTCAAACATGATATTGTATTTCTCTTCATGAGGAGCCCAAATCACCGCACTGTGCTCCAAGTGACTCCTTACCAAAGCGTCATACAGCACCCTGAGCGTGGTAATATTTATGAATCCTTGTCTCAGCACGAAACCTAGGTTTCTGTACGCTTTCTTACAAATCTTGACTATATGAACCCGGAAAGAGAGATTTGGGGTAAGCAGTAATCCTAGATCTCGCACCTGAGACACTCGCTGCAAAGTAGATCCCTCTACTTTGTATTCGTAGTCTAAGGCAGTCTTCACGCGCGTAAATGACATGACTGAGCATTTCGCTGTATTGAAATAGAGTTTATTTTTATGGCTCCACTCTACCACTCTATTTATGTCTTCCTGCAATCGCTCACAGTCCGAAAAACTCTTGACCTCGAGCAACAATTTGAGGTCATCTGCAAACAATAAACATAAACTATGTTTGACTACCTCTGGTATGTTATTTATCATTAAAATAAATTCGAGAGGACCCAAATTGCTGCCCTGGCTCACTCCAGATCTGGTGTAGTATGGCTCTGATTCGAACTCGTTGTAGTCAACATACTGTTTTCGGTCTTTCAAGTAGCTGGCGAAGAACCGTAAGAGGTTCGATGTACAGCCAATTTTCGCCAGCTTCATTAGTAGTACATCTTTGTCGACGGTATCAAACGCTTTCCTAAAATCAAAATAAGCTGCGTCTACCTGCACACCAGCATCGACAGCCGGCACCACCCGCACCATGAAGTTAAGCAGATTAGTGGCAGTGCTGCGCGCCGGACGAAACCCGTGCTGCGCGTCCGATAGCTGTGGGCACACTTGACCCTGCACGCAGCGTTGGACGGCAGACTCAAACACTTTTGCAGGTGTCGAAAACACTGCCACCGGTCTGTAGGCACTGACATCCGAACCTGATTTACCCTTAGGAACCGGAATCACTCGTGTGATTTTCCACCTAGGCGGAAACGTTGCTTTTTGCAGGGGTTAAGCCAGCACCCTGCCACAGTCTCGGAACAGAAAAGCTGGTATGCCATCGGGGCCAGATGAGCGCTTTGGTTTGAGATTTGCGAGCGCTTCCCTTACGTCTTGCAGACTGAGGGTCTCAATGTGCGCTCGCGCACTGTTCGCCTCCGCCGAAGCCGCCTGCGCCTCGAGCCGCGGCCGCTCCGTATTGTACACCAATTCAAAAAATGCACTGTCCTCATCCGAAAGATGTTGACCATCCTTTAAGATAATTTGCCTGTTTAACCTACTTCTTTTGGACCTAATATACTGCCAGAATGATTTTGGATCTTTTGAGAATTGATTTTGTATTTTAAACTTGTGTTCTTTGTGTGCAATAACTATTGATTTTTTTATACGAGCTCTGCATTTTGAAAATTCTAAATAATCGCTATCCAGCTTTGTTTTTTTGAAAGTTTTATGAAGTCTAGCTTTATTCTTTAAGTCTCTTATAATATCTGCGGTGTACCATTCGGGATAAACGTATCGAAAATTTTGAAAATTATCCTTATTGCGGGGTACACATCTATCTAAAATATCACTCAGTGTATCATAAAAAATATTTAACATATCCTCCAAATCATGCGTGTCATAAATCAAACCCCAATCAGTGAAAGTCAGCAAAGAATATAACATCTCGTAGTCAGTCCGATAAAAGTTCCATTGTGGCCTAACACTACGTGCTGCGGAACTACCGCCGGTAGAAGGCACGGGTGGGGCGGACGCGGCGGGTGCGGGGGGCGCGCGTGCACAGGGCACGCTGAGCGCGAAGGGCGGGTGGTGCGCGTCGACGAGGACGAGTGCATCGTCTGCCGCCACCACCGACACCTTCTCGCCAAAATTTGTGCTCAGAACCAAATCCAACTGACGACCCAGATGGTTGGGTATTGTGTTGCTTTGAGTGAACTCGCAATAGGACATAAAACATTCATAGTAATTTTTAACATTTACAGGACACGAATACATATTAAAATCACCAATAACAAATATTTCTCTATATCTATCGCATAATTTTTCTATTAACCTAAATAACGTCGAGTAGTCATTCTCAGAACTCCCTGGAGGTATGTAATCCACACAACATAAAAACAAAAAAATCTATTTTTAAATAAACCGTTGCACTAACCATTTCAAAAACGCAGGTGTCTATCGACGCGTCCGCGATTTGTACTTGTCGCAGCTCATATCGGTGTGTGGCCACTAGGAACGCTCCTCCCTGTTTCCGACCATCCGCTCGATCGCAACGTGTTATTTGATATCCCGGTGGGATTATTTCAGAATCTTCTATGGATCTATCTTAAGCAAGATCCGGTTTTAAAACTTATATTTCGTGGAATTGAAATGTTAAGAACATGAATAATATGCAATATGTACAAGATTATTCTGGTTGACATGCAACTTAACTATATCACTGTAATCGAAATGCAAAACTATTAATCTAAATAACATACATAGGGGACTTTTATTGAGGCTAATGTCGAACCCCTATATCGTGATTCCTGAGTGCCATTTAAAAATTAATCAAAGCGAGATCTAATAAGGTCGAGATTAATGGCTATCTAGTTCAGTCTCTTTAGTTGTTCCGTTTAAGGTATTAATAGACTGCTAACAAAAGAGTTACACATACTGGGTTACATTTAATTCGTTGGCAATCTTTCCGGGGGTAAAAGTATACTTATAAAATATATGAAAAACTTTTTTGTATAATTAAATCTGAAACAAAAAACAGACGTACCGACGACGTATAATCGAAATATGAGAAAAAAAAATGTAGGTCTTGCGCAGCTGGATTTTAACCCCCGACGGAAAAGTGGGGTGTTATAAGTTTGACGTGTGTTGCTGTGTATCTGTGTGTCTGTCTGTGGCATCATGGAGCCTAAACAGATGAACCGATTTTGTTATTTGTTTTTATTTTTTGTAATGTGATTTTGGCGTGAGTGTTCTTAGCTATGTTTGAATAAAATTGGTTCAGCCGTTCAAAAGTTATGCGCGTTTTACTGTTTGAATCGGGGTATTTTCGCAAGATATGGTGTCATAATTACGTGTTCTATTGATTGATGATCGAAGCGTATCTACTATGTACTAGATAAATTATGTACTCGTAGCATGAAATAAAAGTTTGTCCGGTGTTTTTAAAATGTTTCTTGTTTAATATTTAATTACCTAAATGGAAACAATTTATAATTTCATGTAGATAATATATTATAATATATATACCTAGATTGTAACAGAGTTACAAGCCTTCCATAATTTGATAACGTTGCGTGCGGCCCGCCTAACATCCTCCGATCTAATTCAACATTCTATGGCGGAGATAAGCGATTATCTAAATTGGTATCGGCTTGCGGAAAAAGCTTTTTGTGAAATTACAAATCATAAATAGGGTCCTGAAATTTGGTTTTGCTAAAATTAGATTTTTCAACCTGATAACTAGCGATTTTCTCAGTACCTATCATGTTAGCTTTCAAGGAATAAATAAATAAGTTTTTGAATATCTGCTCTAATTTTCTTTTCTAAACAGCAATTATTATGATTAGTTAGTGAATTGACCAAAAAAAAACCTAGACCATTACCGTACCATCCACTTTTCTACTCTCTCTCTCTGTATATTGATAGACCGAAATAAGATTGTCACTACATCCTTACATAGTATAAAACAAATTTGCTTGCCGCTGTCTGTCCCTATGTATGCTTAGATCTTTAAAACTACGCAACGGATTTTGATGCGGTTTTTTAATAGATAGAGTGATTCAAGAGGAAGGTTTATATGTATAACACACGCAGGCAAAGCCGCTGGCAGAATCCTTACATAGTATAAAACAAAGTCGCTTGCCGCTGTCTGTCCCTATGTATGCTTAGATCTTTAAAACCACGCAATGGATTTTGATGCGGTTTTTTTAAATAGATAGAGTGATTCAAGAGGAAGGTTTACATGTATAATACACGCAGGCAAAGCCGCTGGCAGAAGCTAGTTTAATTATAAAATACAGCTCCCCCGCCACTATTTTACGCGATAAACTCAAATACTACTGAACGGATTATGATGCGTACGTTATACGTTTTCACCAATAGAAAGAGTGAGAAACGAGAAAGGTTTTTGTGTATAATTTGTCACGGGCAAAGCCGGGCGGGTCGTTAGTTTTAAATAAATCATCATGGTTCGTGTCTCAAAGTGGAATAACATAACCTAAGCCAACAAACACTCGTTCTAGTGAAGATGTTGACACGGAGCGCCTGCGTGCATCACCCGAGCACGCATTGCAACCACACAACGTGGTGTGCTGTGGTGTAAGCCAATCGGTCAATTACCAGGAATTTGCCCAATTTTTCACAATCCACGTCAATCCTTTGTAATGAAATATTTAATGGCGGCTAGCAAGTGGAACGGATGTATGGACACAGTGTATTTGTAGTTCCCTAGAAAGAATGACTCAGTTATTTAATTTACTATACTTTATTTTCGTAGCGGTGGTTTATTGGTCTAGAGATAATATTTATTCAATCAATCAATCAATATCTTTATTGTGGATCATAGGTAGGTACATAATACAGTTCTTAAATAATTAAAATGTGATCAGCAATGTCCCGCCCTTCGAGCATAGAATAGTTACATAGAAATTAAATTAAATTTACATTATTACTAAATATTAAAAATACACATAAAATATAAGGTTTAAAATTCGTGTGTTTGCAACGACAGTGTAATCCAAAGCTTTTGTCACGCACTATTTTATTAATGTATTGTTACGAAATTGCTTTGTACTTATTATAACTTGTGCCCTTCAAAATATTTGTTTTGGAGCACACCATACCGTGCACCGATTTGCCATACCTCAAAATATTTTTTGAAGAATCGCGACAAAGTAATATAGAACAACTTAATCAAATTTCAAATTGAAGTGCCATTCACGTCGCTCGCCACAAATTACCCGTTGTTCGCGAAACGTAATTTTTGAATTGTTGCCGCAATAACAGCGTTTTCAGATATAATCTTACCTAGTATGTAGGATTGTAGGTAGATATTTTATTGTATTCTTTGTTTATTTATTTAATACTTCATGCACAGACAAGTACAGAGGCGGACTTAATGCCTTAGGCATTTTCTACCAGTCGACCTTTGGGTGATGGAGAGATAAACAGTGGTAGGTGCAATATTTAAATTTATATGGATTATTTAAATATAAACTATAAATACAATATAATTATACCATATATATTAAAAATAATAAACTAAATATATAAATATATTTAAACATTAGTAGTAATAGATAAATAATTGAAAAACATTAGCGCTGTTACGATACTACTGCCAACTTCTTACGGAAATGCTCGCGAACTTTAACTTTGAAGGTTAATCGGTTGGTTGCCATCCTGATTTCCTGTGGGATCGCATTCCACAGAGAGAAAGACTAAACGAAGAAAGAATGGTGAATGAAGTCAGTGCGGTGAGTGGGACATTGATGAAGGCGGTTATGTGACACCGTAGATTTTTGCTGTGGTTGGCGCAAATGTATTGAAAGTAAGGGTCCAGATAACGGGAAATTGGAAGGGTCGAGAAATGAGAACAAAGTAGTAAGTGCCCTTTGCTCTCTACGCTGGCGTATGGCCAACCACTTTAGAAGTGATCGATGCGCAGAGACATGATATTATTTTCTTAAATTGAAAACAAATCGAATGCAGTAATTTAGAAGACGGTCAAGTATGTTGAGAAGATCTACATTCAGGTCGTAGTAGTACACATCACCATAATCGATGATATGATAAATTAAGCTCAGCACAAGCTTTGCCTTTGTGTTTATTGGTAATAAAATTTTCAAACGATACAGAGCCCGCAGCGTTCCATTGACCTTCTGACTCACACTATCGATTTGAGTACGCCAATTAAGAGTATTATCGATGTGCAAGCCCAGGTCCTTTACATCAGTGCTGATGAATAGAATAATCTTACTGTCAAATAAAACAGGCGGCAAAGTTGCACCATCCACTTTAGTAATGTTTCGATTACTGCCAATGATGATCGCCTGACATTTATTGGCGTTTACTGCAACACCAAATCTATCGGACCAGATTTTTATAGCCGATAAATCCCTGTTTAATTTGCTGATAACGTCAGGTATTTCGTCGACATTCCCTTAATGGTAAAACTGCAGGTCATCTGCATACAGATGATACGCACACTGAAGTTCGGCAGTAATGAGATTTAAAAAAATATAAAATAGAAGAGGAGAATGCCGCCTTTAGAAACGCCAGTTTCCAAGTCACACCAGCGAGATGAAGAATCGCCAACATAAACCGACTTCTGTCGTTCCTGAAGGTAAGAGGTGAACCATTCCAGTGCTTCAGGAGAACCCATCAAATGGGACAGAATGGCTAACAAGATGTTGTGACTGACGGCATTGAAGGCGTTCGAGAAATCGACCAACACTAGTACAATAACTTTGGTGTCTTCCAAACCTGCCCTTATATCGCCAGTCACTTTAAGGACGGTGGACACAGTGCTGTGCCCGGGCCTGAATCCAGATTGTAGAGGGCTAATGAGCGAATTACTGTGCACAAACTTTGAAAGTTGTTTGTGGACACAGGCCTTACAAACAGTATTGAATTTACTCCGAGGGTAAGGCAGCCGACGGTTCTGAAATTTCGATTCTATTACGGACACTTTAACGGATCCAGCAACTACAAATGTATCGCAGGTGCAGTAAAGGAGAACGTTAAAGAAGATTCGTACGACGACTATAAAACAAGGCTGGTGGATCGAAGATATTAAATCATGCAAAGCCATCCAAAAGAACATTTTTATCTGGAAACACGGCGGGAAATGACACTTCTGGGTGAGATATTTGAATTAATGTAACCCTCTCTGTAATAAATTAGCGAAGGAGCCATTTGTATAATGTAGCAAACTCGGAATCCTTGTTTTAGTTTCTTTCACTACCTATGATACAGTGTTCAATAACAAAAAGATTTTATATAAGGTCTTCAAGTTGCTTTTATTACATTTAATATTGTGGTAAAGTGTGATTAACATTCTAAGTTGCGAAATTCTGTTGCGTGTGTTAGTATCATTATGTCAGAAAATGTACTATAGAATACTCTTTACTCTTTATTATGTACACCAAATAAGTTACAGAAAGTATAGAACAAGAAAAAAAAAAAAAAAATACACTGGGTGACACAATGGGCGGCCTTATCGCTAAAAGCGATCTTTTCAAGACAACCTTATAAGTAAATTAAGTAACACTGTAAATAAATATGTAACATATATTACGTCGTCACCTAGTACAACTCCCTAAAATCTCTTGATAAATAAATCTGTATATGAGACAGTCAAAAGTAGGTAATTCAAGGTATTTGGCACCGTAAAAGTGTATATATAAACTGGCCTATGTAAAAGGATCAAACGCAGTAGCAGGAATGACAAAAACAACTTCATACTAAACATATGTCGTGAAGTTGAATTTCATGCGAACAAACTGCAGATCTCTATAAAAAAGTCCGTTTACTCTCAAGGCAATTCAAACCGAAAAGTTGGGTACTTGAAGACAAGGACGGAAAGCTCCTGCACGATTTGGAAAGGGTGACCGACAGGTCAAACTAAAAACTTCAAGCTAAAGTTTCCAAAAGCATTATTTGTTCTAAGAAAATACTGTTTTCAAAAGTTTTCGAGTACACCATTCGCTTTAATAAAGTAACATGAAATAATGCCTTTGTAGCCAAGCTTGAGTGGATCCGATAATTGTTTTCATGAACAGAAAATTCCACAGCGTTTTCTAAACTTCGAAAGTTGGCTGATAACACAAAATATTGCGCTGAAAATGTGTGGATACTCGTATCATGTACCTTTGACAAACGGCGCTTCACCAGGAAGCTTAAAATAACACTTAAGGTGCGGATATAATAGAACCTACTGCGGGGGCTCATCTAGAGAGGGCAATATTTCACTAAATTAATAAGTGTGTAGGCTATAAATCATTGGAAGTGCGCTCCATGAGGCTGGGATCTAGCTCAGCACCACAGACCACAGTCCGTCGAGTATCCGCGTATCCGAGTATACGGCTGCTGTGCCCCGGGTATCCGGCGGTCTGTAGCTCTATTGTGACTTGCGGAAGCTGCAACTAATGTAATCGAGACTGTAAACAGAATTAGCCAACTGTAACGACCGTATTTATCTGAGTTCCACTCTAGAATTAATCTATTTAGGGATCGGTGTTTGACTTGTTTCTTTGACTATGGGTTCAGATTAAGACATTTTCTGGCATAGAAAATAAGCTCATCAAATGTTTTTAGCTTCAATTCTCAGATATAAATTTAATGGAAGTATTAATAATTTTAAATTCAAGACACAAACAAAAGGAAAGGACAAAAATGGTAGCTTATATGTTTTAAATGTCGGGGTCGCCTCTAAATGAGAAAATTAAGAATTTATAAAAGGAACTTCTTCCCCTAATTCTTGGGCTTATGCGAATTACATCGTTTTAAATAAAAACTTCGATGAGATCGCTTTGCTTCCTTTTGAAGAATCGTAACTTTACCGTTTTTCCTCCTTTGTTTATACAACATCTATTAGTGTAAGAACAAAAAACCACAAAGTTGAAATGAAAACAAAACCGAGGACTGTTGATCGTAATTTATTGCAGATTGAATTTGATTGGTTGATATTTTCCCGCCTCCAGGCTCTTTTTTCGAGGTTTTTATTAGAATTTACAGTGATGGGCAATTTTCTAGGATGGGTTTCACAAACCTAGTTTCATATCTGAGATTAGGCGAGATGTCTCATAGATCTTAGTTCGCTGTACCGAGATCTTCACAAATAACAAAGCCGGGCAGAACCTACTTTTTTGACGAATATTTATTGTGATTTGATCTTATCCCATTCAGGAAAAAGAAGTCAGAGAACGTAGGTACTGTGGGGACATAGCTAGCGGCTAATAATTAAACTCAGTAATTACTTTTATATTTGATATATTTAGCAAAACGTGCACGCCTGCTGGGCGGCTACACTAGAATTGACAATCAAAAGCTTTGCAAAAACATCTTCACTTATTTTTATGTTCTAAATTCAGTTCTCTTTCAAGACGTTATTTGTTGCCAGTCTTAATATAGGCAAGTAGGTTGCCTTCTAGTTGAGCAGAGTTCTCACAGTACACTTTTATTGTAAGAAAATAAATGGATTCTCTAAAGTATTAATTTCCTTCCCCTGTTTGTTAATCTATCTAGCTATATACATAAAAGAGAAAGTATATATGTATGTTCCTTATAGGCTCCGAAACGGCTGGACCGATTTCAAAAATTATTTTACCGTTGGGAAGCTACACTGTCCCCCGGTGATTTTTATCTCTGTATTCCCATGAAAACGGAAACTACGCGGGTGAATCCACGAGGCGTCCGCTAGCATGATATGTAAATTAAGATATTATTATGACAAAGTAATTGCCGTCGACGTTCGTGGCTGTTTCAAATTATAATTTGCTCTCTTTAATTTGGCTTAATTTAAAGCCTGCCTTCGGTGTAAGCTCATCCTTTAAACGATTCAGGAGTCTTCGTCCAATAACGTTTATTAGAAGAGCGAAAGACACGAATTTCGAATTTGAGATTCGCGTGTTTTAAATCAGCTGTTTGCCGTCGTTGAATCTGTATAAATTGTATTACTCAATCTATCTTGTTGATTAAAATAAGCTTGCAATAGTAGATAATTACTATTTGCGATTATTTTTCAATTAACATACGAGTACATAATGCAATAACAATTAACACACATTACGATGTTTTGAAATACACTGAAGTATACCTAGTCGGTGATTTTCGAGTCAAAAAGTTTGCAGACGTAAGTAAAAGCTCTTTGAACTTAGGATGGAAATAGTTAAAAAATAACAAAGTTCGATGAAATCAGTCTGGGAATTCTTAAAGTAGCCAGATCGGACGTTATTGGACGTATTTATGTGGTTATTTTTTACACGACAGCTCCAAAACGGAGTGTTATGTTTTCAGGGTTCATGTATGTTTGTGAATTTATTTATTCCATTACAACTTCTAAACGGCTTAACCGGCATCAATGTATGTGGTATCAATAGAAGGGTAGAATTAAAAGGGTTAAAAGGGGTGTTAAAGTTTGTATGAAAACTAAATTGATTATTATCAAAATTACTTGGCTTTCAGTATTTATGCTCTTCAATACAAATAAAAAACATGTATTTAAGGATTTTTTGAATTTCATTCCTTATAGGGATAAAATGGGGTGTTAAAGTTTGTATGAAAACTAAATTGCTTGGAATTTAGTATTTATGCTCTTCAATACAATTAAAGACACACGTACGAACGTAAAACGTACATAGTCGAAATGTTTTGTAAATTTCAAATTGCAGAAAATATGTTTTATATTGTTTTTGCGCAATTTCAGAAAGTCGTGTTTTGGCAACAATTCGACAAATATTTTAAACTAAAAGAGTGGTTTACTTTCTAACTTTGAATACAAACCTAACAGTTTGTAATACCTATGAACACATGTGTTGCATTTGGTATTAGCTAACATGTGCAGCTTTCAAAATGACTCACACATCGAGTATAACGCAATAGGAATGGCAACACTCCGAGCAATTACACTTTTTATGATCTGATCACACTGCTCTCATATTTATTTTTGGTTCTTTATTAAAATGTGTCTTTGCTGGCTGTTTTGCGCTAAAATGTGAGGTTGCCAAAAGCCTAGTAGTTAAACAAGGTTCTGAACGAGTGCCAAGAAGCTGTCGCCGTGCTTGCATGATAACAAGTGTTTGGAAGCTGTTCAATTTTAAATCATGTTAAGAGTTTTATCACTAACAAGTGTTTGAAGATTTTGGGAGAAATTCAGGATGCTTGGGAGAATACTTGAACTACATATACCTAAAACTTCTGAAAACAGTATTTTCTTAGAACAAATAATGCTTTTGGAAACTTTAGCTTGAAGTTTTTAGTTTGACCTCTTTCTTCATGAAGCTGCACCTACTAGGTTAGGTAACCATTTAAAATTATTTTAATATCATTCTCCTGCCCTTGTCTTCTTTTGTATTGTTATCTCTATTCGTCGTCACTTCAAGTTATATATTTTCTTGCCATTTCTTATAGCTATAGTGACCCTGGTGTTGATCCTGATGTTTTTGGGGTCTCTTTACGAGGGCTACCTAGAGCGCAAGTAGCGGCTGATGAAGGACGACGACCTCGAAGTGGCTTTTGACGTCAACCATACGCAACCTGTTGGTACTTTCGTTTATAACATCCTCCTTTTTGACAGCAAGAAGTATATATAGCAACCAGCCAGTAATATGATGGGATATGGCATTAATTATTGTTTTTGGTTCTTGATAAAGTACCACACCGGTGACGGGTGAAGCGAGTTTGAAGGACTTTCACTCGAACCAGTCACCATGATAACGGAAAAATGCTTCGATTAGATCGATTCGAGTTGTACTCGAGTAGGAAATCACGCTGAATATAGGAGGAAGCCAAACTTTTCCTAAATTTGATGTGCCACAATTACGGCCGCGTCCTACTCGTTATGTGGTCTGGTCCGACCATCCGATAGCAATAAATTAGGATGACCAGCAAAAAAAGTGATTGCGACAACAAGGAAAAACAATTTTAGACGAACCACAGAGGTGTTTCATTAAACATACCGTGTGATTGGGTATGGCGTGTTACAACCAGGCACGCCCGTGCCAGGTCGAAAGGTCGCCGTTTTTCAGCCAGCGGTTCCATACAAATTAATTTGAAATAAGCTCTAAAACAAACTTGACCGGACTTCGAACGACATTCTGCGGTCCACGAAACAGTAAAGGGACATTTATTATTAAACCTAAAAGTTCCATACCCACTCAAATATTAAAATCACCTACTTTTTAACAGGAATCATTGAATTATTATTAGATCTTTTTCAAACCGTCCTTTCTCAGAATTACTTTTATGTTTTAATCAAAACGGAAGTTTGGTTTTATATTCTTCTAAGCTTTTTATCACTTTTCTGCTATAACCCTGGTGTTAGATTTATTCATTTTAAACCTTATTGCAACCACAAATAAGCTATATCAATCTGAAGTATGGATGTTATAGCAGCATTGATAAATATCGACCCGTCGAACCAGGGCATCACGTCAACAGCCTGGGTGAGCGAATCTATTTTGCCATTCAATATTTGGTCCACATTTTTCTTATATTTACATCAGCCGGCTTTGATATTTCAATTAATAGTCAAATTTTAGTCTCTCTATTATTAACGTAGAACGGAAAATAATTACGAACACCCAATTATGTTGATAAACCTATGTAGTCACATTTTAGAGTGGATAGATCAGGCAAAGGTTAGATCAAAATTATAATTGATTTTATATTAAGTGAGAGATAATTAATTTAATAAAGATAATATTTCAAAACCAAAAATAATCGCTATCAATGTAAATGTACTACGAAACAGAAAATAAATGTTATCAGTGTTGTACATGGGTCCATTATCATCATCAAGGTATCGCATCGTCCTGAGGATACGGATGTGGAAGGCACATCGCTATCGTGAACACGCGATTAACGACCTTGATAGAAACGGAAGAGGCGTTAATTGAATGTCGCAGTTAGATTTTGTTTACATCTATCAAAGATTTATTATGTTTTAAATGCTCTTTTTAATTCAATGCATCTTAATTTATTACATATATTTTATATCTCTTTCCTTTTCTTTGGCGTTGACCCATTTCCTAACTTAGTTGTAAATATAAATTACAACTCATTCATTAGACAAAAACATATCTACTTCGCATTTAGGTGTATATTGTTTAAATGCTTGTCAAATTCTTGCCAAACGAATAATTATGTGAAAAGGGTTGGATGCTCTTCCATTGTTCGTAGCCAATGAACACTTCTGACGTCACGATATTTGCAGGCTAATAGCAATGTGCCGACTGCCGAAACCAGTGAGCACAGACAATTCCGATAGGGACTTGCGGTGCGTACCTAATGCGAGTTATATCATTACAGAACCACTACACAGACACTAGAAGCGAAGTTAAATAAGATAATGAAATGTGTTTGAAGAACCCTCGAAGAATAAGAGGTCGCGAAGCAATTTCTTATAATAAATAAGAAGATAATGAAAAATATACGGACTATTTTAATGATCCCCAAACATAGAACACAGACAATGAGCCCAGGATGATGTAGAGACTCTAAAACTTATTTATTTTCTATGAAAACAATCAGAATATATAAAAAATAATGAACCTTCAAGAAAATTCCCAAAAGATAATTATCCAATTACGAAACTATTTATTCAAGGAATTATGCAAATAAATTATTTTAAGAACTGACGAAACTTTCCAATTTGTTCGGGTATAAAAAACCTGCCAATTCTTCATAGCTCTGAAAATAAAGTTTGTTCATAAGCCGACAATTAAGAAGTTTGAACAAGTTATACGAGTAAGACATAAGGTCAAGGAGTACAATCTTTGAGAGCTGAGAAGCATAACTTTACGACCAGCTCGCAAATTATGATGATGGGTTTTGTATTTAGCAAGCATATATTATACGTACGAGATTTGGTGAGAATTTATCGTAAGTATTCATACGTATTTTATAATATACATCTAGAAAGGTATTGAAGGTTATAAATTCTCTTGAACATAGAAACTCGGTAACATTATAAACGCTTGCCTAATAAATTAAACACGGGGATAATTGTCGGGCATAAGGGATTTTATATGCCGCGATTAAACCAGCATTACCTGCATACATAACCTTAATAGTTGATACAGTTACTACCATTTAGCGAATATACGGGCGACGACGCTCTGAAACATAACTAACGCTATTCGCGATACTAATAGCATGTTAATTAACCCTAATGTCGTGGTTATACGCTAAGCAAGATATTTAAGTCAGGAGGACATTAAGCTGACGGTGACGGCATTTCCCCTGAGACAATCTTGCACTTAATGAGTATTAGACTAAATTTAAGCTAATGTGACGTCCAAGCACCTTATTATATGTTACACCGCCATTCACCTACAAGTATATTACCGTCTGTAGTAAAAACGCCGAAGTAATTACTTGGACTTACGGCCACCAGTTTTAAGATCTCTCCAACACCCACACAAATGCTTTCCCAGATTTATTTTACAATACCGTGTCGCAGGATTGCATTGTGAAACAATGTTACCCAATCGAGTTGCGATTGATTACTAAATATTTAAAATAAATAGCAAAGTCAACTCAATAAATCTGAAATCATTATCAAAGCAAGTTTTTATGTTATATTTATTTCAATTCAAGTTGTTCTTTTCCGTGTGCAGGGGTATGGTCGGAGGTGCTATTATCGTTCTCCATCTTGTCGAACGGGCGCACCATCCTCAGTACGGACCCTCCAAACGACGGGGCCCTCACTTGTCTTCACGGAATGGGGTACGGTTCTTTTATTACGGAACTTTTTTCGTCCCGTATCAGCTTATGTGAGTATACTCGTATGAATGTAAATGTTACCGTCCCAATCATTTTGTTTTATGCCAGTGTGTCCGCTTCCTATCTCGAATCTACTCTAAGTGGCCGTTGATCTTAAGTATCTGTACTAAAGTCTTTTTGGTGAGTGTTCTGATCCGTTATTTAGTTTTACGGGCTTTTGTTTAGTTTTCGTACAATAGATTAATGTACCTAGTTCATTCTCAGCATTATTACGGCGCGGCAATTCAGTTAATCAAACTTTACAAATTTGTTCAGCTTTAATGGTCAGTAGTTTAGTACAGTAAGAGTATATTACTAGGGTTCCTATTTTTAGTGTGTACGCATTAAACTGAATCTTAGCAATCTGGACTGGCAGCAACCGCGTTTTAGACCGATTTGATCTTATCGAAGATATCCCAATTCTTATAAAAAAATTAGGAATTGGAATAGGATTATACATGAAGCGTTGTCAAGAAATCATGACTCAACGGCTGAACGGACTTGAAAACAAAATCACAGGTAGACATAGCCTAGATTAGCATACTTTTTACCCCGGGAGTTTGTTATCGTGAGATAAAAATAAAAATAAATGTATACTAAACTAACTACACACACCGGCAAAATTAATGGAACAAACTAAAAACACCGACTTTTTTTTAAACTACGATAAATTTTTAGGATTTTATATTAAGACAGGTTTCCTTACTTAAAAATACACATAATAAAATTAGTAGTACATTTTGTGTGAGTAACATGATTTTATGTGAAAACTGCACGTTGTTGATTTTTTAAGGTTAGTAAGGAAAGTTAAAACGGTTAATTATAAAATCCGTTTTACAATAAAATTTATATTAAATCATATGGATTATTTCCTCCACGTTCTCTTAATAACGTTTTACCCGCCTAGACATGTTGAGATTATTGTTATCCATTGTTTCCTGTGGTAGTCTCTATCATTCCAATAAAACGGCGCTTCGCACTTCACCCACATTGACAAGTGTAGGGATTATGAATTTTGCCCTTCGTTTTAGCGGGTCCCAGACGTTTTCAAACGGAAGCATATCTGGTTACCTCGCCGGTGTCGCCAAAACTGCGATATTGGCCTTATTAAGATAGACTACAGTTGAATAAGTGGTATGCGGCCAAGCATTATCCCGGATCAAAACGAAGTGAGCCCTGATAAAAGGGCTAAATGATATCACATTTTATTCATAAATACGTCTTCTATAGCGATCTGCAATATGATCTCCTCCATCGATCACCACCAAGTCCGCACGAGCTGCTAAACATATCCTACCTGAATCCAATATTCTTCCGGTACCATATGCCACATAAGCTTAAACAAAATTACAGTCTACGTTTTTCTTGTTCATGGTAACACATTTATTATCGTCCATTAATTCAATTTAAATGACTTCACACTCATCACCAAACAATATTTTACTTCATTAGACGGACCTTTACTGTTGCACCTTGAACTTCCTCCAGCTCATTTCTGGCTTGTAGGTCCTTAAACGCAGGTTTTTGTGAACAAGAAAATGAATGAAACGATTATTCCTATTTGAAAAACGAGTTATCGGCCCTGTCCTGATCATTTCACAAAAACATTTGTCTCTTTGGATCATTGGAAACTGCAATAAATGGTTGAAACAGGTAAACAATGAATTATGCACATCATCTGTAGGTTTCATAATTTTTCCTCGTCTCAAGTGCCCTGGGCCTCTGATTTTGAAATAAGTTGAGTACAATGACGTCATTAACTTCGAAAAAGATCTAAACATTATAAATGATTTTTTTTCGAAATATTAAAACAAAACCATAAAGTGGCCATAAGCGTAATTCTCTCAAAATTATATAAATTCGAATAAAGTTAAAACAATCGCATGACAGTTTACATTCAATTGTTTTATCAATTAAGCATAATTGGTAATATTACAAAAAAAGACAACACCCTGTAAGGGTAAAAAAAATGTTTTATTATATATTTTTCTTGTTCCGCTAATTTTTCCAGTGTGTGTATGTGATAAAGGTAACGTAAAGCGTACAATAATGTATATAATAAACAAATCTCGATTTTACAGTGAGCAACTTCGTTGCGGTTGGTACTAGCTAGTTCATAATACGTATTTAACTTTGAAGTTACAACAAGTCAGTTCAAATGAAGCTTATGCACTGTACGAAGCCTTACACTATCCATGTCTCCAGATTCATGTCGGTGATCTGGGTGATAATGGTGCACACGTACCTAACCATCTTCTACGTAGCCAATAACAAGACCATGCGCGTCATCGCCGAGAGGAATTACTGGTACCAGTCCGTCGGCAACGCGTCCTACTGTGTCGACACCTTCTTTGTTATCAGGTCAGTTGATTTTAGTTCTTTTTAGGGTTCCGTACCTCAAAAGGAATAAACGGAACCCGTATAGGATCACTTTGTTGTCCATCCGTCCGTTTGTCTTTCAAGACCCTTTTTCTCAGGAACGCGTGGAGGTGTCAAGCTGAAATTTATATAAAATACTCAGGTCTACTGTCCCTTAAAGCTGTCATAAAAACAAAATTCTAAGCCAACGCAATCAAAAGGTACAGCCGTTTATGCCACGAATTTTCGACACTCGCAAGGGAATCAAAACCTACAGGGTACTTCTCGTGAAGTCAGAATCTTGAAATTTGGTACGAAGCAACGTATTATAGCACAAATAAAGGAATAATTGCGAAAACCGTTAATTTTTTGTTACATCATATAATAAAAATATTTTTAATAATTTTAAACTTACTACCCCTTTCCTTATGAACACGTAGAGGTATTAAATTATAATTCATATCAAAAACTCAGGTCTATAATACTTTTAAGCTGAGGTTTGTACGGAACCCTCGGTGCGCGAGTCCGACTCGCACTTGGCCGACTTTTTTCTATTTTGATCTATGTGTATTCTGTTTGTGGCGTTATGTTAAGTTTATCATCATCATCATAGTGTTGCTGGCTCCATTGGGTCGGAGCGGTGATGAAAGAAGCTGGGGGTGATGACCAGGAATGCGCTTCCGCTGCATGCTGGTGGTCAGGATACCCCCGTAGATGCCGTGAGTACTGGCTGCCTGTGTGACACGCTGCTCGAAAGCTTGAGGAAGTGATGATGACGTCAGGACGAAGTAGCAAACTCGGGGTCACAGTTTGGAGGTAAGTGGAACAGGATGTAAAGTCCCACAAACCTCCATAGAAAAGGGAGGATCCTCCGACCAGACGGGTGTTGTGTCTGGTCCGGGCAACTGCCCAACGGTTGTTGTCGGACTGTTGTATGTATTCTAATGGCGCCAAAAACTTTGCTTGCGCGATGCAGGATTTGTGTGACGTCATGTCATTAGTCAAGTCAAGAGTGAATAGGTTTTTTCTAGGCAAGCGTGCTTCACCGTCGACCACATCATCGCTTACCATCAGGTGAGATAGTGGTCAAGCGCGAAACTATAGACTATAAAAATATGTTTTAGAGCATTCTTGTTTTATTGGATTGTCAGAGAAAGACTACTTCTGCAAATTATTGAGAAATTATCGGATATACCCAATAAATATAGAACCAATAATTTTGATTATAATGATGTCTAAGATTCTAATGCCCTTCATCATAATTTATTCGATAGGTTATTGCAAGAATCTTGCTTTAAATTGATCATAAATTAATATTAAACGTGGTTTATACTATAGCGCAATATGACCGAATTCATGATCTTTATTGCGATACGCATTTAACCATCATCATTACAATTTAAATCTATGCGTAAGATGATCATACCAGATTTTTCATGGTAACGTATAAACCACACTCAAAATGTATATAACAATGTAAGCTAGATTTATTTAATGCATTAACTTATTAAACATTGGCCTTGAGAATAAATAGAAAGTAAACAAACTAAATATTCATATCCTCGTAAAGTTCATATACATACAATAACATTTACCTAACTTATGTAACATGCATAAAGAAGTTTGCTACAGAGGTATTTTTATAACCGATAATTATTTTTTTTCCTGCAGCTCTTCAAGCATAAAAGATTTTTAAATTCCAGCAAAAAACGTACTTACCTCATTTTATACCTGAAATTCCGTTCTAACATTCCATTAAGATCATTTCAAACACATATGAAAGAATCAGCGATTAGCTGAGCTTCCATCGGAGCGACAATGAAACCCTTATCTGCTTTGATATACATCAGGCTGTTTGAGCGTCACATCCAATTACGTCCACAAGGACGGAAAACGCCTGCCGGTGTCATTTAGAATAGTTACCGACAGTTATAGATTTTGGAGCGGTAAAAAGCCACGGACATCAATTTCGATTCTCATAAAACTGTTTCATACAGATACATTTTAGATAGCTCTACTAGGGCTGTCAGTCTATTTTTGCGAACATGGTTGACCTTTTTGTGTCGTTTCGTGTCGGGTACAAATTGACATGTGCCGAGCATGACAATTTTCATTATTGTTTTTGGTACACGTAAAAGAACAAAAGTTATGACAAAATTGCGCAGTGTTTCGCTACCTGACCCTATATTTGTATTTATGGGAGGGGGAGCATATCAAAACACGTATAACCATAACACAATGGTTATAACAATGTCCAATTTATTTGCGCAGTTCGAGAAGTTTGGTTTTTCCTCCTTTTGTTTTTGACAGCCCTGGGCAAAAGGACCGAGTTCACAAGGGTAACTCCGTACGTGTTATAAGACGGGTGTAAATCAAATTAATGTGGTTCACTTAGGCGAAGTAATCTAGTAGATAAGTTATTTTTATTAGCTATAAAATCTGATACGATTAAAGATAAAAAAGGGATGATGGATGCGTAGCAGAGGGTAGATAGGACACGCTGAAATTATAATGATTAGTTAAATCTACACTAGATACTTTTGCATATTCTTTATAAAAACTAGAGCGTTTTGAAACATAGCGTTATGACAAAATTGCTCAAAATATTATTTTACTACCTATCAAATCTTTTTAAGGCAAGGGACAGTATGTAACGGAACTTTAGGGCTATATTTTATAAAGAATCTCTTTCTCGATAGCTGATAAGGAAAAGACCAGAAAGGGTCGATCATTAGCTTAATAGTTATCAATTTCCTTTATACGGCTTCCTTATCCTTGGTAATACATGACTTTGAATACCAGCCCGCACGGTCCTTCAATTAAATAGACTTCGTAACATGAATCTTCAATAACCTCCTCACATTTGTTACAGTGGGATACTCGTCACTATTCTATTTTTACGCACAGAAGACAAAAAGGCTGCAAAAGCTGAGCAGCAAGATAAACAGGACATCAACAAGAATCTTGACGGCTTCAGTAATGCCGCACTCTCCATCTCTGTGATAAGCCAACAATATTTTAAGGAGGATTTATTGGACAAGCCGAAGAACAGCACTTACTCCATAGCAGAATTCCTGGCGATGATTAAGTCCTTCCTCACTTTGTTTTCCTATCGATTAGTGAGACTTACCCCAGCTTATGGGTTTGTGATTGGTCTTAACGAGATTGCATTAAGGTATACTTACGAAAGATCTGTGTTCGAGCCGGCGATATTCGACCATATTGCTTGCGATAAGTACTGGTAGCGCAATCTGCTGTACATCAACAACTTGTATCCTCAGCGGGAGAAGTGCATGGTCTGGTCATGGTACATGTCTAACGACACTCAGTTCTACGTCGTCGGAATTATACTGCTCCTCGTTTCTGTAAAGTAAATAACAATTTAGCATATGAAAAATAAAATTCAGCGATATAATGTTGCGTACATTTTCACTAATTTTGCGTATTTCCTAGTGTAAAAATTGTATATTCTTAGCCTCTTTTCCGTGGACACTCTTTTCAAAAAGTAGAAAAGTTTGATTACTGAATCCCTACAAGTTGCCTGATGAACTATTAAGCCGATTTATGTTATGAATCCGTTTGTAGAATCTTGAAACGGTATTCAGCCAGCGCGGTCCTAATGTAATACACTTTATTCAACGAGCCACCTACTTTTCTTGGCCAACTTTGCGTATCGTGTTTTCATATCTTTTATTTGTTGGTATTGTTTCTTGTTGTGGTTTATTAAACAATATCTTCTATTTCCGGCATCCAAAGTCAGCGATGATATCGTAAGGTTGTTGCTGGTGAGCTCATGGGCAACCACCATCTACATCTCAGTGTGGCATCAATACAAGGCGCGGATACAGGAGCCGTTCGAGATGTTCGACCCGCTCTACGACAAGCCATGGTCCAGGATCGGACCCTATCTAGTCGGTAAGAGGAACTTATATTCCAATATCATGCAGATCATTTAATTGAAGCAGAGAAACTACGAAAGAAATAAGTTAGTACTCGTCGATCTTAGTAAAACTTGTAACAAATTATGAATAGACTGTGATGGATGAATGTTGTAACAAGAAGTAATTACCAATTGGCTAATTATTCCAAACCCCGACAAAGTTACGCATGCTCCGTACTCTCTTAACTTATCTCAGGATTATTTTATTATTATATCTGTATCGGCGACGCTTTCAGCGTCTTAAATCGAATCACCCGCTGAAGCAATATCAACTTTGATAAATTAAGAAGAGCGCGCGAAATTGGATGACTGACTACTCTACCTTCTTTTAAATGTATTCCCACGTCATCCTTCTTCTTATAAATGCTTTCAAAATAGTGGTTTTCTTTAAACAATAATATTATGGCGCTCCCTCACCGGCTGTTAAAATGTTTACAAACAATTTCTAACACTAATGTTAGGAAAATGTTTGTTTAGAAAATGTTAACTAATTATTGTAAACATTTTTAAACAGCGGTGTGGGAGCACCATTAGATAGTAGCACTACCTAATATTTTTCTTATGGATTACTGTATTGTCACCTAAGTTATTAAATTCCGTATGTCCTTGTTTATCATAAACCTGTTTTGTGTTACGTGTAGTTATGTATTATTACGAAAGTAGGTGTCATTTGCGATTAACATCCGCATTGCGTAAAATAAATAAAGTTATATTAAAACTATCAATATATTTGCATGTCATACTTAACATAATATTAATAACATATCAAACAACTTTCATTGCCCTGTTGTTAACATAAAGTACTGCTACTTTATCTATAAACTCTAACATTTATGGCATTCCTGTCTTTTGTGAAGGCTTCATACGGCTTCATTGTTGGACTTAATTTGTTCAACTTGTTAGCCTACATTTACAGTTTTAGTTTACAAAATAATGTCGGTGAAAATTTGAAAAGCGCATATTAAAATAGGTCAGAATGATCGGCTTTGCTAGTAAGCAATAAAATAAAAGCTCTGTTAAAAAATATTTAGGTCCAAACACCGCACCCGCGCCGAGATCGCACGGAATGCTCGACGCGCCACTGATTGTATAGCCCTTCCGAACTCGCCTCCTCGCGTAATCCTGAAAATGGGCCTTTTACTGAGATTTTATCGATCCTACCAGAAAGCTATACGCTCACTGCATTTCGGTTTACTTTCGCTGGTCACTGAAGGAATCATAAACCGGTTCGACAAAGCGTAAATGGGAGACTGAACAACCAGATAACTTCGTTCACAGCTTAGTCTATTTCACACTAGACGAGTACGTACCCGCTACCCAACATGAAAATTGATTATTATCAATACAACCCCATTGCCATGAGAACAAACTTCCTTTCTATTTCGGCATTTTCTATTCGCTAGATATTGTGTGTGTATTTTGTCGTTTGGACATCCAATGTATATTGCGTTTATTCCTACAATTTCCTGCTGATATTTTGTTCAAAATAAGAGAATGTTTGAATATTCTATGTGAGCACTTTTCTCGTATTTTTGGATACTACCTTAAGAACTACTATCTAGACCCTTCTAGATAGTAGTTCTCAAGGTTGTTTCAAGGTAGTTTAGTCTGTAGTAGAACATAGATGTAAAAATAACAAGCGTGCGATAAGACAACATGTCGCGAGTGACACCGTACGTCGGAAGACGAGGTCGTTGAAAAAATTATTAGACTTTTACTATCGGAAGGAAGACCCCTGTCACCCTCAACCGTCTCATCACTGGGATTTATTCATAATCATAATCATTTATTCATTTGCGAATATGGGTACAAAATAAAAGATATTATACAAACAATAGTGTCCATTAGCCATGTCCTATATATAAGGTATGCAAATTACAAATACACAGGTATCCTATAAAACTAGAATTTAACAGTGAAAATATATTACTTATGTACGGAGATAGTTTAACATAACATAAGTGTATCCTGTAAATATTCAGTGACAGAGTAATACGCTTTTTTTAGTAGCATTGTTTTTATATTGTTTTAAAATACATTAATATCACTTATCTCCAGAATTGAATTTGATAAATGTTGACATATGCGTGGAGCCATACATTATATACTTTTGTTTAATACCGCTGTTTTATTGCATGGTAAACATACATTGAATCTGTATCTTTTGCTATTTAACTTGTTAAAATAGTTTGTATTCTTCCTAACGAACATTATTACCTCCAATATATATATATACATGGCAACGTAAGAATCTTTAATTTCAAAAATGATGGTCTGCAGCTGTCAGTTACTTTAATGCTATTTATGGCTCGTATACATTTCTTCTGGGCTTTAAACACTGCTTATTTATTAGTAGAATTACCCCAAAAAATAACACAATACTTTAGAATAGGTGCAACATAGCCGTTGTAGACTGTAAGGACTGTTGAAGTGTTGACCGTTTGTTTAAGTTTAAACAATGCATAAGAAAATGTGTTCAATTTAGTGCATAATGTATGGATATGTTCTTTAAAATTCAAATTATTATCTATCTGTATACCAAGAAATCTCGTAACGTCAACTTCTTGGATGCTATTATTTTGGTAATTTATGTTCATATTTGCTATTTTACTTACTCTACTTCTGAACGTCATGAAATTGGTTTTGTCGAAATTGATATGTAAATTGTTTGATGTTAACCAGTTTACAATGCTATCTAAAGTCATATTTATCTCAAGTTCCATCTGTGATTTATTATCTCCTGTGAACAGTACTGTACTATCATCAGCAAATAGGATTGTATTGTATTTTGTCGCTTTTGGAAGATCATTGATGTATATTATAAAAAATATTCCACTCATATAATATACAACACATGCCTGGATGTCTGTTCAAATCATTTTCGTGTGGCTTCCGATTGTAATCTACATGGCTCACCAATTTACAACATTTACATAAATAATAATAATAATTTTTTTATTGCCAGATTACAATTTCAATGTCACGTCATGTGGTTTAACAAAATTACCACCCAAGCTAAGATTGAACTTGTGTTATGAGTGTCAGTATTATACTGTAATATTATACTGTAGCAGCTATGAAGTACTTTATTTGGTATTATAACGAATGAAAACACAATATAAATGCGATGTTCAAAATGAATGACTAATTTATTTTAATCACCATAATTACTACAGTATAAAGAGATGATTTGTATTTGAAATAGAGAAGATATTTTATATACGAGCACCTTTAGAATGCTTTGCCACCAAAGTTGCGCTATGTAGCGTACTATGTAGTTCTAATTTTACCAAGGCTTAGGCTCAGCTTCGCTAGGCAACCTTGCGCAGCCTGTATCTTTGGTGGAATAGCACCCTATTCCGGATTGATAATACTTGTTCCAGGAATGGTGGTAGGATGGTACCTGCACAATACCAGGTGTCAGCTAAGGCTGCCCTACTGGGTGGTGGCGCTAGGCTGGCCCGGCGCGCTGGCCATCATTGGCAGTCTCATCTTCAGCATGGTGGACGGCTACTTCGAAGTGTGAGTATCGGGCATACAGGTAAGACCTTACCCTTTTAATGATTGTTTATGCCAATGGTAGGTAGATTAAATAAATCCTACTTTCCGTTAAGAGTCCCATAGACAGAACCAACACGACAATGATGCGACGACGGGTTTTCAGATCTTTCTGTCTTAAGAGCAATTTTACAACAATTCCTATGAAAATGCGTTGTCACATCGTCACATAATAGACGTACTGTCACGTGGCACCTGTCTGTCGGCGCCTTTATCCATTATTTGATCTTAATACACTAAAGTTGGTATTATAAAGCACCTGGAAGTTTATTGTCAGATGAATTAGAAGTCTGATTATACTATACCATAGTGCTGTACTTTGAAAATTAAGTCATTTCCACATGTTCCACTTTGCTAGAATTCCCCCTTGATGTACCCATTCCTGTGCAAAGTATCTGAATCCGATTAGTTGGGCAATGGAGTGCCGACGTTTACGTTACCACCCCACTGAAAACTACTACAGTATCTTTTGTCTTATCTAAACGATCAATTTAAAAGGTTTTTAGTATACTTACTCAAGAATTTATTACAAAGTTACTGTCAGCATTAAAAAAGCGAATTGATAAGAGTATTTCAAGGCTACCAAGGCGCCCAAGGCTCACACTAAAAGTTACGTGTCTTTTTTATTATAATCTTATATCAAAGATAAAACTTTTCAAAAACCAGAAAACACTATAAAGATCACTGGGAATCTTTCATCTTACCTATTTGTTAAGTACACATTTACTCGAATACATCAACCCACGGCCGTTGTTAAGAATACAAAGAAAACATATTAATTCATTTAAAATAATATTATTTACATTGGAGATGAAAAGTATTCCTGGAAGGACTTGGAGGCCTTTGGCCAGCTGTGGGATAGTATATGATGATAAAAGATTATTATAAAAACATTGTAAAAAGATATTACACAATGCAAATTCAAAGGAAATTTCTGAAATATACGATCGTAGCACCGTGCTACGGCGTAGCAATATGCGTAGCAAAGCGTAGCAACAGACCCCGTAGCCAAGTTACACACGTTTCGTATCGAATCTCTTTCTACAATCAATTAACGTCTTCTATATGTATGGTCTGACCACGTGATTTAACGTTCAGATGTGTCATTCCCATACATTGATTCGTTTTCTACTAGCGTTATCGATTGTAGATTGTGAACTTGGCTACAGGTAGGACACTAAATTATGCGTAGAAACCGCTCGCGCTTGCTAAACTGAAATGGTTACATTTTTGTCTTCATTGGTTTTAGTTACAAATCTTTTGTATTTGCTCATATTAACCAGTTAAATCTTGTTACTCTAATAAAGGAACCACTCAAGTTAAAATTAAATAAAGTTGGTGTTAAAACTTCGCTAATTGCTTTGCTCTTTTACTGTCGTCACGTAAGCAATTAACACTTTTATTATTAAAGGCTTGGAAACGTGTTTAACATAATCTTTTAATTATTGCTCTGTTATTTTAGTTAAACTTGGACGTTGTTTACCGGTCGGGGTAGTAAAAGACTAAGAGGTCAGAATTGAATGGGTAGAAGTGTCTTTGAGTGTCTCTTCATAAGTGCTGATAAGAAAATTTGCAAAGTTTCAGAATTACTCACTTAGTGTGCTCAAAAATGCACGAGTGATTCCTATATCGCTTATAATGCGATGTCATAATGTTCAACAGTGCTGTTAGTAGTTCCTTAACACTCAATTAAGGAAAATTGATAAAGTCGAATGAATCGAGAGTTTATCAATGTGAGTTGAAAAGAACATAGTACGATGATATACCAATCCGTATTATTATTAAAGAAGTAGAATTCATAATTTGTGACCATGTATTTAGTTTTTCTTTTTATATTGCACCTTCAAAAGGCTACTACTTTTTACTACACTGTCTGAGTAAATGGCGACCTTACGTTAAGCTGTAGGTAGACTTATATTAAACAGGCTACAAAAATACTAACAATAATAATTTCCTGCAGCCTGGGGCGTAGCAGTAGCATGGGTGGCGATTTATTGCTGCAGTGGTTACGGAGGACTGGCGAACTCCGCGCTGTCGTTCCGGGGACTGTTGCCGCTGAGCAGACTGACCTACTGCGCCTACCTGGTGCATCCCACCATCATGATGTATACCACCTTCTTGCTGGACGGACCCTATCACATGCAGCACTCTACAGTGGTGGTAATTGGCACAGCAAGTTAATGTTGTCATTTTATTCAAATGGTGCAGTCTGTCTGAAGGTCGTCCTGTACTATTCGAAAACATCATGAACTATTCGTTATATATATTGCGTACCAGAGGCCACAAGATTTAGACCAGTAAGATGTTTGAAGAGCTGATTCAGCTGGAAAAAATAATCTTTCTATGGATATTGAGAAACTGTAACACTGTTTATAATATCGTGTCATAAGGCATGACAGCCTTTCACCAACTCACAATTTATAAGTACATGTTTTACGTCACACAAAATCACATTAAGAGCTCGACGTCCCTAAGTACTAACAACACGAATACTTGTCTCCTACGCCTGCACAGCGTGATAAGAACATAAACTCCCCCAAATTACTCGCAGAAACAGTCTATATTCAACAGTGTATAAAAACGTAGTAAAATTTGATACCTGCTCATTTCCAAGGGAGGTGACTCATTAGCCACTCCCTGACTTCACCCTTTTCAGTAAATATAGGCGTCAATTTATTGCCCAGCACGGTAACATAAATATCCGTAGTAGGTACAGTTTCGAGCAAAAATATTTATACAATAAGAGAAAATGTAAAACGAATTTTCCGAGGGTAGTTTTTGACGAAATTTTCATTTACTGTAAAAGTCTGGACAAGAAATCGTAATTTCTATCAATAGTTTTAGGTAGGTGGTCCGGGAATTCCTAGTTTTTTAATTTACCTCTCAGTATTACGTTGTACATAATTATATTGAAGAATTTGAATTTTAAGGATATGCGACTTGATAGTCCAATCGCATTCTCATACGACAAAATCGGAATTGAATTTCATAAGGTATCATATTTTGCTCTTGCCTGTACGTATTGTTCTACTTTATTACAATATGGCTGATTTCTGAGTTAAGTAAAACAGCAATAATCAGTTGAGTATTGTCAAATCAGTGTCAAATAATTTAGGAAGCGTTTGAGTATTTTACGTTTCACAATTGATAATCTACCTAGATCACTGACCTCTATCATACAAGTACGCTGGACTAAATATACTATATGAAATGACAGTTGATTTTTGTGCTGATTCAAAGCACCCCGCTCGAGCGTATCAGGAACTATTATTGACACATTTCGAGATAGGTTAATTCATACCGATATTTCTCTAGATTAGGTAATATTAATAAATTCGCCTGGAATTATATAATATTGTAACTAATATATCAGTATTAGTGATATTTTTTAATTACACTAATATCAAAATAGTAGACTTGGCAAGGCGTATCACTCATCTACTGTATTGACTTCTCGTAGTATGTTGCAACTAAATATCTCATTTGGTGATGAATGTTATATGAATGCCTAATAATCAGTAATAATATGTTCAAAAGCAGTGTGTAATACTAAATTCTGGAATCATCATCATGATCATCCACAGCCCGACTTCGCCCACTGCTGAGCATAGGCCTCTCTCTTCTTGTACCAATCACCACGTTCCTGTGCCTGGAATTAATTCTGGTATAATATCATGATAATTATAATTTTATAAACAAATGTTTTGAAGTCAAACAATTTATATCTGCATGAGTTGAAAACTGATATAAGTCTTCAAATCGCTGAAATGCGATGTCACTCTTGTTTGCACCTTAACACTACAGAGATACGATCTCAGCGAGAAATACGTCCGTTGTAAATTATTATCCATCTCATTCGTACGCAAATATTTGTATGAATGATGTTGCCTTCCCGAATCCGATGGGCGCCAACCAAGTGAATCCAAACTATTGTAAGTATTAACTAACTAGTGTTCTTGAACGAGGAGATGTTTGCTCAAATATACTAGTTTTAAGGATAAGTTGTAAGCCTATTCCCATATTTAAATCTCACTGATCTGACAGTAATGCGCTATAACTTTACTAGCACGCTATCCACTAGATTATAGCTTGCAATCTGACTGAAAATATTTTTCAGTTAACCTTTACAGCAATCATTCTATTACTTAAAAATAAATCATAATAAAAATAACTGGGTTTATTTTTCTCTTACGTATTAAATTATTCTCACGATCGATAAAGCCCATAAAAGTATTTTTACCGAAGGCTGTATCCCATCTCTAATATTAGTTCCATGTACTCTCACGTTAAGTCACGTTGCTATCAGCGCCAAAATGGCGAAAATCACATGTCTTCATTTTGTCATCGATAATATGAAGTCCAGCGTACTTGTATGATAGAGGTCAGAGAGGTCAGTGACCTAGATCAGTTAAGTAAGTACCTACATAATTATGGACCTGTCAAAGTTCCATTCACTTTCTCTTTCACCCTTACGTTCCATTTTACAAAAGAAATCTAAGACATCACAAGATTGCATAAAATTTACTAATATAAATTTTATACAGCTATAAAAAGTAAGTTAGTATTATAATGAAGTATTATAAAAATATTATATATTAAGAAAATCAAGTTAATAAAGATGATATAATT
The DNA here is from genome assembly GCA_964057195.1 of Orthosia cruda. Lineage (NCBI taxonomy): Eukaryota > Metazoa > Arthropoda > Insecta > Lepidoptera > Noctuidae > Orthosia > Orthosia cruda. Next base: position 12,799,643 of record OZ059825.1, on the reverse strand, counting down.
TTTAATAACTTGATTTATCATATTTAAGCAATTTAATATGAAACCTATTTGAAATGAATACAACCTTATTATGAAACTATGAAATGGATCGCAGGCAATAGTCAATTACTTCAAGATTGTCATGGTAACCGTATTTATTTTGTCAAAGACGTTTTATCGAAAGAAAATAATATCTGAAATAATTTGTTATTGCCGAAATTAGGAATTGAAGCTTATAATTACTAGAAGTGAATGTGTTCAGAGTGAGCAGTTGCTGGTTCTTGTGATACCTCATAGAACTACAGAATATTTTACTCAGAATTCCACAAGATCTCTCAAGAGGGAACAGAACTGACACACACACAGAATTCGTGCATCTGCATTGGAATCACATTTGGTGGTAAATCACAATTATTGTGATTTACCACCAAATGTGAACTTTAGTGATAATGTGTGACCTGGGTTTTCAAGATAACTGTCTTTGCTAGCCATCGAAGGAAAACAATATTAGCCAGGATCGGTGCCATTGGATATATGTCGGAAATTATGAAGGAGGACTGTGTTTTAATATGTGTTAACGAACAATATAATATCTGCCTACTTATTTTGTAAAATAATAAATAAACGAGACTTTTCATGTTGTTTTTATCATCTTTATTGTACTGATGATACCTAAATCGAATCATACAAATGCCAAAATCTGTACACATTTTCATCCTTTTCTTGTCTTGTGGATCCTACTAATATTCTATATAGGTATGAAAGTCTGTTTGTTTGGATTTTTGTTAATGGTTGAACGTATTTAGTTTATGATTTGGAATACAATTACACAATGACTAATAATAAAATATAAATAAACGAAATAACAAATCTTTTTACCCTGAAATCAGAGATATAAAACTGTAGTCTATACAATACATCTTTATAGTTTATAATAAGTCCCTTATGTGGAGCCCGTAAGTGGAGCCCTATGCCAAGAGGCACACTGGTGCCTCTTGGCATAGGGCTCCACTAACAGTTTCCACTGGGGTCTCTCCTGAGCTACTCGTCAACACTACAGCGCGCCATCGCTTACATTTTGTGCCTACATATTGGACCAGCAGTCTTTCCCATTTCCCATTCCCATTTCTGACACTGTCTTCCACTGTCTTCCACAGCTTCTTTTCCCATCTCTTGTGTACCAGTTTGGTAACATCTTCACTTTTCACATAGTTCCTGTAAGATAGCTCTCGGTTTTTGCGCAGGAAAAGCCACTGGCGACCACAAACACAAAAACTGGCACTTTTAAATATTTCGTTGAAGATCTCACTCATCATCATCATCATTTCTGCCGAAAGAGTGTTGGACACAGACATTCCCCAAGCGTCACCACATCAAACAGTCCTGTGCGTCTTTCATTCATCGGATTCCCGCGACCAGGTCATCGGTCTACAGAGGCTTCCCTGCTGCTACGTATTCCGCCACGCGGTCGCCACTCCAGAACTTTTTAGCCACATCGACCATCAGTTCTTCGAGCATCTGAGATCTATCATGCGTGAAATATTTGCATCCAATATAATGCTTTCGATAATTCAGGTCGAATACTCTTCTGCCACGCATCGATCATCGTTGAGGCATCTCTAAGGAAGACAAGGATGCATCTCCATCACTCATTTTATAAGTTTTCATATATTATTTTGTATTTATTTCGCTTGATTAACGTTTGAGCAAAGGCTTGTCAACTATCAACTGCCAAATGTAACCAGTGTAGCCAGATTTGTCGAGCCCCAAGCCGCCGAAAATTTGGTTTTTCCATTTATATAAAACTGAAGACGACCACTATTCGCTAAAACCACGTAACATTCTACGAAACGTGAATTTCCATTGTTGCCTTGAACACACTAGAAGCTAATATCAACTTTAATGCGTTTGACACAATAATCATTAATGGTTCCACATAAAACATTTATCAGCATTTCTTTATTTTCCCTGTGTTGTCGCGACTGACGTTTAATGAAAATAGTGATGAACTGTTAAAAGCATTTTGATTTCCAGTCGCCGATCGTAAAATTGATCGCCTCGGCTAGCCTTCCGAGTCTAAGCCTAAATGGCGAAAAGTCGCCCAATCTGGCTACACTGATTACGTAACGTTGACAACGGTTTGAGATTTTGATAAAGATCAAATTTTTTTTTCTCAGTTGTGAAACCCAATTGAACGTCAATGAAGGTTTTTTGTATGACATAAGGTATACTTTGGCATGACTTGACTTCGTATACTCAAACCTTGCTCAGCATCGCAGAAAACTTAAAGTGGCAGATGATCAAGAGTGACAGATGCTTAAATCGAGATAAGCACATACTTACTTACCTCAGAAACCGGTCCAAGTTTATTCACTTAGCTGCTAAATTGCAAACGTTCAGTTTGATGTCGCACAATGTTGTAATTTTCCAACTGAATGGTCCCAACAATGTACAATTGACTAGGAATTCGCTTCAGTACTCATTCCATTTTAGATTATATTGAAAACACAAACCGTTTTTCGGATATGCTGTATTTTTAGTGTAGTATATTGGATACATTTTATATTTGCTGTTTTGGTTATATGATGAAAAAATAAAAACCACATCACAGGGTTTTGTTCAGATAAATTTTATCTACGCTAGTTAAAATATCATGTCAGAAAATTCGTCCAGTAAAAATCATTAAGCGTAGTTTTGATACTTTTCATAAAGATAGGAGACTATTGTGTTATCTCACAAATAGATAGACATTGCCTAGGAACAGCTTGTACCTAATAGGAAACAGGCGACTGCTGTCATTGTCGGTATAACCTAGAGATAAAAAATATTTTTTATCACATCTATTCAAAAAGAGCTAGTTTATTCCTCGTAAACAGAGTCCAAAATAGCTCAATAATCCCTTAGGGACCAAAATAGATTTGAATTTGGAATGTGGATATTGTTAGTACATGCACTAATCAGCAAAGAGATGAATCACAAACCATGCAGGAACAATGTATTGAATATGTGACTGGCTGGAAAACTGCGAGTGTATTAAATTAAAAAAAAAATAAACAACGCGGGAAATTAAATGCATTCTGCCTTCGTTCGCAGTTGTTTCAAATTCAGATTTTAGAATTATAAAAAATGAGCGCGTCTTCCTCAAGTGAGAGTATTATAATACAGTTTCTCAAAAACCATATCCTGAGACACCGTTTTCTGAGACTAGTTCTAATTCCCAAGCTGTAAATAAATCTACAACTGAACGGGGATGGTACTAATAAAATTGTTACGATGCACTTTCATAATTGTTCAAATATAAACATAATAAGCCTCTAATTATATTGTTTTATGTCTTACTTACTCAGGATTCTACTTTAGAACCTCTCGCTATGCTCGAGATTCTACTCTAAAATCCTTCGCTCAGCTCTGGATTCAAAAAAACAATCTCGTCTTTAAAATAGTTGTTTGCTCTCTCGGTAAACAATCTACTGTAGATACCTTTTTCGTGTCACCAGCTAGGACGTTGCGACCTTTTAAACTTTCTACTGTATTTCGGTATTTATACAACATTGATATCGTTAAAGTTCAAGATCACATGCTTAAGTTCGAAACCATTCCGAAACTAGACGTATTTCTGAACTCCCTTTCATTTATTAAATGTCCCAACTCGAGACGACGGGTTAGATTCAGGAATACAGGGTTCCACGAAGGAATTCTTATTGCCAACATAAATCTCTCATTTGGGAGACAACAGTAGCACTGAAACATACATGAAAACTATCACTAAATGAGAGATAAACATTTCATTACTGTCGCCTTCTCAAGTAAAATGTGTCGTAAAGAATGGTCTGAAAGCTACAATACACTTGTATAGCTCTATAGCTGGGAGTTGAGAGGCACAGATTAATGCCACGCTCTCGACATCCATTCAAACGCTGGCACATGAAAGGCAGCCCTTGAATTGTGTGAAAAACTTGTGATTCATTGTAAAGTCGAAGAATGACCAGTGACGGCTGGCAGGCCGTCACTGGTCATTCTTTTGTCAGTATTTTACCCTGTAACAGTACCTTTTATCTGCCATTTCTCATGAGTTGGTGTCAACGTAACTACCGTACTTAAGGAGTTGTTAACTAGTTACTTACCGACGACACTTCTAATTGACACTCGAGACTGATTATCGCATCGATATCTTGGAAACGAGAAAAATCTTTCAGGATAATTACATTACGGACTTATTGTCGCGTGCAATAAAATGTTACGTGAAATTAATATGACGCGAGAAGAAATATCGGCAGAAAACAACAACGGTGACGAAAGTAAATCAAGCGTAGAGTTGTTTGCCATTAAATGCCGCTTTATAATAAAAGTAAAAGCTTGATCCTTCATAATATTTAATGGGTTCGAACACAAATTGTACCTTCGCATTTCCACCCTTATCTGAAAATCTTTCGTAAAGGATGTGCCTCGTAGGTGCCGTTGAGTGTTGATATGTGCAGACATAGCTATATTGAATAGGGTCGGTGTTACTTTTATTTTCGATGTTTGACAGTATCTATTATTACATATAGAAGAATAGAAGAAGATAGAAGGGTCAGAATGTTGATTGAAGATAAAATCCTTAGAAATGATCTATTCCAAGAAACATATAACATACACACACAACTTTATTTCTTGAAACAACAAATATTAACATCACTGCCTCGTTGAATCAAAGTCTATTCAATGAATTGGTGCCTGTTGCCCCATCAATGGTTACTGCAATAAACCCCTCTTACACACTAGATTTAACAGGTCATGATGATTCAAAATCAATTAAATCATTGAGGGTAGTTACTAGTAAAAATAAAATAAAAAAGTACATTAAAATTAACAAGTACATAGTTAAAACTAAGAAAATGATCAAAAAGCAAAGGTTTTTCATCAAAAATGTAAAAATTAATAGAGAAAGGTTGCATCTACTTAAACAATTAGATATGTATTCAATTAACTTAGAAAAAAGTACTAGAAAATACCAAACTGACACAGAAGACTTGCGGTATGAACTTGACGATCTACAGGAGAAACTTACTTCTATGACCATCAAATATACAGCCTCTGAAAACAAAATGAGGGAATATGTATTGGCAATGAATGAGCTGGTAAGCTCAAAAATTAACAAATGTGATCATTGTCAACCACCATCTGTTGAACCCAAACCGGACCATTCATTGACAATATGTGATGCCACCATACCGCAGTCTAGTGCAAGTTTGCCATTAGAAATTACTAACTGTTTGCCTAAAAAGAATGTAAATACAGAAATAGTATTATTTTGTGATGAAATTGGAAAGGATTTAGGTCACTTGTTGACAAATAGATATCCAGGACACTCAATAATGAACTACTGTATGCCTGGCTGTTCTTTATTTGACATAATGAAAAAAGTTATAAAATGCAATTTTAACCAGGATACCACATTATTAATATTTATTGATAATAGGGGTAATATGAACAAAGGAGAATTACTCCAACATTATAGAAATTTGTGCAACCTTAGTTTAAAAAAAAATGTGATGTTCACTTTCCACACAACAGCCAAAGTTTGCCACAGGAAGAAAACAATCTTAGATATGAATTGAATAGGACATTACATAATTTAACATATAGTAGTAATTTATTCCATTTAATTGACACTAACAATTATGTTGGTAATCACTTTTATTTGACAAAAGATAATTTTTTCATGGATAGGTAATTTCTTTCAAAGTATTATAAAAGACAGATAGCTGTGTCGCTATTATATTATTTTTCTATTACAGTCAAGAATTTGGCTAAACAACTTGCTTCTATTGAGCAATGCCAAGGAATGTTATTTAATTCAGCCAATGATTTGGTATCAGAAATTTATATTGATAATAATTTAAATTATAAATTAGGACAATAGGGACAACCTCTTGCAAAATTATACAGGACAAAAATTGCAAAATAAAATCAAATAAAAGTTTAAATTCGGTAAATAGTATTAACCTGGTGCATCAAAATATTCAAGGATTTATGAACAAAGATTTAGAAGTAGAATTATTTATGAACTTTAACAGTATTGATATTCTTTGTATAACAGAACATTGGCTTAAAAGCCACCAGTTATTGTTCAATTTTAATAATCACCATTCAGCAGAGTTAATGCTATACATGGTGGCTCATTGATTTTAGTAAGTAACCAGCTTAAATTTAAAGACCCTAAGGATATTGTGAACCTATCTGTTGAGCGGACAGTTGAAATAGCTTGTATAGAATTGGAGCAGTTTATTGTATTAAGCGTATACAGACCGCCTTCAGGATTGTATGACTGCTTTGAAAAGGTAATGGATGAAGTGTTACACAAGATTTGTAACTCGAATAAATCCATTATCACTTGTGGTGATTTCAATGTTAATTTATTAGAAAACTCAGGTTCTTGTAGTAAAATAATAAGTCTGTTTCAGTCCTACAATCTTGTAAACCTATTTTTGGAGCCCACAAGAATAACCCCAACTAGTGCTACATGCTTAGATAATATTTATACTAATGTTATACCAGTCCACAAAGCAATTATAAATTTACTAGATTCTGATCATTGCGGGCAGAGGATTATTATACCAAACCAAAACAACAAAGTGGCTAAAAAGGATATCACTGTTAACCCCAAAACTGCAATTCGCTTGGCAGCTTTTAAAGTTAAACTCATTAATAAATTACCAATTTTGTCAATTGATGCTGATCCTAATCATCTATATGATGATTTTTTTAGTATATACTGTAAACAATTTAATTTGACCTTCGTTCCAAAGACTATCTCCGTTAATAGTAACGCATCATTCAGTGATTGGGCTACCATTGGTATTCATAAAAGTAGAACACGGCTTTATGAGCTGTACAGTGAAAGGACTCCTGTAAACACTGCTGAATTTAATTTATATGTTAGAAATTATTCAAAATTATTTAAAAAAGTTTGTTGTTTGGCCAAGTCGCGTTATTTGAGTTCGAAGATTAAAAACAGTAGTAATGTTATTAAAACGACTTGGAATATTATTAATAGTGAAACGGGAAGATCTGGTAACCGAAATATTGACTACGGCCTGTCTATTAATGGCAACATCATAAAATCAGACTCACAAGTCGCAGTGGCCTTTGAAATATTATTTTCAGATATTCCTATTTCAACTACTAAATACTTAAACTCATCACCTTCTGTTGCTGAGTCTTTGCTAAAAGAAAATGTTAATGTTTGCACTTCGGAATTTCGTTTTGAACATATTACTCGTAAAGACATAATTAAAACCTTTCACACTTTAAATGTTAAAAAGACTGCAGATCTGTGGGGTCATTCTGTAGAAGTTGCTAAGACTATTATTGACATTGTCGCACCTAGTTTAGCTATTATCTTTAATAATTGTATCGACTGTGGGGAGTTTCCTGACCTTATGAAAAATAGTAAAATAATACCTTTGTTTAAATCAGGTAGTACATCAGACCCTACAAATTATAGACCTATTTCAGTACTACCTACGTTTAGCAAAATATTTGAGAAATTAATTTTAGAGCAATTGCAAAGATTTTTTAATAAACATAAATTATTACATAGCAAACAGTTTGGTTTTACAAGGAGTCGTTCAACTACTGATGCCGGTGTTGAGCTTTTAGGACATATTTATAATGCATGGGAAGATAAGTGCGATGCCTTGGGGATCTTATGTGATTTGTCCAAGGCATTTGATTGTGTTTTTCATGAAACGCTAATCAGGAAACTCCGCCACTACGGGATCCGGAACAGCGCTCTGGATCTTCTTACTTCATATTTGAGTAATAGGATTCAGACCGTTGACGTTAATGGAAAAAGATCTCCTGGATCTATGGTAACAATGGGAGTCCCGCAGGGCTCGATTCTTGGTCCTTTCTTGTTTCTTATTTATATTAATGACCTCATAAAGGATAACCATGATATAGTGTTGTTTGCGGATGATACTTCACTTTTGTTTAAACTTAAACGTCAGCAGCTGGTTACTGACGATGTAAATAGCGCGATTTCAAAAGTAGTTCACTGGTTCTATGTTAATAATTTACTTCTTAATGAAAAAAAAACCAAATGCATTAAGTTTACCCTACCTCACGTTAGGCAGGTGAAAACCGATGTGTTGATAAAGGGCGAAGAATTGAATCCTGAAAATAGCACAGTATTCTAAGGCTTAACTTTGGATGCTAAGCTTCAGTGGGGCCCACATATAGATAAATTGTCAAAAAAGCTAAGCTCCGCAGCATATGCTGTTAGAAAAATTCGTAATTTAACCGACATATAGACAGCCCGTTTAGTATACTTTAGCTATTTTCATAGTGTAATGTCGTACGGTATTCTGTTGTGGGGAAATGCCGCCGACATCCAGACTATCTTTGTTTTGCAGAAAAGAGCTGTTCGATCAATTTATAAATTAAGCCCGAGACACTCTCTCAGAGAGAAATTTAAGGAGATTAATGTAATGACTGTGCCTTCTCAGTATATTTATGAAAATCTTTTATATGCCTATAAAAATATAAAATTGTTTAAAAAATACAGTGATATCCATAACATAAATACTAGGAACAAACACAAATTTGTAGTACCTACAACAAGGCTCAAGAAAATAGGTGGCTCGTTTAGATGTCAATGTGTACGCTTTTATAATAAGCTTCCAAGCCACGTACAAGATCTAAGTCTTAATAAATTCAAGTCTTTCATTAAACGTAAGTTGTGCCAAAAAGCGTTTTATACAACAAAATATTACATTGAGGACAAAAAGGCTTGGGATTGAGCTGCTCCAATTAATTTTGTTTATTATTATATTTTGCACTATGCATTTTGTTATTATAATTTTTTTTTTTCTTGCAATGACAAGAATATTTACTTTTTAAAGTATTATATTATTTTATTTTAATTATTGTGAATGTGAAGACTATGTGGATATTTTTTTTTTGTTTTTATTTAAATTTATATTAGTTTTTAATCATGATCTGGCAGTGTAAGTAGTTTATGCGGCCTACCCGAATGTCCTTTCTTTGGTATTGTTCGACAAATCGTTGAGCTCCTTAAATTCTGAGTTGAGCTGCTCAGTTATTGACAAATGCGTGCACTGACTGGACAGGTCCACTCAATCTGGCTGGTTCATTCCTCAAAAGACCATTTCAGACATCAGTCTACATGGTCTTCACATGATCTAATCAAGATTTTGTCAGGACTTTAAAAGAGACTGTGACCTCTGAGTTTGTTTCGGCCTTTCTTCTCAGAGTAGTCAGATAGGAAACGCCGACCTCATCTAGTTTTAAAAATATGTTCGACATGTAAAAGTGTTTGTACAAACCAACTTACAGAAATAAAATCATTTATCATATCCCAATACACATACATACATAATAATTTGCTACGTTCTCTACCTTTATTTCTGCGTGTCCTTCGTAAGCTTTTCGGCTTTATTAACCGACATATAAAAGCAATAATGAAGTGTCATTTCGTTTAAAATTATATTCAAGATACCCATTTCATATTCCTGTTTTATCGCCGTAAAATGTAAACACGTATTCCATAGTACTTACTATGTTACATGGCTTCGAGATGAAATGATTATCTCGATAAAAGTTCCTAAAAATAATAAGCATGTTCGAATAATAATGTGACTGTAAAATGTTGTGACATCTATACTTCTATACTAATATTATAAAGAGAAAAGATTTGTATTTTTGTATGAAACGAATAAACTTAAAACTACTGGACAGATTTCCAAAATTCTTTCACCGTTGCGATGCTACACTATCCCCGGGTGACATAGGGTTTTTATCCCTGTATTCCCACGGGAACGGGAACTATGCGGGTGAAACCGCGAGGCGTCCGCTAGTATATTATCAAGTTATCCATTAGTGTAGCACTTATTTGTATAAAAGGCTTTTCATAAGATTTCACCATCTCAGGTAAAATATAACCCTTTTTAGCTAAAAATGAAACTTGGCGTCTTCAAGTTTGATAGTAATGTATTGCGAAGTACAGCTGTGGAAACTTAAGAACAACTACATATTACACAGTGCACTGAAATGGTTTCTGAGTAAGTTCTTATTAGTGAACTTTATGGCAGAATACCGTTCCCCTGAAATCTAAAACCGAATCTGTTAATGTCAACGTAAAACGTGCCATATCACTTCGTTAACGAATTTTTTGCGTCTGAACGTGTTCAGGGCCATAAAATATTTTGAGCTGCCGCCGTTAATCAAACACGAAGAGTGAAACGTCGCATAATTAAGCCAAAACCAAAATTCGAGGTGATAAGTTATCCTGTCAAGTTTATCCCGCGCGTCCCCGGGAAGCTAACAGTTTGCGTCCAAAAGATTTATACCTCGTCGACACCTCAGCCAGTATTTAGTTGTTACATGTGTACTTTACTGTTCTAGTTAAAGGTCAAGGGGGTACTTCCTTCCCTATTCTCTCCCCTCTCAAGACTTCACATAAAATTCGTACGGACTCATGTATAAATGTTGAGTTATAAAATTGCATTCAAACCATAACCTGAATTTAACTTTTACGTTTCCACACACAATCAGCTAAAATGCTCTCCGCTAATAACATTTCGGTGGATCAAGGATCAAGTTTAGAGGTATTCAAAGTTTTCTAGGAACCATTCCTAGCTACAGTAGGGTATACTGTGCAGTTGTTCACTGTGTAGGAAAATTCGAATATTACTCAGGACACCTAAACACAATTCTGGAAAATCTCATAGCATTATCGTATGTTGGAATCCAGTTCCATGAGGACTAAAGTCACAAAATTATACATTAATATTAAAGATAAAAATGTATAACATTAAAGCTATAAAGGTGTCTGTTTATATTAACACTAATATTAAGAGGTAATGAACGTGGTTCTCTGCTATATTAACGAGCACTTATTAGAGTGGCCTGGAGCGGAACTACAACTCGCCTGGGAGCCTCTTCCTCACGCACACAAATCCTCCGCTACCATTAAATTAATATTTAACTTACAAAATAATATTCTTCGTACAAATTATATTCTAGACGAAGTTAACAACCATTTGTTTAGATAAAACGTGTATCGCTTATATTCTGGATATTTTTCGATTGTATTTTTGAAAGCCCGCTTTATCTTAGTCTTCTAACTTTTCAGCTTATAAGATGGATAACCTTTTGGGATCAACTCCGAATTTGATTACTTTCAATTTTATTATAGGTCCCTGAAATCAAGTTAAAGTTCATCCCACAATAAGACTGATGCCTTGTTGTTCATTCATTTAAAACAAAAAAACACAACGAGACACTACTGCTTTAATAAAAAAGGATCTTAAATTTTATTAATTTATGGTTACAGCTCGCAATCTACGCCGGGTACACAGTGATTTGATATTCATGGCTTCGTTTGCCATTTCACTGGCGTTCGAGGCACCCGCCGTCAGACTCCTCAAGATCATCAGCGGCGAGCCCCGGAGCAAGAAGAGCTCCTGAACCACACGGAAGATACAAGAAGACAGTCGTAGCTTTGACACGCAAAATAAACGTGTTGACCACATGCGGTATTTGTTAAACGCCCACTCATTGATTTACAACAAATGTAAATAAAACAATATAGGTACTCCTATCCCACTTCTGATATTCCTTACACAAATGTTAGCTAGACAGTCCTATTTCCTGTGTATTTTGAGATCAAATTTTCTGTTTCTACTCTCTACTGTGACCAAACCTTTCTCAATGAAGTGCGCTCGATCGAAGCTTTATATAGGTTATAATTTTAAAAACCCGAAACGTTAAGGACTTGATAGTTACCAAAAAAGACTTTATACATGTTACCAATGTGAGTTCATATCTTTTTATCTATCGGCTGCTAACATAAAGTTGGACGAATGTTTGGGCCGTCGCTCGTATCCGAGCCGTTCAATGTGTCGTCGATTCAAAAGGGGTAAAGTTTTACTGCTTTATCTATAGATGTCACATTGTCACAAGTACCAGCCCTCACGAGTTGACCTACTTGCGAAGTTAAACACATGCTTGTTCAAGTACTTAGATTTCGGCAACTGATTTAACCCAGTATAAGATGTGTCTATCTACACCTACAGAATAGTTTCACAACGCGGTGAAGACAGCGAGTGGATCAGAATAAATAATGTTGTAGCTCGCTAAGCTACACAACCATACATTTTAATTCAGGGATGGAAGAGTGCAACAATCGCATTGTATTCATAAAGGATATTTAGGTTTTATATTATAAAGTTTACCGCCACCATCTATAAAACTCGTCATCCTCACACACACGTCGACGTAAATCAATGAAATGATTTCTCCGATTGTCGAATACGCCGTGTCACTCCAGAATATGATAATTTATTATGATTACTCTCCATAGCCGCGCTTACATGCAATGAATCAATCATGCTGGCTCACCGCGCGTTATCTCTCCACCACATACATAAATTATCTTTGTATAATAACTAGGTTCTTGTTAGGAGCCCAAACCGCACGTTCGTCGTCTCCGATAATGTTTTTGTTGCTAACAACCAGACGCTACATGAATATATACCCAGAATGTTTGAAGTACTTGAACTTACTTATGAAAATAAAATTAATACTGCATCATTTGCTCACCAATGGTGAATGTAGGAAATTAAAAGTAAAATTTTACATTACCTACGGGGTAATGTAAAATTTTACTTTTATTTTTTTTAAATAAAGCAATTCATTTAATTTTGGGTCAGAGATTGTAAACATGTGTTTATACAATGTTGTGTTTTATATAATTTCGAGGACATATTAAATATTTTTTATCTCTAATAATTACCTTGTGTTGTATGCTCAGTTAGTCCTTATTTGACGGTAGTGTAGAAGTAGGTCCAACAGGTTGCTTTCATTGGTAAGCTAGTACAATGATTTTATTTTATGTATTTCTTAACAATAGTTAGCAAGGATTTTAGCGTTTAGATTATTTTTATTGTAAAATATTTTTAACATGTGATATTTCATTGAATATTTAGAGGTCCTTGATAATTTGTTCAATGTTCATACTATTCGTCAGATTTTATAGTTTCTCCTCTTCAGGAATAATTTGATGCAATAATAATATTCATTTGTTTTGTATAAAGACAAAAAAAATATGAATGAATGATACCATACAATGTTATCTCAATCGACCTCAACTGAAAAATAAATTGTAAATATTTGACGAAAATACTCTGCAACCACGTTACATAGTATTGTAAATAGAAGATTTTATAATAAAGCATTATTTAATTAGACTCCTCTGTGTTATTAAATTTATCCCTGTTTGAATGTGTTGCAGATTTATGTGATTTAATGCTAAACAATGGGTAATTAACTTTTGCGAACGTGATTCAATGTTTATAATCTCTGAATCATCCGTCGCCAGCTAAAGTCAATTTAGAAAGAGAATCACAGTAAAATGCCTTGGAGTTGACTTCAACTTCAGTGGATATGAAATATGTAATGTCTAAGTAAGTATTGTTCACTTTAGATCAAAACAACAAAGTAGGAGTAAGTCTTTAAGTGATGTCGAAGCACTTAGGCTTATTAACTTGACTGTGTTCACTTTGAGCATCCAAACGGGATGCTACATCCATAGAATATCACCATTCCTACATATTTGAAGTTTGTAGCAGCATATCTTAGGTCGAAGCAGTGTCTGTTTAGAATACTTGAGCAACGTTTTGGTGATGAAGATCTAGGTATTTGTAACCCAGACCACAGTCTAAATATTGACAACTATATAGTAAGTTTGTGTTGCTATTTCCTAGTGTTGGGCACAGAGTTAACTTATATTTATACGGTGTTGGGAAGATCTATGAAAGTATAAATTTATGTCGCATGCCGTGGTGAAAAGATTAGCCTGTCAGCGAAATTGATAGTCATGGCTATCGAGCCTAGATGGTACCAGACATATTTATGTATAATACTGCCAGATCCATTTTAAGTTTTTTATAGCGTGAATGATATACCACTCATTCCACTCCGAACAAAGGATTTATTCGCGGAGTAAAATAAAATTACCCTGTATTTCACCCGAGAAAATAAAATAAAACTCTGTCGGTTCTAAACTACACATTTATTTCAAAAGCATCACAACACAGCGAAATGAACAAACCTAATGGGCAGTAAGAGCAAATCGCATCAGAATAAACGGAAAAATAATACTGAGCTCCTGAAATGAAATCAGTGGTTAGCGTGAGATTAGATACGTGAGCTTTTGTGCGACACGGGGCCGCAGTGTACGACAGAATAGTCACGCGATCGACCCGCGTTCCCGTAGCGATTACCGTCGGTTGTAGAATACGGATGTGTGCCCATAAATTGATAACACCATGAAGAATTTTGGTTATCTGCAAATAAACCTGGTTAAAGAAGACAAGAGCTGAACACAAATCAAATACCTATGGGTGTAATTTCAGTAGATTTACTCTAGGTAAGTATATGAGTACGTATCCTGATGCCCTTGATCCGGATGCGGAGGCAATAATAATGAATATTTTAATTCTTGATGCATTCAGGGGTGGGCTTCGTGGCTCCGAGTTTAGTGGATAATAAATATGAAGTTGGTAGGTTCTCCCAAAACGTTGCTTTTTCTCTATTATTGGTAAACCTACTTTTGAGGTTTTAATTAAAGATTTGCATCACTTTAAGTTATAATCAATCGCAATTAGGTTAATACAACAAATGGACTTCTACTGTCATAGTTTTTATTAAAAGATAAAAGTCTGGACAAGACCTCATAATTTCTTTCAATAGTTTTATGGAGATAGCGCAGTAATTCCTATCTTTTTACATTTGCGCTCTGTATTTGGACATAATTATATTGAGGAATTTGTATTTTACGAAGATGCGAATTGATAGTCGCATCGCATCCCTTATGACAAAACTGGCATTGTATTTCATAAGGTATCATATTTTTGCTCTGTCTGTACGTATTGTTCTACTTTATTAGAATAGTCTCGATACGTTTATTCACTTAGCTACTAAATTACAAACGTTCAGTTTGATGTCGCACAATGTTGTAACTTTCCAACTGAATGGTCCCAACAATGTACAATTGACTAGGAATTCGCTTCAGTTCGAATTACATTTTGGATTTTATTGAAAACACAATCCGTTTGTCGGATGTGCTGTATTTTTAGTGTAGTATATTGGATACGTTTTATATTTGCTGTTTTGGTTATATGATGAAAAAATAAAAAAAACAAATCACAGGGTTTTGTTCTGATGAATTTTATCTATTCTAGCTAAAATATCATGTCACAAAATTCGCCGTGTCCTATAAAAATCACTGAGCGTAGTTTTGTTACGCCTCATAAAGATAGGAAACTGTTGTGTTCCGAGCTATCTCACAAATAGATAGAGTTTTCTTAGGAACAGCGTGTACCTAATAGGAAAGAGGCAACTGCTGTCATTGTCGGCATAACCTAGAGATAAAAATGTTTAGATACCTTTGTCGTGTCACCAGCTAGGATTGCGACCTATTTAACTTTCAACGTGTTTCGGTATTTGTACAACATCGGCATCGTTAATGTTCAAGACCACATGCCTAAGTTTGAAACCATTCTGAAACTCAACGTACTTCCGAAATCGTTTTCATTTATTTAATGTCCCCAACTCGAAACGACGTGTTAGATTCGGGAACACAGGGTTCCACCACAGTATAAATATACAAACAGTATGGAATCTATCTAAAAACGCTCGAAACGCAATGACGAGACCGCTGAGCGGCTCGCACTACTGACAGCACCGCGGACGCTGCTTAGGAGTCTCATCGGTGCGCATGTGAGTGTGCCGTATTGAGTGTTTGTAGGTAGTTTCCGTACTGTTCGTCCGTCGTCGTCAGTTCCTCGGAGGAATTCGGGAAAGTGAGATTAAACTGCAACCGTATCTTATTGCCAACATAAATCTCTCATTTGGGAGACAACGGTAGCACTGAAATATAACTGAAACCTATCACTAAATGAGAGATAAACATTTCATTAGTGTCGCCTCCTCACGTGAAATGTGTCGTAAATAATCACTTAGCTCTGTAGCTGGGTGCTTGAGAGGCACAGATTTATGCCACGCTCTCGACATTCATTCAAACGCTGGCACTTGAAAGGTGGCCCTTGAATTGTGTGAAAAACTTGTGATTCATTGTAGAGTACAACATTTTTTCACGACACCGGACTGGCAGGCCGTCCCTGGTCATTCTTTTGTCTGTATTTAACCCAATAACAGTATTTTTTATTTGCCAGTTCTCATTAGTTGGTGTCAACGTAACTACCGTACTTAAGGAATTGTTAACTAAATACTGGTCCGCCGACACTCTTAATTGACACTCGAGACTAATTTTTGGATCGAATATCTTGGCAACGAGAATAATCTTTCAGGTTAATTACATTACGGACTTATTGTGGTGTAAAATAAAATGTTACGTAAAATTAATATGACGCGAGAAGAAATATCGTAAGAAAACAACAACGGTGGCGAAAGGAAATCATGCGTAGAGTTGTTTGCCATTAAATGCTGCTTTATAACAAAAGTAGGTGCTTGATCCTTCTTAATATTTAATGGGTTCGTATACAAAATGTAACAACGCACCCTTATCTGAAAATATTTCGTAAGGGATGTGTTTCGTAGCTGCTGTTGAGTGTTGATATGTGCAGACATAGCTATATTGAATAGGGTCGGTGTTACTCTTATTATCGATGTATGACAGTATATATTATTACAGATAGAAGGGTCAGATTGTTGATTGAGGATAGAAGTCTTAGAAATGACCTATTCAGAGAAACGTATCCCAATACACATACATACATAATAATTTGCACGTTCTCTTTCTTTATTTCTGCGTGTCCTTCGTAAGTTTTCGCCTTTATTAACTGACATATAAAAGCAATAATGAAGAGTCATTTCGTTTAAAACGATATTCAGGTAACCCATTTCTTTTTTATCGCCGTTTTACATGGCTCCGAGATGAAATTATTACCTCCATAAAAGGTTTCTAAAAATAATGATCATATTCGAACAATAATGTGGCTGTAAAATGTTGTGACATATATTATTAAGTTAAGTTATAAAGATATCCATTAGTGGAACACTAATTAATATAAAAGGCTTTTCTCGAGATTTCACCATCTCAGGTAAAATATAAGCCTTTTTAGCTCAAATGAAACTTGGCGTCTTCAAGTTTGATAATAAAGCACTGCGAACTACAGCTGTGGAAACATAAGAACAACTACACATAACATAGTGCACTGGAATGGTTTCTGAGTAAGTTCTTATTAGTGAACGTTATGGAAGAATACTGTTCCCCTGAAATCTAAAATGGAACCTTACCGAACCTGTTCATGTCAATGTAAAACGTGCCATATAAATTCGTTAACGAATGTTTTGCTTTCGAACGAACGAATTTTTAGGTGCTGCCGTTAATCAAACACGAACGGTGAAACGTCGCATAATAAGCCAAAACCAAAAGTCGAGGTGATAAGTAGTCCTGTCAACTATATCCCGCAATTACCCGGGGAGCCGACAGTTTGCGGCCAAAAGATTTATACCTCGTCGACATCTCAGCCAGGTTTGTTGTTACATTACACGTGTACTTTACTGATCTAGTTAAAGGACAAGGGGGTACTTCCTTCCCTATTCTCCCCCCTCTCAAGACGTCACATAAAATTCGTACGGACTCATATAAATGTTGAGTTATAAAATTGCACTCAAACCTTAACCTGAATTTAACTTTTACGTTTCCACATACAATCAGCTGAAATGCTCTCCGCAAATAACATTTCGGTAAATGAAGTTCAGAGGTATACAAAGTATTCTAGGAAATATTCCTAGCTGTGGTAGGGTATACTGTGCTGTTGTTCACTGTGTAGGTAAATTCTCATATTACTCAGGATATCTAAGCACAATTCTGGAAAATCTCGTAACATTATCTTTTTTATATTTTTTAGGCTAGCGCTTGACCACTATCTCACCTGATGGTAAGCAATGATGTGGTCGACGATGTAGCACACTTGCCTAGAACAAACCTATCGTGTCGTTTGTTGGAATCAAGTTCCACGACGACTAAAGTACTCAAAATTATACATTTATATTAAATATAAAGTGGTATAACATTAAAGCTATAAAGGTGTATGTTTACATTAACACTAATTTGGTAATATATTAACAGGTAATGAATGTGGTTCTTTGCTATATTAACGAGCACTTATTAGAGCGGCCTGGAGCGGAACTACAACTCGCCCGAAAGCCTCTTCCTCACACACATAAACCCTCCGCTACCATTAAATTAATATACTTACAAAATAATATTCTTCGCACAATTTTTATTCTAGACGAAGTTAACAACCGTTTGTTTAGCTAGTTAAGTTCACAAGCGTGTATTGCAAAGATTCTGGATATTTTTCGATTGTATTTTTTTTAAAGCCTTCTTATAAGATGGATATATTTTTAGGATCAACTCCGAATTTGATTACTTTCAATTTTATTATAGGTCCCTGAAATCAAGTTGAAGTTCATCCCATAATAAGACTGATGTCTTGTTTGTCATTCATTTAAAACAAAAAAAAAACAACAAGACACTACTGTTTTAAAAAAAAAGGATCTTAAATTTTATAAATTTATGGTTACAGCTCGCAATCTACGCCGGGTACGCAGTGATGGCATTCTTGGCTTCGTTTGACATTTCACTGGCGTTCGAGGCACCCGCCGTCAGACTACTCAAGATCATTAGCGGTGAGCCCCGGAATAAGAAGAGCTCCTGAACAACACGGAAGATACAAGAAGAAAGTCGTAGCATTGCTACGCAAAATAAACGTGTTGACCACATGCGGTATTTGTTAAACGCCCACTCATTGATTTACAACAAATGTAAATAAAACAATATAGGTACTCCTATCCCACTTCTAATATTCCTTACACAAATATTAGCTAGAAAAACCTACTTCCTGTGTATTTTGAGATAAAATTTTCTGTTTCTACTCTCTACTTTGACCAAACCTTTCTCAATGAAATGCGCTCGATCGAAGCTCGAAGCTTTATATAGGTTATAATTAAAAAAAAAACAAAACCTTAAGGACTTGATAGTTACCAATAAAGACTTTATACATGTTACCAATGTGAGTTCATATCTTTTTATCTATCGGTTGCTTTAACATAAAGTTGGGCGAATGGTTGAGCCGTCGTCGGGCGTATCCGCGCCGTTTGATGTGACATCGATTCAAAGGGTAATGTTTTACTGCTTTATCTATCGATGGCACATTGCCACAAGTACCAGTCATCATAAGTTGACCTACTTGCGAAGTTAAACACATGCTTGTTCAAGTACTTAGATTTAGGCAACTGAGTTAACCCAGTACAGTACACCTACAGTATATTTTCACAACGCGGTGAACTCAGCGAGTGAGCGAAGCATTCTCGATCTTAAGTTCGTGGATAAGAATACATATTGTTGTTGATCGCTAAGCTAAACAACCATACATTTTAATTCAGGGATGGAAGAGTGCAACAATCGCATTGTATTCATAAAGGATATTTAGGTTTTATATTATGAAGTTTACCGCCACCATCTATAAAACTCGTCATCCTCACACACACGTCGACGTAAATCAATAAAATGATTTCTCCGATTGTCGAATACGCCGTGTCGCTCCAGAATATGATAATTTATTATGATTACTCTCCATAGCCGCGCTTACATGCAATGAATCAATCATGCTGGCAAACCGCGCGTTATCTCTCCACCACATACATAAATTATCTTTGTGTAATAATTAGGTTCTTGTTAGGAGCCCAAATCGCACGTTCGTCGTCTCCGATAATATTTTTGTTGCTAACAACCAGACGCTACTTGAATATACACCCAGAATGTTTGAAGTACTTGAACTTACTTATGAAAATAAAATTAATACTGCATCATTTGCTCACCAATGGTGAATGTAGGTAATTAAAAGTAAAATTTTACATTACCCCGTAAAGCAATTAATTTAATTTAGGGTCAGAGATTATAAACATGTGTTAATACAATGTTGTGTTTTATATAATTTCGAGGACATATTAAATATTTTTTATCTCTAATAATTACCTTGTATTGTATGCTCAGTTAATCCTTATTTGACGGTAGTGTAGAAGTAGGTCCAACAGAAACTTTGCTTTCATTGGTAAGCTAGTACAATGATTTTTAACCGACTTCAAAAAAAGGAGGAGGTTCTCAATTCCTCGGAAACTTTTTTTTTATTTTTTTTTTATTTATGTTCCCCGATTACTCTAAGACGCCTGGACCGATTTCAAAAAATCTTCTTTGTTTTGAAGGGTATACTTCCTAGTTGGTCCCATAGTCATCAGTTCAGGATCTGATGATGAGATCCTAGAGAAATCGAGGGAACTCCTCAAATATTATAGGCTTAGGCAATATAGTGATTTTGGTATTTTCACCAACAACTTGCACTCAGAAAGTATAATTTGGTGAAGTGGAACTGATGAAGAAGACCACAGATGGCCACTGAAACTCCTTAATGCTAAGTATGTCACGGGTATAAAATATCGCGAATAGTAAACCGACTATGATTAAGCAAATACTTATAAATGAATGGTACTGATGAAAATGGTACCACTGAACTGTTCTGATGATGAAGCCGGAAGGTAGGCACTGGAACTCTGAAATAAAACAATGTATCCTAGTCGTGCTTGGGCTTATTGGAATCGTCATGAGATGTACTTTGGCCATAAATGATTACCATGTTAATTGGAGATACCTACCAAAACTAAAAAGAGAAAAATAAAAAACTTTTTAACAAAAAACAAACCGACTTCCAGAACAAAAAAACTACAAACCAAAAAATAACTTTCTTTTCCGAAGTCGGTGTCGAAAAACTGAAAAAAGTCGGTTTGATTTTTTGTTAAAAAGTTTTTTTATATTTTATGTATTTCTTAACAATAGTTAGCAAGGATTTTAGCGTTTAGATTATTTTTATTGTAAAATATTTTTAACATGTGATATTTCATTAAATATTTAGAGGTCCTTGATAATTTGTTCAATGATCATACTATTCGTCAGATTTTATAGATCTCTTCAGGAATAATTTGATACAATAATTATATTCATTTGTTTTGTATAAAGACAAAAAAAATATGAATGAATCATACAACGTTATCTCAATCACCGACCTCAACTGAAAAATAAATTATAAATATATGACGAAAATACTCTGAAACCACGTTACATAATATTGTAAATAGAAGATTTTATAATAAAGCATTATTTAATTAGACTCCTGCGTGTTATTAAATTTATCCCTGTTTGAATGTGTTGCAGAATTATGTGATTAATTGCTAAACAATGGGTAATTAACTTTTGTGAACGTGATTCAATGTTTATAATCCTTGTATCTGTATCATCCGTCGCCAGCTAAAGTCAATTTAGAAAGAGAATCACAGTAAAATTCCGTAGAGTTGGCTTCACCTTCAGTGGATATGAAATATGTATTGTCTAAGTAAGTATTGTTCACTTTAGATCAAAACAACAAAGTAGGAGTAAGTCTTTAAGTGATGTCGAAGCACTTAGGCTTATTAACTTGACTGTGTTCACTTTGAGCATCCAAACGGCATGCTACATCCATAGAATAACACCATTCCTACATATTTGAAGTTTGTAGCAGCAGTACTTAAGTAGAAGCAGTGTCTGTGTAGAATACTTGAGCAACGTTTTGGTGATGAAGTTCTAGGCATTTGTAACCCAGACCACAGTCTAAATATTGACGGCTAAATAGTAAGTTTTTGTTGCTATTCCCTAGTGTTGGGCACAGAGTATACTTATATTTATACGGTGTTGGGACGATCTATAAAAGTATAAATTCATGTCGCATACCGAGCATGCCGTGGTGAAAAGATTAGCCTGTCAGCGAAATTGATAGTCATGGCTATCGAGCCTAGATTTTACCAGACATATTTATGCATAATACTGCCAGATCCATTTTAAGTTTTTTATAGCGTGAATAATATACCGCATTCATAGCTCATTCCACTCCGAATGAAGGATTTATTCGCGGAGTAAAATAAAATTACCCTGTATTTCACCCAAGAAAATAAAATAAAACTCTGTCGGTTCTAAACTAGACATTTATTTCAAAAGCATGTAATGCGACGACACAGCGAAACGAATAAACCTAATGGGCCGTAAGAGCAAATCGCATCAGAATAAACAGAAAAATAATACTGAGCTCCTGAAATGAAATCAATGGATAGCACGATATTAGATACGTGAGCTTTTGTGCGACACGGGGCCACAGTGTACGACAGAATAGTCACGCGATCGACTCGCGTGCCCGTTGCGATTACCGTCGGTTGTAGAATACGGATGTGAGCCCATAAGTTGATAACACCATGAATAATTTTGGTTAGCTGGAAAAAAACGTGGATAAAGAAGACAAGAGCTGAACACAAATCAAATATGGGTGTAATTTCAGTAGATTCGCTCTAGGTAAGTATATGAGTACGTATCCTGATGCCCTTGATCCGGATGCGGAGGCAATAAGAAAGAATATTTTAATTCTTGATGCCTTCAGCGGCGGGCTTCGTGACTCCGAGTTTAGTGGAAAATAAATATGAAGTTGGTAGGTTCTCCCAAAACTTTGCTTTTTCTCTATTA
Organism: Orthosia cruda; assembly: GCA_964057195.1. Taxonomy (NCBI): domain Eukaryota; kingdom Metazoa; phylum Arthropoda; class Insecta; order Lepidoptera; family Noctuidae; genus Orthosia; species Orthosia cruda. Next base: position 12,777,025 of record OZ059825.1, on the reverse strand, counting down.
TTGGTAAACCTACTTTTGAGGTTTTTGTTAAAGATTTGCATCACTTTAAGTTATCATCAATCGCAATTAGGTTAACACTCTCAGCCTGAAAGATGCAAAGATGACCTAATAAAAAACGTTGTTAAGTAAAAGCACGCAATTACCCATTTTATGTCCCATAACGCATAACATTTTCTCCACAAACAATAACAAGATAAAACTTTTTCAATAAAATTATCATAAAAAAGATGCATCATATAATAAAGCTAAATAAATTGAAATAATATTCTTCAAGTGACTACTACTCTACTATTTGTTCTTTACCTTTGTTGATTTCAGAGTTTGTTGTAATTACCTGTAAGTCCCATTGGGTATTTATATGAGACTAGCTTCTGTCAGCGGCGTCGCCCGCGTGAAAAGTATTTTCTTATACCAAAGTAACAATGTAGCGGGATGAAAAGTAGCCTATGTGCTATATAGATACGTTCAGACATTCTGGCTTTATTGAGTAAAAAACATCCATCCATCCAAACTTTCGCATTTATAATATAAGTTAGTAAGAAAGTTTGAATTACTCTCCGATCTGGGTAAAGTTGCCCACTCGAAATAATGAAGTGGCGGTATGCAGTTAAGAGCTAAACTTAACCGAGCCATTTATTTTGAAATTGTATTTTATTGTTTGTAAACATTTACATAATTTTCTTTTGTGTTTAATATATTGGTCCAAGATAAAATAAAAACAAGACGAAATCACTGACATCGGTGGAGGAAATTCATAGTAAGGCAACAGGAGAAAATCGCCTTGAACAAGCGTGGTGATTAATACTTGTCCCTTGCTTGTTTGAGAAGAGGCCTTTCCCTTTTACAGTTACTGAAGTAGTTTATTGGGGAAGGTTAGAGCAGTGGTGGCCCAGTGCTAACAGCCGTGACTTACAAGTTGTAGGTCGTGGGATCGAACCCAGACAGGTGCTTTACTTTGTGTAAATTATTTCATCATCACTGCTCTTAAAACGGTGAAGGAAAACATCGTGAGGAAACCGGTTTAGTGTCTTGTCTACAACACCACAAACGGTACAATTGTAACAATAACCCAAAAGGACAAAGACGTCCCCGTGAAGGGGTTAAAAGTTTTTTTTGTGAAATGAGCATTTCATAAAGCCCGGTCGAAGCGGTGTGCGATTCTGTAAGTCTGTACTCTGGTGCTCTGGTTCACTTCAAGATTCTACTAATTGCTTGGCCGCTTCCGCTGCAAAAACTGCCCTGACTGTTAATTAAAGGCATTTTTGCTCTCTTAATGGGGGCGCAAGTCGTTCCATTACAGACGAGCTGCATCCACCAGCGTGCCGGCACTGGAACACCCTTGACAACTTTTAAAATTCATAAATTAATTTTAGTAATTAACACTCAGGCTCTAGAAAATATTGTCTTGGTGATAAAACTTTTAATGATAAATGTAAACCCAGTTGTGCTTGTTTCATCGTAGTTTACACAGAACAATTTTCTCCGTTTCTGCCTTGGGATGGTGTATATGTATGTACCTAGGTACTAGTTTATAATTTGCAAGATTGAAGCGTTTAATGAGCATTATATTGCGAACAACGAAGTTATCTCAACTATTTAGATTCGGGTCTCAGTTCGGAGTAGGTTGTGTGTTGTGTAATATTTTGCGATAGTTAGCAACGTTTTAGCAAAATACTTGGTTTTAACGCAACGTGTGAAAATATAACACGGGTACTAACACCTACTAGATTTTCAATGCAACTGGAATGTAAAGATAAATCATCATAGGATATAAAATATCTTTGATAAAAATATCTTATGTAGATTGGAACTTAATTGATTGCTTTCAACGAGAATAAGTATTTCTTATTTTTTGATACAGTTAATTTAAAGGGTACAGGCAAAGAACAGGGAATGTCACAAGTTTATTTTTTATTTTTATTGGCAAGCAAATCTTTATATAAGGTAGTTTTATTCTAAATCACTAACTTCAAAAAAAAAAGTAAACGTAAGGCACCAGAAAGACGTTTTTGTTTATGGCGGAAGCGAAAAGAACCGGGAATGTCCATGCCATACCGGTACATACCTGTAAAGATGAAGGATAAATATTACACTCTATTACTAAACATTTAACTGTGTTTTTCTCAAAATCTAATAAAGGAATGACCTATCCCAGATTGTTTGCCTGTGATTAAGGGTTCATTTGGTACATCCACATCTGTCCATGAATTATATACCTTGCTATTCATTCCTACAGGTTAAATAAAGAAACACATAACAAATAAATTACAATCTATGTAATTTATTTTTGCCTATTGTATGTGTTTATAGTTTTAAGTTTCCTTTATTATTGTAAATTATGGTGTACAATAAAGTATAATAAATAATTCCTAAAACATTAGATGATCACATACCTACTGCCCATATACAAAGCTTTCGAGCTCCGGCGTAATATTCGGATGCCCAATTTTCCCTCGTCTCGGGCGAAGGCATCCTTTCCACTTTCATGTGCCGTACCTACTGGCCGAAAATAAAAAAAGGTATTCAAGTTTGAAATTATTCAAAGCAATAATGAAGCTTGCTTTGGCAAGCAGTGGATTTACTTAAGGGACTGCAATTACTATTAACAAGCATTGGAACTAACTTAGTGTGAACGTGTCAAACTAGGGAAATTAACAAAGGGAGAAGTCACGTACTCTCACGGGTTTGTAAGACCACGATATGATTGTGGCGATACCAAAACATTTCAAGTACCTAAAGTTCTCCCCGAATTGTTAATCGGTGAACTTTGTTTAAACAATACCGACAGATCGACGGATTCCTTTCCTCTTTCCTGTTTCCAAAATTATCTCAACTGTATGCTAGAAATACCGGATAAATTCAAAGTGGAAACAAAATAAAAGTTATGACGATACAAAATGTAATAACTTTCGAGTTTCCTTTGGCGAATTTTATACACTGAATTCCGGTATGAGAATAGATTGAGAGATGAATTTCAGGCAAACGTGCCCACGTTTGCCTGTAATTCATATATGAATTATGGTTTTAGCAGTAAGCTTTCACTGGTTTGGACACATTACAGCCAGTGATACGTGTTTGCTGACAGCAGTTTGTAAGCCGGGTACCTCAAACTTTTCAACTTTTCACGTCGCTTTGGCACACTGAAAATGAGCAAAATAATCTTATCCAGCGCCATCCGTGACGTATTTTTAGATTTTATAAAGGTGGAAAATAGCTGCGAGGTAAAAATAAAATTACTAAGTATCTTTTTTCGCTTAAGCCATGAACTTCCAATAATAAAGAATTTTTTTCATTGAAACGGGACGTTATTGGATTTTAAAGATCGATGGCCATAATCGTTATATTTTGTTTGCGTGAGTGTCTGTCTGAATTATTTACTACAAGAAACTGAGCAGGAGGATAAAATATAAAAGAATATGCTGATATTGCTCTCACTCATTGGAAGATTCGACCTTTGCTCTAAGAATTGGGACATTGCATTAAAAATATTTATTTTATTCCAACTAACTTCTTGTCTTAAATATGAACGTCGTCGTTACCTTACGTCTTATAAAGTAATTCTAATTATTATATTACATAGGTACATGCTATTTACTTCAGGGAAGGTGTGTCCTTTTTATGGTTTTCAACAGGGATATCATTTTTATTTTATGACCGTGCAAGACCCTATATGCCGCAAAACTGGGGCGAGGGAAAAAGTGGTAAGCTCCACGCGAAATTATTAGAACAATAAAATCAGCTTCAGTTTTCAAGATATTTTTTATGCAGTAAAGCTATTAAGTCAACATGAACTATCTATGTATACATATTTCTCGACAAGAAGACGCAGAGGCAGAATACGCGATAAATCAACAATATTTCTTAAAGCATTATATTATAAGGAGAAACATAATAACTTAGTCTGTGTATTTGTATAATGAACATCGAACCATAAGCTACAAAGCTCCTACTAAAATATTTATACTGTAACAGACTTAGTTTCAGAGAACCCGTTAAAGCACTATAAGATAATGAGATAACTGATATTAAATATTCACGAGATAAGAAACTATTGTCTAAGTTGTAAAAAATAAACAAGATAATTTACTACATCTGCGTGGCTGATGTTCATTGTATGTGCATCTACGAACACCGTTCCATCTTTATGAAAAAGTTAAAGTACTCTATCTAAGTTACGACTTTGCGTAAAATTGCATTGAATATTTATATAAAGTTGAGCCAAAAATATTACACCAAACTCTCATCATTTTATTTTCATGACATCTATTGTAACTGAAATGAGTCACATCATTTAAGCACAAAATTGTAGCGATTTAAAGAAAACGGTTGTTAAAACAACGGCACCTCTTACAAAATATGTCTAAAGCCAATCTCCTGAAGAATGATACATTTTAATTATATGCTAATAAGCCTGAACAATAAGTAAGAAACCGAGGCGGCGATGGCACCCTGAGCTCGACATAAGTATGATGATTTTATTCAGCGCACGTTTAACAAGGAGAACCAATTCGTTTTATAGTTTTAATGTCTTCATTTCGGCTTATAAAACTACTAGGTGGCTGGGTGAATAATAAACGGAGACAAAAGCACTTTTTATCTGAAAGCAAAAGAATTTCATATATTTTTTACTTTCGATGCGTCATGCGTTAATGACCTATCATTGTTGCAAATTGTGCTTTACTCGAAACTAAACATAAACAAGCAATTGTATTGAAAAAAAAAGTCATTTACGTTTGAATATTGTATTTATATTGTTGAGCTGAAATATTGTCACGAGCAACTAACTCGTGTACAAAATTTCAGCTCAATGAAACATCGGGAAGTGGGATACATTTAACTTCCAATGTTTGATCACACACAAACACCGGGACAATTGTAACTGTTGTCGTATTGACGTATGTATGTATGACTGATCATCCCTTGACTCGACCGATTTGACTGTTGTCTATTTTTGTAATTAACTGGACAAGGATTGTATAAACCTAACAGTGTTGGAAGCTACAGGTATCTAATCTTGGAGAACACGCTGTTAATTTGATCAACAAACTTGTACTCTAACAATCTCGAAACTGAACACCGATATCGTAATAATATTAAATTTACTTTACTTGTATCAATTGTCGTCAGTATTAATAAAAATCATCATTATGAATCAATAAAAACAATTTAAAAAAGTTGAAACTGAACTGTTGAACTGCCATTCATAGTAAACGTATCTCAAAGATAAATTAAAATGAGTGTAGGTTCATAAATCATGTCGGAGACTACCCAGTATCGTTGCAATCAGAGAGCACATCAAACTCTCCAGAATTTCCCTAACACAATTTTTCAATTTCGTAAGGAAATATATGATAGGTTACACGATCATCAGTGAAATGAGAACGAATGGAGGAAAGAGTCTGTGATTAGAATTACGAAATTATTTGATCTTGCTATCTGTATTCCGGGAAAGTCAGATAAAATCACTTTTACTTAAATCTTCTGTTTTTATTTAGGTTTACCGTGAGCGAATATAAAAACAATTCTTTTCCCGCGTTCGAGATAATTAAACCTGCATCATTTGCAGTTTATTTTACTCGACACTCATAAAATGTCTGGCTTTCCTGGGATTCTCCACGCCAGACCAACCACTACTAAAATAACATTTACATCACTATAAATTAGTAACTTGTAATTCGACAAGTACTCAGGTGTATATTTCAAAAGGTATTCAAACATTCATGGTCTAAGTAGCTTTCTACTTAAGTTACCTGTGGTCTACCTTCTTACTTAGAGAACACGTCATGTCATATTACATAATTAATATATTAATTTATTCGTTACTTAAAGAGCTCAAGTCGTCAATACAGACTTACTTATAAACTATACTATTTAATAAATGATTCAATTCTCAGGGTCAAAAAAAGGGCTAGGTTTCATCGATAAAGTTTAAAGCAAAAGAAAGTCGGAACAATCAACTCGGCATTACAGTAGAACTTCTACTGTGTCATCTTCAATATGTTACGATAGTTTCAGACATTTTCTTACTTTTCAATAGAATTTTTTGAATTCTTAACGAAGTTCATTGTTGGCTCTATAGAGAAGGCTACTATTCTTGTTTCTCTAGTTAAATGAACAAATTTATGTATGCCATGCAGTGTATCAGTTAGTACAATTAACATTTCCCTAAAGACACCGAATGTTGCACGAAACTTAGCTAATGGAGGGCTCTCTGGTAGCAGCAGGTATGTGATAATTGTTCAGGAACAGATCGATTGTTAGCTTAGGACCTGCTGGTGCTTATTTATTGCGACCCCTGCAGCCCTGGCCCCCACACGCGCACGATTGGCTTATTGCCTTCCTTATGGACCCTTGAACAACTTCTTATATACACACTCTTATAATTGCTTTTCATATCTTTTGGGGTAAGTGGAAAATAGAGACGTCACTTACTCCCGTTAAGTATTTGGTAGATAAACCTTATTATATTATTTTATATTTTATTTCCCGGGTCTGTGTGTTGAGCACACTTTACCACCGTAAAGAGGCTAGAATCTGTTTCCAGCTCATGTTTAAAAACTTAGTTTACTTTTTTACACAGGTAAATCTCAATTGCAATGTGAATGCGAAGCTCTTTGAATCAGTCCGTCCTTGAGCCTCGCTTTTCTTACAACAAAAGGCACTAAAGTTTTAAAGGTAACGACCTCATGAGCTTTGATATTCAACGAAATATGACGTTGAAAAGAAAATATATGGTAATAAAAAAAACAGGGAAGCCAGTTAAAAGTCTTTTATGCATTAACAAACTCAAATATTCCAAAAAAAAATAATTTAAAAGTTGTGATAAGCTGAAAAGTGCACACATAAACTCACGCCTTATCACCTGTTTTGATTCGTACATACTGCTTTTGCTGAATAGTAAGGATACTTTTTAACATATTTTTGTTCTTAAGAAAGAACCATAATTGTATTCTAATATGCAGCAAGTTTCGTCTTAAGAAAAATGGAGTGGGTCTTCGGAGACACCCTCGGAGCTATTTGAGCGTACGCCCCCGAAATCAATCGCTTCGCTCGTTTCCGGGCCAATACCGTATATATTTAGCACTCTATTGGACCCTATAAATCAAATTTCCCATCGGCGGGCCTTATCTAAATTACTTCCCCATACTTGAGACGATTCATTTTGTTTGGTCAAGAAGTGTACCTAGTACTATATATAATTATATATATATATATTCTACGGTATTACGATTTATCTGCAATCATTATATGCAATCGGCTCTGATCCGGCCTTTGGGGCATTAAAGTCGTGTAAATAATAGGGGTTAAAGTATAAAATTGCCGTTTTATTGTAATAGATACTTCAAATTGACATAGAACCTTCATGGTTTGAGATTTTTCAGTGAAACTTTTTTCACATGGTACCTGTGAAGTTCAGTGATTTTCGACTACGAGTTCCGACGCGGCAGAAACAGCTCGCAATATCAATGTTGCGTTTGGAGAGGGGACTGCTAATGAACTCACTGTGCGATTTTGGTTTAAACGCTTTCGTGATGGAAACTTTGATTCGAAGAACGAACCAGTGGAAGACCGCGCACTGTAGCGTAACCGTTAGCCGCGTTAGTAAAAAAGTAAGAGTTATAAACTAAAATTAATAAAAAGGATATTGAGTACAAAACTAAGGCCCGGCTTCGCCCGACGTGGGCAGCTAACCAGGCAGCAACTCGGGCAGGAAGTCGTGGAATGCCCGAGGTAGGCAGGTGAGCAGGCACCATGACGGACAAACATACGGGTGCTAGCCAAATAAGCTGGTAATCGGGCAGGTAGGCAGTGGAGTAGGCAGCAGGACGGAAGCAGGGCGGATAGACAGGCAAAAGGGTAAGTACGTAGGCTTCAAGGGGTGTGGAGGCCGGCTATGGCTCAATACGCCAAAACAGCGAGGCCCTTGATGCCAAGAGATGACCGTTGAGGGTAAGTTTCCAGGAAATAATGCTCTCGGGAACCACACAAAATATATTTAATTGGAGCACTTCAGATAATAATACTTTTACATAAGCTGGTAATTCACAGTTTAGAGTTTTCCAGGCGTTTTCAGATCAGAAAATACACATGGTATTATAGTACTCAGTAGTCATCCGACTTTCGGGGTTCAGTCCCAATACAAAACTAAAAAGCTGACGCCAGTTTTTCCTCGTTCTGTCGATCCCTTCTAAATTTCAAATTCAAATCTCAATAAGACCAGAACGAATAAAAAAATGGCTTTACAGAGGCGGGGCAGTCTGCGCTGCCCTTACAATAATGTACAATTAGCTTAAGGAAAGGTCTAGGTAGTCCATGGTACCTATGTTATGTCTATGGCTTAACCTCTTGAATGCCTGAAACGTGGATCCACGCGAAACTCAATAGCTTTTTAATTGTAACGGTAATTCCAGCATTCAACCGGTTAGGAAAATAAAATAGACAGACAGATATCATGTCAGATGAAAATGACGCAGTAAAAAAATATTGCAAGAATTACAAATTAGCAATATAATTTAAGTTTTAGATATTAAAACAATCAGAGATAACTAAAAGTATGCTTTTCAGATGATAACAATAGAAAGAAAACATAAAAATGAATTACAAAAGTTGATACAATATCAAAAGTTATAAAGGTTTGGTTTGTATAGTGTGTTATAAAGAGAGAGAGAGAATACCACACCACAATAACAGGTGAATAACAATGAATTGAAAGAGATGGTGGCAGCCGATCCGAGCCAAATTGCCCAGCAATAAGCGGCATGGTTTAATGTTACCTTACCAACAATATTGACACATTTGCGTCAAATCAATAAAATTAAAGAATATGAAAAACACCCAGGATGAAAGGCACCCAGCCTCATGATTTGACTGATCTGCAGAAAGAAACGCGTGTTGAAATTTGTGTTGCCTTGTAGAATTGATACAGAAATGAAGAAATATTGGATCGAATTGTGACATGTGATGAAAACTGGATTCTTCTTCTCGGAAAACTCGATGCGCACTCGGACCCCATGGACCTAATGTTTCAACCCCAAACGGCTCAAACAAATAACTTCAAAGAAGGACGATACATTAACGGAGACATTTATTTGTGTCTCCAAGTTGTAAGTATATATAGCGGATGAGGAAATATGTCCTTCCGGCCATGATTCTTTGAAAAATACTCGTAAACTGAGAGCTGTAATTAAGCGTGACGTCTGTATTGCTTTTTCGGGAGTAATAGTAATAATGAAAAGGACTCAACAGTCAGCTTATTTCACATTTTCTATTTCATTTTAACACCTTCATAAAACAACAGGTATTTTGATTAGCGCTCAGTTTTCTCATTGTTTTTCTATGGCGCAGTAAATCCCTTGCTTATTAACTTATAAAGTTATGACACAATTATGAACTCCGTCGGCGTAAATTTCACAATTAATCTGTTGTTGTCGAGTTAATAAATCAAATACATTCGATGTAAACGAACTGGCTTAATTATTATGTATGTAATTAATTACTGTAGTCAGTAATATGTACGTATTGTTTATATAATGTGAGTACACGAACGTGTTATGGTACGGTGCAGGTACAACATTATTTGTATCTGTAATCTCTTGGTGGTTTATTCCTTTATGCAAGTAAAAATTATGTGTGACTGTAACGTTCACCATCTTTGTTCTATGCTTAGATGAGTATATTAGCTCAGAGTTTAATCCTGGCAGATATAACAAACCTCCAGCTAATTCACAAGGCACACAGTCTGCGGTTTAAACAATAAATGTAGACAGCCGTCTCTTGACAATTTATTCTGACTTTTCTATAAGTAAAGTCTATATTGTGATTTTTTATTTCGTAGATTAAACTGACAGTTGCTAATGACCTTTTTTTATTTTTTAATGTTGCAAGTGCGGAGCATAGTGTTGTAGGTAAGGCTCAATCTTAGGTGATTCATCGAATCGATGTGACATGACTCCTCAATTTAATTTTACTAATTGGTGTAAATAAATGTTTTATAAATATAAACCTAATACATTTTAATATAACAGTACCTTTTCGTACGAATGGTACATAAATTTTTATTGTGTTAAATATGAAATCAACAATAAAATAAATGCGATCGATAAAAGAAGTCTGACATAAATTAATGAATAGAAATTAAATAAGGGCCGCTAGTTTCTAAACAATTTTTTTTGCCGTGACTTTGTTTCATTTTCATGTACTTCGATTTTCGATTAACTTTCGATCACCCAGGATAGTCAGGGTACGACACTATTTTTATGTAAGGATAAAGTGACAACCCCCCAAATGTCAGTTTAGCCTACGAAATTAAAAATCACATTATAGTAAAAATTCATGACATGATGACATGTAATTAGGTATTTTTATAATTTTTTACACCAACAACTTTCTAATATTGACATAAAGCCTCAGAGGCAATCCTTTCTTTTTTTTTGTGAAGGCAATCGAGTAAGAATATGAATGGTCAGATAAGATTTATATGACCCTGTGCAAAGGAAAAAGTGCCATCGGCGTTGTCATAGACAGCTGACTCAAGTGTTGCCAAACTGCCAATGACGACAGCACTTCTTGCAGCTCTACTAATTTTGCAAGAATTATCGCCGAACTAATTAATTATTTATACAGAAGAGTTTTGTAATAGTACATTATGTATTAAGGGCGGTAATTAAGGAATTACGATCGAGGCTCTAGTAGAAGCCTGAAGTCGAAGACTGAGGGCTTTTTGAGTCGAGGTTCGAAATTCCCGTACCGCCCGTGAAACATACAATGTTTTTCATCACATTTGCGAATAAATAAATAAAATTGCCGTCCACTTTGTATATTCGTTAATGTTGATACAATCCTTAGATTGGAGAGTGGTTTCAGCATAGAGTAAGTGGACCACAGTGAAGACGGTTTGTATTTATTCGCCAATTTTCCAAAATACGCCAGCAAAACATTTTCAGAACACGAACTTGTTTTCTTTTCGTGTCTCCATTTTATAAACTAGTCGTATGCAGCCATATACCGCTCCTTAGACTTCTCCGGTAGAATATTTTCATTAATTGTTTTTGCTGCATGGATAATATCTGGCGGTGTTGCATTTAAATCACACTCATCGGTTGACGACGACGACATTTTTATAACTTTAGAAGACAAGTACTTCAAATACAAAATGTAAATAATTATGAATTATAGCTTTAATACACAAGTCAGCACAACTATAATTACGAAATACGTGAACTTTTTTTTAAGCGGATGTCGGGCTTTTTGCCCACACCACAGTTTATACAAATGTTTCGTTCAGAAACGTTAAAGTCAAATACTTACTTAGGTATACAGCCATGACGGAATGTAAAAAAAATAAAACAAACTATTAAAATCGGTTATTAATAACATTAGTTGTGTATTTAAGTAATATGTACAAGATTGCAATGAAATTCTTGTTTAGATAACATTTTAAGACAATTTTTCAATAGGTGTAAACTCCTTGCTTGAACTTGCATGACCTGTGTGCTGTGCTATAAATAAATAAAAAATACTTTTCTCAAAAATGCTTGGAAATTTGATCATTATTTTGACAACCTTTTTCGAGATAAATCGAAATTGCAGTACAGGCCAAATACATGCGAGCAGCGGCCGGCAAAAGTTGTATGAATATAGAAAGCTGTTTATTGAAAAAAAAACAAATGAACACTTCACGCACTACGATTTTTATTTGCGCGGATTTTTGTAGTATTATTGCCGCGTGATTTTTTTACCGCAATGCTTGCGGCTTCATACAATTCCATAGGCCGCAGAATAGGCGGAAAAAATAGCGCGAATAAAAATCGCAGTGCGTGCTAAGCCTAACGCGGGAATAATTATTGTTGTTCGTTGTTCGTCATTGGTTTTGAAAAGTAATTGTAATTGACAAAATGAGTTCTAGGTACTACTTAGTTTTAATTTCCGCGCATTATTTGAGAAAAGCACTATACAAGCCTTGGCCACAACTAGGCATTGATGGACTTACGTATGTGTGCCTCGGCTTCGCCTCGGCCCACATTTACACGTTCGTCCATCAATGCCTCTTTTGCTGGCCGCTGCAGTAATGTACTATCGGTATAGTACATTACTGCAGCGGCCAGCAAAAGAGAGACCTTGGGTTTCATGACAAAAAGAAAGCTCGAGGGTTTTATATGGGGCATAACGGCCAAGTTAACCTGTATGTTTAGATACTGTTTACGTGCAAGTGTGATGAAAAAGATATTTCCGAACGCGGATCTTTAACGTGGCCACAGGGGCCCAGCGCAAAAAAAGATATATTTTTTTCGTCACTAGATGGCGCAATATGCATTGATTTGTTATTGCGTGTAAAATTAACCTTTTATAAGTTTTTTTTATTCAACTCCTCTAAGCACATGAATAAGGAATATTGGGTTACTACTTACTTTAATGTATTAAACATGTCATGAATTATGACTAGACTTTACTTAAAGAAAAGTCATATTAAATTGTCAAGAGACGGCTGTCTACGTTTTCTTATTAAACCGCAGACTGTGTGCCTTGTGATTTAGTTGGAAGTTTGTTAGATCTGCCAGGATTAAACTCTTAGCTAATATACTCATCTAAGTAAAGAACAAAGATAGTGAACGATTCAGTCACTTATAATTTAACTTGCAAAAAGGAATAAACCACCAAGAGATTACAGATACAAAATTTCTATTTCAATCATTTTGTACCTGCACCGTACCATATACACGTTCGTGTACCCGGAATACGTACATATTACCGACTACAGTTATTAATTACATGCATAATTAATAATCCAGTTTGTTAAAAGATTATTTGAACGGATCATTTAAAATTGTTTCCAATAGATGGCGCGGTTTTATTTTTCTGAGGCATGCCACTCGATTTTTTTATTTGTATTGTAACACATTTTGGTGCAGTGAAACAGGAAAATATGCAAAAAAATACTATAAAACAAGTCACTGTATTTAAAGAAAAAGATACTCACAAACCATGAATACGTTTTACTTGCAAGTCAATGCTAACACCATCTATAGCCGTGGGACGGAACCGAACGCGTTCGAAGTTCTTATAAAAATAATCATCTTAATCAGACGAAAAACGCTAGTTACGACGGCACGGTTTTTTTTGTATGGGATGAGGCGTCTGTGTCATTTGAGTGATTTGAACCGCATCTCCTTTGCATATGCAGCCGAATATTAGAATTATGACAAAGCTTTTAAGAATTTATATGATAAGAAAAATTCAAAATTTCCGAATGACTCCGAAACTAGATAATTTATCTAGTAGTAGACACGCTTCGATCAAAAATCTATCGAACACGTAATTATGACACGATATCTTGCGAAAATACCAGAATCCAATAGCCCATAACTTTTGGAAGGCTAAACCGTTTTGATTAAACATACGAGTACCTAAGAACACTCCTGATAATGTCACCCTTCAAACAAAACAAACTAAATCAAAATCGGGATATCCGTTTAGGAGCTATGATGCCGCAGACAGATACACAAATACACAATCACACAGAGACACATGTCAAACTTTAAACACCCCACTTTTTCCGTTGCGGGTTAAAAAATGTTTCTATTCTTCTTTTTTTCGTGCGTGCTCTTGGAACGCCACAGGTTTATATTAATTCGATTATAAATTATAAATTGATGACTTCTCGTTCGTTATGAGTATGAAATCACCAAGTAGATGGTACTAGTATAACATTATTTAAATTTGGTGTGCACGTGTTTGATGCTGTATTCATATTTTCACATGTTATAATTATTAATTTATTGTCTCAGTCAGAAACGTAAGATGTTGTACGCATCTTTAAAATTCCGTGAAGGTAGCGAAGTGTTTATTCACAAAGATGAGGTATTCCAGTGAGCCTTGCGATATATTATTCACAAAGACGATCATAACACACGCCTGAAATAGAAGAGAATTTCTACTCAAATAATTATGTCAAGGGATCCGCAGAAACCAAGGCGATTTTATTAAAATTGATGGAATAAATTGGTACTTTGACGAGGGATTCATATTATTCATTGCAACCTAATCCAGCCTATTCGATTATCTGCTCGATTTATGACAGGTAAACCTGAACGTGATTGAGTCGGGATTAAATCTAAAGTTTGACGAGATTTCGGTATTTTAAATTGACATTGTTAGCTAGCGTTGACGGCTACACCATCATTTTAAAATTATATAAAATATATTGTACAATCATGAGTTTAAAGTACAGTTGTACTCTTCCAAAACTAAAGTGTCTAAAATTTCTTTTCAGAACAAGGTCATTCAAGTTAATTCACTTCATGACTGATTGAATCTATAGAATAGAATCTAAAGTATAGATTAAACTAGACGTAGATGGTTAACCTTCGTCTAAAAAAATGATTTAGACATTGTAGTTTTCTTAGGGTTTTGTCACATAGACAAGTTTGTGGTTATTTTTCGACGTGCAAGTGTCATTCAACCGGGTTTACAAATAACTTTCTTGTCTGTAACTACCACATTTAAAAAAAAGGCCTAATTCGCTTTATGTTGCAAACGACACGCACAGTTCCCCAAAATAAATCCCTAAACTTGACATAGCGAAAATGGACAAGAAATTATCCGTTGAACGTTCGGTCAGCTAAGACGGATTAGTAGGGTTCGCAGTGGACAAATGCGTATGCTTATGTACCCGACATATACATTTCTTTATTCAGGGTGGCCGTATTTCAATTTTCCTTACTATCCTGTTGCGACAACAAGGTATTTTCGTTTAAAAATGTTCCGTAGATAAACTCCCTGGTGCGTAAGTAAAACAAAAAGTAAGATATACCTAGGTACAAAGCCTGACATTAAATATTAAGTTTCATGGCAGAGTAAAAAGGATGGATGGTTGTTAAGAAGATGATAGCAAATCAAGGAACAGATAAATTTACTCAGTCGTAGAGTACACTAGGATAATACTATAAGTTAAAAAAATATGTAGTATTTTTTTTGTGATGATTGTAACTTTACGAGATGTCTTTGGCCCATTTTTTTATCTGTAGCTAACTCTACCAATGGCTAAATATGCTAACCAATGATTACTAATTTCTTTAAAACACGTTTATTCGTCAATTGTTAGTTAAACAAATGCCCAAATACTTTGGACAATTCTGAACAAACACTATATTTAAACTAATGTTTAAAACATAGTGTAATTAATTTGTAAAGTGACGTCTAACCTGGATAAAAAACACGACCAACGCACCAAAACCGCCGGGCCTGTTTTAATGAACTTGAAACCATCTAAAATATAATTTAACTATCTACATTTTGATCTAAGGCTTTTTTTTGAAGTCATAAAATAAAAAGGAAACTACAAAATACTACAAAATTTTGGGCCGCGTGGGTGTGAAACTAGTGCGCGTTTGGTTCCCTCAAGGTCGTTGGCGACAGTCGTCGACTGAACTAGCAATCGACGAATAAACGCGTTTCACCGAAATTTGAAACCATATTTAAACAGTGGTTAACTAATGATAAAAAAACTGGGCCTGAACCGTCTTTCCTCAACAAATCTTTTTCATTAATCCAACGGATATTTGCGAACCATTAATGAAAAGATGAAACGCTCAGCAACCCTACAGTTTCAGGAACATTCATGAAACATTCATTTATCTGGCTAATGGCTGGTTTCTGATTTGAGTAAAGCAGCAATAATCAGTTGAGTATTGTCAAATCAGTGTCAAATAATTTAGGAACCGTTTGAGTTTTTTACGTTTCACAATTGAGTATCTACCTAGCTCAGTTAAGTAAGTACCTAAGTACCTACATAAGTATGGACCTGTCAAAGATCCGTTCACTTTCTCTTTCACCCTTACGTTCCATTTTACAATAGAAATCCGAGACATCACAAGATTACATAAAATTTAATAATATAAATATTATACAGCTATAAACAGTACGTTAGTATTATATTACTTCATTCAAGATTTAAAAAAACAAGTTATTAAATGTGTTATAATCTTTAATTACTTGATTTTTCATAATTTATCAATTTAATAGATACCTATTTGAAATGTATACAACCTTATTATGAAACTATGAAATGGATCGTAGGCACTAGTCAATTACTTCAAGATTGTCATAGCAACCGTATTTATTTTGTCAAAGATGTCTTAACGAAAGAAAATAATATCTAATATAGTTTGTTATTGCCAAAATCAAGAATTTAAGCTTATGATTACTAAAAGTGAATGTGTTCCGAGCGAGCAGTTGCTGGTTCTTGTGATACCTCATAGAACTACAGAATATTTTACTCAGAATTTCATAAGATCTCTCAAGTGGGAAGAGAACCGACACACACATAATTCGTGCATCTGCATTGGAATCTGATTGCAATTGTGATTTACCAACAAATATGGACTTTTGTGATAAAATTTGTAATGAGTGTAACCTGGGTTTTCAATTCAAGACCAAAGGCTTTTCTAGCCATTGAAGAGCCTCCGAAGGAAAACAATATTAGCCAGGGTCGGTGCCATTAGATATGTGCCGATGAAGGAGGACTGTGTTTTAATATATGTTAACGAACAATTGATTATTTGCCTACTTATTTTGTAAAATAATAAATAAATGAGACTTATCATGCTGTTTTTATCATCTTTATTGTAGGTACTGATACCAAAATCGTATTATACAAAAGCCAAATTCTGTACACATTTTCATCGCTGTAACTTTTTTCTTTTTCTTATCGTAAGGATCCTACTAATATTCTATATAGGTATGAAAGTCTGTATGTTTAGATATTGGTTAATCACACCTCAATGGTTGAATGTTTTTGATAATATATCATTTGGAATACAATTACCCAATGACTAATAATAAAAAATAGATATAATAATAAATAAACGGAATAACAAAGCCTTTTATTCTGAAATCAGAGATATAAAACTGTAGTCTATACAATACATCTTTATAGTTTATAAAAAGTTCCTAATCTAAGAGCCTCTTGGCTTAGGCCTCCACTAACAGTTTCCACTGGGGTCTCTCATGAACTACTCGCCAATACCACAGCGCGCCATCGCTTACACTTTGTGCCTTCATCTTGGTGCTTTTCTCCATTTCCTTTGGTTATCGCGAATCATTTGACCGGTCCATCTTCACTTTTCACATAGTTCCTGTAGGATAACTCTCGGTTTTCGCGCAGGTAAAGCCACTGGCAACCACAAAAACTGGCACTTTCAAATATTTTTGTTGAGGATCTCACTCATTATAATAATCATTTCTGCCGAAAGACTGCTGGATACAGGCCTTCCCGGCACTCAGCATTCAGCGTCACCACATCAACCGGTGCTGTGCGTCTTTTATACATTGTATGCCTACGACCTCAACCTGGTTATCGGTCTGTAGAGGGAGGCTTTTCAGCCCCATCGACCACCCGTTCTTCGAGCAACTGAGATCTATCAGGCGTGAAATATTTGCATCCAATCTAATGTTTTCGATAATTCAGGTCGAACACTCTTCTGCCACGCATCGGTCTTCGTTGAGGCATCTCTAAGGAAGACAAGGATGTATCTTCATCACTCGTTTTATAAGTTTTTATATATTATTTTGTATTTATTTCTCTTGATTAAAGTTTAGGCAAGGGGTTGTCAACTATCAACTGCCAAATGTAACCAGTGTAGCCAGATTTGACGAGTCCCACGTCGCCGAAAATTTCGTTTTATAAAAAACTCAAGACGACCACTATTCATTAAAACCACGAAACATTTTACGAAACGTAAATTTCCATTGTTGCCTTGAGCACCCTAGAATCTAATATCAACTTTAATGCGTTTGACACAATAATCATTATTGGTTCCGCATAAAACATTTTTAAGCATTTCTTTATTTTCCCTGTGTTGTCACGACTGAAGTATACCTAATGAAAAAAGAGATGAACTGTAAAAAGCATTTTGATTTCCAGTTATTTTCATCATTCCTGAGGATTAGACATTCTTATTCCGAAATCGCCTAAAATAGTCCCATGTTTTTAGGGTTCCGTACCCAAAGGGAAAACGGGACCCTATTACTAAGAATCCACGACCCGTCTGTCTGTCCGTCTATCACCAAGCTGTATCTCATGAACCGTTATATCTAAACAGTTGAAATTTTCACAGATGATGTATTTCTGTTGCCGCTATAACAACAAATACTAAAAACAGAATAAAATAAATATTTAAGTGAGGCTCCCATACAACAAACGTGATATTTTTGCCGTTTTTTAAGTAATGGTACGGAACCCTTCGTGCGCGAGTCCGACTCGCACTTGGTCAGTTTTTTTAGGGTAGCCTAATTGGCGATCAGTCGCTGATCGTAAAAATTGGTCGCCTCGGCCACCCTTCAGAGTCTAAGCCTAAATGGCGAAAAGTCGCCCAATCTGGCCACACTGATTATGTAACGTTGACAACGGTTTGAGAATTTGAGAATGATCAAATATGTTTTTCTCAGTTGTGAAACCCAATTGAACGTCAATGAAGGTTTTTTGTATGACATAAGGTATACTTTGGCATGACTTGACGACGTATACTCAAACCTTGCTCAGCATCGCAGAAAACTTAAAGTGGCAGATGATCAAGGGTGACATATGGCTGGTTTCTGATTTGAGTAAAGCAGCAATAATCAGTTGAGTATTGTCAAATCAGTGTCAAATAATTTAGGAAACGTTTGAGTTTTTTACGTTTCACAATTGAGTATCTACCTAGCTCAGTTAAGTAAGTACCTACATAAGTATGGACCTGTCAAAGATCCATTCACTTTCTCTTTCACCCTTACGTTCCATTTTACAATAGAAATCCGAGACATCACAAGATTGCATAAAATTTACTAATATAAATATTATAAAGCTATAAACAGTACGTTAGTATTATATTACTTCATTCAAGATTAAAAAAAAACAAGTTATTAAATGTGTTATAATCTTTAAATACTTGATTTTTCATAATTAAGCAATTTAATAGATACCTATTTGAAATGTATACAACCTTATTATGAAACTATGAAATGGATCGTAGGCACTAGTCAATTACTTCAAGATTGTCATAGCAACCGTATTTATTTTGTCAAAGATGTCTTATCGAAAGAAAATAATATCTAATATAGTTTGTTATTGCCAAAATCAAGAATTTAAGCTTATAATTACTAAAAGTGAATGTGTTCCGAGCGAGCAGATGCTGGTTCTTGTGATACCTCATAGAACTACAGAATATTTTACTCAGAATTTCATAAGATCTCTCAAGTGGGAAGAGAACCGACACACACAATTCGTGCATCTGCATTGGAATCTGATTGCAATTGTGATTTACCAACAAATATGGACTTTTGTGATAAAATTTGTAATGAGTGACCTGGGTTTTCAATTCAAGACCAAAGGTTTTCTAGCCATTGAAGAGCCTCCGAAGGAAAACAATATTAGCCAGGGTCGGTGCCATTAGATATGTGCCGATGAAGGAGGACTGTGTTTTAATATATGTTAACGAACAATTCATTATTTGCCTACTTATTTTGTAAAATAATAAATAAATGAGACTTATCATGCTGTTTTTATCATCTTTATTGTAGGTACTGATACCAAAATCGTATCATACAAAAGCCAAATTCTGTACACATTTTCATCGCTGTAACCTTTTCTTATCGTAAGGATCCTACTAATATTCTATATAGGTATGAAAGTCTGTATGTTTAGATATTGATTAATCACACCTCAATGGTTGAACGTTTTTGATAATATTTCATTTGGAATACAATTACTCAATGACTAATAATAAAATGATTTAATAATAAAAAATTGATATAATAATAAATAAACGGAATAACAAAGCCTTTTATTCTGAAATCAGAGATATAAAACTGTAGTCTATACAATACATCTTTATAGTTTATAAAAAGTTCCTAATCTAAGAGCCTCTTGGCTTAGGCCTCCACTAACAGTTTCCACTGGGGTCTCTCATGAACTACTCGCCAATACCACAGCGCGCCATCGCTTACACTTTGTGCCTTTATCTTGGTGCTTTTCTCCATTTCCTTTGGTTATCGCGAATCATTTGACCGGTCCATCTTCACTTTTCACATAGTTCCTGTAGGATAACTCTCGGTTTTCGCGCAGGTAAAGCCACTGGCAACCACAAACACAAAAACTGGCACTTTCAAATATTTTTGTTGAGGATCTCACTCATCATAATAATCATTTCTGCCGAAAGACTCCTGGATACAGGCCTTCCCGGCACTCAGCATTCAGCGTCAACACATCAACCGGTGCTGTGCGTCTTTCATACATTGGATGCCCACGACCTCAACCTGGTTATCGGTCTGCAGAGGGAGGTTTTTCAGCCCCATCGACCACCCGTTCTTCGAGCAACTGAGATCTATCAGGCGTGAAATATTTGCATCTAATCTAATGTTTTCGATAATTCAGGTCGAACACTCTTCTGCCACGCATCGGTCTTCGTTGAGGCATCTCTAAGGAAGACAAGGATGTATCTTCATCACTCGTTTTATAAGTTTTTATATATTATTTTGTATTTATTTCTCTTGATTAAAGTTTAAGCAAGGGGTTGTCAACTATCGACTGCCAAATGTAACCAGTGTAGCCAGATTTGACGAGTCCCAAGTCGCCGAAAATTTCGTTTTCCATTTATGAAAAACTCAAGACGACCACTATTCATTAAAACCACGAAACATTTTACGAAACGTAAATTTCCATTGTTGCCTTGAACACTAGGGTGCAGTGCCGTCTTTACCCTATGGGCACACGGGGCCCGTGCCCAGGGCCCCCATCCTCAGGGGGCCCCGAAGGACCGATAATTTTATGTGCATAGAAGTGACATCCTTCAAAAACTTGACTCTGCTATGAGGATATAATAGAAGATTTTGCTCAACAGAAAGCCCGAAAGAAACCACTATTGTAATCGTAACCAAAAAACCAGCAGCATACTAATATCATTAATGACATATTATATTATATAGAAGATCATAGTAGAAAATGTTAGTATAGTTTGTTTTCTTTACTTCTCAAAAGGGCCCCAAATTCTTGTGTGCCCGAGGGCCCCAAATTCTTCTGTGCCCGAGGGCCCCGGCATAGTTTAAGACGGCCCTGCTAGGGTGTCAAGGTTGAAATCTAATATCAACTTTAATGCGTTTGACACAATAATCATTATTGGTTCCGCATAAAACATTTTTAAGCATTTCTTTATTTTCCCTGTGTTGTCACGACTGAAGTATAATGAAAAAAGAGATGAACTGTAAAAAGCATTTTGATTTCTAGTTATTTTCATCATTCCTGAGGATTAGACATTCTTATTCCGAAATCGCCTAAAATAGTCCCATGTTTTTAGGGTTCCGTACCCAAAGGGAAAACGGGACCCTTTACTAAGAATCCACGATCCGTCTGTCTGTCCGTCTGTCACCAAGCTGTATCTCATGAACCGTTATAGCTAAACAGTTGAAATTTTCACAGATGATGTATTTCTGTTGCCGCTATAACAACAAATACTAAAAACAGAATAAAATAAATATTCAAGTGAGGCTTCCATACAACAAACGTGATTTTTTTGCCGTTTTTTAAGTAATGGTACGGAACCCTTCGTGCGTGAGTCCGACTCGCACTTGGTCAGTTTTTTTAGGGTAGCCTAATTGGCGATCAGTCGCCGATCGTAAAAATTGGTCGCCTCGGCCACCATTCAGAGTCTAAGCCTAAATGGCGAAAAGTCGCCCAATCTGGCCACACTGATTATGTAACGTTGACAACGGTTTGAGAATTTGAGAATGATCAAATGTGTTTTTCTCAGTTGTGAAACCCAATTGAACGTCAATGAAGGTTTTTTGTATGACATAAGGTATACTTTGGCATGACTTGACGACGTATACTCAAACCTTGCTCAGCATCGCAGAAAACTTAAAGTGGCAGATGATCAAGGGTGACAGATGCTTAAATCGAGATAAGCACATACTTAGTTACTTCAGAAACCGGCCAATATGCTTAAATCGAGATAAGCACATACTTAGTTACTTCAGAAACCGGGCATAAGTCGAGTTAAAACCCGGCTTGGTTCTACAGATTAACACTGGTTTATTATCCATAATTAACACAAATATATTTTTATTCAGGCTCCTGGTTTCGGCCCCTTTTTTCACTTTTAATAAAAGAATTTGTTGCTAAAGTTGTGTTTTGGTTTTGGACAGAATGGGAACCTTTTAGGTATCTTGATTTAAAATAAAGGCAACACGATTATTTGCTGTTACACTTACTTGTATCTGTTAATAATATTAGTTTAGCATGAGATGAGAATCCTTGACGCGTCTTCAAATTATTCATACCAAAACGATGTAGTTCGTTAGGCTTAGTTACAACAAGGTACAACACTTGTTTTAAAAACTTTAGAATCTCTTGTCTGCCAATGTTACATCCGACATAAATAATATGTACGTCCAATTAGTGCCTTATTGAGTCAAAGCAGTCGGCAGTGTTGACAAGGGATGAACAGGGACTGTCCAGAAACAGTATAGCGTCTGTATTGGGACCTGATCAAATTGTATTAGTTCTATTACCCTTCGTTGTACTCGGTGATTGATTTAATTATTAACTAATCTGTGTAGTGTTGGCAGAATTTAGGATTTAGTAGATAAGCTCCTTGGTGTACAGGGGCAAACTAAATTAATTAGTGAAACTTTTCACACGTGATCGTTATCAAACAAATGACGACGAGCCAACACTTTTCTTATTTTTACCGACTTCAATAAGAAGGAGGATTTTGGGAAATGCTCTATATTTATGTTACTCTATACGGGCTTCTAAATATGTGTGCCAAATTTCAATTCAATTCAATTCTTTATTGCATTCTACATGTGTATAACAAAGATCTTATAACAGTAGTGTAGTTCACATGGACCCTGTCGGGCACAGCAATATATTATAGAAATTAATACCTAGCTTATTATAAATTAATTAATGTAACTGAAAATTAACAATGGAAATAATTTTAAATGTAATTAAATGATACTACAGAATAACAATTATAAAAAGATGAATTTCAATTAAAGTTTAGATAAAAGTGAAATAAGACAACAAAAAAATGGTAAGTCAATAAAAAACTAACAAGAAAATGGCAATGTGTACAAAATAGAATAAAACAAAATACAATATGTCAATACGTCGTGCACAGCTATTTAAAATATTATCTAATAAATACATAGCATAAAGTTCAGGTAATATAATTTTTATTAATTTTACTTAAGTTTTAACTGTAATTTTAATGATGGCACAGAATAAATTATAAAATAGATAGATGTCGAGGTACAAGTCAAATAAAATAAAATTGTGAAAAGTCAATAAAAATAAAAAACAGAATCAAATAATTGGCATGTCAAATCAAAATGTGAACATCTCTGATAGTCATGTACGAAAGTCATCATTAAAAAAATCATTCAATGTATAATAGCATCTATCAACCAACCATTTTTTGAGGCGTTTAATAAATATTTTGTCGTTTTTCTCAATTTGATGCCGTTCGGAATGATATTATATATTTTTATAGACATTATGTTAGAACTCGTGCTATGTAACTTTTAACTTTGATGATGGTATTACGAGTGTGTTTTCAAATTGTGAACGCGGTGCATATCGGCGATCTTGTTCAGTATTTTGTTTAGAATTTCTAGATGCCTGAAATGCAGCTCTTATGAAATGCAGAACTTTATATGACCCTATATAATTCGAGGAAATAGTTACAGTGTGCTATTTCAGCTACAAATAAGACGGATGGCTCTGTTTCCGTTTGAATTGCATGGTGTCAGACTATCAGTGAAATTAAAAGTGCAAGTGCTTCCTATTGGCAACATATCAGCAAATCCTCTTAGGTTCCCTTAGAATAAACGGGGAATGCCGACTGGGGATTCTAACTTGCTTGCGGCCATGCCTGCGGTATAGATCTGACCTAGTTTTTGATTAATGTGTGACCATTACAAACAGACGGACTTATAGATGAGACTGGAAAGACAAGACTCATGGGCAAGTGCGATTAGTGGATACCCCGTTTAAGAAGGTCAGTAGAATAACCGGTATTTAGCAAGGAAATAAAATCCTATTTACTGAATTCGCATAATGTTTTGCGAAACGAAGTTGCAAACCACATTAGTCATTACGCTTGGGTCCAACAAACGAATTTGACACAGATTTAACCACTACACGGTTCTCAATTTCCCATTTAATAAACTCAAAGCCATGCCAAACCACTAAGTACCTAGATTTACAGAAGTAAACAACGTTTCTTTCGGTTCTGAAGTTAGTACTCGAATTATGAGTGATTCAAGTTTTGACTCAGAATATATTTCAAAATTTATTAACTAGTGTCCTATTGTGAAGCAGGTTTTAGCTATTGGCCCATTCCACTGGTTAAAATATAGTCTATGGCACTCTGAGATAGCTTTCTTTAAGTGTAATGCCCTTGACTGATGACGCCACGCAATTTTAATTGCGTCGATAGATGATATCGCACGAATTAAGTGATTGACACTTAAGTAGTTAAAAATAAACTTTATTTAGACGAACAGCGTTACAGTAATTAAGATAGTAATGTCTATTCTAATAAGGACACATGTATTTATATTTAATTATTGCTAAGTTAACAATATTCTTATACACTACTTATTTGCTACTTTGAGATGGAGGGAGATTTTCTGATAAAGCGAATAGCGTTAGGGTCGTCACACTTAACTCACGCGTATTTTTTACGATAAAGTTGGTCGAATTGCATCGCATTGTTTCCATGGTGAACATAGACACTAGCAATTTAACTTAATAAAAATCGGTTATCGGTATGATCTAAATCGAATTGCATCGCGCTATCAGAAAAAGCACTTATCGATCGACTGTCGTCTGTTTCATTAAGACTTATGCAAATAGCGATTTTCATAAGTCATAGTTCCATATAATACGTTACGTTGTGATGGCATACAAGTTACGGGGAACAGCTGAAAAATTCAAGTTAATTGATTGCACTAGTTTGTATGTTAGTAACGAGGTTTGATCACAAATTATGTCAAGAAATCAAGATAATATTCCAATCAATTCAAGCAGTCAATCACGAGAATACCTAGAGAGGGAGACAAAGTGACATTATATAGCCATACCGTGTGTCAAAAAGGAAAATTTAAAAAAATTACAACTGTAACGTAGTCAAACACTAACATTTTGAACCAGATAGAATGACAATTTGTCTAAACCCCAAGAAAATTTCATCTTTCAACTGCCACTTATTATTTGGCGTTCTTTTGCTCCGTAAATTTCTAATTTATATCATCTTAGTATAGATAATTTAACTCATACGTGCGCTCGGCGCCATGTGTGCGTGCGCTTGTGTGGTAGTGACGCAGTCATCGTTCGAGCAAACAAGTACCCCCAACATGCTTACCCATACATAGCGCCACACACAAAAATGAGTTGAATTCTATACCTATACAACTTTCATCATTCCTTTGTTTTAATCAGAGATCATCATGCTTAGAATGGCCCTCCTGTCTATTTTATTTATTAGATAGTCTTTCAGTAAGCTTAAGTAAACCTTCGTCTTTTGGGTTTAAAGATTCTTTATTTATTCTAAAACAACATACATTGTTCACTTAGCGAATAAATACGTGACTAAGGTTAGTGTAGTCCAGTAGCTAACAGTTTTGTTTTCTTAATGTAGGTAGGTACGATGTCGACGTTGATAAAGTGAGACTTATATCGTTAGCTTAGAAGTTTTGTGTTGTTAGTGACGTACTGTTTGAGTTTAGCTCTGAATACATTAAAATAAGATGTGTTCCTTACATCTGCTGATAGATTATTATAAAGCTGGACGCCTTCGTATTTTATATTTTTCTTGCCATATTGCGTTCGCGGAGGGTTTAAGCCGCGTTGCCACTAGGCAACATTTGTCGCGCGACACGTGACGCTCAACACGTACGGCAAAGTTGCACAACAGCGCTCGATGTTGCCATCTGACGCGCAACATTTGACGCGCGGCTTGTTGTTTGTTTAAAGTAGTAGATGCGTAGACAGACAACGTTGTTCTACAAAAGTTCCGCGTTGACTTTCAACATGTTGCGCGTCAATTGATGCCTAGTGGAAACGCGGCTTTAAACTTAGTTCTAGATAAATATCAAAAACGTTCACAATCACCCAACATTTGAGTACCTGGTCACTTATCTGGGTTTGTGAAATTCGACAGATCTGGAGCTGTACTTTGTCAAGTTCTAACAATTGATTTCAAAGGCCTGTAAAGCCTTTGAAATTCAAAAGTTAGGCACCTTTGTGTGCGGCGTCTGATCTATCTGCTCGTATACTAACGTATTGTCAGAGGAGTTTATATTATATTGCTCTAGACTCTAGACCAGTTTAGAAGCAATATTTTAGGTTTGAGGCTTCACAACAAACAAAGGCAAAAGTATGTATATTACAGGGAAAAGAAAGTAGAGATTATGACATAAATAAAAGATTAAAGATGTCTATACTAATATTATAAAGAGGAAAGATTTGTATGTTTGTATGTAAAGAATAAACTTAAAATACGCTGGACCGATTTCAAAAATTCTTTCACCGTTGGGAAGCTACACCATACACAAAAATGTTAATTAAAAAAATCAAAAAAAAACCGACTGCTTTAAAGGCTTTTTAAACAGTCGGGTTTCTTTGTTTTTTTTTTTCCATACCCATTGTGTGAAAATAAAAATACAGGGTTTTAAGAGGTGATTTCAAAAATATATAACACTTATATGTTTAAAGTAACATAATTAAAAATATATAATAAAAGTTGTAAATAAAAAAAGTTAATTAAAAAAATGAAAAAACCGAATGCTTAAAAAGCCAGTTGGGTTTTTTGATTTTTAATTGGCTTTTTATCACTGTATTCCAACGGGAAAGGGAACTACGCGGGTGAAACCGCTAGGCATCTGCTAGTATTTAATATCTAGTAAGATTACCTTTAAGTATCCACTTCCGGAAACAAATTTTCACGGTTTATTGCCACGACTCAACTAAACTACTATTAAACCAATATTCCTATTTCCTTAACTTCAGATTTATACCTCAAAAAGCGTTTTAAGCTCTTTAACAGATAAAAAAACTAGTTGTATCACAGTTTTATTAAGTTTTTCAAGTTGTATATGACCCTAATTGTTGCAAACGACAATTTTACCTCTAAATCGCAACATAGCATGATATCTGAACATCACTAGTCCATCTTACAATCGATCTCATGATAGTGATGCGAAAAAATATTACACGCTTAATCTGTTCCATTTGTAGTTCCACAGTCGACTGTCGATTAATCGCCTCACTGGCTCGTAGCACGCGTCATGTACGCCGGTTGCACACCAAGAGCTAATAGAAAATAGTGCATTAAGAGAATAAAGCAAAGTCTTATGCATATATATCAGGGGTGCCGTATTGAATCCCGGGCGTAATTAAGGATTTCGGATTAAACTCGTAAGTGGAGTGAGAAAGGGGGTCAAGACTGGAATGTGCGATGGAATTATATGATCTAATTACGCCCAGCCCGTTCAATCATCGCAGTACCAGACGTATGGCGATGCGTCATCGTTACATCGTGGATAGCCCACCCATATGCACAAAACGTTTTGTTAACACTTTTATTATGCGTACGGCTAAGGAGTGGAATTCCCTGTCGGAGTCTGTTGCCCGATTGCTACAATCTAGGGCTATTTAAGTCAAGAGTGAATAGGTTTTTTCTATTTAAGCGTGCTTCACCGTCGACCACATCATCGCTTACCATCAGGTGAGATAGTGGTCAAGCGCAAGACTATAATAAAAAGGAATCCTGAATGCAGCGAGGGATTCAATCTAGCTGAAGGCAAACAAGAAGAAGGATTTCTGCAAGATATTATATAACTACTACAAGAAGTAACGATCCTACTTTATTAGCGATATTATTGATGGCCGATAGGCCGATAGGCGATTTTAACTAAGCGATATGGCAAGTAAATTGCACATGGACACAATACGACGCAATTCGACTGCTTTCAATATCATCTATCAACGCAATTTACAGTGAGTCACGCCATCAATCCCTTAGAGTTACAATTCATATAGTAGCCGATAGTCGCAGCAGCTATTTGAGTGAACCTTAAAATAAAATAATATAGCTTAGCTCTCGGTCTGCAACCGGCTTTACCTACCTACCGTAATGAGATGAGACCTTTCTCTGTTTGAGAAATCAGTCACGTCGATCCTCGATATTATACCAGACTTTTTTGGACCCTTTTTGTTATGACAGAATTATTATTGTTGTTCTATCATCTGTACCTAGTTCATCGTTGTGCTTTCTTCCATTGAGATAGGATCGTTTAGGTACGAGGCCTCTCCCACAGGAATTGAGCAATTTTTCGGAGCAAAAAGTAGGCTGAAGCACTCAGCGATAGTTTAACTTTATTTCGTTGAGATTTTTTTTGCGATCGGGTCTGTATTTGGACTTAAATTACCTTTTACAGACTTATAAACAAAGAATGTTAGTTCTTTAGCACAATATGCAATTAGATTATGTGAGTAAGCTTTGGCGGAGCAGTGGAGGCCCAGTGGTAACGGCCGCGACTTACAAGTTGTAGGTCGTAGGTTCGAACCCAGGCACGCGCTTTACTTTGTGTAAATTATTTCATCACCACTGCTCTCAAAACGGTGAAGGAAAACATCGTGAGGAAAACATGTCTTAAAACCAAACATTCGAAGACATGTGACATCCGCCGACGCGCACTAGGTGCGCGTGGTGGTGTTCCCCATATTGTGACCAGGCTGTCTCTTTCCATTCTTGTTTGCCTGGAAGAGATCGCGGTTCGCGATAAGGCCGCCTGTTGTATGTTTGTTTTGTTTGTTGTAAGATGTCTTTTTGATTAATTTTTATCTTGGTGTACAATAAAGTATATAATAATAGCTATTTATGCAACTGTAACGTTATGGACGGTCTTTTAATACGAGTGACATTTTTCGGTACAAGCGTAACGCGTACCGAAATAGGTGGGCACAAGTTATTAAAAGACCAATAACGTACAGTTGCATACAAGGTTTTATCTACGAAGGATGGAATAAAACACAGATATAGACAAATAAGTATTTCAGGAAGTGTGTTTAAGTATTTCATTTCTCATATACATGTCTTGATTTTTCTGGTAGTAAATTATTTGTATTCGCAACTGCTCTATTTGTTATATCTGGTGGAGTATTTTCAATATCACTTGATGTTGAAGACATTTTTAATAAAATTTGGAATTAAATTTCACTCAGAATTTTTTTCCCGCGTCCACTTTTTATTTAATTTTTTTATTTAGTCCTTATTAGGTATAAGGCAAAGATCTTGTAGCCGCAACAGTCAAATAGTATTTGTTCTAAACTTGTTCCATTTTTAAAAACATAATTTACATTGTCTCGATTTCGAAGTAATATTATAGGCACCTGGCTGTTTGTTCAGAATGTCTTTGCTTGTGTTTTAGAATTTATGAAGATTCGCATAATGCAACCCGATGTCGTTATGGGTATCATAATGCAACCGCTGTCAATTTTGTAATTCGAATATAACGAAACCGAAGTAGATAAATAAATAATAAATACAGCCTATTCACTCTAACAGAGAGGAGGCCAGTGTCCCAGCAGTGGGAACATTAAAAGGCTTATGTTGAGTTAGCTTTTGCATTATTATGTATGCAGTGATTGTTATACCTATTTAAAAAGTTATTTCATCCAGTGCACATAGCCGATGGAATATTATGCGCAATTATATAAGACTAGAGGTCAATAAAAACTAATTGGGCGTTATGTATAGTTGCGCCATCGTAAAGTAGCGGCGTAATTGGATAAAGTATCTACTGACTGATTGAAGAAGATCTGTATTATGATGTCCTATAACTGCGTCTATGTACTTATTCCCCGATCAATCAGATCAAAACAGCGATATTCGGCCGCATCTGTTTACATTGGGAACCGACCTAATAAGCTCCTCAAAAAGACTAGGCTGATATTGATTGATCAGTATCAAATAACGAGAGCTCGAAAAAAAGGATGCGGCAATGTTTTATTTTCTTTAATCAAAAAAACATTTCGGTAGCGCTGCGCTGCGGGCATATGATTGATTTATTAATGTTAATTAAACAACAATGAAACTCAGGAAACACGAGCTTCGAATGTGACGTAACTTTCGATATTTGAATTAATTTCCACTTCTCTGACAATCCGATAATCCGCTGACAATATCGATTTGGACGTATCGATTGTCAATCGTTAAGCTGGTAACAAAAAGATTCAATTGAGCGACTATTATAAGATCTTATAAATAAAAGAATCAAACAAAGCAACTAAACAAAGCTGATTAAATTTTTATCTATTTTTCTCTTTGGCTATAAACTAACTAATCACCTCAATCTATCAGATACAGAATAGTGTTCCGCTGAAAATGTTACAGTCAGCTTAATTACAACACTTTGGTTTTGCGGCAAGAAAGGTAGGCGTGTGAGTTTGAGGGTACGTTATCTGTCAGAGTCATTTGTTAAATGGCCCCTCTGAGTGGAGACCATTTTCACCGGCTTTTTGTATCATTCGGCCCAGCATGACCAAGGCTTGGGTAATAGAAACACAAATACATTTTGCTCCGACGCAGTATCTGCCTATTATCACATAACAGAACAATGTTT
Organism: Orthosia cruda; assembly: GCA_964057195.1. NCBI lineage: Eukaryota > Metazoa > Arthropoda > Insecta > Lepidoptera > Noctuidae > Orthosia > Orthosia cruda. The sequence continues at coordinate 12,746,362 of OZ059825.1, read as the reverse complement.
TCACCTCGGTAATGGAGCGACCTTAGTGCGGTAACAAATTGCGTGGCTAGGCTTCCTCAAAACTTCTTACTTTACCGGGCTATAGTTGAAATTTTGTCAGTGTTGGCATACAATTCAAAAGTTTGAAAAGTTTGAAAGTTTGAATTGTCTGGAGGATTCGACGGAACTTTCTCAAATTCAGAATCAGAACGTGACTTTCGCATTGTCACATTTAATAATAAATCGCATTTTCTTTAAATTCGAGCTAGCGCGAAACGCGAATGAAAAAATAAGAGAAAACCCGACTGCTAAAAGAGCGACCTCAAAAAATAATAATTAAAAATATCAAAAAACCCGACAGCTTAAAAAGCGAACTAAACGGAGGATATATATTCGCGAGCTGACCAATACCAGATGTATCCTCCGACTGCACAGCATGATTTTTTCTTGTTTAGGTATTTTAGTTCGCTTTTTAAGCAGTCGGGTTTTTTGTTTTTTTTTATATATTTTTTTATTTATCCCTTTTCAGTTATTATTTTCAGAATAAGGTACATTTAAACATATAAGTGTTATATTTTTGAAATCACCTCTGAAAGCCCTTTATTTTGATACCCTACACGATGGGTTTGGAAGAAAAAATTTTTTGGCCCCCAAAACATGTCACCCAAAAGCTGCCATTTTTCTATTTGCCAATTTTAATGTAGGCAGTGACACTCGCAGGGTTAAGACGAATCGATTGACGTAAGAATCTGATTTACACGGTGTTTCACTGAATAAGTTTAGAAGAGCAATCTCGGAGGTACGGGAGTGCGCAAATACTTCAACTTAGTCTTATTACGAACATAAACATCCTACTTCGTTTTCTTTTTTTTATTCTGTGTCTTTTTCATTTAGTATGTTTTTATTGTTATTATGTTTTTTGTTTTTTAATTTTGATTAATATATATATTAATATTTTAAATAATTTAGTGTTTCTGACCATATGGTGTAAGCTGCGTATACCTGTAATAGGCATACATACCAGCACCTTTATTTTTCTTTGTTTACTACAAACTGTTTTGTATGTAATGCTGTTGGTGTACCTTATAATAAATAAATAAATAAGAATCATCAAAATCGGCCTACGCGTTTTGTCTCTAGAACGCCACATAGGAACAAACATACGAGTACATAGACTGATAAACTCATTACCCTCCTTCGGCAGTTGGGTAAAAAGAGGTTAAATCCAATCGGTAACACACTATAATATGCAAAATCAGTTGAACAATTGGTTCGCATAAATGAATCAGCGCATTATTCGATTGTGGAGGAGAATGCGTTGCGGTGAGGACTGACACCGGCACTGGGGACCACAGACAGCCTCACTCCTCACGCGGAAAGCCAGCCAGCTATCTAGGTCATCCCTGCATCATACGATAAGCCGCAATGACCACAAAATCATTCCGTTCCCACAGTTTAAATGAATTAGCGATACTACCCACCTCTGTTATGAGAATTTATGTAACCAAGTACATACTAAGTTACGTATTACTTAGTACGGCTGCTTTCTGCTTGTTACGATGGATTGAAAGAACACCAGACTGTTTTGAAGGCGGCCATGGTCAGAGATATGATCTGTTATATTATTAATGTTGGGTTGGAAAAGTAACAGTGTTCGAAGCAATAAAAATATGCAATTCGAAACAAATACGTTATCCGAATTCTCTGTGATCTGAGGATGACCAATAAATTGTGCAAAGAAACAAAACGTTTTTTATGCGATTTGGAAGCTATATTTTAATTCAAACCCAGTTAAGTAATAGGTCACTAGCAGTCTGTCGGTTTGAATCAAGTTGTTGTAACGGTCCAACGCGCATCACACACACTGTGGCGATTATTGCCCTTTAGTTTATTTAGTGTCGATTAGTTTATGCAATCAATTGTGCAACGCTTACAAACTGCTAATGTGACCAGTGATTGCATTTCCCCTAATTATAATCCGTAGTTAATTAAAACACAGAATGAAATCATTTATTAAGACTGAAATGCTGGATGTCCAACCACATTTTACCTTTTCCACGTTCTTTTTTGCTTTCATAATCAAGGATCTTAAAGAAAGGCGCGGCACGACATCGATGTGACAATGTGACATGACCTATCTATCCAGTAATAAAATACTTTGCAATTTTAAAGCTTTTATGTTTCACTTAAGAACGAATGAAAAGTTTAAACTTAATATCCTCCTTCTTAGAATTTATGAGCAGTATATATTACAATACCGCTCTGAATATCCGATGTAGCATTATACAGCTCATGCCTACGTCGAAAATTAATGTTTGCCAAGTGAGAGGTCTCTACAATCCATATTTATAATATAGAATCCATACTAATACTCGTACTATATGATTTGGATGAAAATCGGCAGACTTCAAGCAAGTTTCCACGGGACCTGTCTAGGACTAGAATACTTTTTTATACCAGGAGTACATTGCGTGCCACGAAAGATGAGACTTGACACACCACGTGGTAAGACTTGCGCAGTAGACGATTATAGGTCACTTTAGCGGTATGAGGGCTGTGTGTGGAATAAACTCGGCGTCATCGGGGCAGCGGACAGAGCGCGGGAGGCGCGGTCAAGATCTTTCGTATCACGTACTGTATGTTCTCTTGGTATTATTTTACTTACGCGGGCGAAACCGCTGGCAGAAGCTAGTATAAAATAAAACAATGTTGTTTTGGACTGTTACTTTTCACCCAGCATTAATAATATAACACATCATATCTCTGACCATGGCCGCCCACAAAACAGTCAGGCGTTCTTTCAACCCATCGTAACAAGCAGAAAGCCACCGTACTAAGTAATACGTAACTAAGTATGTACTTAGTTACATAAATTCTCATAACAGAGGTGGGTAGTATCGCTAATTAATTTAAATTGTGGGAACGGAATAATTTTATGGTCATTGCGGCTTATCGTATGATGCAGGGATGACCTAGATAGCTGGCTGGCTTTCCGCGTGAGGAGTGAGGCTGTCTGTGGTCCCCAGTGCCGGTGTCAGTCCTCACCGCAACGCATTCTCCTCCACAATCGAATAATGCGCTGATTCTATAATGTCAGGCATTTATGCGAACCAATTGTTCAACTGTTTTTGCATATTATAGTGTGTTACCGATTGGATTTAACCTCTTTTTACCCGACTGCCGAAGGAGGGTAATGTGTTTATCAGTCTATGTATGTATGTTCCTATGTGGCATTCTAGAGACAAAACGCGTTGGCCGATTTTGATGATTCTTACGTCAATCGATTCGTCTTAACCTTGCGAGTGTCACTGCCTACATTAAAATTGGCGAATAGAAAAATGGCGGCTTTTGGACGACATGTTGTGGGGGCCAAAACTTTTTTTCTTCCAAACCCATCGTGTAGGGTATCAAAATAAAGGGCTTCAAGAGGTGATTTCAAAAATATAACACTTATATGTTTAAATATACCCTTATATGTTCACGTCTTTTTAGTTCGCTTTTTAAGCAGTCGGGTTTTTGATATTTTTAATTATTATTTTTTGAGGTCGCTTTTTTAGCAGTCGGGTTTTCTGTTATTTTTTTATTTTTATTTTTTTAGCTTTTATTGTCATTCGCTTTTCGCGCTAGCTCGAATTTAAAGAAAATGCGATTTATTATTAAATGTGACAATGCGGAAGTCACGTCCTGATTCTGAATTTGAGTAAGTTTCGTCGAATTCTCCAGACAATTCAAACTTTTGAATTGTATGCCAACACTGACAAAATTTCAACTAAAGTCCGGTCCAAAGTAAGAAGTTTTGAGGAAATAAGCCTACCCACGCAATTTGTTACCGCACTAGGGTCGCTCCATTACCGAGGTGTAAACATTGTTCTGTTATGTGATAATAGGCAGATACTGCGTCGGAGCAAAATGTATTTGTGTTTCTATTACCCAAGCCTTGGTCATGCTGGGCCAAATGACACAAAAAGCCGGAGAAAATGGTCTCCACTCAGAGGGGCCATTTAAAAAATGACTCTGACAGATAACGTACCCTCAAACTCACACGCCTACCTTTCTTGCCGCAAAACCAAAGTGTTGTAATTAAGCTGACTGTAACATTTTCAGCGGAACACTATTCTGTATCTAATAGATTGAGGTGATTAGTTAGTTTATAGCCAAAGAGAAAAATAGATAAAAATTTAATCAGCTTTGTTTAGTTACTTTGTTTGATTCTTTTATTTACAGGATCTTATAATAATCGCTCAATTGAATCTTTTTGTTTCCAGCTTAACGATTGACTATCGATACGTCCAAATCGATATTGATTGGCCATGGATTGTCAGCGAAGTGGAAATAAATTCAAATATCGAAAGTTACGTCACATTCGAAGCTCGTGTTTCGTGAGTTTCATTGTTGTTTGAATCAACATTAATAAATCAATCATATGCCCGCAGCGCAGCGCTACCGAAATGATTTTTTGATTAATGAAAATAAAACATTGTCGCATCCTTTTTTTCGAGCTCTCGTTATTTGATACTGATCAATAAATATCAGCCTAGTCTTTTTGAGGAGCTTATTAGGTCGGTTCCCAATAACGTAAATGATGACACGGGAAAATCGCAGTTTTGACTACTTATTAGGTACCGTAACTCATTACAGTATAAAAAAACTTTTTGCAAAAAAATACTACCGACTTCCAAATACAAAACTACAAAGTGAAAAATAACTTAATTTTTTGAAGTCGGTGTCCATAACGCAAAAAAATTGTACCTACGAAAGACACCGACTATAGTATTTTTTTGCAAAAAGTTTTTTTATTTTTCACTTTTTAGTTGTACGTACCTAATAGGCAAGTTAGTAAGGTAACTGTAACGCCAAAATAGATTTCATGAAACTTAAACATATTCGGTGACATGAGAGATCTGCGTACCCCTTAAGAGCGAACTGGCGTGATGTTATGTTATGAAATGGTATAAACAATAAACAGAAATGCGATTGCAGCAATCCCGAGAGATTTGCCGTTATTTATTGATTTATTGAAGAGTTCTGTTGTATATCTCCGAAGTTCTTCATCAGATCTTCACCAAATTAAAATGAGACCAATTTCGGAACATACTTTTTCAAACAAAAAAAGAATTTTCAAAATCGGTCCACAATTGACGGAGTAATCGGTGAACAAAAAAAAAAAAAAAAAAACATTCTTGAAGTGGAACATAGAACCTCCTCCTTTTTGGGAAGTCGGATAAAAACTGATATGCGTAAGTATAAGTAGCTAGGTTCAGACAACTACAATTCATTAAAATATCACTTACTTTTCGAAGCCCATAGTTGTCCATCGTCCAGTCCTGTCAGGTAGGTCCTGAGATCAGACACACTTCAGAGGCAGGGCCAGGCTGCCGTTGTTGAGGTACTCCATCCAGTTGTGGTGGTCCAGCAGGGACTTCATCCATGCCATGCGGGAGCCCCTAGGACTCTCAGGCGCACTCGTAGAGTTCACATTTGCACCCACTACACTCACTAACACTAACAACGTCGCGATAAACATCGTTCTTGAATTGAATGTTTTTACGCACATCTTAGAATTATCACACAAACATTCCTTTTATCACAGTGATTGAATATTAATCACACATCCAACATATTGCAGTAATACCAGAAACCAAGAGAAATTCAATTTAAAATAACTGTTTTATAAAAAATTGAGTCACTGAAAAATATTCGTGCTTCATTTCAACTTTCAGTGTTCTGAATATGAAGATTTTTTATATTGCATAATCCCGAGGCACTCTGCAGCATATTTAACACAGTTTAATTAAAAACTCAGCTCATTGTGCAATTCATTTAAATTTTCCATTTATTCGTTTAATTTTTATGTTAATCATGGCCGCCGTCTAAGGAAATAAATCAGATTAAATCGAAAATTAACAACTATTTTTTTTAAAGCTCTGTAGAAAAAAAAAGACATCTGTCACATGAAGACACATGAAGACTTACGAGCGCATACTTTGTACACATCTACAGTGTAGCTTGATCATGCTTAGCTGAGTACCTCCACTCAAAAACCTTTTAGTTTTAAATAGACTATCAACCTATCCCTGCTTTGTGGATATATTTGATTCATCACTTTGTAGTCAAGGAGTTTCTTCAACATTTTGTTGTAAAGGAGATTCACGCCAACGAGTACTCCTTTTTACAACTTGTAAAAAGATGTGTACCTTTCTGTTCACTCTTACAAAGTCTGAAAAATTACATGTGTATGTACTTTACAGCGGTAAGGTTACAGGTTACTTTTTTCGTTCTGGGAATTCGCACTGGAAAAAGCTGCAAGTTCATACTGTATATGAAATTATGTACATTAAAATAAATATGCCAACAATGTTGTTATTATTTTAACAGACACACGGCAACATATTTTAAACTGGTAATTACAAGAAAACAATACAAATGAGAAAACAAATAAATATCACCAACCATTTCATTTGGAAACTATAACAAACCGAATTGTTTGTTTGTCCGCTCGAAGCGGACGCACGTACACCTAGGCCACTCAAATCACAATTACGTATTCACCAGCAGACTCCATGTTTATGCAAAAAAGCATCTTCAATGGAGTCTAATTGCCTTCGGTTTGGCTCCCTTTTGTGTTGCTAATCAACGCACTGCGATTGTTCAGAGCCCATTGTCCTCTTCTGTTTGCTCGACCCTTGGGTTTATTACGAGATTTTTGTGAAGACAACTCTGAAATATTGTAATCAAGAGCGTGATGAAATATGCGTCACATTGAATCTGGTGTAGCGTAGTATATTTCTTCCTTGATGAATTAATATTGTTGTGACAGTCGTCATCGTTAATTGTTATTATTAATCCCATTAATAACATGTTATGTTAGGAAATGCTAGGAGCTTGGGGCGCCATGTCAAGTTGAGTTGCTTTCAAACCTTCTGTAGCGACTAACGTAAAGATTTTTCAAGGGCTCACATTTCCAAATCGTGGCAAAATAACAAAGGTAAATTTTATACAAAAGCTTATTCCAGAAGATTTGGTTTTACGTACGGTGGCGCTCAGTTGCTTTAATTGCTTTTAAAATTGAAAAATCCGATTGCATTCAAATAACAAGAAAATTCATACAGGCGAATTCGGGGCCAGAAGCTAGTGTAGCATATGAACGTGGCCATTTCCAATCCTAATAATTTTAATAACAGCCAATATTAAATATTAACAAAATGTCCGGGTAACAATCAACAAAATTTTCCTTTAAATTGTTGACAAGATTTTAATTTGCTTAGGAAACAAAATTTTGGCCGCCCTCGTATTTGTCCAATAAAAAGGGCTTGTTTGTTGTTATATTTTTATCCAGCGTGGAAAACATTAGTGTAGTGGCATCAACGTAATATACGAAAGGAGAGATACATTTTTCTTATCACCGACTCTGAAGTTTCTTTGTGCTATTTACGACGTTCTTTGAGAGCTCGCAGGAAAGAGTAAACATTTTTTGGGGTTAGATCAATTACCGACATTATCGACTAGCTCTACCGAATGACCCATTTTTTTCTACACCATGTTTTTAGCATACCTACTTTCTGTCTATACATTTTCTTTTAATTTCATAAGGGCGCTATTTATAAAAATATCCGAAGATTTGATTATCAGATTTTATAGTCAAATTCAAGAAAATTTGAATATAGAATGTGAGCCATCGAGAAACACATGTTATAATAATATATTATTATACCATGGATAAACAGATTTCTTTTTTTTCTACAGAGCTTTAAAAAAAAAATTGTTGTTAATTTTCGATTTAATCTGATTTCTTTTTTTCCATAGACGGCGGCCATGATTAAGATAAAAATTAAACGAATAAATGGAAAATTTAAATGAATTGCACAATGAGCTGAGTTTTTAATTAAACTGTGTTAAATGTGCTGCAGAGTGCCTCGGGATTATGCAATATAAAAAATCTTCATATTCAGAACACTGAAAGTTGAAATGAAGCACGAATATTTTTAAGTGTCTCGCAATTTTTTCCGTTATTTTAAATTGAATTTCTCTTGGTTTCAGGTATTACTGCAGTATGTTGGATGTGTGATTAATATTCAAGCACTGTGATAAAAGGAATGTTTGTGTGATAATTCTAAGATGTGCGTAAAAACATTCAATTCAAGAACGATGTTCATTACGACCTTGTTAGTGTTAGTGAGTGTAGTGGGTGCAAATGTGGGATAAAATTTCCATTATGGGCCGTTGATTTGGAAGTTCATTTTTTTTTTATAGGTTGTACTCATAAATAGAAAGCTTTTTACAAATTTTCAAGACTCGGAAATTTTATGTTTTTTTGTATGTTTTTCGTGAGGTAAAAATATGAGAATTGGTCCAGGAGCGAGCGAAGCGAGCTCGGGAGCTTAGGGCACCCCGACACGGACAGGTTAGGTTCGAAGAGATGACGGGAGCTGAAGTGAGCGAGCAAAGCGAGCGAACTCAGCTCCCGTCATCTTCTTCGTGTTAGGTTACTTTAGACCCTTTAGACAGAAATAGGAGCCCCGCGCAGCGGGGCTCTGTCGACATTGTTGTTAAATAGTAATTGTAAAAACTTTAACCATGAATATCTCCTTAACCATGGGGTTCCGCGGGGTAGGGATAGTACAGTGGGGTAGCCCCACTAACCCCCACTTCCCTAACCCACTTCCCGCCCCAAAAATCGATGGACTTTGATAGAAATTTTGATTCTAACCTAAAAACTTTAACCATGGATATCTCCATAACCATGGGGCTCCGAGTGGTGGGGTTGGTAAGGGGGGGATAAAACCCCACACCCCACCCTCCCCCGTTCCCCCCGTGCCATAAATCAGCGGCCCATAAAGGAAATTTTAACCCAAATGTGAACTCTACGAGCGCCTGAGACTCATAGGGGCTCCGGCATGGCATGGATGAAGTCCCTGCTGGACCATCACAACTGGATGGAGTACCTCAACAACGGCAGCCTGGCCCTGCCTCTGAAATGTGAGACTGATCTCAGGACCTACCTGACAAGACTGGACAATGGACAACTATGGGCTTCGAAAAGTTAGTGATATTTTAATGAATTGTAGTTGTCTGAACCTAGCTACTTATACTTACTGCCTATCAGTTTTACTGTAATGAGTTACGGTACCTAATGAGTAGTCAAAACTGCAATTTGCCCGTGTCATCATTTACGTTATTAATTTGTAATGATAAATCATTATAACCGTAAACAAACTAATCCACAAAATCGATTAAAACAAATTGCTTTATCAACGTTAACGGTGTCTGCCTCTGATTTATAATGGCGGCGGTATTGTCGACAGCTGAGCCCCTAAAAAAAAAAAAAAAGATTTTTATTATCTTCAATTGTACAATAAAACACTTATTTAAACATGTTGCGTTACATCTAGGGAAAAGAGTGTTTACGATAAACTCTGGCACCCAATTTAAGATTTAACTTGTGTTTAGGGTGCCAGCGTCTTCGCCTTTAATTTGAACATGTAACAGCAGTTGCAATACGAACACAGTACAATTATCATTGTTAAATTATAATATATAATACATCTACCAGCTAATGCAGCTATGATGTGGCCTAATTATGTAACTAAGTATGGATGTGTTTGTATGTGTGTGAGGGAGAGTTTAATATGATCAAAACTTGTGTTTATGTAAGTCTGTATAAATATAATTATAAACATATTACTTTATTAACTACATTAAAGTGACCTGTCAAACGACGATTGCACACCATGTGTGCAAATGACAATAAAATTTACATTGTGTCTGTTAATCGGTGCGCAACGAGTCAAGCAATCGTTATCTGTAGTAAATTTTCAGTCTCACTATAACTCAATGTCAAGAGCCACTTCATGACCCTGGTTTTGCAACCGTTTAGACATACAGGAGCAATGGAGCAGATTTTATTTATTTTATTATATAAATGGTTTGACAGTATACCAAAATGACGCTGAGCAAGGGCCGTTCTACATCCGTGTGTTGAGCATACTTCGAAGTGTCTACGCTTTTTGGTAGCATTCGGATCATATATTACATAGGGATGTTTGCGCAGAATAGTGCCAATGACAAAGAGCTGTCTCACAGTGAGAACCTAACATTCGATGTAGAGAGCCGTGGTGGGATACCTAAAAGGCTTTGAAGTCATAACCTTGAGATCAGCTCTCTGTGCTCGTTCCAAAGGCAGGAGAATTGTCTTGGGAGCCCCACCCCACACTGTGATGCAGTAGTTTATTATGCTTTGACACAGGGCATAATAAACAGTTTTAATCGTAAGGCGGTCCGCGGAGTGCCTTAGTTTTTAAAAAATAAATATACACTTGCGGACTCGCGATATGAGATTACTAACGTGAGGTTTCCAGCTCAGAGAACTATCCACATAGACTCCGAGATAATTGGCAGACTCACACCTTTTGAGCTGAGGACAGTCACATTGTGAAGAAGATAGGCCAAGAGAGCAGGTATGAGCTCTGAGCACCATTGAATCCGGTGGGGGGAGGTTGGTGGATCTTAAGGAGAAAGGTAAGTATACCGTTTTATTTAAATTTAAGGTTAGGATATTATTTGACAGCCATTTCATCACTGAGTTTAGAGCAAGTTCCGCGTATTTTACTGTTTCGGGCCAGTCACTACCATGAATCAATAGAGCCGTATCATCTGCATAAGTGAAGTTTGAACAATTCATTAGTGACATTTTGCATAAGTTGTTAATATATCTGAAGTGTCTCTGGACCCTGGGAACCCCGGGAAGTCGGCTGCAGTAAAACCACGTCAATCGCGTAACAGATTTATTGAGAGACTGGCTCACCCATGCAAGGTTGTACATACCCACTTATTGCCTAGAATATATAATATAGAAATACCTACATCACACCTCCACACTTAAACTTCTAGTATATAACTAATACAGGAAGATATAAAACTAAACGTTACATTAACTTACACACTAACTTAACCTAATTATAACTAAACTTTTACCTTATGTACTATAATAATAATAACAATATATTCTTACATCTAATCGAACTCAAATCCATATCTAACTGGTTTCTTGCGCATACGGATGGGACGGTTCACGGGATCCGGGACGGTCGCGGCCGTCGGCGATAATTTACTGCCGACTGGTGGTGACGATGGTGCCCTACGGGTTGGTGAGGTCTTCGTGACTGCTGTATCCACCGCGTCACTCACTACTGGGCCGTCGCCCCCGGCTTCGCCCCTACTCGTCCCCTCCCGAACCCTTGGCTCCGATATACTTGGAGACAGCTGTTGCTGTTGCGGTTCAACGACATCCCCACTGACCTGTCCCTTGGACATTACGTCTGGGTACGTTATACTTGAACGTCGAGTTCTATGCCTAATTTGATCGCTATGCCGTGTGAGAAGTCGACCATCATCGCTGTTTACTACATACCTACGTGAACCTTGTTGGTTTACTACTGTTCCTTTTAACCACTTGTCTTTGCTACCGTAGTTCCTGGCCCATATCGTATCACCAACGGTGTGTTGCAATGGTTCAGTGCCCGCACTCGTCGACTGCTGACACTGCACCCCTTCCACGCGGTCCTGACGCGCGCGGTCTGCGCGCAAAAGATCTAACCGAGAACGCAACGGCCTACGTTGTAACAGCATGGCGGGACTTTCCCCTGTAGTGCTTTGAATACTATTTCTATACGCTAGTAGGTATGTCTGTAAGGCTGTGTCGATGTCTACTGCCTCTCGGACTGCCTTTTTTATTGTTCGCTTACATAATTTGACGGCATTTTCTGCTGCCCCGTTTGAAGCTGGATGATATACTGGGGAATACGACTGCTTTATACCGTTAAATTTTAAGAATTCTCCTAACTCCGTACTAGTAAATGGTGGGCCCTGGTCGGATACAACTTCCAAAGGCAAACCGAATCGCGCAAATAATGACCTCATAACCTTAATGACAGCCGAAGCATTTGTTTTATTCATTTCGAAAATTTCAATCCACTTTGTACTGGAATCTATGATTACGAAAAACGTTTTTCCCTGGTATGGGCCTAAAAAGTCTACATGTAATCTACTCCACGGCTGGGCTAAATACGGCCAACTACGTGGTGCAGCCTGCGGCGGCGCAGCTGCTTCCATCGCACATGTTTCGCAAGAGAGGCATGTCGATTCGATGTCTGCGTCTATATTAGGCCACCACACAAAACTTCGAGCCATCGACTTGGTCTTAACTATGCCCATGTGGCTAACATGGAGCTCTTTTAGTATTGTGTTCCGAAGAGTTGGTGGTACAACAATTCTATAGCCCCACATAATACAACCCCGTTCCACATATAATTCGTGTCGCCTATTATAGTACGGTTTCATTAATTCGTCTGTGCAATGCGACGGCCACCCTGACTGTACGCTCACCATCACTCTACTAAGCACCTGATCCCGCGCTGTTGCTAGACGTACATCATCATTCGTCACCGGCAAAAAACTTTCTGCAAAATTTAAATAGGTATATTCACGCCCGATTTTATTCTTAACTGTTGGTTGAGGCAGTCGCGATAATGCGTCGGCACAGTTTTTAGCAGACGCAACATATTCTATATCATACGAATAGCCTGTTAGTATTATTGCCCACCTTTGCAACCTGGATGCTGCCATAACCGGAATACCTACTTTATTTCCAAAAATGTATGTTAGGGGTTTGTGGTCTGTTCTTAAAGTAAACTTCCTACCATACAAGTACTGATGGAATTTTTTAACACCGTATATAATCGCTAATGCCTCCCTATCAATTTGTGCATACGATCTCTCCGCGGAGTTAAGTGTGCGTGACGCGTATGCAATTGGGCGTTCGCCCTCCGGCGTGATGTGCGAGATGACGGCGCCTATTCCCGTGGCGCTAGCGTCTGTCGTCAGCACAAGCGGTAGCTCCAGGGTGTAATGCACAAGCACTTCACTCGTGCTCAGTGCCCGCTTAACCCGAGCAAAGGCTACCTCACAAGCATCGCTCCATACGTACTTCACCCCGGCACGCAACAAATTATACAATGGTGTAAGGATCGAACTTACATTTTTTATAAATTTACCATAATACATGACCATACCTATGAATGCTTTCAACTCCGTTACGTTCCTCGGTATCGGAGTTTTAACAATTGCTTCCACTTTATCTTTGCACGTGTGAACACCTTCCCTACTTATTACATACCCTAAATATTCGAGCGATTCCACAAAGAAAGAACATTTTTCTTTTTTTACTTTTAAGCCACTCGACTTCAGACGTTCAAAAACTTTATGTAGGCTACTTAAGTGTTGGGGTGTGTCCTTTCCCGTTATAATAATATCATCTAAAAAAACTCCTACGTGCGGTATATCTGCAAACAATTGTTCTAAACGTCGTTGAAATATTCCTGGGCTCGACGACAACCCATACACCAATCGTTTATACATGAAAAGCCCTTTATGTGTGTTTATTACCGCATATCTCCTAGTATCATCCAGTTCAAACTGTGCATACGCCTGTGACAAATCGATTTTACTAAATCTTTCGCCCCCGTGCAACCGAGACAAAAGATCTTCTACCTTAGGTAATGGATAACGGTCGACTTCTAACACTTTATTCAAGGTTAGTTTAAAATCGGCGCAGACTCTAATGGTACCATCTTTCTTGACGACCGGCACGATTGGTGTTGCCCAGTCTGAGTGGTGGACGGGAGTGAGGATGTCGTCGCTCACCAGCTGTTCCAGTGCGCGCTCAACCGGCTCCCGCAGCGCGTACGCCAACGGGCGCGCGCGCAGGTAAATCGGTCGCGCGTCCTCGCGCACGCGGATGCTCACTTGTCCTCCCGTGAACCGCCCCAGGCCATCCGCAAACACCTCACAGTATCTGGAACTGAATTCCGAGAAATTAAAATCCAAATTCCGATTATTATTGACTTTATTATAATGCATAGTCGACACCGATATATTTAGCTCCGCTAACCATTGTCTACCTATTAAAACGGTTTTTCCATTGTCAATAACATATAAATCCAATATCTTTTCCGTATCATTATATTTAACAACGGGTTTAATAACCCCTACAGGCCTAACTAGTTCACCCGTGTAATATCTTAAAACCAACTTAGTGGGTTTAATACTTAAACTGGAAAACTTTTCCTGATATAATTGGTAATTAATGCACGAGATATGCATGTCACCATGCAGTATAAAACTGATTTACATCCGTCACCTCACACATCAGGTCCAGTTGAAAACCAGCGTCAGGCACTAGTTGTCTGACATTTTTGCTGAACTGGGCCTTTTTGGCGCAGCCGTGAGGCACACTTTCCTGCTGATTTCATACGTCAGACTTTACAGTTTTACTTTTTATTTTATTTGTATTTTATCTGATGTATGTGTTGTATATGTATGTATATGTTGTGTGTCTTTTAGTCTGTGCTAAATAAATGTTTTTTCTTTCTTTCTTTTCTTTAGATTGCACTCCCCGTGTCACATTCCATTCTTAAGTCACAACCGTGCACACTTACATAAATCATAATAGGTTCACACTCTCCAAGTGATAAGCGATTAATAGGTACCATTACCTCGTCACTGTCGCTCTCCGTCGAGTAAGCGCCACACCTGTCGCCGCTGCCCTGCCCGTCTTCTTTTATGTTATTTAAGGAATTATTCTTGGTCAACCTCGGACACATCCTCTTCAAATGTCCCTCCTGGGTGCAAATTCTACACACATACAGTTTGAATTTACACGTATTCGAATTGTGTTTGCCTCCACAGACTTTGCATTCCTCATTTTTAGTGCCCGCTCGAAGTAAGTTGTAACCCGCTCCGCTTGTGGTACTTGGACCGCCGCCGCCGGATTGTCGTGAGTCACGCGTCGAGCGAGTGTTTCGCCTCGCGGCCGGCTGATAGCCGCCGCCGCCTCCCCACGCCCCGCGCCTTCCTCCGCCGCCCTCATGCCCGATCTTATGAACGGGTATGGACTCCGCATCCGCTGCACTGCCGCCGGTCTTTCTTCTCGTACCGTCTTCCACTATAGCCGCGTTTGTCTCAGCCGCCTCCATCGATAAGGCCAGCTTATACGCCCGGTCGATACTGATACTGTCGTCTTCAGTAAACAACTTCTGCCGAATGTCATCGTTTACTAAGCCGCACACAAATTGATCTCTCATATTTTCTTTTAAACTGTCCGCCGTAAAACAACAATCTTTACTCAGTCTTTTAAGCTCCGAGAAGTACGTCGCGATATTTTCACCAGGTTTTTGAATCCGTTGCCGAAATTTGAACCTCTCAGCGAGCATACACGGTTTGGGGTTTAAGTGTCCTTTCATTACCGCTATTAACTCCGAATAAGTCTTTGTGGATGGTTTAACGGGTGTGCATAAATTAACCATTAACTCATATGCACTATTACCAATGACAGTAATTAAAGTTGCGACTTTTAATTCACTTTTTACACTGTTGGCAATAAAGTATTGATCTAATCGATCCACATACGTGTCCCAATTGTCTTTCGTTAGGTCAAACGCACCGATCTTTCCAACCGCCATCTTAAGTCCGTTATTCAACTTCACACCGCACAGATCGTACACGAAAAAAAAAATATTTCCACAGCACCTTTAGAGTTTTCTGGTCGCAACATAAAATTTACACGCGTGAAATCACTTAATCGTCGCCACTGAAGTGTCTCTGGACCCTGGGAACCCCGGGAAGTCGGCTGCAGTAAAACCACGTCAATCGCGTAACAGATTTATTGAGAGACTGGCTCACCCATGCAAGGTTGTACATACCCACTTATTGCCTAGAATATATAATATAGAAATACCTACATCACAATATCCTCACTTGAGTTGTATAAGCTTCGGATAAGAGTCGTAAAGAAAGTCATTGGAAGCGGCCACCCGCGCCTCGCCTACCACTAGGTCAACGCCTGCATGTCTTACAAGTTGCATATCATATGCCAGCGCCCAATTTACACTTTAATATATTTTGGGCAAGGCAAAATATGCATTGTCCAAGCAAAGGGACTGAATAATCTCTGTGTAAGTTATGAATGATAAAGAGTACCTAGTGGTTTTCCAGTAGGTACAATTGCTCGGTAATCTTCGTGTATTATCATAGATTTAGAACCATTTCCATAATTCTTGAAATCCCTTAAATGCAGCCGCAATTTGCTAATGACAGCGCTAAATCCAAAAGTAATAAAGGATAATCTCTTTCATGAGGTGGGTTTTAATTCCGTGATAAGAACTTCTCCGACTGAACATTTCAGGAAACGGAATACCCCGAGTATCCCGGTTATGTAGAAGGTTCGTCGAATTATTGCAAATCAGAACTGCCATTGAGGCGCAGGCGCGATGTTTTCATTCGCATCACATCCGATCATTACTGTCCGTTCATCCACCAATCATGCATAAATATATTCTGGAATACATCTAAATAGTATTATATTAAACTGGTTTCGAATGTTTATTGTATCATATCTTTTTGTCAGGGTCACAGTTAGATTCGAATATCATTTATCACTGCTCTATGGATTCACATCGGAGTCTTGACTGGCTTCATCCATCTTGTATCTCATCTTGAAAGTTGAAGGTAATAGAGCAAACAAACTTTCCCTCACACAATGATTCATCATTTGTTTCGAAACGTTATTTATCACAACGGATATGTTGAGTTTGTATCTTAATATTGGTTGTGCATTCTTTTTCACATAGGTTTTGAGAACTGACTTTTTAGATCCCCTTTTCGTACCTACGTATCTTAATATTTTACTGAAACTTTATTTCTTGTATTTGCTTATGTATGAACCTACAAAATTAACTTCTAAGTAATGAATATGGAAAAACAATTACAGTGCAAACAGATGTGTACTGTAATTGTATTGTCAGACACAAGCAAGTGGAATAAATTATTTCCAGAGCCAACTGTTACGGGCTTTAATTTAAAGATTGCCCTACAGCACTTCTATGTTTCAAGTTAAATTACTTTTTATAACAATTTATACAGAATTTTTAGTCGAGAAATGTATGAAACTGACTGAACTGTGATTGAGTTGAGAATAATAAAGTTGCTCACTACTTAAAATGGCTTTTCAAACTGAATATTTAAATATACAACGTAATATTTTTCGTAGAAACATACAACAAAGTATATTGACAGACATTTATTGCGAAAACTGTCTCTCTGAATATCTATTTGCCAATATTCAGTCGTTGTGTTAGTTTGGGATCAAGGGATCTTCGCCATGGAAGCAGAACGGTGCAATATATTTCTATTGCTTGCCGTCTGTGCAAATACTCGCAGATTTAATTTTCAATTCAATTGCAACCGCAGTAATGTGAATAAACGGCCCGCTGAGGTTTTTCTCGAGAGTAAGTAAATAGCCTAATATTTTGAACCATAGAGTATTTTTCTGGTTCAGAGCATAGAGTATTTAAAAGCAAAA
The DNA here is from genome assembly GCA_964057195.1 of Orthosia cruda. Classification (NCBI taxonomy): domain Eukaryota; kingdom Metazoa; phylum Arthropoda; class Insecta; order Lepidoptera; family Noctuidae; genus Orthosia; species Orthosia cruda. The sequence continues at coordinate 12,728,970 of OZ059825.1, read as the reverse complement.
AGCTTCTGTCCTTGACTTCATCCAGGTCAAAAAAGTTTTATAATTTCCTTATACCAGGATAAAAAGTATCCTATGAGTTTATCAAATTTAGATATAAATCATCGGAAAATTAAACATACAATCTTTCATATTTATAATAATAGTAACGTCACGGCAAAAGCACAACAATCTCAGAGAGCACGATTAGATTGATTTAACTTTGATTGTATCTGTGATTGTAACGGAACATTAGGAAACAATGAAGCGAGCAAAGTAGAGACGTCACTCCGAGGCAGGGCTCTTAATTGACTGCCAATCATTCACAGAATCTTTGGATTCCAATCATTCCGCCAATTCGAGACGTTGGTTTCGCCAGTTCCTTTAGCTATCCAACTAATCCCAATAAACTCTTTACAAGCTAGCTTTACAAGACAGCCCAAGCCAAGCCAATGTCTTAAGATTTACGTCTATCGTGACCACACTATCGTTAAGAGGGTTGTAAATAACGTGTAAAACTCGGGTTATCTCTGTTCTGCAGCACCAAGCCTCAGCTGACATGATCTCCGACAGTAAATTACGTCCATCAGTATACATGTGCCCAAATAAAGATTTCATATAAAAATGCAGGAATATATGAAAAACAATATAAATTGACAGACTAAATGACGTACAGAACGGATTGAATTAATATGTACAGCAGAATCTTGTCGAATTTAAATCTGCATTTCCCCCAATCCCATCTGCGAATATACAGTCTTACAATGTACAACAGAAGCGGGAAATGGGAGAGTCTATTACGTTAGATTACATACAGTGGGGAAAGATTTCAGAGAAGTGGTCCGCGCTAAATGAAGCTAGATGAGTGTGCTCACACAAATGAATAGGCGAGGTGATGTTGGATGCTGCGGGCCCCGCCGCACGAATGTAGGTACAACTATCTGGAAATAATGATCATTGTGTGGTTTCTCTCGCAACATCTCATTTATTTAACATGGTTGTTTGTTTGTGTGTTGAACAATGCACAATACGGTGCCGGGTAAATTAATATAACCCTATAAATTGCCCTATTTCACAATCGGTAGGGCGGTAAATCGGGAAACACAGGGCAATCAAGTTCTTGGCATCATGGCATTTTACCTACAAATTACGTGATTTGCATCTTACTGAATTGCTATACAGTCAGACAAAGGGCAAGCTCGCTAATTGTTACAGTAAAGCTAACCTTATTATAGATAGATGAAACATTTATTCGTTGCAACAAAAAAATATAAAAATACAAGGGAAAGGAAGGGATAATTCTACAAAAATTAAAAAAGTTAATTGCGGAACGCGCGAGGGAGACGCAACGGAGTCGCCCTCACACTCCAAGCCACCGCAGGAGACGCTCTGGGCGTCGGGAGTCGCAAGCCGATGCCCGGCCTCCGTAGGCGCGGGTTTGCGGACGGCGAGTAATGGGTAGCTCGTCGTCCGATAAGGACCAGACCCGAGTCGACGGCGCGTAATGTTCCACGCGCGCCTCAAAGAGATGTCAGCAAAAACTGACGGGGTCCGCTAGGGCCGATGCCTGTCTGGCTCGCAGACAAATTTTAAAGAGAGTTACCGCGGCCCTGACAAGCAACTGAAAGAACAGTCGGTCAGTTAAAGCCTGACATGCCCTCCCGCTTCACCCAGAGCGGAAGAAGTCATTGGATGAGATCCAAACCAAAATAGAAAAGAAAAAGGTGCTGACTAGAGCTTATAAAAACGGGTTCTACTGTTTAATACCTATCTATCTACAAAAGTAAAAGTACCCTTATATGTTTAAATTTGATACCTACATATACTCTAACTATACGTAGTTGTTACAAACAGAACAAGCCAAATAAATCCGACAAGAAATGTTTAGTTAGTGTTAATGGTTAAGAAACAAACACTATAGGAATCTATTCATTGTTCTAGTACCTAGTAAACACGCTTAGATTCACGGTTGAGAGCAAAGTTAAATTATCTCGTAACTGCAACTAAAATTAGAGTGTTCATGGATTCGTTTGTGTTTGTTTGTATAATGTCCCGACATTGTTTGTGTGGACATTCGACTTAACAATTGGTTGGTGATACTGTAATTTTAGACCAAATTTTGAAAATTTTGTAATCTAGATATGCTTGTGGAAGGTTAAATAAAAAGTTACAATGCCATACATTTCACAAGGTTTAATAAACGTCATATCATTTATATCGATCATTGTTTGACCACATCTTACCTGATGGTAGCGATGATGTGGTCGACGATGAAGCACGCTTTCTAAGAACAAACCTGTTAACTCTTGACTTAAACTTTCATTGCGAAATAACGATAATTGCACAAAAATTGTAGTGAAAGAAATAAAATTGTATTCATTGGCATAACATTAAAAATAAACGAACAATTACAAAATTAAGAAATGATTATAGCTAGAGGTTTATAACTAGAGCTTTTATTACAAAACGCTTAGTTAAATAATTTAAAAAATCTTAAACCCGACTGCTTAATAAGCGAACTAAAAAGATTTAAACGAGTAGAAAATCATGCTGTGCAGTCGGAGGATGCATATTCGTGAGTTGGCTGACCACCTGATCCTCCGACTGCACAGCATAATTTTCTATTTGTTTTACATCTTTTTAGTTCGAATAAGCAGTCGGGTTTTTGATTTTTAAACTTATTTTTATCTACAACTTTTTATTTATACGTTTTTTATCAAATCAAATTTAAACATATAAGTGGTATATATTTTTTGTAATCACCTCTATAAATCCTTTTTTTGATACCCCACTCGATATGTACAGAAGAAAACAAAATTGAATCCCCACCAATATGGCGCACAAAATCCACCATTTTTGTTTTTTTTAACGTCACTTATCTAAGAAAACTAGGGCGGCCAAGCCAAAGCTAACGATATATTAATTATAAAAATCCGTCTAGCGGTTTGCAAGATAAGTAATATTACATACATACAAACATTCATACATACATATAAACATACAAGAAACGCGGGCAAAACATAACCCTTTCCTTGCAGCCGGGTAATAAGCTCTTTATATAACTAAGCATTTTGTAATAAAATTCCATTCCATACTCCGTAGATTTACTCAATTAAGTCCAATTAATAATATCGCCGTACATGTTTACCATGTTCTTGTTCGTACGACGTCGTAGCTTTCTGTTTGAAGTTGTGCGGTTTCAGCCGGCAACGTCTCGATGTGTAATTTATTTACTGCCAACATTTGTCGCAGCATCGTGTACGTCACTCGTTCCCAAAGTGGCCCACCGTCGTTCACAAAGTGGTTTTCTAAAATAGAGTCTGCTAAACGAAAGCGTAACCTGCAGCCTTATTGCGTAATGCATTCTATAGAAATGTAGGAAGAAACTTAATAAACCAAATGTTAAAGTAAATATTATGTACATACTAATAAATAAATCCACACATTCTTTTATTAATCACATCCATGACAGTAAAGGCTGTGACGGACACACCAAACAGAGTAAATAATGAAAAGTTAAAAACATAAAATAAATGATAATAAATATAAAAATACTAAGTATCAAAACATTTAACTAGAGGTTGTAGCGTTACGTAAGCTCCGGGGAGCTAACGTTGGCTACGTTAGTAAAATAAGTAATTATGAACTAAAAAATTAAGAAAAAGGATATAGATAATATAAAAACTATGGACCGGCTTCGCACGACGTTGGTTGCTTGCGATCGACAGCTAGGCAGGCAGCAGCTCGGGCAGGAAGTCGTGGAATGCCCGAGGTAGGTAGGTGAGCGGGCTCCACGGACAAGCAGACGGGTGGTGGCCAGATAAGCGGGTAATTGGGCATAGGCAGTGCAGCAGGCAGCAAGGGTTGATTGTCAAGGCAGGCAGGAAGTGGAGTAGGCAGCAGAACGGAAGAAGGACGGATAGATCAGGCAATCGGGCAAGTAAGTAGACAGCAAGAGTTGTGAAGGCCAGGCTATGATTAAATACGTCAAACAGTGAGCCTCTTGGTTAGTTGTGATGGCCGAAGAGGATTATGTACCAGTAAAATGCACACACATAAGCATCACATTCAATAAACTATATTTATTGAACTTCAAAGATTTGTTAACATATCACAGTTTAAAATATTTTGATACGATACACTTGGTAGTCTCAAGGAATCCACCGACTTTCGGCGTTCAGTCCAGATTTCAAACTAAAAAGCTGACGCCCGTTTTTCATCGTTCTGTGTCATATCGTCTAAATTTTAAATTCAATTTTCTATTAAGAAAATAAGACCAGAACGAATAAAAACGGTTCACAAAGGGGGTCAGTCAACGCTACCTTTATAATAATGTATACCTAGCTTAAAGGAGGTCTAGTCCATGGTACTGTGAGGACTCTGCTTAACTAGAAGGCAACCTACTTGCCTATAAAAAACACTGGCAATTGGTATTACTTGAAAGGTAAATGAATTTCGAATAGAAAATAAGTGAATATGTTTTTGATTGTCAATTCTAGTGTAGCCGCCCAGAAGGCAGGCATATTGTTAAATTCTTACAAAATATATGAACTATAAAATTAATTTATCTACTTATTTGTTAACCTCTGACTACGCCTTCTACAGTACCTATGTTACGGTCTATGGTTTAAGAAAAATAAAATAGACAGACAGATGTCATGTCAGATGAAAATGTCACAGTAGAAAAATATTGCAAGTATTACAAATTATCAATATAATTTAAGTATCAGATATTAAAACAATCAGATTTAACTAAAAGTATGCTTTTCATGGAAGAAAGTCGAAATCCTGAAAAACAAGAAAAGATTACCTAAAAACATTTTTGTGAATGAAGACTTCAGCAAAGAAGTTTTGGAAAAGCGGAGGGCACTCATACGCCAGTTAAAAGAAGAAAGAAGAAAGGGGCATATAGCATTCCTAAAATACAACAAACTTGTCGTCAGAGGAGAAGTAGCGACACGAGATAAAAGGAAGAGAGAACAATCTGTATCACCAAAAATAACCAATGAAAATGTCAGACCGAAAATTAATAAAGTAAATGCATTCGAACGAATGTACAGAAACAGGTCTCACTCAACATCAGATGTAAATAAAGAATAGCCACTAACACACGTCAGTAACCGGAAGATCAGAACAAATAATATTCAACAGTATAAATACAACTAATACACCTCCCCCAAGCCGGCTGGTCCCCGTGGGGGAATATGACCAACCCCTTCCAGCACAATTGATAAGCAAAACTGAAACAAACGATAAAAGAAAACTTTATATTGCCACTTTAAACTGCTTAACCTTGCGTACAGAAGAGAGTCTAACGGAATTAGAGCTAGCACTCTCAAGTATAAAGTGGGATGTTTTAGGATTAAGTGAAGTAAGAAGATTAGGAGAAAATATTGAAGACCGCAAGGAGTATATTTTATATCACAAATGCGAAACAAAAGGAAACTATGGAGTGGGATTCATGGTAAAGAAACATTTAGAAGGAAACATAGAAGAATTCAAAGGCATATCAGAGAGAATAGCTGTACTTAATCTGAATCTGACATCGTACAAAAATAAATGGTCGATTATCCAAATTTACGCCCCCACAGAACAGTACGAGGAATCTGCCAAAGACCTCTTCTATGAACAACTAACATCAGTCCTACAGCAGTCGCACAAGAACGTAATGTTGATAGGGGATTTTAATGGCAGAATTGGTTCTCAACAAACTGGAGAAGAAAATGTAATTGGCAAATTTGGTTTTGGCAGAAGAAGCAGCAATGGCAAAAGGATGATCAACATGGCTTTTGAAAACAACCTTGCATTTATGAATAGCTTTTTTAATAAAAATACAAAGAAAAGTGGACATGGCTATCGCCAGATGGAACATATAGAAATGAAATAGATTATATAGCAACTAATAAAAGAAAAGCTTTCTATGATGTAAGTGTTATCACTAACCATAGAATGGTCAGAGCAATAATAAATAGTACAGAGCCGAAAAAAGCCAGAAATAAATTTAATACAATAAACAATATTAGTAGACATAGACAACCGAATGAAGCAAAAAATGAAACAGATGAAAGATACGAAAAAGGAATAAACGAAATTTATGGACCATTATACGCTCAATTGGCAAAACCTAAGATATGTTACACGGGAAATGAAACCAAAATACTAATAGAAGAAAGAAGACAGCTTTTAAAAAATAAAAAAGATAAGCACAATTTAAGAGCTATTACAGAAATAAGTAAAAAAATAAGTAAAAGCATCAAGAAGGACAGAGCGAAAAGAAGATTAGACATACTCAACAATCACATAAAAAAGACAGGAGGAGTTAAAAAAGCCTTAAAAGAACTGGTGGAGTCAAAACAATGGATACCAAACATTAAGAATAAAGTGGGAAAGCAGGAGACCATAAGAAGAACTATTATCCAAACTGCAACAGACTTTTACAGGTCACTCTACGCAGCGGACCCCAATGCTCAGAATCCAGCTACAAATCTAGAAGACGACGAAATTGAGGATATTCCAGTTTTCCTACAATCAGAAATAGAAAAAGCTGTTCACAATCTAAAGAACGACAAGTCACCTGGGCGAGATCAAATAACGAACGAGATGATAAAATCTTCAATCATTGCACCTGAAAACTTAAGAAAACTCACAGAAATATATAATACCATCTTAAGAACTGAATCTGTACCATCGCAATGGACAAAGAGTACAATTATCCTTTAACACAAGAAAGGGGATCGGGATAACATCGAAAACTATAGACCAATTATTTTGTTATCAAATATATATAAAGTATTTTCAAAATTGATTCTAAATAGACTAACAGGGACAATGGACGAACAACAGCCAATCGAACAAGCTGGATTCCGAGCGGGATTCTCTACCATCGATCATATACATGTTTTAAAACAGTTGATAGAAAAAGCTAAAGAATACAATAAAACACTGTATATTGCATTTGTGGATTACAGCAAGGCGTTCGACTCCATTAAGCACGAGTCACTCTGGAAGGCTTTAACTCAAAAAGGAATTCCCAAGAAATACATACATATAATCAAAAATATATACACAAATAGCACGGCACAAATAAAATTGGAAACAACCGGCCAAGAGTTCCCTATAGCGAAAGGCGTAAGACAAGGAGACCCGTTGTCCCCAAAACTTTTTTCTGCAATCCTAGAAAGTGTATTTAGGAACACAGAGTGGGAAAATATAGGCATAAGTATTAACGGGGAAGTACTCAACCACCTAAGGTTCGCAGATGACTTAGTATTAATCACTGACAGCCCTAGTACACTGCAACATATGGTGCAACAGTTAACAGAAGCTAGTAGAATAGTAGGTCTTACCATGAATAAATCTAAAACAAACGTAATGACAAACAGGGAAGAAATAGCCATAACAATAGATGGCGAAAGTATTGAATACGTGAAAAGCTACACGTACCTGGGACAGTTAATTTCATTCAGAGATCAAACGGACATGGAAATCGAAAGAAGAGTTGCTTGTGCATGGAAAAGATATTGGTCACTCAAGGAGATACTCAAAAGCAAATACTTTTCCATGGCAGCTAAGAGAAAAGTCCTCAATTCGTGCGTCTTACCTTGTCTGACGTATGGGAGCCAAACGTGGGCCCTAAATCAAAAACATCTTTTAAAACTGAGATCATGTCAGCGAGGAATGGAGAAAAACATGATTGGTGTCACTAAAAAAGATCGGTTAAGAGCAGTTGAAATACGATCCAGAACCAAAGTAGAAGATATAATAAAGAAAGTAAGACAGTTGAAATGGAGATGGACAGGACACATGACGAGAGATAGTAAGTTTAAATGGACAAAAATTGTAACAGAATGGCAACCACGCGATGGCAAAGAGAAAAGGGGAAGACAGGCAAAGAGATGGATAGACGACATAAGAAAAATTGGAGGCGCTACCTGGTCTAGAAAAGCTAGAGACAGAAATGAGTGGAAACAGCTGGAAGAGGCCTATGTGTCACAGGACACGCTGGTCACTAAACCGGAAAACCGGATGTATTAGATTTAAGTTTTTAATAATATTAGATTATACTTGTGTTTAGTTCTTCAGCAATAAAGGCTTAATAATAATAATAATAATGCTTTTCAGATGATAACAATAGAAAGAAAACATAAAAAGGAATTACAAAAGTTGATAAAATATCAAAAGATATGAAGGTATGGTTTGTATAGTGTTATGAATTGTAAATAGACTTAAAAATATGTGGTTCATTCCATCAGCTCGTTCATAGCTATCTATATCTGTATTTTATGTTAATGTTACGATTATTGTATTTGCTCTTCGCGTTTCAAATGAGGCGCCAGTGAATTTCTCTTTGATACGCACCGTCTGTTTCCGAGTTAGTCTTTCTATAAACGTTGTTTCGGCAAACTCGTTCGCAGCACACGCAATCTAATATCTTGATATCTTCGTAATGTGTAATTTACACATTACGAAGATATCAAGTCACGCGCGAGATGTGCCATTGCTTATGTAATAGGTAAGAGAAAAGCATTCAAGCAAGTGCAGAATTAACCGCAAAGTGGGCCGTTGTCCGACCGTGACTGCAGGTGCATACGACGCGCCGTGCGCCCGCGCCGACCGCGGCAGCGCGCGTTGACGGTGACGGCCGGCGACACATCACCAACGCGACATAATTACAGGTTTGGGAAACAACTGTACACCAAGAAACCTTCTCCAATCAAACACCCCAGTTTACCCGTTTGCCCACTAACTGAGAATGTACCCGACATTGACAAGGGTCTCTTAAAAATGTAACATGCGACTTTTTTATGAGACAAACGTATTAACCTTTTTAAGGTCTGCCTTTGCCTGCCAGATGTACCTTAAAGAGCCTCGCTGCAAAAGGGACCTGCGGCCTTTTAAGAATTCAAGCGAAAACAGATTCCAATGCAAACATAAAATTCATACTATTCGGAGTGTTCTATCTACTTCAAAAGGTTCTAACGGAACCCCTTGCTGCGATGGCTCACTGCCAACTTTCTTTCTGTCATTCGACTATTCAAAAAGTGTAAAACACTTTTCGAGATATTCATTTCAGATCCCATTTATTTTGTCTCTGGCATAGAAATGGTTACATGAAATTAACCTTGCGCGAATTCGATTGAAGATAAACGACATAACGTGCCTGAATTAACTTTTTCAAATGATATAAATTATTCAGGTGCCTTTTTACTCTTTTAAATACCGGAGTGAGGGCGGTAGGCATTGATTTAATGTTAATTGGATACAGGTCTATATACCTAGCTATCTCGGTTACTTAATTATCTTCAAAGACAAAGCAAATAGATGGCAGTGGGAAGGTTGATCCAGATATTACGTTACTGTATTCATAAGATCTAATATTGTCGTAGCCTGTGGGTCTATTTCCGTATTATTACTCTGTGGTGTGTTACGAGTCCTGTGGTTATCTGTGTCAACTCACAGATATGGTAGTTCAAACTTGGATCTTAATTTACAAAGTAATCGATATCATCATCATTTCAGCCGAAAGACGTCCACTGCTGGACATAGGCCTCCCCCAGGCGTCGCCACATTGACCGATCCCGTGCGTCTCGCATCCAGCGCCTTCCCGCAACCTTAACCAGTCCTCCTAGTGGGAGGCCTTCCAACGTATCGTCTTCCGGTTCGTGGTCGCCATTCCAGAAGTTTTCGGCCCATCGGCCATCCGTTCTGCGAGCAATGTGCCCTGCCCACTGCCACTTAAGTTTGGCAATTCTTCGGGCTAAGTCGGTAACTTTGGTTCTCCTGCGGATATCATCATTTCATCTGACGTGATCACGCAATAAAATTCCGAGCATAGCCCTCTCCATTGCCCTTTGGGTGACTTTGAGCTTTCTGATAAGGCCCATTATGAGCGACCACGTCTCGTTTCCATAGGTGATCACTGGCAACACACACTGCTCATAGACTTTTGTCTTGAAACACTGCTGTAAATTGGACGAGAAGAGAAGAGCCGAGTCGGATTCGACGGTTTATCTCTTTCTCGAAATTGCTCTAATAATCTCTCTCTCTCTAGTAATCTAGCTCTTGGGTCGTTTGCTAGTCTCGCAACGGGCTTGCTGATCGATGTGTACAACTGCCCATAGAATGTCTCGATCTCCCTGAGAAGCTCTGGTTTGGCGGATACGATCGTGCCATCGTCGGTCTTCAGTTTCGTGAGTTGGCTCTGCCCAATAGTCAGATCCCTTGCCAACACCTTGGAGCCTTTATTTCGCTCGATCGCATCTTTAATACGCTCGTTATTGAAGCGGCGGAGGTCTCTTTTCAAGGATTTAGAGATCTGTCTATTGAGCTGCCGGTATTTGCACGCCTCATCTGAAGACTGCAGGGTCATCTCACGCCTCTCCTTCATAAGCTTGAGGGTATGATCAGAGAGAGCTTTTTGTTTCTATCTGTACGACGGGTCTTGAAAAACTTAGACCCGATCGTATGGACAGCTTCCACGAACCCGTTGCTGTATTCATCCACGGAGCTCCCTAGGCACTCGAAACGATTCTGGAGTTCGAGCTGAAAGCTCTCGGGGTTTTGGACCTGGATCTGTGCTGGCCGGAGCGTGGACTTCATCAGTCAAGACCTTTCAAGCTTCTTTCAAGCTGGCAGGCGGGTTTGCGATCGCAGTATGGTTGTTATAGAAGCACAGAGAACGCTGCTGCCCATTCTCTGGTTTGTCCGTTAGTCGCCTCTTACGACATCCACGGGAAGACATGGGATGGTGAAACTCTTTACGTCCGGCACCATACGGAATATCGATATCAATCGATATTGGTTTAGTTAATTTAATGTGTACCTATGTTGAAATGTTCACAGTTTATACAACCTCGTGTGAATTAGAATAAAGAAGTTATAGAAGACTAGCTGCCACCTGCGGCTCCACCCTCGTATATTTTAGTATTTCCCCCAATATCTTTATATATGTATATGCTATATTACTGTAAAGTTTCAGAGTTTCAGATCAGATTCAGTTCAGTAGTTTTTGCGTGAAAGAGTCAGAGACAAACATCGGTTCTCACAAACTTTCACATTTAGGAATACTGGTGCTGGGTAGCCAAAACTTTTGTAATCCTTGAAGTGTTTATTGGACATGTGATCGTGATATTCACTTACACAAACAACCCCGTAATAACTCCAAAGGGACATGATGCATTTGCCGGATTTGACGTTGATATCAAACAGTGGTCTTGTTTGATATCGAAACAATCCGGCAAACTCTTCGCCCTTAGTTGTCAATAAAAAGAAAGTTTGATGAGTTTTTCTGTTTCTTGCGGGACTTTGATAAATCGGACGTCAGAATCATGAAAACTACAAATATCTATAGTTTTTTATAATGTTTATATGTATAATTTTTGTACACTAATGTGACGATACCAATCCTATTGTATTGTGCCAAATACCTTGAGTTACCTACTTATGATTGTCTCATAGACAGATTTATTTAACAAGATATATTAGGGAGGTTTATATATGTTACCTATTTATTGACCGATTTATTTTATATAATTCTAGTAAATTTTCTTACATAATCTAATACCTTTAAACGAGCAATTCTTGTACAATGAATCTCGGAAACGGCCCTAACAATTTTCATAGAATTTAGTATGCAGGGGGTTTCGGGGGCGATAAATCGATCTAGCTAGGTTACATTTTTAGAAAACGTCGTTCCCTCTATTTTAACCCGAGCAGAGCTAGGTCGCCCAGGTACTGATATGAACACACGCTACAGAGTGCCGCAACTTAGAACGTTAATCACACTTTACCACAATATTAAAAGTTATAAAAGAAGCTCGAAGAGCGTATATCAAAACATTTTGTTACTAAGCACTTTGTCATAGGTAACATAAGAAACTAAAACAAGAGTTATAGAGGCGTTATGTGTTTGCTACATTATAACAATGACTCTCCGGCTAATTTATTACAGAGTGGGTTACCTACAATCATTCAAACATCTCACCGAAAAGTGTAAATTCCCGCCCTGTTTCTAGATAAAAATGTTGTTTTGGATGGCTTTGCATGATTTAATATCTCCGATCCTCCAGCATTGTTTTATAGTCGTCGTACGAATCTTATTTAACGTTCTCCTTTACTGCACCTGCGATACATTTGTAGTTTCCGGAGCCGTAAAAGAATCGAAATTGTAGAACCGTCGTCGGCTGCCTTACCCTCGGTGTAAAATTGTATAAAGCAGAAATCAGAGCTTTGCTTTAATAAAGTAACATGAAAATAAATAATGTTTGTAGCCTAGCTTGAGCGGATCCGATAATAGTTTTCATGAACGAAAAATTTCGCAGCGTTTTCTAAACTTCGAAAGTTTGCTGATAAGATAAAATATTGCGCTGAAAATGTGTGGATATCACCTTTAACAAAAGGCGCTTCACCACGGCAGCTTATAAAATAATACTTAAGGCACGGATATAATAGAACCGCCTGCGGGGTCTCATCTAGAGAGGGCAATATTTCACTGAATTAATAGTGTGAAGGATATAAATCATTGGAAGTGCGCTCCACGAGGCTGGGATCTAGCTCAGCACCACAGCCCACCGAGTATCCGGTATCTATTATCTTGCGGAAGCTGCAACTAATCTAATCGAGACTGTAATAGTACATTAGATAAAAGTGCGGTAAGTTGAAAATTAGAGCCGAGGCGATATTGCTAGCCCGAGCCGTAGGCGAGGACTACAAGAAAGTAGAGGCTGTAATTATCAAAGCGCACGTATGTCATACGACGTTTTATAACATATTTGCGAGGAAATAAATAAAACTCGGACTTTCTTAAACTAATAAATCTGTAATCACTTGTTAAAGCAATCAGAAAAACATAAACAATTTGTAATATTGATTATTACGTTGCCAGTTGGAATTTTTAATGTTGTCAAGTTATTCGTTATAATTTCACCTATAATAATTTTTACTTGTTCACAAATAAGCGATGCGCGCGCATCAGCGCTTTTTTTTAAGGAAAAGTCACAAAAACAGCGAGTATTACTAATAAAGTAAATTAATATTATTGTGTTTTGTTACAAATTGTAATTTATGGTCAAAATTAATTAAATTAAAGAATGAAATGTTTATTTATTATATTTTATTTCCCAAAGTTAATTTTATTCATAAAATGTTGACCACTTATTTGACATAAAAACTCTTTGCTAAGATTTAAAAAAGTACCGTTCGTTTTAGACGGAGTATCTTGATAAACCGTGCGTTTTACTTTATTAAAAAGAAACTCGTGCGTTTTACAATACAATAACGCACAAGTACATAATGAGATACAATACGATATTGAAATTGGTGAAATAAGAGACCCTTTACGAGCAAATGTGTTATAAATAGAATTGGGCAACTGTAACGACCGTATGTACCTCCACTCTAGTATTAATCTATTTAGGGATCGGTGTTTGACTTGTTTCTTTTATGTCATTTATAGACCATGGGTTAGGATTTAGACATTTTCTGGCGGAGAAAATAAGGTCTAAAATATTTTTAGGTTCAATTAATATAAATTAACTGGAAGCATGTAGCGTTTGCGGGTTAATCATCTAATATAGATATAAATAATATGCAGCACTATCTACATAAAATTTAATTTAAGGGTCGCAGGTACAAAAAGCCGTTTCTTATAAATATTCTCTTTGCCAAATGGAGGTAGGCGCTAAGTACTATCCTGGCCTGGCAGCAGAAGCGGTCACGATGACGTGCGTGGAAGGCCGAGGACTAGGCGCCAGCAAGAGGTCGTTCCGCAGAGTTGAATTTTCCTATCGTCGTATAAGTGACTTTGCCTTCCGGCTTATCCTTGTCTGATAGTGACCGCAACAGTGTAAGCGTAGGAAAGAGGATGTACCACGGCGCTTAAGGCGAATGTGTGCTTGTCACAATCAGAACCGGAGCTCTAGAATTTTTTATTTAAATTTGTAACGGTAAAAAAACATTTAAAGCAGGTAATCGCTAAAGAAATAACAAAATAATAAGTACCTTACTAAAACACCAACAGAAATTATAAAAAGGGTGATGAGATTTTGTCATGTAATGGCCGTAACCAGCATGATTAAGCAAAAAGTAATTGTCAACACTTACCCAATACGGGGTTAACACTGAAGCTAGTTTCATTATAATGAACACACTCGGTGATGTTTTTGATTAAAACTAATTTAATAAAGGTACACGTAAAATGACCCGCTAAGTATGTAGGAAAGATACTATGGAGCGAGTGTACGTGTAATCAGCTGAGATATCCGATCGTCAATGCCCGACCGGTGCGTTGATAAAAGCCCGAGTGGTGTTGGATCTTAATAATTCCTTTTTTTTATATATGTGTGACTACCGCCACACGGATCGATCTTTTCAATATCTTTACGTTAGTAATAATTATATATAGTTATATATTAGGTTTAATTTATCGTAATATGTTAGGAGGGATGGGAAATTAATTGGAAGAGGGATCTTGAATTTAGGGAGACGGCTATATACATCTAACGGAGGGATATTATTGGGGCATTCAAAAAATATGTGGTCTAACTTGCCGTCTACCAAACCGCATTCACATAGAGAGGGGTCACGAACGCGAATTTTTCTACAAAAACTGGAGTACAACAAAAACCTAAGCTGATTCTACGGAGTACGGACACAACGATTTTAGATACATTTTTGTATGGGTAGGTTTTATAGTAGGTTGTACTGCATAATAGAACCTACGCTTCTTCCTACCAGTGGAATTCCTGCCATGAACATAGAAAGTTGACTTTTGCATGTTCAGTAAATAATACCCCTGGTAAGAATTGTGGGAGAGATTGGCTGTAACTGACGAGCAAGCATCCTTGGCTAAGACATCAGCGCATTCGTTGCCCTTAATACCGCAGTGACTAGGTATCCATACTAACTGAACCTCTTTTTGACTGTAAGCGCACGAAAATTAGCATTTTTAAATTTTTAAATTAGGGAGCTGTGCAATTTACTTGTGAAGGGGCTTTGAACCAAAGCCTGTAGGCAGCTAAGGCTTTATCAATGTTATGGTGTGACTCTACAAAAAGACATGCTTCTAATAAAGCCACACATTCACCCGTGAACACGGAGGACTCCTTATGATATTTATATTGCAAAATAATCCTGGAGCTTTGGTAATAAACTGCAGCCCCGAAGCGTCGTTCGAAGCGGTGGTAAAAAATATTTGGTAACCATTCCAACGTTCACCCACCACCGGGTTGAAAGCCGAATTCGCCGAAGGGGACTTTTTAGATATAATAAAGGGAATTTTCGGAGTAAAGCATAAAGCCTCGTATTCGAAGTTAAAGAGGGGTAATTTGGGGTACTGGACGATCGGACATTCTAAATTTTGGATAAAGCGAAAATGTTTTAAGATCAAAGGGATTTCTTTATTTTTCCAATAATTTGAGTGTCTGCATCCGTCATTTAGCTCGTACAGTTTTGCAATAAGAGAGTGGGAAGATCTGCAAATTATCCAAGATAAAAAACGGGAGGCTAGATACTGCCGTCTTAGGGCCAGCGGAGGTTCAGGGCATTCGACCTGCAACGCGTTAACGGGAGAGGACTTCATACAACCAGAGATGATCCGAAGGCACTTAGATTGAATCCTATCTAGTCCTATCAAGGCACCTCTATTACAAGGAACCAGAAGGAACGTCCCATAATCTAGTATACTACGATCTAAGGCATTATAAACAAATTTTAAAGTATAGGGGTGGCCACCCCACCAGACACCCGCAAGAACTTTTAGAATCAAAATGACTCGTTCACATTTTTGGATTAGGAAATTTATATGATACTTACCTGTTAATTTAGAGTCAAGAAAAACGCCTAAAAATTTAACTTTATTTGTTAAAGGAACAATATCGCCTGAAATGGCCTGATATATGAGGAATTAATCTTTTCCGAGAAAAGATTACTACCGAACTTTTAGGCGCGGATAGCAACAGTCCATAGCTTCAAAGCCAATGATTGAGAGAATCCAGAGAGAGGCAAAGAGAAGACGCGGCGTCAACTATGGAGGAATCTGACACATACAGAACTAAGTCATCAGCGTACTGTAGGATATGACAGTTATTGTTTAAACAGGAGCCGATATCGGCTGTATACAGGTTATAGAGCAAAGGACTGAGGACGAAGCCTTGCGGGAGTCCCCTCCTAGTCTGCCGCTTGTCAAAATTCTCGCGCTGGACTCTCAGAACCAAGGAGTGAGACCAAAGAAGTCCACATATGCATTCGATCATCTTGACTGGAATACTCAGCTGGTGCAGTTTCTGCCTGAGGACAGGAAGAAGAACATTGTCATATGCAGAAGAGATGTCCAGGAAGGCTGCTACAACAGAATCGTTTTTGGAAAAAGATAAGCGAATATCTGTTAGTAGAATACCAACACTGTCCATTGTGCTGAGGCTCTTCCTAAAACCGAATTGGTAGTTCGGCAGTAATCGTCTGGATTCGATTCCATTCCATTCCAATCGATTTTTAACAAGGTGTTCCATTAGTTTTGCTAAGGCTGAAGACAGAGCAATAGGTCTACGGCTATTCGGATCATCCACATGTTTGCCTGGTTTCAATAGGGGAATGATTATTTGTAGTTTCCACTGGTCTGGAACCCAACATGATTAAAACAAAAATTTATTAAATCTAAAAATATTGTTTTGCTTTATCCCCAGAATGAGTAATAAAAGATTATGGTATACCATCAATACCAGGTGCTGAGTCCTGGTCATTACTGAGTACTAAGTTTAATTCTTTCAAAGTAAATGGCGCATCAAAGTGGTCAACAGAATCAATATGTGGGGGAACATTAATGCATTCAGAAGAGAGTGGGACATATGGTGGGGCAATTCTGTCAAAATAAAGTTCAGCTGTTTCTCTAGTGATCGGTGAAGAGATTGATGGTGAACAACCACGTCTAAACCTGTTAATGTTCTTCCACACAATTGAGATTGGGGTGGAGGGAGATAAGGATGAGCAAAATTTAACCCAACCTACACGTTTTTTCCTACAGAGGAGACGTTTAGATCTGGCATAAACCTGCTGATAGGCCAACAGGTTTTGGATGTTCATCGCCCGATTATATTGTTTTTCAGCTTCATTCCTCTTCCTGACCCACAAGGTGCATTCCTGATCCCACCATGGGGGTGAGGGGATGTTATTCCGGGCACTAGTTTTCAGAGGGTAACAGGAATCTGCTACTAGAGGTTACGGCCTCAATAAAACCTTCATAGCAGCTCTTGGCATGGCGGTGATCAGAAAAATCAAATAACTTGAATTTAAATTTAACATTTAAGTTTAACTTAAGTTTGAAATGTACAAATTTATAAGAGGAATTGAGCAGGTTGCGATGGAGTATTATAGGGTTATCTGAAGTCCGAAAAGAGGGGGAGGACTCGATAATCCTCAAATCCGATAACATGCTCTATTTCGGAGAGGGTGACCGGCAGTCCCAGGGTGGTGTCGGGTTTATCGTCCACAAGTCCCTTGTGAACAACGTGGTGAAGATCGAGAGTGTGTCGACCAGGGTGGCGTACCTTATACTCAGAATATCCTCAAGATATTCGCTGAAGGTCATACAGGTCTACGCCCCAACCTCGGCACACCCCGACGATGAGGTAGAGAGACCATGTAGGACATCTCCAGAGCCATGCATGGTTTCAAAACTCACTTCACCGTTGTCATGGGGGACTTCAACGCAAAACTGGGCAAACGAGACGAGGATGAGCTGCAAGTGGGGCAATTTGTAGTTGGACAACGGAACCACCGGGGTCACCTAGTTTTATGGAGAAGGAGGGCCTCTAGATGATGAAATCCTTCTTCAAAAAGCGTGAACACAGGAAGTGGACCTGGCAGAGCCCCGATGGTGCTACAAAAAATTAGATCGACTTCATCATGTCAATCAAGAAGCAAATGTTCAATGATGTCTCTGTGATCAATTAGGTAAAAATCGGGAGCGATCACCACATGGTAAGAGGCACATTGAACATTAATATTAAGCTTGAAAGGTCGACGCTCCGGCGACTGATGAAGTCCACGCTCCGGCCAACACAGATCCAGGTCCAAAACCCCGAGAGCTTTCAGCTGGAACTCCAGAATCGTTTCGAGTGCCTAGGGAACTCCGTGGATGAATACAGCAACGGGTTCGTAGAAGCTGTCCATACGGTCGGGTCTAAGTTTTTCAAGACCCGTCGTACAGATAGAAACAAAAAGTTCTCTGATCATACCCTCAAGCTTATGAAGGAGAGGCGTGAGTTGATGCAACAGATCTCTAAATCCTTGAAAAGGGACCTCCGCCGCTTTAATACCAAGCGTATTAAAGACGCGATCGAGCGAAATAAAGGCTCCAAGGTGATTTCAAGGGATCTGGCTATAGGGCAGAGCAAACTCACGAAACTGAAGACCGACGATGGCAGGATCATATCCGCCAAACCGGAGCTTCTTAAGTAGATCGAGACATTCTATGGGCAGTTGTACACATCGATCAGCAAGCCCGTTGCGAGTCTAGCAAACGACTCAAGAGCTAGATTGACCCGACACTATACCGAAGATATCCCGGACGTCATCCTGTACGAGATTGGGATGGCTCTGAAACAGCTAAAAACTACAAGGTGCCGGGTGATGACGAAATTATGGCCGAACTCCTGAAGGCGGGTGGAAAACCGGTCCTTGGGGCCCTTCAGAAGCTGTTTGATTCCGTCATACTCGAGGGCAAAACGACACAAGCATGGTGCAGGGGTGTACTCTTTTTCAAGAAGGGCGACAATGCCCGGTTGAAGAACTATAGGCCCATCTCAGTTCTTAGCCATGTCTACAAGTTGTTTTCAAGAGTCATCACGAATCCTCTCGCGCGCAGATTTGACGATTTCCAGCCCCCCGAACAAGCCGGATTCCGAAAAGGCTTTAGCACCGTAGACCACATACATACGCTGCGGCAGGTTATACAGAAGACCGAAGAGTATAACCTGCCTCTCTGTTTAGCGTTTGTGGACTACGAGAAAGCCTTTGATTCGATCGAGACTTGGGCTGTACTGCAGTCTCTCCAAAGGTGCCAGATCGACTACAGGTACATGAGGTGTTGAAGTGTTTGTACAAAAACGCCACCATATCAGTCCGTCTTCAGGATCAGACCTCGAAACCAATCCTTCTCCAGCGCGGCGTGAGACAGGGAGACGTTATTTCTCCGAAACTGTTCACTGCTGCGCTGGAGGATGTCTTCAAGGTTCTGGACTGGAGGGGGCTGGGCATCAACGTTAATGGCGAGTACATTACTCACCTTCGGTTTGCCGACGACATAGTGGTCATGGCTGACACCATGGAGAGCCTCAGTAAAATGCTCGATGACCTCAGTAGAGTTTCCAAAAGAGTGGGTCTTAAAATGAACATGGACAAAACCAAGATCATGGTGAAAACCCAAGTAACACCCACTCCTATCAAGGTCGGAGACTCTACTCTCGACGTTGTAGACGATTATGTCTACCTGGGTCCAGTTGGGTAGGTCCAATTTCGAGAAAGAGGTCAACCGTCGAATCCGACTCGGCTGGGCGGCGTTCGGGAAGTTGCTTGGTATCTTCTCGTCCAATTTACTGCAGTGTCTCAAGACAAAAGTCTATGACCAGTGTGTGTTGCCAGTGATGACCTATGGGACCGAGACGTGGTCGCTCACAATGGGCCTTATCAGAAAGCTCAAAGTCAACCAAAGGGCAATGGAGACGGCTATGCTCGGAATTTTCTTGCGTGATCACGTCAGAAATGATGATATCCGCAGGAGAACCAAAGTTACCGACATAGCCCGAAGAATTGCCAAACTTGAGTGGAAGTGGGAAGGGCACATTGCTCGCAGAACGGATGGCCGATGGGCCGAAAAGTTCTGGAATGGCGACCGCGAACCGGAAGACGATACGTTGGAAGGCCTCCCACTAGGTGGACTGATGACCTGGTTAAGGTAGCGGGAAGGCGCTGGATGCGAGACGCACGGGATCGGTCAATGTGGCGACGACTGGGAGAGGCCTATGTCCAGCAGTGGACGTCTTTCGGCTGAAATGATGATGATGATGAAATCCAAGACGCAGTTTTAGATTATTCAAAATCGGCCTCGTGACACCTATGAATATTTTTCGCTATTCATCAGAGTTTCAGATTTGGCCATCCACACCTACTTAAAAAACTCAGCCTGTATTCTTAACCCCGATTTCTGAAGTCGAGTACATGTCAAACAAACACTACTTCAGCACAAAGTACGTAAGCGGCGGCGCACCGCAGACAGAGAGGCCACTATGAACAAAGCGTCATTTTGCACACACACATTGACATTGCAATTTTACAGGGAATATTGGGCAATATTGGACCGAGCTCAGTCGCGGCTGTCACGAGTGCTTTGTGCGGACTTTTGTCACGATTCATACATTAAGTAGGTTGCATTGGCTGGGTTACCTTTATTAATTCTTACAGACCGAATATACTTTTTTTTATTCATTATTTTATTCATTTTTAAGTTATAAAAGTCATTAAATTTATCAAGATGACAAGTTAGAAATTTAATATCTATGAATATATTAAATTATTTAAATTCCATAGACGAATTCCATAGAGGAAAGGCTATGAAACTTTAATAATATGGTTTAAGCTCTCAATTATGTTTCCTCCGACTGCACAGCATAAGTTTCTTCTTGTTTAAGTACATCTTTATATTTTAATTCTAAAGCAGTCGGGTTTTTTGATTTAATTGTCTTTTTTATTCACATTTATATTTTTGTCGAGCTTGGTGCTTTTCACAATTTAATGTTTTTAGTGGGATCATTATTACACCATTTTTACCGATTGTTACCATCTAATCTTCGACGTATGTGGAGTCGTGATCTTCAATGGATATTTGATGCTCTGTCTATCCTATATGGTATGTAAGCATGATATGATGTATGTTTAGACGAATCGATGTATTTATGTTTGTTACACAAACAACCTTCTCTTTTTTTTAAATTCAGGATCAATATAGTAGCAACCCTAGTGAATCTGTCAAGTTTAGCTGTCAATTTTCGAAACAGCGGGAGCGGCCCTTCTGTATACTTTCTATTTTGTGACTTCAGCCTGAAAATCTGTCCAATTATGGAATGAAATTAAGATTTGGCACGTTTATGCTATTGATTCTTAATTTGAAACCGGCCCTTAGCCACACTTTTTTTGTTTCTCAAATTAGGTTTCTTGAATTTTATTGACAGCTAGTCATAAAACATGACTGACAAAAACACAATAACAATCTAGCCAAACTAACAACAACAAATAAACTCAAAGTTTTAATCAAAACAGAAGACAAATAGAACCCAACAACTTGCCATAGCTTAGTGTGGGCCTAATTCACCCTTACGTCAGCAAAGTTTAATATAAAAGTGTTACTACCTCGCGGCAAGTTCGAGCCTTCTGCGCCGATAGAGTCAACTTAATTTGCTACGCTCTTATTCCCTGCAGTCTTGTGAGAAAACACAGCTTCTACGAAAAGGTTACCTAGAAAATAATGTCACAGTTCCTGAATTCATAGTTCAAATAATTGAAAATCTTTTAAAACCAGCTTTTTATGAACTTTACAGTGAGTATGAAGGGATGAATGTTGTATCGCTTGTCAATACATATCCAATGAGCACAAACACGAGGGTGCTATTTTGTCTGGTTAAGAAGTTACTATAGTCACCTTCCGGCTCCATCATGAGACCTCAGATCAAATAGAAAGTCAAGATGGAACATTGGAAACAATAAAGTGACGCCGGTTAAAACTACGCCTAGACGTATACATATGCAATTACACGCACATGCCTATGACGAAACTACGCCTTAGCTTGTATGTCGAGCTCTCATATCAAATAAAAAGCTAGACTGACAAGCTAAGGCGTAATTTCGTTGTGTGTTTAGGGTTCCGTACCCAAGGGGTAAAAACGGGACCCTATTATTAAGACTCCACGGTCCGTCTGTTTGTCTGTCACCAGGCTGTATCTCATGAACCGTGATAGCTAGACAGTTGAAATGTTCACAGATGATGTATTTCTGATGCCGCTATAACAACAAATACTAAAAACAGAATAAAATAAATATTTAAGTGGTTTCCCATACAACAAACGTGATTTTTTTGCCGTTTTTTGCGATATTGGTACGGAACCCTTCGTGCGCGAGTGCGACTCGCACTTGGGCGATTTTTATATTTGCTAAGAAACTTGTTTTCTTGTAAGTTAAAGACAGATATAAATTTTTCACTACTTAATTAGATAGGACCTACCTTCGACATAGGTAGCTAATAGTTTTGCAAATATTTACTGGTTGTGCCTGCTGTGTTGAAGGGATTAACGTTACTCCATGCTGGCTGGCTGGTTCTTGCTGGTTTGTAAGACTCAATTTAGAATTAGTTTTAAATAGTAGAACGTATCGTGTTAAGTGCCGAGGAGATTGATTTAGACCGGTTAATGTAAAGGCAGGTAATTTGATGTAATATTTATTGAGTATGCCGGGTATTTCTAATTTATAAGACCCATTGACCCAGGCTTGGCAGTGTCTTATCGCAAATACTGCCTGCAGTATCAGCTAACAGCTTATGACCATAAAAAAAGTGCTCGAAAATACTCGTAAATAAGAAAGTAATATTACATATCAGTCTAAGTATATAGTTTAATGATGGCCAGAAAGTTTTGATCCCCTAAGGCGAGGGCCGTGGATGAATCAACATTTATGAACAGGATATAGAACTTGCACACGGAATGTACTTCACTAATATTATGTGGTTATTGAAGTTTGTACACTTAGGTGAATTAGTTTTTGTGCTTTGATGAATTGATATTACTAAGGTTAGAAGATATGGTGTTCTTTTTAGGAACTAATATTTTTAGAAAGATGACGCTATTGTTAGTCTTCTTATTACTAAAGGGTAATCTCTGGAAATAGGTAGGTATTGACCGGATGACGAAAACTCTGATGTAAAGCTACACTTGTGTTAAATGCAGGCTTTTATCCCTGAAGAGTGTACGGTGCCTGAATGATAGACCACGGACCGACCTAACCAAGTTACCAGCTATATTTATATTTTTGCAAAATCTAAGTACCTAAATATATTAGTCAATATCAGTGAAAAATCTACAGCAATTTAGCTGTTGTTGCGAAACCAGCCAACCATACTAGAAATCACATGATTCCAGAACCTGTCAGAACTTGGCAGCTAATGAGTGCTGTGATACCTAATGACCTGGTATTAAAGTCCAATCAGTGTCGTTTTGACACTGGCCTAGTAAGTCATTAGAGTGGCTTTCAAATTATATGTAATCAGCTTTTTAAGATACTTAAATCAAATAATTTACCTTCTTACTAGTTGAAAATCCAAACTGTGGAATCGCAACCCACATTACAACTTTACACAAAAATAAAAACAGAGAAGACATTTACACAAAGCACCCTACAAGCAAACCCTGTCACACTGCTACTTCTCTTCTCCTTCGTCCTCCGCGACACACTTCTAGCCGCTATGATGGTTCTTTCTCTGCTACAGCAGTGCGTCTCTGGAACTCTCTCCCACCCTCCCTACGCGACAGCCCTTCTCTGGAAGTCTTCAAGAGGAAGATAGCACAATGACACAATATTAGTATATATATATATATGTATATTTGTAAGAGAACTCTGATTTAAGTTAAGCTCGCTTTGAACATGTACTTTATTATCACATCGCACGCTTAATAATAAACCGGAATAAGACAAAACTTCACTTTTTTGGGAAATCGCGGTCAAAGTTTTGAGTCTCTACCTTGTAGAAAACATTTTGATGGTTTTCACGTGTTTATGGTGTTATTTTTATTTTATTGGTCTTAAATTGTGGAGAGATGTATAGCGAATATAACTGACATAATAGTTTAATTGTATTATTTATATTAAATGAATAAATTAAGTTTTTTTTCTAAAGTTTCGACTTAGGTCAGTTTAGTATAAAAAATAATGACCAATTTTCAAAATGTTTGCAAACTAATATGTAATAATTCAGTTAAGTATTAATAAATAATATAATCTATTTATATCACATCACATCATCACATCATCAGCCTATTAATGTTCCCACTGCTGGGACTCAGGCCTCCTCTCTGCTGTGAGAGGGGATGGGCCATAATCCACCACGCAGGCCCAGTGCGGGTTGGTGGATGTCACATGTCTTCGAATTTTTTGGTTCTAGGACATGCCGGTTTCCTCACGATGTTTTCCTTCACCGTTTTTTAGAGCAGTGGTGATGAAATAATTTACACAAAGTAAAGCGCCTGCCTGGGTTCGAACCCACGACCTACAACTTGTAAGTCGCGGCCGATACCACAGGGCCACCACTGCTCTACTGGGCCACCACTGCTCTAGCTCTGCTCTATTTATATGTTTAATACTTATTACACTTTAAAAGTAAAACGGAATTAAAATACAGAAATATTTCGCAAAACACTTATATATTTGTTATTGTGAATTAACAGTTTATATTTTAAGTTTTATATTATCTACTTTCCTAACCTTATAACAACAGTAATAACCTTATAATAATCGGTCGTGATAGGAACTTATACAGGTTTGACGATTTCCAGCCTCCCGAACAAGCCGGATTCCTTTAGTACCGTAGACCACATACATACGCTGTGGCAGGTTATATAGAAGACCGAAGAGTATAACCTGCCTCTCTGTTTAGCGTTTCTGGACAAAGAGAAAGCCTTTGATTCGATCGAGACTTGGGCTGTACTGCAGTCTCTCCAACGGTGCCAGATCGACTACCGATACATTGAGGTGTTGAAGTGTTTATACAAAAACTGCACCATGTCAGTCCGTCTTCAGGATCAGACCTCGAAACCAATCCTTCTCTAGCGCGGCGTGAGACAGGGAGACGTCCTTTCTCTGAAACTGATCACTGCTGCGCTGGAGGATGTCTTCAAGGTTCGGGACTGGAGGGGGCTTGGCATCAACGTTAATGGCGAGTACATTACTCACCTTCGGTTTGCCGACGACATAGTGGTCATGGCTGAGACCATGGAGAGCCACAGTAAAATGCTCGATGACCTTAGTAGAGCTTCCGAAAGAGTAGGTCTTAAAATGAACATAGACAAAACCAAGGTCATGGTAAATGCCTATGTAACACCCACTCCTATCAAGATCGGAGACTCTACACTCGAAGTTGTAGACGATTATGTCTACCTGGGACACACGGTCCAGTTGGGTAGATCCAACTTCGAGAAAGAGGTCAACCGTCAAATCAGACTCGGCTGGGCGGCGTTCGTGAAGTTGCGTGGTATCTTCTCGTCCAATTTACCGCAGTGTCTCAAGACAAAAGTCTATGACCAGTGTGTGTTGCCAGTGATCACCTATGGGACCGAGACGTGGTCGCTCACAATGGGCCTTATCAGAAAGCTTAAAGTCACCCAAAGGCAATGGAGTGGGCTATGCTCAGAATTTCCTTGAGTGATGATATCCGCAGGAGAACCAAAGTTACCGACGTAGCCTGAAGAATTGCCAAACTTAAGTGGCAGTGGGCAGGGCATATTGCTCGCAGAACGGATGGCCGATGGGGCCGAAAAGTTCTGGAATGGCGACCGCGAACCGGAAGACCATACGTTGGAAGGCCTCCTACTAGGTGAACCGATGACCTGGTTAAGGTTAAGGAAGGCGATGGATGCGAGGCGCACGGGATCAGTCAATGTGGCGACGCCTGGGGGACGCCTATGTCCAGCAGTGGACGTCTTTCGGCTGAAATGATTATGATGATGAGGAACTTATAATTATTTGTACTTAGTAACTAACGTAGAAGTCATCACAAAACGCTTAAGAGATCTAGCTTTACGTAATTATGTTAAAGAAAATAAACATTTTAATACAAAAGAAATAAAAACTTCTTATATACTTACTTGTACTTGGTACATCTACCAACATTAATTAGAATCAACAGAACTAAGAAGGTTTTACCTATTATTCTTATGCAGTCTTGGAAATTGTGACTACTTAAATTATATATTTTTATTCTGACGCCAACAAATAATCTAATCATCAAAAACATTTAACAACAAACATTTTTTAAACGTCTTTTCCGGTATCGAGTTAAGTTCTCACCGCGAATTCTCCTTTATGTCGTCTGCCGAATGAAAACGGATGCTACGAAGTGATAATTTGAGTTTAAGAAAAAGAAAGAAGTCGGCTGGAGCCATATCTAGTGAAAAAGGTGGTTCGATGGTATTTGTTGAGTTTTTGGTTTAAAATTCGTTCACAATGACAGCTTTGTGCGCATTATCATGGTACAAAATCCAAAAATTTCATCTGGCCTTTTTCGTCTAAGTTTCTCTCTTGAACACCGCAGAACACCCAAATTATATTTACCGTTTGACCTTCCGGCAAGAATTCCGAGTGCACAACACCGCGATAGTCAAAAAAAACAGTCAATATGACTTTGACTTTTGATCGACTTTGGTGTCGTTTTTTCGGTTTCGGTTCGAATTGGAAGGTGCCACTCCAAAGCTTGTTGACTAGTTTGCATGTCAAACTCGTAAAACCACGTCTCATCACCAGTAACAATGCGTTTCATGAATGTTGGGTCCGAATTGACTGGTTTGAGCATGTCCTTAGCGACTCTTATGCGATTGAGTTTTTGGAGAAAATTCAGGTATTTTGGGACTAGGCGAGCGG
This sequence comes from Orthosia cruda, assembly GCA_964057195.1. NCBI lineage: Eukaryota > Metazoa > Arthropoda > Insecta > Lepidoptera > Noctuidae > Orthosia > Orthosia cruda. The sequence goes on along the minus strand of OZ059825.1, from coordinate 12,702,327 downwards.
CAATATATTTCATACCCAAGTGATTATTTAAAATGGTACGGACCAACTCGTGACACAAAATGATCGGCGGCTATCTCTCTCAAATTTGAATGAGGATTTCATACTCCTGGACTTTCTGAATGGAGGTGGTCTTAATGTATTAACGTGGTAACCTTGATTTCCTGCATGGTGAGCTGGAGACCTTGCCTTCCATAATGTTGTGCTGGACTTTATCGTCCGTTTCATTGAACAAACTCTAAAATAAATAATACACAACATTAAATAAAACGGTAAAACCCTCAATTAATTTAAAGAATATAACGTAAAAAAGTATTATGGATACTGTACACCGAGTGTAAACTTGCAAGAGAGTAAACGTAACTATTTCGTTTGCGTTAAAATTTGACTGATAGATCATAATGCTGAGATTATAAGGGTGAAATGGAGAAATCTTAACGCAAACGCGATAGTTACGTTGCAAATTTTTAGTCTGCACTTGTAACTACGTAAACACGACGTTATTTACTTACCTTTATTTTGACTAGCTTACAATTATCCGTATCAGTACATCGAGCGTTATTACTCATCATAAGATGTTTAAGGCATCGCTGCTTCCTATTTGCAGACGTCATCTTCAGGCTTAAAACTATGGAACTAGAAATTTAATACTTTTTATTAATGAGTATTTAAAATAAATTGAAGGGACATTTTGTAATAAACTGCAGCAATTGCTAGAGCAATTTTAGACTTTAGGATCATTTAAAACGTACACCGAAATAAACACAAGTATTATTTAAATCTACCGATAGTTTTGGTGATAAAGTGATATAAAATGGATTGCTTCTCGTATGTAAGTAAAAATTTTATACTAAAACGCACTAATACACAATCTTTCATATCTATACAATTATAATTTAATGATAAACTGCAACAAGTCTAAATAGTACATAATGTAATAAAAAAGCATATTCAACTAAAATGAAGTAAAACGAAACATGCTTGTTTAGAAAAAAAATGAAGTGAAATATTCCCAGCTGCGTTTGAAAATAAACAGAATTATTTCACCTTACTCCACCGTTGTCACAAAACAACGACATCTATCTCACATCACGGTCGCCGCATCACTAAATGATTCTTTATTGCATGAAATGCACTGTCGCGCGCTTTTGTAGAAAAGAGAGGGTTGAACTAATAATCGACCATTTTGGTTTGTTTCGCATGGCGGGATCGTACCTATAGATTCTTCAATCGGAGTTAGTTCGTTTTATTAACAAAAGTGGGAATCCTTAATTTTTGACATATTCCGGTTTATTATTAAGCGTGCGACATGTAGGTAATGTTGTTTTTCTTGTTGTACAATATAAGAAAGCAACTTAAACTTTACGATCATTAACATAGTTGTGCACACAAAGTTTTAGACAACCTTTTACACCGGATTGTCACAAATTCTTAAACAAAACATCGCCGGTAAGCTGGTAGACTGAAAAAGAAAAATCCGTAGCATTTGTATACGTAATGCCTTAAAGACGAAGAAAAGCGATGGGAACCTGCAGCAGACGTCTGCTTCCCTGGTACACCGATACATCGTGTGTTACATTCGTCAAGCAGACTGACATTCAATTACCTACGTGAGCTTACGCAAAGGACAGCCGGTGATATCTGCTCGCTTAATGAATGGAGTGCATTGAGCATGCTTGACCCCAAAATGGTGCCAAACATTTGTGAGACAAGTCGATACACAGTATAGTGTATCGACTGTGTGTATGTACTCGTAACTGGTGTATTTTTCCTTTGATGTGGTATAAGAACTTGATAAGAAATAAGTTTGCCCTTTAGTACACACTGTCTGTGGTCATCAATTAAATATAATTTATCAAAAGATTATTTTATGAAATACATCGAAAATTGCTTCGAATGTAAAAATGTCTTTTTAAAAGCCATAAACTCAGAACTAGGGACACGAAAAATATATCGATATTTTGTGGTATCGAGTACATTTCCATTCAATACCGATACTTTTGTACTCGATACTTTGCATTCGATACTTTTACTCCATGAGTAATTTTTGGCAGGTAGGTATCGTATCGAATAAGAAATAATTTTTTAAATGGGTTATCAATTCCTGCGATGTCAATGCCTTTAGAACTATTATTTTCTAATGCAGGAAGTTCAATCACAAAAATCCGAAACTGCTTATCTCCAAAACGGCTCAATAAACTTCTATTTAAAGTGATTTTACGGAGGAGGAACGGGGACTTTAATTTATATGCCTAAAGTACAAAATAATTTAATTGTTTTTCAATTTCATTTTTATTTTTGAAGTTACTGTTGTCTTTTTCTATTATTGTATTTGTTTTTTTGTTGTTTAATTATAACAACCTTATTGGAAGCTATATGTTTGAGCCGTTTGGGGTTGAAACATTTGGTCCATGGGATCCGAGTGCGCATCGAGTTTTTCGAGAAATAAGCACAAAGCTCGTCGACCAGAGGGCTGAACTTTTCTTCGGCCAGATAATCAGCATTGCCATCCATCGTGGCAATGCTGTCAGCGTTCTGGGCACGTTTCCCATTGACGTCGATGTGGACGAATTTTTTTCATGCACAATGAGCTATTTTCCGTCTACCTTTTGCATTTGTGGGGTTTGTTTTTTTACAATATTTAATTGTATATATGTTTATAAACGCATAAAAATACTTTAAATAAATAAAAAATATATTGTATTAAAATTGTGTACCAATAGCATTTGTTTTTTCATGTCCTGCCTTACTGAAGTTAAGCTGCGTTTTTTACTGACTGATATTGACCTATGCTCTATGCGCATTAGGGGCCCTAAGAAAACTACTCGATACCTTGAGTAATGATACTTTTGTTTCGATACTTTTATGAGTGCGATATTTTTTTCAATACTACTCATGAGTACAGTATCGATACTTTATATTCGATACCGTGTCCCTACTCAGAACTGGGCCATATTTGATTAGCAACTAGCAAAGTGAAGAAAATTACACTTTATCGGGCCAATATTGGCTAAGGCAATTGATTGGACCCGGGCATGTAATGGATAACCTTTCAAAACACTCATTTTGTTTTTAATTGGCGCTTCGGGCAACTGTTTCATTGACTGATTTAATGTTGTTTGCGATTTTTATGCTGCATGTTGAAGAAAAATGAAGTCGTTTCTGTCTGTTTAGGGTTCCCTAGTCAATAAGGAACCCTTAAAGTTTTGCCATGTCTGTCTGTCTGTCTGTCCGTCCGTCCGCAGCTTAGCTCAGAGACTCTTAGTACTAGAAAAATATAATTTAGCATGGATATACATATCACTCACGCCGACAAAGTGGTAACATAAAATCATGTCATTTTTTTAGGGTTCTTCCTGTATATTTTTTTTTTTGTTTGAACCATCACCTAATGACTTCTCCAAAGGGATGTTTCTTTTCTCGTCTTTGCCATGGTGTGGGGTATCATTAGATAGGCCATTCAAAAATATTAATTAAGCTTTAATTTGCTTAATTTTGGTGGAATCAAGTGTCCCTCCCTGCCAGCTAAATGGTTGCTTTTGGATATGTGATAAAATTCACGGCAGTAGAACAGTTTGACAGGGAGTCAACAGGGAGTTTTAACGAAATTAAAAGGAAAATTATCATAGCTAAGTAGGCTTTAAAAGTTTACGAGTAATAGTCGACCAACTTATAAAATGTGAATGTGTGTGTGTTATAAATGTAGGTAATTGAAAAGTAAAAATTTTGTACGTGCATTGATGAACCATAAAGTTAATTTTGTGCCTTCGTTAGAGCAATGTTCGGTGCTTTCATTGTTTATGAACGTTAGTAATGTTTACTATTGGAACCTTCTGTGCGCGAGTCAGACTCACACTTGGCTGGTTTTTCACTTGCTTAACCAATCTTATCGATATTGGGGCTTTTAGTATTTGAATATAATTACACCAAGCTTCTGTTTGTGTAATAATTAAATGCTTCATTACTTTTCGCTAATCATCGGAAAATTTGTGTCCGCATATCTTTTTTATCCTAACGCAGAATAGCAACAAAATAAATGAACTTTTTCTTCTCTTCGTGTCGAAGATTAAGTGAACCCTTATAGCTTAGGGCCAGCAGGTAGACCTATAGATGGTCAAATAGATGTACTCGGGCTCTAGATAGTCTGACAAAATCATAACTAGTGTTGTATGGTTTCGTATTCTAGCAGCGATAACTATTGTCGAAAGTCCCAAAAGTGTTTAGGAAAGACCACGAGACGTCTCAATAGGGATGTCAATGCCATACATTTGTCAATCGCTGATGAATGTAATTTGGTCTAAGACTCTAGGTTTTCTATATCACTCCCTCTCTCTCTCGCTAGCCTTATCCCATTATTTGAGGTCGGCTCTTTTCGTCATTCTTCGCTAAACTTGTCTGTATTTGGTCTACGAGATTTTTTATCTCTTTTTCTATTAATCTCCTTCTTTTCCCTCCAGAGCAGACTCATGCTAGTCGGCGAGTGCGTGCCTGCCTCCTGCGACAAAGGCGCCATCACCTCGCTGCTAGGTGCCGCGGAGGGCGCCGCTTCAACGCAGGCCTCCACTGCAGGCCTAGCTGCCTCCTTCAGCACGCTCAACGTGCGCCCTGTACCTGGCGACTATGACCTCTTCGCAGACCCTAAGCTGCAGATATTAAGCGTTTTGCGTTATGTAGAAAACCTCAACGGCTGTTATTTTTTACCTCAGCTAGGAATGGGACGGTAAAAAATCAACCAATAAAATTACTTTTATTAATCATGGACTAATTCAATTGGCAGGGCTTTTCTCGCTTATCCAACACTTCGCTTTCTTGCTCAACACACTTTTCTATGGTTAATATCACGGTTAACGCACAATCAAATATCAGCAGATACCTAAAGGTACGAGTAGCTATGAGCATCATTGGTTGCAAATGAAGTGTATTTCCCTATCATAGTTATGCAAGGCCCTTCGTGCTTTAAGTAATGATGTCCAATATTCAAAACAAAAGATGGTGTCACGTCTTGAAAGGCTGCTGGCCTTGTGATTGTATTTTGTTTAGTGTGTGGTCCTTTTGAGCTGAAGCTTGATGTACTTGACATTAAATTGCAGTAATGATTGGAACAGTGTTTGTATCTAAACACGAATGTATATTATCCAATTGTTGGTAGTTAGATTTTACTTAGATAGCTGAATAATCATTTAGACATACTGAATTTTGCAAGAGCTAATCGTATTCTGAATTTATTTCAGAATGAATATTATTAATATGTATGAATCATATTATGTAGAAGCCTGCTTTTTTAGTGGCTGCATGAACTCAAAACGATGGACTTTGTACGGCAAGTATTATAAATTTGAATTTCTTTTGTCGAGTACAGACATGTGAATACAGTATGTGTATTTAACCCAAATGGGTATGTAAAACGGATTTTGCAAGAACACCTTACTTTGAAACTTATCTGCTGCAGGGAACCATAAAGTATGCAGGTTGGCAGAAAAATACATCTTGCTGGGTTGGAACACAAATACAAATTTAAAATCCTTTTGAATTTTTAGAACGTGTCGATTTTTTTGGTGCAGACAGATTGTTATTTCATAAAAGCTGTCGTTAAACAATTAGTTTGATTTAATATTTGCGAAGTCAATTTTGTATTTCTATTTGCTGAACTAATTCGACCCGGAAGCCGAACGTGCCTGTTTCAAATTGCCTGAAAAAAAACCAGAAAATTTGTTTTATTTTGTCGTATTTTGGCTACAACTCGACAAATATTTTAAACTAAAAGAGTGTTTCACTTCAAAACTTTGAATATATACCATGAATGAACACATGTGTTGCTTGCAGTATTAGCTAACAAGTGCAGCTTTCTTTCTTAACTTTTTTATATTTAGCTATTTGACCTATTTTTCACAGTGCTGGACATAAGTCTCGCACATGGCTTGTATTTTAAGTAAAGCTTTGGGCAGACCTTTTTAAGAACTAGTGTAGCTTTTTATGATTGTGTAATGATAAGTCAGATTTAATTAACATAACTACTGGGTTGTCTTGTGGAGAAACCGGCATTGCATATTTTGTTTAGTCTTGAGGTCTTGACCTACAGACACAGACATCACGTATACGTACATAGTAGGTATAGAATGTTCTGAATGTCACACATTCACTTCACTCGAAAACCTATTACTAAACAAATGTCTTTGTTAAGGTCAAAACTATCATTCATTTATCACTACAACACATTAGCATCGTACGATACTAATGTCTGACAAACCCTTTACAAAGACTGATGCCGAAACATCTAAGCCGAAGATGTATTATCCACATGATCCGTTTAGCAATGCGACCCCAGAGTAACAGAGATATTACGATCACGTATGAACGGTCAGGCACTTATTCCACAAGGAGAACACAAAACTTTAATTCCCTTCTATGAAAACACGTAGACCATTAGTATTCTGGATTTAAAAATAATTTCAGCAGATTGGAATGGCAACACTCCGAGCAATTACACTTTTTATGCTCTGTACACACGTCTCTCATATTTATTTTTGGTTCTTTATTCAAAAGTGTGGTTGCTGACTGTTTTGCGCTAAAATGTGTGTTTGCCAAAATCCTAGTAGTTAAACAATGTTCTCAACGAGTGCTAAGAAGCTCGTTACAGCCTCTCGTGGCTGTCGCCGTGCTTGCATGATAACAAGTGTTTGGAAGCTGTTCAGATTTAAATCATGTTAAGAGTTTTATCACTAACAATGTCATTGCAGATTTTGGGAGAAATTCAGGTTGCTTGGGAGAATACTTGAATTACATATACCTAAAACTTTTGGAAACAGTATTTTCTTAAAACAAATAATGCTTTTGGAAACTTTAGCTTGAAGTTTTTAGTTTGTCCTCTTTCTTCATGAAGCTGCACCTACTAGGTTAGGTAACCATTTAAAATTCTTTCTAATATCATCCTCCTGCCCTTGGGTTCTTTTGTAATGATATCTCTATTCATTGTCACTTCAAGTTATCTCTTTTCTTGCCATTTCTTACAGCTATATTTTGTAAAAGAACGGTGGTGACCCTGGTGTTGATCCTGATGTTCTCGGGGTCTCTGTACAAGGGCTACCTGGAGCGCAAGTACCGGCTGATGAAGGATGAAGACCTAGAAGTGGCTACTGACGTCAACCATAAGCAACCTGTTCGTACTTTCGTTTATAATATCCTCCTTTTTGACAGCAAGAAGTATCTATAGCAACCAGCCAGTAATATGATGGAATATGGCATTAATTATTGTTTTTGGTTCTTGATAAAGTACCACCCTGGTGATGGGTGAAGCGAGTTTGAAGGATTTTCACTCGAAACAGTCACCATGATAATGGAAAATATGCCTCGATTAGGTTAATAAGAAGATAAAACTGTCAATTTACAGGTTCGAGTTGTACTCGAGTAGGAAATGACTCCGAATATAGGAGGAAGCCAACCTTTTTCCTTAATTCGATATGTCACAATTACAGCCGCGTCTTACTCGTTATGTGGTCCGGTCCGCCCGTCCGACAGCAATAAATTAGGTTGACCTGCAAAAAACGTGATTGCGACAACAAGGATAAACCATTTTTTTTTTTGCCGAATCAAATAGATGTTTCATTAAACATACCGTGTGATTGAGCATGGCTTGTTACAACCAGGCACGCCCGTGCCAGGTCGAAAGGTCGCCGTATTTTTCAGCCAGCGGTTCAATACAAATTAATTTGAAATGAGCCCAAAAACAAACGTGACCGAAGTCCGAACGACATTGTGCGGTCTACGAAACAGTAAAGGGACATTTATTGTTAAACCGAAAAGTTCCGTGTCCACTCCAATATTAAAATCTCCAACTTTTTAACAGGAATCATTGAATTATTATTAGGTTTTTTTTTAACCAAGGACGGTTTAAAAAAGACCCAATAATAATTCAATGACTTTTAGGCTTTAATCAAAACCGAAGTTTGGTTTTATATTCTTCTAAGCTTTTTATCACTTTTCTGCTATAACCCTGGTGTTAGATTTATTCATTTTAAACCTTATTGCAACCACAAATAAGCTATATCAATCTGAAATATGGATGTTATAGCAGCATTGAAAAATATCGAAACGTTGTACCAGGACATCGCGTCAACAGCCTGGGTGAGCGAATCTATTATGCCATTCAATGTTTGGTTCACATTTTTCCAATATTCACACCAGCCGGCTTTAATATTTCAATTACTAGGAAAATTTTAGACTCTCCATTATTGAAGTAGAACGGAAATTCATTACGAACACCCAATTATGTTGATAAACCTATGTATTCACTGTGTCACATTTTAGAGTGGGTAGATAAAACAAAGGTTAGATCAAAATTATAATTGCCTTTATATTAAGTGTGAGATAATTAGTTTAATAAAGAAAATGTTTCAAAACCGAACATAGTCGCTATAAAATGTACTACGAAACAGAAAATAAATGTTATCAGTGTTGTAAATGGGGCCATTATCGTCATCAAGGTATCATATATATTAAGTTCTCTGTGCGTATCGTCCTGAGGATACGGATGTGGACGGCACATGGCTATCGTGGACACGCGATTAACGACCTTGATAATAACGGGAGAGGGGTTAATTGAATGTCGCAGTTAGATTTTGTTTACATCTAGCAAATATTTATTATGTTTTGAATGCCCTTTTTATTTCAATAGATCTTAATTGAACGTTCTTTTTATATCTCCTTGCTTTTCTTTGGCGTTATCCCATTTCCCAACTTAGTTGTAAATATAAATTACAACTCATTCATTAGACAAAAACATAATATCTACTTAACATTTAGGTGTATATCGTTATAAATGCTTGTCAAATTCTTCGCAAACGAATAATTATGTGAAAAGGGTTGGATGCTCTTCCATTGTTCATAGCCAATGAACACTTCTGATGTCACGTTATTTGCAGGCTAATAACAATGTGCCGGCTGCCGATGGGAAGCCAGTGAGCGCAGACAATGCCGATAGGGACCTTCGACGGGAGACTTGCGGTGAGTATCTAATGCGAGAAATATCATTACAGAACCACTACACAGACACTAGAAGCGAAGTTAAATAAGATGACGAATTGTGTTTGAAGAACCCTCAAAGCATAAGAGGTCGCGAAGCAATTTCTGATAATAAATAAGAAAATAATGAAAAATATACGGACTATTTTAATAGTCTCCAAACAGAGAACAAAGACAATGAGCCTGGGATGATGTGGGGACCCTAAAATTTATTTATTTTCTCTCAAAACAATCAGAATATATTAAAATAATTAATCCTTCAAGAAAATTCCCAAATATAATTATCAAATTACGAAACTATTTATTCAAGGAATTATGCAAAAAATATATTTTATAACTGACAAAACTTTCCACTTTGTTCGTGTATAAAAAACCTGCCAATTCTTCATAGCTCTGAAAATAAAGTTTTTTCATAAGCCAACAATTAAGAAGTTTGAACAAGTTGCAAGTCATAAGGTCAAGGAGTACAATCGTTGTGATCTGAGAGGATTTTGTATTTAGCATGCATATATTATACGTACGTACGAGATTTGGTGTACGACCTTCAATACCTTTCTAGAAGTGTATAACAATTTATACACTTCTAGAAAGGTATTGAAGGTTATGAATTCTCTTGAACATTGAAACTCGGTAACGTTATAAACGCTTGCCTAATACATTAAACACGGGAATAATTGTCGGGAATAAGGGAGTTTACATGCCGCTATTAAACCAGCATTACCTGCATACATAACCTTAATAGTTGATACAGTTACTACCATAGAGTGAATATACGGGTGACGATGCTATGAAACATAACTAATGCTCTTCGCGTTACTTATAGCATGTTAACTAACCCTCATGTCGTGGCTATATATCTACGCTAAACAAGTTATCCAAGTCAGGAGGACATTAAGCTGACGGTGACGGCATTTCCCCTGAGACAATCTTCCACTTAATGAGTATTAGACTAAATTTAAGCTAATGTGACGCCCAAGTACCTTGGTATATGTTACACCGCCATTCATCTCCAAGTATATATTACCATCTGTAGCAAAAACTCCGAAGTAATTTCTTGGATTTACGGTCTCCAGTTTTATGATCTCTCCAACGCCCGCACAAATGCTTTCCCAGATTTATTTTACAAAACCGAGTCGCAGGATTGCATTGTGAAACAATTTTACCCAATCGACTTGCGATTGTTTGTATGCCAACTCTTTAAAATAAATAGCAAAGTCAATTCAATGAATCAAAGCAATTTCTTTGTTCTAGGAGAACGTTCTCAAAGAACTTTGAAGTTGAGATCCTTTAGTCGGAGTTATCTTTATTTCAATTCAAGTTGTTCTTTTCCGCGTGCAGGTGTATGGTCGGAGGTGCTATTATCGTTCTCCATCTTGTCGAACGGGCGCACCATCCTCAGCACGGATCCTCCCAACGACGGGGCCCTCACTTGTCTTCACGGAATGAGGTACGTTTCTTTTATTACGGGACTTTTTTCGTCCCGTATCAGCTTATGTGAGTATATGAATGTAAGTGTTAAAGTCCCAATCATTTTGGTTTCTGCCAGTGTGTCCGCTGCCTATCTCGAATCTACTCTTGTACAAAGTGGCCGTTGATCTAAAGTATTTGTACTAAAGTCTGATTGGAGCGTATTCTGATCCGTTGTTCAGTTTTAAGCGCTTTTGATTAGTTTTCCTAGGTAAATCTCTACTAAATGGATATTGATTGTACTCGAAGTAATATAATCTAGTTTGTTTTCAGCGTTATTACGGAGTGGGAACTAGAGTTAATCAAACTTTACAAATTAGTTCCGCTTTAATGGTCAGTAGTTTATAGTTCAGTAAGAATATATTATCAGGGTTTCTATTTTTTTTGTATGTAAGGATTTAACAGAGTCTTACCAATCTTGACTGGCAACAACCACGTATAGACCGCTAATTCGATTTGGTCTTATCGCACATCTTATAAAAATTATAGGAATTGGGATAGGTTTATACATGGAGCGTTGTCAATAAATCATGACTCTAAACGGTTTTGTTTTTTTATCACAGATAGACATAGCCTAGATTAGCACACTTTTTATCCCAGTAGTTTGTTACCGTGGGATATAAAATAAAAATATATGTAAATTAAACTAACTACGTGTTAAATGTAACTTATGGCGTACAATAGAGTATATAATAAACAAATCTCGATTTTAAATTGAGCAAAGCTGTTGCGTTTGGTGTAAGCTAGTTCATTATACGTATTTATTACAACAAGTCTGTTTAAATGAAGCTTATGCACTGTACGAAGCCTCACACTATCCTTGTCTCCAGGTTCATGTCGGCGATCTGGGTGATAATGGTGCACACGTACCTGACCATCTTCTACGTAGCCGATAACAAGACCATGCGCGTCATCACCGAGAGGAACTTCTGGTACCAGTCCGTGGGCAACGCGTCCTACTGTGTCGACACCTTCTTTGTTATCAGGTCAGTTGATTTTAGTTCTTTTGTTCTATTTGTGTCTGGCGTGATGTTAAGTAATTCGTGTCTATGTCATCTTCGTGTCACTATCTGCCTAAAAGTAAAATCCAATCAAAAATTTTGTTTATACCTAAACTCGTTTTACCTGAAAAAAATATTACCTGCTCTTGCGCCATGTTACTTGGGGTCATAGCAACGCGTTTTCTTCTTCCTTTCTCCCCAGTCAAAGGACACACTATTCACTATCCCTCACTCCGACCAACACGCTATCATTCGATATCATTTCTTTTATATTATATTTTGCTCAGGATATTTTTTGAGGTCAGTAAGTTGAAAGTTAAACCGTGTTTCTGAAATCTTAAGAGTTTTAGAGCATCCCTTTGCTTTATTGGTAATTGACAGAGAGACTACTTTGAAAAATTATTGAGAAACGATCGGATATACCCAATAAATAAAGAAGCCATCATTTTGATTATAATGATGTCTAAGATTCTAAAGCCTGTCATCATTATTTGTTAGGTATGTTATTGCAAGAATCTTGCTTTAAATTCATCAAATATTTATATTAAACTTAGTTTATACGACAGCGCAATGTGACCGAATTCATGATCTTTATTGCGATACGTATTTATCCATCATCGTAAGATGATCATACCAGACTTTTCATGGTAACATGATTTTATAAACCAAACTCAAAATTTATATAACAATGTAAGCTAGGTTTATTTAATGCATTCACTTATAAAAGGTAATGTTCTTCAAAAAGGCCAGGTGCGCAGTACTCATAACCGGTGTGTGTGTATGACTAGATGTATGAATGTGAGTGAAGCAAAAGAAATATGTAAGGATCGTAGCAGGTGGCGTTCTGTAGTTTCTGCCTACCCCTATGGGAAAAAGCGTGAGTTTATGTATGTATGTAACTTATTAAACATTGGGCTTGAGAAGAAATAGAAAGTAAACAAAATAAATATGACATTTACCTAACTTATCTACATATGTAATATGAATAAAGAAGTTCGGTACAGAGGCATTTTTATAACCGATAATTTAATTTTTGCCTGCAGCTCTTCAAGCATAAAAGATTTTTATTTTGCGATAGAAAACGTACTTACCTCATTTTATACCTGCCAGGTTTTCGAAATGCTGTTCTAATATTGCATTATGATCATTTTAAACGTTTAGCCGCGAAGTTGAAAAACAAAAACTTTCTTATAACTTGACCTCAATTATAAGTTGAGGCGTGTGTATTTAAGTATGTAGATTAACCAAAATAAATCTTGTGTTAACCCTTTGATACGAACACATCAAATACACAACGTTGATTTTTACGCCGAATGTGTGCCTAATATATTCTGTTGTCCTACGATTACCCACGGGACTGTCCAAGTGTCCACACATTTACGCTTCACAAACATTTAATTACGATCAAACACAAATGAATACTTAATCAGCGATTAGCTGAGCTTCCATCGGAGCGACAATGAAACCCTAATCTGCTCTAATATACATCAGGCTGTTTGTCCGTCAAACCCAATTATGTTCGAAAGGACTGAAAACGCTTGCCGGTGTCAATTTATAATAGTTACCGACAGTTATATATTTTGGAGCGGTAAAAGCCACGGACATCAATTTCGATTCTCATAAAACTGTTTCATACAGATACATTTTAGATAGCTCTACTAGGGCTATCAGTCTATTTTTGCGAACATGGTTGACCTTTTTATGTCGTGTCGTGTCCGGTACAAATTGACATGTGCCGCGCATGACAATTTTCATTATTGTTTTTGGTACACGTAAAAGAACAAAAGTAACAACAAAATTGTGCAGTGTTACTACATGATAGAGTCATTTGTATTTATGAAAGGGCGAGCTTATCAAAACACGTATAACCATAACGCAATTGTTATAACAATGCCCAATTTATAAGGACTGTTGGTTTTTCCTCCTTTTGAGTTTGACAGCCCTGGGTATAAGGACCGAGTGCACAAGGTTAACTCCGTACGTGTTAGAAGCCGGGTGTAAATCAAATTAATGTGGTTTACTTGGGTGATGTAATCAAGTAAATAAGTTACTTTTATTCGCTATAAAAGCTGATATGATTAAAGATAACAAAAGGGATGATGGATGCGTAGCAGTGAGTGAATAAAACAGGCCGAAGTTATGATGATTAGTTAAATCTACAGTAGATATTATTGCATATTCTTTATAAGAACTAGAGCGTTTTAAAACATAGCATTATAATAAAATTGCCAAAAATATTTTTTACTATCTACTATATATTTTTAAGGCAAGGGATAGTGCGTAAGGGCACTTTAGGGCTATATTTTATAAGTTATCTCTTCCACGATAGCTGATAAGGGAATGACCTGTAGGGGTAGGACATTAGCTTAATAGTAATCAATTTCCTTCATACTGGTGGAGGAGGACACAAAGGATAGGGAGGCCTCCCTATCCTTTGTAATATATGAACTGACCAATGGTCATTGAATTAAATAGACTTCATAACATGAACCTTCAATAACATCCTCTCATTTGTTACAGCGGGATACTCGTCACGATTCTATTTTTACGCACAAAAGATAAAAAGGCTGCAAAAGCTGAGCAGCAAGACAAACAGGATATCAACAAGAATCTTAACGGCTTCAGTAATTCCGCACTCGCCGTCTCTGTGATAAGCCAACAATCTTTCAAGGTGGATTTATTGGACAAGCCGAAGACCAGCACTTACTCCATAGCAGAATGGCAATGATTAAGTTCTTCCTCATTTTGTCTTCCTATCGATTAGTGAGACTTACCCCAGCTTATGGGTTTGTGATTGGTCTTAACGAAATTGCATTAAGGTATACTCACGATAGATCAGTGTTCGAGCCGGCGATATTCGACCATATTACCTGCGATAAGTATTGGTGGCGCAATCTGCTGTACATCAACAACTTGTATCCTCAGCGGGAGATGTGCATGGTCTGGTCATGGTACATGTCTAACGACACTCAGTTCTACGTCGTCGGAATTATACTGCTACTCATTTCTGTGAAATAAGTAACAATTTAGCATATGAAAAATAAAATTCAGTGACATAATGTTGAGTACATTTTCACTATTTTTGCATATTTACTAGTGAAAAAATTGTACATATTCTCTGCCTCGTTTCCGTGGACACTCTTTTCATAAAGTAGAAAAGTTTGTGTACTGAATTCATACAAGTTGTCTGAGGAACTACTAAGCCGATATATGTTATGAATCCGTTTGTAGAATCTTGAAACGGTATCCAGCCAGCGCGGTCCTAATGTAATACACGTTATTCAACGAGCCACCTACTTTCCTTTGCTAACTTTGCGTATCGTGTTTTCATATCTTTTATTTGTTTGTCTTGTTTCTTGTTGTGGTTTATTAAACAGTATCTTCTGTTTCCAGGCATCCAAAGTCTGCGATGATATCGCTAGGGTTGTTGCTGGTGAGCTCATGGGCAACCACCATCTACATCTCAGTGTGGCATCAATACAAGGCGCGTATACAGGAGCCGTTCGAGATGTTCGACCCGCTCTACGACAAGCCGTGGTCCAGGATCGGACCCTATCTAGTTGGTAAGAGGAACTAATATTCCAATATCATGTAGATAATCTAATTGAGGCAGAGAAAATACGAAAGAAATAAGTTAGTACTCGTCGATCTTAGTAAAACTTGTAACAAATTATGAATAGACTGTGATGGATTAATGTTTTAACAAGAAGTTATTACCGATTGAATAATAATTCCAAACTCCGACAAAGTTACGCATGCTCCGTACTCTCTCAACTTATCCCAGGATTGTTTTTTATTATATCTGTATCGGCGAAGCTTTCAGCTTCTTAAATCGAATCACCCTCTGAAGCAATTTCAACTTTGATAAATTATGAAGAGCGGCCGAAATTGGATGTCTGGCTACTCTACCTTCTTTTAATTGTATTCGCACGTCATCTTTCTTCTTATAAATGCTTTTAAAATTGTGGTTTTTCTTTAAACAAAATTATGGTGCTCCCACACCGGCTGTTAAAAATGTTTACAAACATTTTCTAACACTAATGTTAGGAAAATATTTGTAAACATTTTTAAACAGCGGTGTGGGAACACCATTAGATAGTAGCACTACCTAATATTCTTCTCATGGATTACTGTATTTTCTCCTAAGTTATTAAATTCCGTTTGTCTTTGTTTATCATAAACCCGTTTTGTGTTACGTGTTTAGTTACGTATTATTACGAAAGTTGGTGTCATTTGCAAAAAAAAACATCCGTGGTCGCATTGCGTAAAATAAATAATGTTATATTAAAACTGTCAATAAATTTGCATTTCATACTTAACATAATATTAACAACATATCAAAGAGCTTTCATTGCCCTGTTGTTAACATAAACTACTATTACTGTATCTATAAACTCATACATTTATGGTATTCCTGTCTTTTGTGAAGGCTTCATATGGCTTCATTGTTGGACTTCGTTTGTTCAATTCGGTAGCCTACAGTTACAGTTTCAGTTTACGAAACAATGTCGGCGGAAATTTGAAAAGCGCATATTAAAATAGGTCAAAATGCTCGGCTCCGCTAGTAAGCAATAAAATAAAAGCTCTGATAAAAATTATTTGGGTCGAAACACCGCATCCGCGCCAAGATCGCACCGAATGCTCGACGCGCCACTGATTGTGTAGCCCTTCCGAACTCGCCTCCTCGCGTAATCCCGAAAATGGGCCTTTACTGAGATTTTATCGATCCCACCAGAAAGCTATACGCTCATAACATTTCAGTTTCCTTTCGCTGGTCACTGAGGGAATCATAAACCCGTTCGACAAAGCGTAAATGGTAGACTGAACAACTCTAGAACTTCGCTCACAGCTTAGTCTGTTTCTCACTAGACGTACCCAACATGACCATTGATTATTATCAATACAACCCCTTTCCTTTCGCAATTTGCATGAGAACAAACTTCCTTTCTATTTCGGCATTTTCTATTCGCTAGAAATTATGTGTGTATTTTGTCGTTTGGACATCCAATTATGTATATTGAGTTTGGTCCTACAATTTCCTGCTGATATTTTGTTCAAAATAAGAGACTTTGAATATTCTATCTGAGCATTCTTCTCGTATTTGATTGAAACTACCTTGAGAACTACTGTCTAGATGGGAGTCTGCGAGTAGAACACAGATGTAAAAATAACAAGCGTGGGACAAGACAACATGCCACGAGCGGCACCGTACGTCGGGAGACAAGGTCGTTAAAAAAATTATTAGACTTTAATATCGGAACGAAGTCCTCTGTCACCTTCAACCGTCTCATCACTGGGATTTATTCTGCTCATATAATATACAACAAATGCCTGAATGTCTGTTCAAATCAATTTCGTGTGGCTTCCGATTTTAATCTCCATGGCTCACCAATTTACAACATTTACATAATATTATATTGTAGCAGCTTTGAAGTACTTTTTTTGGTATTCTAACGAATGAAAACACATATACATCCGATGTTCAAAATGAATGACTAATTTATTTCGATCATCATAATGCTCGCAGTATAAAGAGAGGACTTGTTTTTCAAACAGGAGAAGAAATTTTATATACGAGCACCTTTAGGTAGCTATTCCACCAAAGTCGCGCTATTATACCACACCATTTTTCAGCTATGCTACACAACCTCGCGCACCTACATAGTGGATCTTTGGTGGAAAAGCACCCTTATTCAGGATTATAAAGTTCATTGTTCTTGTTCCAGGTAGGATGTAGGATGTTGGTAGGATGGTACCTACACCAGACCTGGTGCCAGCTGAGGCTGCCCTACTGGCTGGTGGCTCTGGGCTGGCCTGGCGCGCTGGCCATCATCGGCAGTCTCATCTTCAGCATGGTAGACGGCTACTTCGAAGTGTGGCCCACTGCCTTCTACATTAGTATCGGGCATACAGGTATGCCCTTACTCTTATTTATGATTGTTTATGCCAATGGTAGGTACATTAAATAAGTCCTTTCCGTTAAGAGTTCCATAGACAAAACCAAAACGACAATGATGCGACAAGGAGTATTCAGATATATCTGTCTTTAGAGCAATTTTATAACAATTCCTATGAAAATGCGTTGTCACATCGTCGTATAATAGACGTATAGTCACGTGGCACCTGCCTGTCGGAGCCTTTATCCTTTACTTGATTTCAGTACCCTAGAGTTAGTATTATAAAGTACCTTGAAGTTTAATGTCAGTTGTATTAGAATAGTCTGAATAAACTATACCATAGTGCTGTTTTTTGAAAATTAACTCAATTCCACATGTTCCACTTTGCTAGAATTCCCCCTTGATGTGGGTACATCCTTCCATCATTCCTGTGCAATGTATCTGAATCCGATTAGTTGGGCAATGGAGTGCTGACGATCACGTACCACCCCACTGAAAACTACTACAGTATCTTTTGTCCTATCTAAATGATCAATTCAATAGATTTTGGGTATACTTACTCAAGAATTTATTATAAAGTTACTGTAAGCCTTAAAAAAGTGAATTTATAAGAATAGTTAAAGGCTCCCAAGACTCACACTAAAAGTTAAGGCTCTTTTTATTATAATCTCATATCAATGATAAAGCTTTTCAAAAACCAGAGAACACTGTAAAGATCACTGGGAATCTTTCATCTTGCCTATTTGTTGAGTACTCATTTACTTCGAGAATTATTTATTAGTACTCAACAAATAGGCAAGATATTATATATAACTTCCCGACGTTGTAAAGAATACAAAGAAAACATATTAATTTATTTAAAATAATATCATTTCCATTGGAGATGAAAAATATTCCTGGAAGGAGTTGTACTAGAATGTGATGATAAAAGATTATTATAAAAACATTGTAAAAAGATATTACACAAGCCAAAGCCAAATACTTAATGTAAATTTAAATGAAATTTCGTAAATTCACGATCGTAGCACCGTGCTACGGCGTAGCAATATGCGTAGCAAAGCGTAGCAACAGCCCTCCTAGCTAAGTTACAAACGTTTCGTATCGAATCTCTTTCTACAATCGTTAACGCATTCTATTTGTATGGTCTGACCAAGTGACTTAACGTTCAGATGTGTCATTCCCATACATTGGTTCGTTTTCTACTAGCGTTATCGATTGTAGATTGTCAACTTGGCTACAGGTGGAGGACAATAAATTGTGCGTAGAAACCGCTCGCGCCTGCTAAACTGTAATAGTTATATTTTTGTCATCTTTGGTTTTAGTTATAAATCTTTTGTATTTGCTCAAATTTACTAGTTAAATCTTGTTACTCTAATAAATGAACCAAAGTTAAAATTAAATAAAGTTGGTGTTAAAACTTAGCTAATTGCTTTGCACTTTTACTGTCTTCACAGAGCAATTAACACTTTTATTATTAAAGACTTGGCAACATGTTTAACATAATCTTTTAATGATTGCTCTATTATTTCAATTAAGCTTGGCGTTTACCGGGAGATGTTTACCGGTGGGGGTCGTAAAAAACTAAGTGGTCCCCAGGATTGAATGGGTAGAAGTGTCTTTACTGTCTCTTTATAAGTGCTAATAAGAACATTTCCTAGTATCATAATGACTACATTACTGTGCTCACAAATGCACGAGTGATTCCTATATCGCTTATAATGCTATGTTCGATAGTATTTTTTGTAGTTTCTGAACACTGAGCTAAGGAAAATTGATAAAGACGATTGAATCGGGAGTTTATCAATTGAGTTGAAAAGAACATAGTACCAATCCCTATTATTATTAAAGAAGTAGTATTCATAATTTGTCACCGTGTATTTGGTTTTTCTATTTGTATTGTACCTTCAAAAGACCTGTTACTTTTTACAATACAGTCTGATTAAATGACGAACTTACGTTTAGATGTAGGTAGACTTATAATAAAAAGGCTACAAAAATACTAACAATAATATATTCCTGTAGCCTGGGGCGTTGCAGTAGCATGGGTGGCGATCTCCTGCTGCAGTGGTTACGGAGGGCTGGTGAACTCCGCGCTGTCGTACCGGGGACTGTTGCCGCTGAGCAGACTGACCTACTGCGCCTACCTGGTGCACCCCACCATCATGATGTATACCACCTTCTTGCTGGACGGACCCTATCACATGCAGAACTCTACAGTGGTGAGTAGAATAAAATCTGTTTGGTAATTGGCGCAGCAAGATGATGTTGCCATTTTATTCAAATTGTGTATGTCTGTCTGAAAATCATCCTGTACTATTCGAAAACATCATAAACTACTCATTATATATATTGCGTACCAGAGGCCACAAGATTTATACCGCTAAGATGTTTGAAGGAATTAATTCAGCTAAAAATATATCTTGCTCTATTCCCACTATGGGTATTGTGGAATTGTAACAGTGTTTATGGCATATGGCATGACAGCCTATCACCAACTCGCAATTTATAAGTTCATGTTTTACGTCACACAAAATCACATTAAGAGGTCGACGTCCCTAAATACTAAAAACACGAATACTTGTCTCCTACGCCTGCACAGCGTGATAAGAACATAAACTCCCCCTAATTACTCGCAGAAACAGTCAATATTCAACAGTAGATAAAAAAGTAGTAAACTTTGATACCTGCTCATTTCGAAGGGAGGCCGGTGACTCATTAGCCACTCCTTGACTTGGCCCTTTTCAGTAAATATAGGCATAAATTTACCGCCCAACACGGTATCATAAATATTCGTAGTAGGTTCAGTTTCGAGCAAAAATATTTACACACTAAGAGACAATGTAATGTCGATCTTTACCGAGAGTAGTTTTTGATTAAATTGAGACTAACTGTCATAGTTTTTAACCCCCGACGGAAAAAGAGGGGTGTTATAAGTTTGAGGTGTGTTGCTGTGTATCTGTGTATCTGTGTATCTGTGTATCTGTGTATCTGTGTATCTGTGTATCTGTGTATCTGTGTGTCTGTGTATCTGTGTATCTGTGTATCTGTGTGTCTGTCTGTGGCATCACAGCGCCTCAACGGATGAACCGATTTTGATTTAGTTTTTTTTGTTGGAAAGGTGATTGTGTCGAGAGTGTTCTTAGCTATGTTTAAAAAAAAACGGTTCAGCCGTTCAAAAGTTATGGGCGTTTTACTGTTTGAATCGGGATGTTTTCGCAAGATAAATGTGTCGGGGGTTTTTTAAATTTTTAAATTTTACTTGTTATTAAAAGATAAAAGTCTGGACAAGACCTCGTAATTTCTATCAATAGTGTTAGGCGGGTAGTCTGGGCATTCCTAGTTTCTTTTTATTTGCCTCTCAGTATTACGTTGTACATAATTATATCGAAACGTTTTAATTTTACGGAGATGCGACTTGATAATCCAATCGCATTCCCATACGACAAAACCGTAATTGAATTTCATAAGGTATTTTATTTTTGCTTTTGCCTGTACGTATTGTTCAACTATAATACAATTAGTCTCAATATGTTTATTCGCTAAGCTGTTAACTTGGAAACGTTCAGTTTGATGTCGCACAATGTTGTAACTTTCCAACTGAATGTTCCCAACAATGTACAATTGGGTTGTTGAAATAATAAAAAATGACGATTTTTTAATGTATTTTGAAACATTGCATATCATAAATTTTATTGTCGTTGCAAAAAACTCTTGAATATTTATTTTCAATTTATTATAAGCAATTGAAAATCGATACAATTTTAAAAAGAACCACCTGACTATAAACAGGCCACGATTGGTCGCCATGTTGGTGACGTCATAAAGTTCAAGGAATTTCACGATAGTACAGTGTTAACTACATGTAAATGTCTAAAATATATGAAAATTAGTGCAATAATATTATTTTTAAAAGCAAATTCATTTAGTCATGTGTGATAAAGGATTCGTATAGGCTAATTTCAATAATATACCCACCTGATGGACGATTTGGAAGTTTTGAGTATAAATAAAGTAGTCGTAATGAATATTACGTGTTAGTGGTGTTTGTCATTGTTGTTTACCAGGTACATTTAGAAAAATAATTTTCATAATGTTATCTTTTTTACATATGGTGATATTGTTGTAACATAAAAAGTAAACAAACACAATTGGCGCGAAACTTCGACTTTGGATGTCAAAAAATATCATTAGATACCCATTACAACCCGAAATCTGTGGAGCTTTTTATAAATTTTTTGCATAAAATAATTAAAATTTTCGGTACCTATTTCCCATTATTTACATATCCCTTAATAATATTAAACACTAATATCTATATATTTACAAACACTTAAAAACTTTGTAGAACAAAAACGTGAAAATATTAACTCGGTAGGTACATTTTCCTTAAACTAATTCTTCAGTAAATATCTCTTTCACAATTCAAACAGAAATATTAGTTTTACGCCTATATTTGTCATTTAAGATTAAAATAATGAATATATCTCCATAAACAAAAAAATGTTTTCAAGTTACGTAATTAGACAACAATGTCAACTTTGGTGGAAATTTCCTTTAAAAATTTACTTATCTCTATCTTTAATGATCAAATTATGAAATTAATACGAACCTAATACTAAATTAGAGCAAGATAACAACATAATTAACACATTTTAACTGGAATCTAGTTAGACATAGAACATTTCTCAAAACTTTAGTATTATTGCTAGGTACTTAGGTATTGCGCGAATCACATTATAATGGGGAGTTTTTTGTAGTGTTCGTACATAATGGTACGTAGCAGGCACGATAACTTTTATGTTTCGATATTTTTGATCAATATATTTGTTATTCATCAATATATTGATGATAATAACACGATTGAATCGGTTAAAAGTCAAACCACTGTATCAGCTATGTGCTACAATGAGTAGAAATGAACGTCGTGACGTCACATGGGCTCGGGTTTGTTCGGGGACTGTCGACGTGTTTTCGGTACTGGATTCAAAAAAATATTTTCAAGTTGATGTAACTTTGCAATTATAGAGAAAAAAAATAAACAAAAATAGTTTTGTACGAAAACTTATACATGATCTTTCCATTTATTAACAAAAAAGTTGGTTCAACAAACCAATTAACTAAGAATTCGCTTCAGAGCCCCTAGCACGAGTTTCTGCGTAATTGGATCGACTACGTTAACGTATCGCCTCCGACAATTTTTGTATACAAAATTAATCAGCGCCATGTGTCCGTATTTGGAACTAACAAATCGGTAGCACAAGTTTTTGACAATTGCCTTCGTATCGAGTTCACGTATTTACGTTGCGTTAACGCTCCAAATGTATGGGAATCGGTAGCACGAGTTTTCATTTTGACATGTAGTATCGAATTTTACGCTAGGTGTGACGAAAGCACGTCGAAAACTATCTCACTGACATTTTCTCGGTGAGACATTTCACGTCAAACAATTTTCCGTATTTATTTGGGTATTTTTGCAATAAAATTCTATTTAATCATGGATAAAAGGGGCAGGCATGCTGTCTATTGATTATCTTACCTCCTAATTTAATAAAGAGGCTAGGAGGAGATGTTAAACGAGGTAGACAACATTTTCATTTTCTTTGTAAACAAATGTAGTAGTAGTTTCTTTTAATAAACCATTTCTATAAGTTATTGATACTAACCACACATAGAGCGGCGCGGCAGGCCCGAGCATCGCCCGCTCTGTCTTCCTGCCGTGGTGGAGTACGGTCTCTAGCGCGTTATTCGCCGCAACTCTACGTTTTACTTGCGGTTCTCCATAATTATCATGACTCATTTAAAGATTCAAGAATCGAAGAAAACGGCGATATGCCTTATAAATTAGAGATTATAATACTAGTATGCACGTATGCCTATATATTTTGCAACCGGTTTATACCGGTACTTACAGTTAGTTTGGGAATATGGGTTAGAATTTGGGATAAACAACATTGGCAGTTGCTTCAAGGCAACTGAAGCATTTATCGGCAGCTAAAATGTTCTTGAGTAGTTACCCTATTAACAACAATACAAATCTAAAACGTATTAATATACATTTTCTTCAGCAGGTCTTATGGGAATGGTTGCGGTATTTTAAGTAGCAAAAACCGTAAGCCGTTCTACAATTCTAGCTAGTCTGTCGATGATAAACAGAGACAGATGTACAACGAAAGAGAGAAAACTAGGACAAAAATAAAACAGAATCCCTTCGCAGCGTGACGAACGGTCTATATAAAGACCTTCCATCGTTATTGCCACCTGACAGCCAATGTTCCAGAATCCAGAGTAATCTTTATGAGACGAGAAATCGATGCAGAGAGTGGACTGTGATAGGACTCTCCTTCAAAACTAATCGAATCCTAAGTCGATAGGACTTTCCTTCGTACATGGAAAGCCTTAATTGTTGGCTCAGCCTATTATTATTTAAAATTCCTACTTGTTGTTGATGTTTATTGAATTTATTATATTTCTAACATGTACTTAAGTATACGTGAATTGAATAAGTAAATAACTAAGCTTTTAATGTGATAATAAAAATCGAAATAAACAGAAACTATATGTTTTTCCTAATCTAAACATACATACATAAACTTACGCTTTTGCCGGATGGGGGTAAGTAGGTAGAAACTACAGAATGCCACCTGCTACGTTATATACACGTTCATACTTCTACACGCACGCGGGTTATGACATGCACGCACGCTGGCCTTTTTGAAGAACATCACAATAAGATCTGTTGCGGACGGTACCCGGGTGCTGTAAGTACCCGCGGTCGCCCTGGGACAGTATCTCACTGTTGTTTGACGTGCTTTCCATACGCTCTGAGTCAAGCGACTCTGCTGGTGGCACTCGCCACCACGCACCCCTGAATGCGTATGTAGGGTGGTAGGTACTAGGAAGACCCACATACAAGAACCAAGTTTTGACCACAAAAATAAAAAGCGGGCTTTTTCATGAAAAATATTGTTGCATGTGTTTCAGTGAAGCAAAAGAAGTATGTAAGGATCGTAGCAGGTGGCGTTCTGTAGTTTCTGCCTACCCCCATGGGAAAAAGGCGTGAGTTTATGTATGTATGTGTATAATCATTACAATTTTTGATTTTTTACACACGGGCCCTTGTTGGCATACGACAATAATAATTACACATTTTTCTACTTCTCTTCGTGTAATAGTGACATCCAACGAAGGAATTGGGCGAATATTTTGTAACTTACGACGACGTTAAAAGTATCTACTAATTCACAACCGTTTTGGTACAAATGCTCTTCATGCTATTTCAAGCGTTTGGAGCAGCTATGAGCTATGGTTGGAATCTTAGAAGCTCTGTCAATTTATTATGATGCGAATATGAAAGAACATTATGTAATACAAAGTTTTGTTCATTAAATCTGCATTTTATTTCATCAAGGCATTATATAGATTAGTACCACCTACAACAGCTATATATTCTATTACTTATTCTTAACGCATTATCAGCCCATGAAGTTCTTACTGCTACACTTAGCGGTAGGAACGGCAGGCGTTTCCTTCCAGAGATTACCTTGTACAAATATAGTTAAAACAATTTTACAATATTAGTTTAGAATAGGAAGTACCTATGTTTGGTGTAATTTTGAATGATAGATTGAAAAACGATGATGAGAAAAATGTGTAATTATTATTGTCGTATGCCAACAAGGGCCCGTGTGTAAAAAATCAAAAATTGTAATGATTATACACATACATACATAAACTCACGCCTTTTTCCCATGGGGGTAGGCAGAAACTACAGAACGCCACCTGCTACGATCCTTACATACTTCTTTTGCTTCACTGAAACACATGCAACAATATTTTTCATGAAAAAGCCCGCTTTTTATTTTTGTGGTCAAAACTTGGTTCTTGTATGTGGGTCTTCCTAGTACCTACCACCCTACATACGCATTCAGGGGTGCGTGGTGGCGAGTGCCACCAGCAGAGTCGCTTGACTCAGAGCGTATGGAAAGCACGTCAACAACAGTGAGATACTGTCCCAGGGCGACCGCGGGTACTTACAGCACCCGGGTACCGTCCGCAACAGATCTTATTGTGATGTTCTTCAAAAAGGCCAGCGTGCGTGCATGTCATAACCCGCGTGCGTGTAGAAGTATGAACGTGTATATAACGTAGCAGGTGGCATTCTGTAGTTTCTACCTACTTACCCCCATCCGGCAAAAGCGTAAGTTTATGTATGTATGTTTAGATTAGGAAAAACATATAGTTTCTGTTTATTTCGATTTTTATTATCACATTAAAAGCTTAGTTATTTACTTATTCAATTCACGTATACTTAAGTACATGTTAGAAATATAATAAATTCAATAAACATCAACAACAAGTAGGAATTTTAAATAATAATAGGCTGAGCCAACAAGGCTTTCCATGTACGAAGGAAAGTCCTATCGACTTAGGATTCGATTAGTTTTGAAGGAGAGTCCTATCACAGTCCACTCTCTGCATCGATTTCTCGTCTCATAAAGATTACTCTGGATTCTGGAACATTGGCTGTCAGGTGGCAATAACGATGGAAGGTCTTTATAATAGACCGTTCGTCACGCTGCGAAGGGATTCTGTTTTATTTTTGTCCTAGTTTTCTCTCTTTCGTTGTACATCTGTCTCTGTTTATCATCGACAGACTAGCTAGAATTGTAGAACGGCTTACGGTTTTTGCTACTTAAAATACCGCAACCATTCCCATAAGACCTGCTGAAGAAAATGTATATTAATACGTTTTAGATTTGTATTGTTGTTAATAGGGTAACTACTCAAGAACATTTTAGCTGCCGATAAATGCTTCAGTTGCCTTGAAGCAACTGCCAATGTTGTTTATCCCAAATTCTAACCCATATTCCCAAACTAACTGTAAGTACCGGTATAAACCGGTTGCAAAATATATAGGCATACGTGCATACTAGTATTATAATCTCTAATTTATAAGGCATATCGCCGTTTTCTTCGATTCTTGAATCTTTAAATGAGTCATGATAATTATGGAGAACCGCAAGTAAAACGTAGAGTTGCGGCGAATAACGCGCTAGAGACCGTACTCCACCACGGCAGGAAGACAGAGCGGGCGATGCTCGGGCCTGCCGCGCCGCTCTATGTGTGGTTAGTATCAATAACTTATAGAAATGGTTTATTAAAAGAAACTACTACTACATTTGTTTACAAAGAAAATGAAAATGTTGTCTACCTCGTTTAACATCTCCTCCTAGCCTCTTTATTAAATTAGGAGGTAAGATAATCAATAGACAGCATGCCTGCCCCTTTTATCCATGATTAAATAGCATTTTATTGCAAAAATACCCAAATAAATACGGAAAATTGTTTGACGTGAAATGTCTCACCGAGAAAATGTCAGTGAGATAGTTTTCGACGTGCTTTCGTCACACCTAGCGTAAAATTCGATACTACATGTCAAAATGAAAACTCGTGCTACCGATTCCCATACATTTGGAGCGTTAACGCAACGTAAATACGTGAACTCGATACGAAGGCAATTGTCAAAAACTTGTGCTACCGATTTGTTAGTTCCAAATACGGACACATGGCGCTGATTAATTTTGTATACAAAAATTGTCGGAGGCGATACGTTAACGTAGTCGATCCAATTACGCAGAAACTCGTGCTAGGGGCTCAGTTCTCATTCCATTTTGGATTTTAATAAAAACACAAACTTTTTTTCGGATGTTAGTTGTGGACGTTGATGTTAGTTAGGGACGTTAAATAAATGAAAACGAGTTCGGAAGTACGTTGAGTTTCGGAATAGTTCGAACTTAAGCATGTGGCCTTGAACATTAACGATGTCGATGTTGTATAAATACCGAAATACAGTTGGAAGTTAACTAGGTCGCAACGTCCTAGCTGGTGACACGAAAAAGTTATCTATATATTTTTCATATCTAGGTTATACCAACAATGACAGCAATCACCTGTTTCCTATTTGGTACACGCTGTTCCTAGGAAATGTCTACCTATTTGTGAGATAGCTCGGAACACAACAGTCTCCTATCTATATTAGGCGTAACAAAACTACGTTTTATGATTTTACGGGACGAATTTTCTGACATGATATTTTGTCTAGAGTAGATTAAAACCCTATGATTTGGTTTTTATTCTTTCATCATATAACCAAAAAAGCAAATATAAAATGGGTCCAACATACTACACTAAAAATTCAGCACATCCGATAAAGAATTTGTGTTTTCAATAAAATCCAAAATGGAATGAGAACGGAAGCGAATTCTTAATCAATTGGTTTGTTGAACCGACTTTTTTTTTAATAAATGTAAAGATCATGTATAAGTTTTCGTACAAAACTATTTTTGTTTATTTTTTTCTCTATAATTGCAAAGTTATATCAACTTGAAAATATTTTTTTGAATCCAGTACCGAAAACACGTCGACAGACGCCGAACAAACCCGAGCCCATGTGACGTCACGACGTTCATTTCTACTCATTGTAGCACATAGCTGATACAGTGGTTTGACTTTTAACCGATTCAATCGTGTTATTATCGTCAATATATTGATGAATAACAAATATATTGATCAAAAATATCGAAATATAAAAGTTATCGTGCCTGCTTCGTCCCATTATGTATGTCTAGATTCTCCTCCTCATCCAATGAAGCTAGAATAGTTTCCAACACATGCTGATGTTTCTGAGGAACCCTTCCTGTTACGGCAGACCGAATCTCAAAGAAATGCATTCTTGAAAAAGTACATTTAATCAAGATACTTGAAATAAAAATTAAAATATTTTACGTATGTTTCAAAGACAGTGCTACGCCTGAGCCTACGCAGTCGGAGAGGCTATATTATAGCAACCAAAGTCGCAAAATGACCCAAAAAAACCCTATTATATTTTCATAAAGACAGTTCAATCTTTAATTTAAGATATGTGAGAGTATTCGACTATGGTCGAAATAAGTTGTAAGTCTATGTGAAGTCAACAATAAATTAAATATTTGGTAGAAATCCTGTGTGGCGTAGCATGTATAAACACTTCATAATAAGTCATTTTTTTTTTTAAATGTCTCTATGAAATAAGAACATACCTTGATCTTGGAAATCCATGTCGCAAACAACACTCAAAATAATGCAATGCTGTGAATTCACCGTTACACAAACAATATGTGCTAATAAGTTACTGATAAGGCGAGCGCAACGTAATGATGAGTTCACTTCGGAGGTCGAAAAATAAGTGATAATTAGGTGAAATGGGTGACATATTTATATTTTTGGGTAGCTTGTTTATCGGTAAATCGTTATAAGTAATTAAAGTGGGCAATTGATGATAACATTTTTGCATTTATGACCTAAGGCGGTACCACCGTGCATCCATTCAAACGCTGGCACATGAAAGGCCATGCAATACCTATTATTTGTTTATTATTTTATTTAGTATTTATTATTATAAATATATTTAATTTATTAATATGTATGTTTATGAGAGTATGTATTAGTTATATTTTTTTTTCTATTTTATAGTAAATTGTTTGATGTTTTTCTTTTTATTGCCCCTCTACACACGGTATCTACATATCTTATTTTCAACTCTCCTCTCGCAGGTATGCTGGAAGAGATTTCTTTGAAATAAGCGTACCTTTGTACCTATTTTCTGTTCCTTCTTCTTCTTGTCTCTTTATTATGTGTGTGTACATTAATGGTTAAATAAATAAATAAAGGCGGCCCGTGAATTGTGTGAAAAACTTGTGACTGATTGTAAAGTACAAAATTATTTCACGACACGGGACTGGCAGGCCGTCACTTGTAATTTTTTTGTCAGTATTTTGCCCTGTAACAGTACCTTTTATTTGCCAGTTCTCATTAGTTGGTGTTAACGAAACTACCGTACTTAAGCAATTGTTAACTAGTTACTGGTCCGCCGACACTTCTAATTGACACTCGAGACTGATTTTCGTATCGAATATCTTGGATACGAGAAAAATCTTTCAGGATAATTACATTACGTACTTATTGTCGAGTGCCATAAAATCTTACGTGAAATTAATATGACGCGAAAAGAAATATCAGAAGAAAACAACGGTGACGAAAGGAAATAATGCGTAGAGTTGTTTGCAATTAAATGCCGCTTTATAACAAAAGTAGGTGTTTGATCCTTCTTAATATTTAATGGGATCGAATACAAAATATAGCTACGCATTTCCAACCTCATCTGAAAATCTTCTTACGGGATGTGCCTCGTAGGTGCCGTTGAGTGTTGATATGTGCAGACATAGCTATATAGAATAGGGTCGGTATTACTCTTATTATCGATGTATGGCAGTATTTATTATTAAAGATAGAAGGGTCAGCATGTTAATTGAAGATAAAAGCCTTAGAAATGATCTATTCAATGAAACTTATCCCAATACACATACATCTATACTTCTATACTAATATTAAAAAGAGGTAAAGTTTTTGAGTTCATGACGTTGTAAGGAGTAATCTCTGGACCTTCTGAACAAATTTTGAATCACCAGTATAAAGCTACATTATTCGTGAGTGTTATAGGCTACTAAATATTTTCAAAAAAATTAGAGATCCTTATGAAAATCGAAATAATGTAACCCAAGGTAGCAAAATGTTGCCTATAAAATTCATTCTTTCAGAAAACTATTGATGATAGATAAAAATTATTAGGTAGGTAGGTAGGGTATGTAGGTTGGGCAGGGTAGGCAGGGTAGGTGGGTAGGTAGCCAGTTGACGGGAGCAAAGCCCCGGGGGTCAGCAAATACCTAATAATTTGATACGTTCTCTTCCTTTATTTCTACGTGTCCTTCGTAAGCTTTTCGGCTTTATTAACCAACATATAAAATCAATAACGAAGTGTTTTATCGCGAGAAATGAGAACACTTATCCCATAGTACTTAGGCGTATGTACCTTACATGGTTCCGAGATGAAATTACTATATCGATAAAAGGTAGGTAGGTGGCTAAAAATGACCATGTTTGAACAATAATGTGGCAGTACAATTTTGTGATTTATAAAGATATCCATTAGTGTAGCACTAATTAGTTTAAAAGGCTTTTCAAAAGATTTCACCATCTCAGGTAAAATATAACCCTTTTTAGCTCAAATGAAACTTGGCGTCTTCAAGTTTGATAGTAATGCACTGCGAAGTACAGCTGTTGAAACTTAAGAACAACTACACATTACACAGTGCAATGAAATGGTTTCTGAGTCAGTTCTTATTAGTGAACGTTATGGCAGAATACTGTTCCCCTGCAATCTAAAATAAAACCTTACCGAATCTGTTCATGTTAACGTTAAACGTGCCATATGAATTCGTTAACGAATGTTTTGCTTTCGAACGTGTTCAGGGCCATTAAATATTTTTTGCTGCCACCGTTAATCAAACACGAAGGGTGAAACGTCGCATAATTAAGCCAAAACCAAAAGTCGAGATGATAATTTATTATATACCGCGCTTCCCCGGGGAGTCGACAGTTTGCGGCCAAAAGATTTATACCTCGTTGACACCTCAGCCAGTAGTTAGTTGTTACACGTGTACTTTACTGTTCTAGTTAAAGGACAAGGAGGTTCTTCCTTCCCTATTCCCCCTCCTCTCAAGACGTCACATAAAATTCGTACGGACTCATATAAATGTTGAGTTATGAAATTGCACTCAAACCTTAACCTGAATTTAACTTTTACGTTTCCACATACAATCAGCTAAAATGCTATCCGCAAATAACATTTCGGTGAATCAAGTTGAGAGGTATTCAAAGTTTTCTAGGAAGCATTCCCAGCTGCGCAGTTGTTCACTGTGTAGGTAAATTCTCATATTACTCAGGATATCTAAACACAAGGATGGAAAATCTCAAAACATTATCGTTTGTTGGAATCTAGTTCCGCGACGACTAAAGTACACAAAATTATACATTAATATTAAAGATAAAATTGTATAACATTAAAGCTATAAAGGTAAACACCTTTGGTATAACACTAATTTGGTATTTAATATATTAAGAGGTAATTAATGAGGTTCTCTGCTAGGTATATCAACGAGCACTTATTAGATTGGCCTGGAGCGGAACTACAACTCGCCTGGGAGCCTCTTCCTCATGCTCATAAACCCTCCGCTATCATTAAATTAATAATATACTTACAAAATAATATTCTTCGCACAATTTTATTCTAGACGAAATTAACTGCCGTTAGTTTAGATAAAGCGTGTATTGCAAAGATTCTGGTTTATTTTCGATTATATGTTTCAAAGCGCGCTTTATCAGCTAACTTCTAACTTCTCAGCTTATAAGATGGATAAGCTTTTGAAGATCAACTCCGAATTTGATTACTTTCAATTTTATTATAGGTCCCTGAAATCAAGTTCAAGTTCGTTCCATAATAATACTGACGTATTGTTGTTCATTCATTTAAAACAAAAAAAGAACAACCAGACACTACTGCTTTTATAAAAAAGGATCTTAAATTTTATAAATTTATGGTTACAGCTCGCAATCTACGCCGGGTACGCAGTGATGGCATTCTTGGCTTCGTTTGCCATTTCACTGGCGTTCGAGGCACCCGCCGTCAGACTCCTCAAGATCATCAGCGGCGAGCCCCGGAGCAAGAAGAGCTCCTGAACCACACGGAAGATAGAAGAAGAGTCGTAGCATTGACACGCAAAATAAACGTGTTGATCACATGCGGTATTTGTTAAACGCACACTCATTGATTTACAACAATTGTAAATAAAACAATAAAGGTACTCCTATCCCACTTCTGATATCCCTTGCACAAATGTTAGTAAGAAAAGGCCATGTCCTGTGTATTTGGAGATTTAATTTTCTGTTTCTACTCTGTACTGTGTCCAAACCTTCCCCAATGAAGTGAGCTCGATCTAAGCTTTATTTAGGTAATAATTAAAAAAAACCCAAAACGTTAAGGACTTGAGAGTTACCAATAAATACTTTATACATGTTACCAATGTGAGTTCATACCTGTTTATCTATCGGCTGCTAACATAAAGTTGGCCGAATGGTTGGGTCGTCGGTCGTGTCTGCGCCGTCCGATGTGCCATAGATTCGAAGGGGTAATGTTTTACTGCTTTATCTATAGATGGCACACTGTCACAAGTACCAGTCATCACGAGTTGACCTACTTGCGAAGTTAAACACATGCTTGTTCAAGTACTTAGATTTCGGCAACTGATTTAACCTGATTCAAGATGTGTCTATCTACACCAAAAGTATAGTTTCACAACGCGGTGAACTCAGCGATTGAGCGAAGCATTTTTGATCGTAAGTTTGTGGATTAGAATAAATAATATTGTTGCTCGCTAAGCTAAACCACCATACATTTTTATTTCGGGATAGGAGAGTGCAACAATCTGAATTTCATGTAATGTCTCCCATAAACGAAAACTTCATTTAAGGTTTTATAATATTAATATAAAGTTTACCGCCACCATCTATAAAACTAATCGTTTTCACACACACGGCGACGTAAATCAATAAAATGATTTATCCAATTGTCAAATACGCTGTGTCGCTCCAGAATATAACAATTTATAATGATTACTCTCCATAGCAGCGCCTACATGCAATGAATCAATCATGCTGCTCACCGAGCGTTATCTCTCCACCACATACATAAATTCTCTTTTCTCAAACATGCTTGGAAATATGAGCATTATTTTGACAACCTTCTTCGAGATAAATTGCAATTGCTGTACTGGCCGATACATGCGCGCAGCGGCCGGCAAAATTTGTATGAAAATCCATATCTGTCGTGTGTAGCGGCCAAATAAATTCCATAGTAATCTCATATCTGTCGTGTAATTTAAAAATGGAACGATCTTTTACTCCGAATCATGGCAACCAAGGAGGTAACTTATCAAAGGTTTTATTTAAATTTTGAACTGGCTTGCAAATAGAAAGCTGTTTACTGAAAAAAAAAAACAAATGAACACTTAAGGCTTAGGCTTAGCACGCACTGCGATTTTTATTTGCACGAATTTTTGTAGTATTATGCCCGCGTGATTTTTTTACCGCAACGCGTGCGGCTTCATATAATTCCATAGGCCGCAGAATGGGCGAATAAAAATCACGCGAATAAAAGTCGCAGTGCGTGCTAAGCCTAACGCGGGAATCATTATTGTTGTTCGTTGATCGTCATTGATTTTGAAAAGTAATAATTGTATTTGACAAAATGAGTTCTAGGTACTACTTAGTTTTAATTTCCGCGCATTATTTGAGAAAAGCACTATACAAGCCTTGGCCACAACTAGACATTGATGACTTACGTATGTGTGCCTCGGCTTCGCCTCGGCCCACATTTACACGTTCGTCCATCAATGCCTCTTTTGCTGGCCGCTGCAGTAATGTACTATTGTATAATAACTTGATTCTTGTTAGGAGCCCAAACCGCACGTTCTTCGTCTCCGATAATGTTTTTGTTGCTAACAAAACAACCAGACGCTACTTGAATATACACCCAGAATGTTTGAGATATACTTGAACTAGCTCATGAAAATAAAATTAATACTGCATCGTTTGCTCAGCAATGGTCAACATAGGTAATAAAAAGTACTTTTTTACATTAAAGCAATGCATTTAATTTAGGGTCAGAGATTATAAACATGATTGTGTTAATACAATGTTGTGTTTTATATAATTTCGAGGACCTATAAAATATTTTCTACCTCTAATAAGAACCTTGTGTTGTATGCTCAGTTAGTCCTTATTTGACGGTAGTGTAGGAGTAGGTCCAACAGAAACTTTGCTTTCATTGGTAAGCTAGTACAATGATTTTATTTTATGTATTTCTTATCGATAGTTAGCAAGAAGTATAGCTTTTAGATTATTTTTATTGTAAAATATTTATAACATGTGATATATCATTGAATATTTAGAGGTCCTTGATAACTTGTTCATACTATTCGTCAGATTTTATAGATTCACCTGTTCAGGAATCATTTGAAACAATATATTCATTTAATTTTGTATAAAGTCAATAAATCATGAATGCATACAATGTTATCTCAATCACCGACCTCAACTGAAAAATAAATTGTAAATATTTTACGAAAATACTCTGAAACCACGTTACATAATATTGTAAATAGAAGATTTTATAATAAAGCATTATTTAACTAGTCTGCTGTGTGTTATTA
Organism: Orthosia cruda; assembly: GCA_964057195.1. Lineage (NCBI taxonomy): Eukaryota > Metazoa > Arthropoda > Insecta > Lepidoptera > Noctuidae > Orthosia > Orthosia cruda. The sequence continues at coordinate 12,667,803 of OZ059825.1, read as the reverse complement.
AATCTATCCCTGTTTGAATGTGTTGCAGATTTACGTTATTAATTGCTAGACAATGAGTAATTAGCTTTTGCGAATTTGATTCAATATTTATAATCCCAGTGACAGAACATCCGTCGCCAGCTTAAGTCAATTTAGTAAGAGAATCACAATAAAGCCGTGGAGTTGACTTCAACTTTAGTTGATATGAAATATGTATTGTCTAAGTAATTGTTGTTCACTTTAGACCAAAACAACAAAGTAGGAGTAAATATTTAAGTGATGTCGAAGCACTTAGGTTCATTAACTTGACTGTGTTCACTTTGAGCATCCAAACGGAATGCTACACCCTACCCTACACCTATTCTATATAGCAACATTCCTACATACTCGTATTTGAAGTTTGTAGCAGCAGATCGTGGGTCGAAGCAGTGTATGTTTAGATTACTTGAGCAACGTTTCCTTGACGAAGATGTAGTTATTTGAAACCCAAACCGCAGGCTAAATATAGACGGCTAAATAGTAAGTTTGTACTTAGTTTTTGTTACTATTTCATAATTTTGGGGCGATCTATAATAGTAGTTTATGCAATGGTCATATAATAGGGGTTATTAAAACACGAGCGTGGGTTTATCACATAAGGCGAAGCCGAATTTGATAATATAACATCACGCGAGTGTTAATACGAGTTGAAATAAAAAAAAAGTGGAAACGGAAAAATACGTGTTATGGCGGGCAATTTAGATTCTTATTGCGCATGACTGCGCGTGCATCCATAGACAATGCCACTACTTTTCTACATTAAGTCAATGAGATCATACCACTCACCTCCATTATAAAAGTACGCTGGACTTAATATAATATATAAAATGACAGTTGATTTTTGTGTTGATTCAAAGCGGCCCGCTCGAGAATCTCAGGAACTAAAATTGACACATTTAGTAATACTACCGATATTTCTCAAGATTAGCCATCTCTAATATTAGTTCCATGGTCGCTCACGTTAAGTCACGTTGCTATCAGCGCCAAAATGGCGAAAATCAAATGTCTTCATTTTGACATCGATAGTATGAAGTCCAACGTACTTGTTTGTTAGAGGTCAGTGGCTCATACGCGCCAGTAAATTAAAAAGTAAAAGTGTGCTATAAAAATTAAAAAGTTGTTTTATGGTGCAGTTGTTTGAAAATAGAAGGAAAATTTTGAACTGATATGGTTTTTTTTTAATCTTACCTTTCTACGAATATAAAGTACGTGTTTACATAATATTTTTTGATATCATATTTGGAACATTACGTTGTGAGTGTAGATAAAAGTATAATTTCATGTCGCATTCCGTGGTGAAAAGATTATCCTGACAGTGAAATTGATAGTCGTGGCTATCGAGTCTAGATCAAAATCAAAATCAATTTTTTTATTTCACATAGGCCTACATGGGCACTTATAAAACGTCGACAAAATGAGCACGGTTCGGGTTGGTCGTTTCCTATGGAAAAAACCGGCAAGAAACTCCATGGTTACTCTTTTAAAAATGGTTTGGTTTTACAATATTTCCATGTTACAGCATTAGTACTTAGATATGGGGGGACAACGTAGGCCCGAATTATGACAATAAGTCGTAAGAAACTAAAAAAAAAAGAAAAAGATTATATAAAAAAGTTAACAAATGTTAACTAGCATCTAGAAGGCCTACAATGTTCACACATTCACAAAACAATCGGTAAAAGAATCTATACAAAGGTAAAAATAATAAAAATAAGTATAACAAGACTAAATTTAACATGTTGCACAAATTTTGTTATCAGTGCTGTAACTATTCTTAGCAAAGGGCTTTAAAGATGATTGAAAACCATTGTAAAAAGTCTAATTAAAAGAAGAAAAGAAAAAATGAGATTGAGAATAGTTAGAGACATCCACATATTTGTGCCGTTTACAAGTTACCAGGGAAGCTGCATGCGCAGAAGGAGCTAAGGCCAAATGTTTTTATCTTCAACGTAGTCCTTGATTTTATAATATGCTTTTTTAACAAGGATACGTTTGATGTAGTTTTTGAACCTTCCATCGGTCTGTTCTATAACTGACTTTGGCAACTTGTTATAAAAGCGTATACTGTTTATAAGAAAAGACTTGCTAGTTTTCGTTAATCTGAATTTGGGTATTACAATTTCGTGCTTACTGCGTGTATTTAAATTATGGAAGTCGCTTCTAGTTTTGAAAAGCCCCCAATTTTTACGGACATACAAAATACATTCCAAAATATAAAGTGAAGGTAGAGTCAGTATATCGATCTCTTTAAATTTTTCTCTGAGGGACTCGCGAGGACCCATTTTATAGATTGCGCGGATTGCCCTCTTTTGTAGGATGAAAATTGAGTCAACGTCTGCTGCTGATCCCCACAGCAGAATGCCATAAGACATAATACTGTGGAAATAAGCATAGTATACTAACCTAGCTGTAGCTACATCGGTTAGCTGCCTTATTTTCCTTATTGCATATGCAGCCGAACTTAACCTACCCGAAAGAGTTCTAATGTGCGCGCCCCACTGCAATTTTGAATCGATAGTAATCCCCAAGAATACAGTTTCCGTTATAAATTCAAGATTTTTGCCGTCAAGATTTAAGTTTAGGTCATGTTGTCACATTTGGTAAAGAGAACTTTAGATATTTTGTTTTTTTCGCATTCAGTAAAAGATTGTTAGCTGCGAACCATTTTGAGAGAACAATTAGACTTTCATTGACATTTATGACATCCGTATCTTGCCTATGTATTTTAAAAATTAGCGAAGTATCATCAGCAAATAGAATTATATCCGATAATTTGGCCATCATAAAAGGGAGATCATTAATGTAAACAAGAAAAAGGAAAGGGCCGAGAATTGAACCTTGGGGCACGCCCATCTTGACTAGAGACCCGGAGGACGTCGCCCCATTAACATTTACTTTTTGCTGTCGGTTTGATAAATAGGAAAGCACGAGATCAGCAGATTTTCCACGAATTCCGTAGTGGTGCAATTTACAGATCAGTGTGTTGTGGTCGACGCAGTCGAAAGCTTTTGAGAGATCACAGAAAATGCCAATGGCATCCTGGGACCTCTCCCAAGCCTCCAAGATGTGGCTGATGAGTTTTACTCCCGCGTCCGTTGTCGACCTACCTTTCGTAAAACCAAACTGTTGACTATGCAGTATCCCATTTGAATTGAAGTGAGACAACTTGAAGATTGTACCAGACATATTTATGTATAAAGTGGCAGTCTCATTTAAGGATTTTTATAGCGTGAATAATATACCGCATACATCGCTCATTCCACTCCGAATGGAGGATTTATTCGCACAGTAAAATAAAATTACCCGGAATTTCACCAGAGAAAATAAAATAAAACTCAGTCGGTTCTAAACTTCACATTTATTTCAAAGCATCACAACACAGCGAAAAAAAATAAACCTAATGAGCTGTAAGAGCAAATCGCATCAGAATAAACGGAAAAATAATACTGAGTTCCTGAAATGAAATCAGTGGATAGCACGAGATTAGATACGTGAGCTTTTGTGCGACACGGGGCCACAGTGTACGACAGAATAGTCGCGCGATCGATCCGCGTGCCTGCTGGCTGCCTTACGCCCCGCAGCGATTACCATCGGTTATAGAATACGGATGTGAGCCCCTAAATTAATAACACCATGAAGAATTTTGATTTTCTACAAATAAACGTGGTTCATACGAAGACGTGAGGTGAACACAAATATGGGTGTATTTTAGTAGAATTGCTCTAGGTAAGTATATGCGTACGTATCCTGATGCCCTTGATCCGGATGCAGTAGTGTATTGGGGAAGGTTGCTTACCCTATTGTAATGTAAAAGCCTACAGTGTGTTTATATGTGTTATAAAAACTCGACTCGCAGCATATCTATGCACCGTGAAAGTGCATCAGGTAGAATTTAAACGAAGAGCCTTTTCAGTACTTTAAATTTAATCAACTTAAGGCTTTGCTTAACTAAAGTAATTGGCCTTTAGCCGTGTTATGTTAAAGTAAATTAATAAATTGTAATATTCTAAGTTATTATTATTGCCTGATATTATAACGTAATTTCCTTACCGTAATTGCCAGGTACCTGTACCTAAGTATTTGTATAATATTATATTATATATATTATATTATATATTATATTATGTAAGGCCGACGAGGGAATACATTATCTGATTAACTTCACGAACTCAGAACTTAGGTTTATGTGTGTGCTCACATTAAACATTGCCTTTATACGGCTTGTTAACAGGAAGCAAAGTTTCCTGTTAACGTATATATATATACATAAGTTTTTAATAACTATAAGAACTCTTCAGCATAACCTTTTGTTTTGATTTAAATACACAACTTTATACAAACAATGAATGTTTTCTCGTATCGGTATTTGAAGTAAATCTGTCAAGTAGTCACATTGTTATGAAAAGCTTGTAACAATAACCCAAAAAGACAAAGAAGTCGCCGTGAAAGGGTTAAATTAGATTTTTTGTAAAATGAGCATTTCATAAAGCCCGCTCGAAGCGGTGTGCGACTCTGTACTCTGGTGCTCTGGTTCACTTTAAGATTCTACTCATTCTTTGGCCGCCTCCGCTGCAAAAACTGCTTTGACTGTTAATTAAAGGCATTTTTGCTCTCTTAATGGGGGCGCAAGTCGTTTAATGACAGACGAGATGCATCCACCAGCGTGCCGGTACTGGAACATCCTCGACAACTTTTAAAGTTCATAAATTATTTTTTTTAATTAACACTCAGGCTCTAGAAAATATTGTCTTGGAGATAAATCTTTAATGATAAATGTATCCCGTTGTGCTTGTTTCGTCGTAGTTTATACAGAATAATTGTCTCCGTTTCTGCTTTGGGATGGTGTATAGTATGTACCTAGGTACTTGTTTATAATTTGCAAGATTGAATCGTTTAATGAGCATTCTATTGCGAACAACGAAGTTATCTCAACTATTTAGATTCAGGTCACAGTTCGGAGTATGTTGTGTGTTGTGTACTATTTAGCGATAGTTAGCAACGTTTTAGCCAAATACTTGGTTTTAACGGAACGTGTGAAATTATACACGGCTACTAACACCTACTACAGTTGAGTTTTATATTTTAATGAAACTGGAATGTAGAGTTAAATCATCATAGGATATAAAATATCTATGATAATAATATCATAAGTAGATTGGAACTTAATAGATTGCCATCAAAGACAATATATACAGTTAATTTGATGCAATCCACATCTGTCCATGAATTATATACCTTCCTATTCTTTCCTATAGGTCAAATAATGAAACCCATAACAAATAAATTACAATCCTAAAACATTGGATGATCACATACCTACTGCCCATATAAAAAGCTTTTGAGCACCGGCGTAATATTCAGATGGCCAATTTTTCCCTCGCCTCGGGCAAATGCAGGATGCATTCCACTTTCACGTGCCGTTCCTACTGGCTGAAAATAAAAAAAAAGTTATTCAGGTTTGAAATTATTCAAAGCAATAATGAAGCTTGCTTTGGCAAGCAGTGGGTTTATTTAAAGATGTCTGTAAACGGGCTAGTTTATCGACAATTTCTTACTACAATTGTATAGCCGCCCAGTTGCCAACTATATCGCTCAATGCAGATCAACAATTGCTGCAATCTTGCAGTGTAGTCGGCGATATTGCCGGGATATTTCATAGTTGCCGTATGTATTAAATGTCCAGCCGGCTAGATTGCAAATGATTTACCCCGCTTTGACTTTACTGCAATATAGCCGTATATCATCTTTGCTGTGATGTATAGATGTATCTTTTTTCCACAGCTCGCCTCCCCACGCCTCGTCCTGTCGCTGCCTGATTATTGAAGTTATTTTGTACCCGTTGTTGATTTTATTCTGTTCGTCATGGCCGAGTGCTCAAACGCAACGATTTTGTACTTTATCAACGAAATCCATGAACGTCCTGAATAAAGATCGTAATTTTAAGAAGGATGCTTAGGCCGTAATTGCCGCGAAGTTTCATGTAACGACCGAAGAGGCATACTAAATATCGTCATATGCTGCTGAAACCTAGCCGCAATTATTGCTTTGCGTGTACGAGCAAAATTCCTCAGCAACTCAGTTACTCAATCTTGCTGGACAACAGCCGGCAATGTATTGCACAGTGAAATTGCAGCATGAGTATAAGTTGCAAATATTTTGAGCTATATTGATCAACAAAATTGCCGACCAGATGCAATTTTTGTAGTCCGTTTACAGACCTCTTAAGGGACTGCAATTACAATTAAAAATTGGAACTAACATAGTGTAAACGTGTCAAACTAGGGAAATTAACATGGGCAGAATTCACGTACTCTCACGGGTTTCTAAGGGCGAAAGATTCTTTTGTTCTTTCCAAAATTTTCTCAACCATATGCTAAAATATGAGACAAATTCAAAGTGGAATCAAAATAAAAGTTGTATGTATAACGGAATAAAATGAATATGCAGGTGAAATGATACAAAATGTAATGACTTTCGAGATTCCGCCGGAGAATTTTATACCCTGAAATCCGGTATGAAATTCATATATGAAGTATGCTTTCAGCAGTGAGCTTTCACTGGATTGGACGCATTTCAGCCAGTGATACTTGTTTGTTGACAGCAGTTTGTATGTCGAGTACCTCTAACTTTTCAACTTTCCACGTCACTTGTGCACACTGAAAATGAACAAAAGTTTTAAAATTGCAAAATCTCATCCAGCGCCATCCGAGACGTATTTTAGATATTTATAATGGTGGAAAATAGCTGCGAGTTAAAAAGAAAATTACTATGTATCTTTTTTCGCTTAAGCGATCAACTTCCAATAATAATAGTACATTATGATATAAGTGCGGTAAGTTGAAAATTACAGCCGAGGCGACTACAAGAAAGCAGAGGCTGCAATTATCAAAGCGCACGTATATTATACGACATATTTGCGAGGAAATAAATAAAACTCGGACTTTCTTAAACGAATAAATCTTTTTCAACACATTTGCTCATAAAGTGGCTCTAATTTCACCGCAATTAGGCACATAATGACACCTGTAATCAAACTGTGACTTTTCCATTATTATTATTCACAAGTGAGTTATAAAGATTATTTTTTAAATTTATTGGTCGAGTTGCTTTTTCTTTAAAAAAAATTCGATACAAAAAAGATCGTGCTCAATGGTACAAATGCAACACATTTCATGCAACTTCGTATTTAAATAGATCATTTCAACTTGTACGTGTTCAATAAATAAAACTTTCACTGAAATATAACTTTTGTTTTTCTGTGTAATAAAGAAAAGTTGAAATTCACCATTTTGTACGTGGCTAAAACGCTATCCACGAAAAGCCAAAAAAAAGAAACCTCATTCTTTTTAGTCTATGGCCGATTGCCATTGTTAGATGCGCGAGCATAGGAAAACTGATTAATATTGCCCGCCATTGCGAAAAAATTCCAAATTCATATTCCTTGTAATGCGGGAGCTAGTTTCTTCTTTATTTCTCATCGAGTCATCTATGTGGCCCTCGGCTACACTATTCGACCGCCACCCTCCGTGGCGTTTTAGTGTTAATAAGGTCGCACCTGAATAGGCGAATAATGTACCTTCTAAAACAGTGCCCTGTGTATTCATGTGGATCATCCAAATTTAAGAAAGTCTCAATTTGTTTCGGCTTTGCTCCAAATTGATTTATGCCAATGGGTTGGCAAGTGTATTTTCCATTTCGGTGTTTTTTTTTAAATCTGTTAGACATCGCTTGTGTTGAACGAAACGGTTCGTATTTCTTCACTATGTCGTGAAAAGGCTCGGTATTGTGAACGATCTTAGAATTATTATTTTTTGTGTTTTTGTTCTGGACAAGATGACGACGCCCATGGTTATTGACATCATTAGTTGTTATGTTTGCCAACTCTTGACAACTACATGCACCATTTATGCCGAATATTAATACAACCTGAAAAGAGATAAAAGCATCGTAGAAAACACCTATGTTGTAAAGAAATACGAAAGTGTAAGAAGTTAATAAGAATAATTTAGTTTCAACTGACCTTTGTTGCCAAATATCGGCAACCCGGAGCTTATTTTTAATTGGAATTTCTTGATATTGTCAGCCGAAAATACTTTCAACTTTTTACTCACATGGCCACTTGAGCGTCTTTTTAGAAATGCCAGCAAGTTGGAGTATGACTTGATATCAATACCATGATTTGTTTTCACAGTGCTTTTTAACATTGAATAGTAGCACCTAGTCAACCTAGACCACCTGTCTAGTAAAGACGTATGTATGTATGACTGATGATCTCTTGACTCTACCGATTTGACTGTTGTTTGTTATTTTGTTTTTGTCATTGTCTGGATAAGGATTGAATAAACCTAGCAGTGTTGGAAGCTGCAGGTATCGTATCTTGGATCAGTGCATGCAAACATGCTGTTAATTTGATCCACAAACTTGTACTCTAACAATCTCGAAGCTGAACACCAATATCTTAATAATATTAAATTAACATTACTTGTATCTATTGTCGTCAGTATTAATAAATATCATTATTATGAACCAATAAAATCAATTAAAGAAAAAATGATAGCAGTGTCCGTCTTTGAAATAATAATGACTTGATCTGAGAACACTGTCATACAAACTAAACGTATCCCAAAAATAAATTAAAATTTTTGTAGTTTCATAAATCACGTCGAAGACATCTCAGTATCATTGCAATCAGAGAGCACATCAAAATCTCCAGAAATTCCTTAACAGATTTTTTTAATTTCGTAAGGAAATAAACGGATTATAAAATTTATTTTACGTGTTAGTATATTTTTTAGACAGGTAACACGACCATCTGTGAAATGCAAAGACCTTATACTTCGTAGTAAGAAATACGTATAAGGTCTTTGGTGAAATGATAACGAATGGAGGAAAGAGTCTCTGATTAATATTTCGAAATAATTTGACATAACTGTCTGTATTCCGGGAAAGTCAGATGAAATCGCTTTTATATACTTTAAATATTCACGTTTTTATTTATTTGGTTTACCGTGAGTGAATATAAAATATAATTCTTTGCCCGCGTTCGAGAAAATTTAACCTGCATTTTTACACTTGATTTTACTCGCCACTCATACAATGTCTGGCTCGCCTGGGATTCTCCTCACCAAAAATACAACCACTAAAATAATATATCACTACTAGCGGACGCCTCGCGTTTTCACCCGCGTAGTTCCCGTTCCCAAGGGAATACATGAATAAAAAGTAGCCTATGCCACCCGGAGATAGTGTGATAGAGCTTTCCAACGGTAAAAGAATTTTTGAAATCGGTCCAGTAGTTTTTAAGTTTTTTCGTTACATACAAACATACAAAAAAAAAAGAAATATAAATTTTTCCTCATTATAATATTAGTATCATTATAAATAAGTAACGTGTATTTCTACAAGTACTCAGGTATCATAATATTACAAAAGATATTCAAACATTCATGATCTAAGTAGCTTTCTGTGGTCTATCTTCTTACTTAGAGATAACATCATATCATAGTGGTCTACCTTCTTACTTAGAGAACACGTTATGTCATATCACATAATTAATATCTTAATTTATTCGATATTTAAAGAGATACAGACTTACTTAAGAACTATACCATTCAATAAACGATTCAAGTTTCAGGGCCGCAAAGACAGAGTTGAGTTTTTTTTAAAATACTTTTAAAGCAAAAGTCGGTACAATCAACTCGGCATTACATTAGAACTTTTACCGTATAATCTTCAATATATTACGGCTAGTTAAAGACAGTTTCTTACTTTTCAATAGAAATCTTTGAATTATTTACGAAGTTCATTGTTGGCTCTATAGAGAAGGCTACTATTCTTGTTCCTCTAGTTAAATGAACAAATTTGTGTATGCCATGGAGCGTAGATGTTAGTTTAATTAACAGTTCCCTAAGGACACTGAATGATGGACGGAACTTAGCTAATGGAGGGCTCTCTGGTAGCAGCAGGTATTTGATAATTGTTCGGGAACCAATCAATTGCTAGCTTAGGACCTGAAGGTGCTTATTTATTGCGACCTCTGCAGCCCTGGCCCCACTCGTGCATGTTTGAATTATTGCCTTCCTTATGGACCGTTGAACCACTTCTTATATACACTATCTTATTATTGCGTTTCATATCTTTTGGGGTAAGAAATTACGGACGTCACTTGCTCCCTTTAAGTATTTGGAAGATAATAAGCTTTTATTCTCGGATAAATGCGTAATATTTTCTTTCCCGTCTGTGTCTATATCTTTACCATCGTATAGAGGCTACAATCTGTTTCCAGCTCATGTTTGAAAACTTAGTTAACTTGTTTACACAGGTAAATATCAAAGCAATGTGATTGCGAAGCTCTTTGACCCAGCCCGTCTTGAGCCTCGCTTTCCGTACTAAAAAAAGGGCACTCAAGTTTTCAAGATAACGCCCTCATGAGCATTTGAAATTCAACGAAATCTTACGTTAAAAGAAAATATGGTTAAAAGAAAAAAGAAGACTGTTAAAAAGATTTTTATGCGTTAACAAACTATAACTATAAAATATTCCAAAAATGTTAGTGTAAAAGTTGTGATAAGCTGAAAAGTGTAGAATTAAATACATTACGATTCGTACATACTACATTAGCTGAAAAGTACGGATACTTTTCAACATATTTTTGTTCGTAACTATTTCCGCTAGCTTTCTTCTAGTATGCAGCACGTTTCCTCTTGCGAAAAATGGACCGGGTCATCAGAGTCACCCTGGGGGCTATATGAGCGTACGCCCCCGCCATCCATCGCTCCGCTCGTTCCCGGGCCAATGCCGTATATATTTAGTGCTCCATTGGACCCTATAAATCAAATTTCCCATCGGCGGGCCTTATATAAATCACTTTCCCATACCTACTTGAGACGATTCATATTGTTTCGTCAAGAAGTGTAGGTACCTAAGACTACTACATATATATATATTTTGGTATTCCGATTTATGCAATCGGCTCTGATCCGGCCTTTGAAGAATTAACGAAGTGTATATATAAATTAAGACTTAGGATTTGTATCAGAATCAGAAATACTTATATAAACTAAAATATAACTGCGACAGGAAAGCTAACTAATTTGAGGAAAGACACTTTACAAGTTTTTCAAGCAAAGTGGATTTACAACAAGGCTAGGATTAATAAATATAGTCAGTGGACTTTGGTATGAATTGATAATGCTGTGAAATAAGTGCTAAGTCATGTTAGAAAAATAATTGAGAATGCTATCAAAAATGTGTTAATCAAGATTTACCACGGTGATATGCGTTTCGTCCAAGCACATTTCTTTGGAAAAATAAAAGCTTATATGTTTATGCCATAGCTAATATTACTACACTGGAACAGTAGGAACTCAATACCCCTATTGTATATTTAGCAGAACACATAACTAGTAACAGATTAGACAAAAGCGAAAACACGTAGCGGGCCTTACAATGACAACTCGGTCAGCAGTAGCCGAAACACAATAGTACAGCGTGATTCCAGCGAGACTCTCCTATGGCGGTAGGAAATTGAATAGAAAATGCCATTGCAGGGGGTAGGTCCTGTACTACCTCATATACATGCAGTAGAGCATTCGCACGGATTATCCGAAGTAAGCCGCACCGAATACATGACAAGCTACATAGCTCCCAGGTTCTATAGCGCTAACGATCTCTTCACTTGATGCAACCTGTCTAGTGTCGACCTGTATGATGTATGGCTGATGTCATTATCCATATCTCGGAGGTACAACACTACTGCTATATGCTATGAGTACATAAGTCATCAAAAGCTATAGCGCTTTCCCCCGATTTCGAATAAAAAAATTAAAGAGGGGTATTTGTCAAAGTCTGCTTTAGTCAGTAAACCTTTTAAACCTTTGGTTTAACACTTTTAATTCTTCAACTGTCATTGAGTGTCCTTAACTCCAAACACCCAATACAGAAACCGCTTAAGCAGTACACGATGAGACGGAGACAATGATGAAAAATGTTCAAGAAAATCCCAATATCCTCTCATTTAAGCGGAATCTTAAGTTAGAAGCGCCTAGATTGAAGATATTATTAAAAATCTGGAGAGAACTTTCAATTTACTTTAGCAAGAACACTTAGAACGAATTAGTTTGTAGTGTCCACGTGATATTTCCCCTGGGAGACATAATTAGCAGGCTGGGCATTAGAGTGTGTAATATTTGTACATTGTTGATTGTAGCTATCACCACTCCAGCTGAGTGTGTTGCCTCGTTGATGAGCGACAAATGGAGCTCTTTATCACTGGCCCGCAGGCTCTGTTCAGTTTACTGAGAAATTGCCATTGTACAGTCGCGGTCAGTTACACAACCACACACGGTCGAAAATTAGGTCGCTTCGCTAAACCATTGGCCGATTCTTACATCTCGTGACGTTGATATACTCAGTTTTAACTGAACAGCTCGCCTTTGTGAAATGTTTGTAACGTGTTTTTTTTTGTTCACTCTTTGTGTAGCGAATGTCGTATCGCTACTACAGATAAATGTAACAACGCCAATGTGTGAACTTTGTAGTCTCTTTGTATACAGGATGTATAAAGACCCATCACACAGCCGGCATTCTGTGTAAATCTTAGTAGCACTGTACAAGTTAAGTTTAAAACTTGTTCTCTTAGATATCCCCGTATCCAGAAGTGTTTTTTTTTATACTTTCAAAAAGCTAGTAAAAGGAATAGTAGAACATAAGTAACATATCTCCCTCTGTTCAATAGCTTCTGTACCTAATCTATCTAAATTAACCCATTTGCAACTGTGAATGGATTGGATAGCATAAAGTTGGGATCAAGTTGTAGATCTTGCTCACCGCAACCATAAGCCCTAATTTATTTTACAATTCGCTTGATCGTGGTTGCTATATCATTGTTATACACCTTGGCTTTAAAGGATTATCGATCAGATTATAACTAATACTAGTCCTATTAAGCATTCAATTAGCAGGTTTTTGCTAATCAAAGGAAATAACATCAAGAAAGAAAAAAAGTTCATCTGAAAAGTTTTACAATCGAAAATAGCCACCGCATTCTGAAAATATGTTTAGTATCCAAATGAAGTAGTAACCATTCTGTAACGTGCTTGTGAAAAAACTGGATATATAAGTAAAACTACCAAAATGGCTTACTTTTGTTGAGGCCAGAACATCTAATGACTAAAAGTATTTTCATATTACTCTTTTACAGCACAACATTCGTAATAATAACCACATTTTAACAGCTGTTTATAATTCTTGAGGATACATGGAGCGACTGCCTATCTGAACTCTACAACCCGGTAACTGGGTAATACGATACCCCTTGGCCAGACTGGTGTCAGACTTTAGGCTTCTGACTACCCAGAACGTTTGTCAAAGATCTTCGAATGACACACGGGAACAACGGATTAACGTGCTATCCGAGGCGCGGAGGAAACTCGTATCCTCTCAAACATATAAGTTAATTAAATTATGTTTGCAATCTTAATCAGTAGCTTTATATCTGCATAAAGCTGACTTCGTATATCTTTGTATAGACTTTCCCATTTGATCCCAGATCGAGCGAAATGATAGAGGCTTTTCTTTTAAATCCTTTTCATTTTCACGAAGATATTCACTACACAACATACGTGACGAATTTCACTCTATAGGTATCAAGCGAATAACTAAACACAATAAATTTTGTGGCGAGCGTTCTACGAAATCACCGCAATCTGTTAGTCGGTAATTATTACAATTACACCGTAAGTGGCGAGAAGTAGGTTCAGAGTTTGATATAGGTATTGTATTTACCGATACAAACATTATCTAAACATGTTTAGGTATATATGTTTCTAAAAAGAAATCTATGGAAATGCCAACTGACCTGATTCCAAAATTTATTTATAGAAAGCCTCAAGCCACTTTATCGCTGATTGCCATAGACCATTGTACCGGAAAAACAATGCACGGTTCCTATATGATAGGTATGCCTCAGGAGCGACACCACGGTAAAAGCTAGCACCACATAATTACATATTCAAACGAGTGACTTGCAAAAACACAACCTACTACCCATTCACATACTCACATAACACTTACCACGTTAATACATATTCAGCATGCACATCCGAGGCGAAATGACCCTTGACTAGGAAAGTTTGCCAAGTAAAAGTATCATACAACCATTGATATGGAAGCCAGCATCACGTGGTGGAAGTTTTAACTGTATTTCAATAACGTTGAAAAGAGCTTCGGCTTTGAGCTGTGAGAAACAAACTATCTTACCTCTTCTCGCCACATCGCTTCGAGAAAATCTCCTTGAATTAACAAGCTTTTAGTGATGGACAGTTGTGTTACTATTCAGTGGTAGAATCGTATTGTACTTGCATGGAAAGGATATCTGTCTTATAGTTTGAGATTTCATGTTACATGTGTAGTAAATTTGATCCTGTTATTTCGCGCGAGAGTAATTATTATATCATGCTAATAGATAGTATTAGAATTAGAAGAATAAGATGTAGGTACGTAGGTACCTACATCTTAGTCTCTTAAGAAATATTATTTCAATCAGATTTAACTCTCGAGTGGTGAAAAAAAGTACTTGGTATGACGCTGTCACCACATTTGCGGTTGTTCCGGAGGGGAGACGGGGAACAGAAGAGCTTCAAGGGCGGATGCTTGCGTCTCACGACCGAAACTCTAGAGCTAGAGTTATCGTTTGCGTACACTTGGAATTACCTTATATAATATTTCTCACTTATTTGCCATCGAAACCAGCAGATGTTACAAACATACCGACCGTTATATTCTTAGAGATATTTATATAAAGGTAGTACGTACATGTTTTATTCATGTAGTGTCTGATCGCTTACCGCCCGCTTCAACATAACCACATAAATAAGTATTTTTCGATACTAACGAACTTGAGGTTGTATTCATAACTGTTATATTTTATTTTAACCGACTTCCCAAAAAGGAGGAGGTTTCCAATTCGGAAGTTATTTTTTTTTGTGTTTGTTCGGGCATAACTCCGTCTTATATAAACGGATTTGCAAATATTTTTTATTCCATTGAAGTTTATTCCGAAATGGTCCCATTTAAATTTGGTAAAGATCTGATGAAGAACTTCAGAGTTATACAAAATAACGGCAAAACTCTCGGGATTGCTGCAATCGCATGTCTGTTTATTGTTTACACCATTTCATAACATACCATCGGGTACGCAGATGTGTACAGTTCACCCTGGTAAAATCTCATTCCACCGGTTATGTTCAAGTTTCATGTTATTCGGGTAATCTATTCTAGCATCACTGTGTGCATTATAGGTGCATATAGCTATAATGCCCAGTATAGAAATTGTCCATTATGAAAAAATAAAAAAAAACAAAATAAAAAATCGCCTTCTAAAGCAACACACTACAAAGCGAAAAATATAATTTTTTCCTTATAGTCGGTGTCTAAAAACGAAAAACAGTAGGTACCAAAGTGGTTTAGGAGTCGGTTGGAATATTTTTTTTTTTAAGTTTTTGAACGCTTATTAGTTAGTGAAATCGAACAAAAATAAACTATTGTTAAATCAATAATAATTGGGGTCTCGTAGATATCTAGGGTTTATAAGTTTGGGACGATTTGTTATTTGACTTAAATTATTATAAATTTTAGTTAACCGTCACGTCCGTCACAAAGTAAAATCCTTCAAATATTATGTTATTCTCTCTTTACTTCTCTTTTTTTATTTTTCGTTTCTGTTAGTTAGATTGTGCAGTAAGATTCCTCAAAAAAACTTTAATACCCCTTAACCACTTCTGGGGGGTAGTTTTAAAAACCGTATTATGTCAATTTTGATTATTTACTTTATCCCTAAGGAATAAGATTTTTCATACAAACAAATATTCCCCTTTTCACCCCCTTAAATTTTGAAAATTCTGGAGCGGTGACCGCGAACCGGAAGACGCAGTATTGGAAGGCTTCTATAGGTGGAGCGATGACCTGGTCAAGGCTGCGGGAGTCCAGTAGATACGAAACGTACCGTACCGATCAGTGTGGCGACCCTTGGGTGGGGGGCTATGTCCAGTATTGGCCGTTTTTTGGCTGAAACGATGACGGTGAAAGGTTGCCAAAATTCCTTCTTAGTGCTCTCCTAGGCGAAACTCTGTGCATTAAGATTCTTAGCAAACTTTAACACCCTATTATAGAAAAACACACCTAAGTTTCAGGTCTCTACGATCAGCAGTTCAGGCTGTGCGTTGATCCGTCAGTCAGTCATTCAGGACAAAGCATTTTATATATATATTGATATTATAGCAGTAAGATACTTTTACATGAACTGAAAACTTTTTGCGGCTACTAACGCTCCGTAAAGCTGGAAGTACCTACATATAAACATTTGTATTACTTACGAAGTTTTCATATTACGATAAGGTACAGATTACCTGCCTATTAATAAAAGCTATTTGAAGTCGCAACATTAATCTAATTGGAGGCACAAATATTGTTAATATTTACGTAAATCAACTAATTTAATAAACAATATCTATTCATACAAATTTATGTTTTATCCAAAATACTCAAGCCCACAAACCGCCTATTCCTTGAATTTTTCATTAAACTGCGGCAGATTTGCCGATTCTTTAAATATCTTCTGGAAAAGAAAATACGGCAGCCCCGACATTTTTCGCTTATATAGTATAAATGTAACGAAAGCTGCAAACTTTGACAAAGTGAGCGCTGTTCAAAGTAATAAGTAACCCGACAAAGTGAAGCTACGTTATTTTAATTTATTAAATCTCTGTTAAATATGTTAACAGGTACAAGTATTTATTTTGAAGTGTAGTTAGAACGTAAATATTTTTTACTGCAGTTGCTACTGAGCACAGATTGTTTTCTGCGGTAAAAGTAGGTTTTATGGCTTCTACGCACCTGTTACGCGTCTGCATAGTCACCAGTGCAACGCGTTCTCATATTTGGGAATGCTACGCTAGTACACATCTTCATAGTCTCGTCATCTAGTGTGCTACGCATCTGTACAGTCGCGAGTACTACCGTACTATGTCTCTGCTACGCTGCTATGCGACTACTACACTACGACGCGGCAACGTGTCTACATAGCCGAGAGTGGTACGCATGACAATGCAGACGCGTACCACTCTCGACTATCGATGAGTTATGCAGTAGGTACTGTGCGTTCACATAGTCGCGTCTGTTATGCGTCTGCATAGATATGTGATGAAATGCGCATAATGAATGAGATCAATTTGTTACACACACTAAAGAACTTCCTACACGTTTCAAAATAATGTATTGAATACATGTTTGCGTTTAGAACTGTTTAATTGTGTAAGAGGAAGACTGTCCCACCGTGATACAGTTTTGACTAGTACGGAGGACAGTGTGAATCGAATGCTACAACCTAAATCACAATATCAGTTTAAGTAATTATTAGTGGGTGGTTAGTGCTTCAATACGTACTAATTAATTATCATTCTGACGTAAGTAACGAACAACACTCATAAAATGTTCGAAAACTGAGAAATATCACATTGAAAGCTAGTATTTAAACACAAGAACTTCTTTGTCTATGTATGTAATGTCTACCTAAAAAAATCCAAAAACATCTAATTATATGGTTGTACTATTTTATTATGCAAAAAAATAAAGTTATAAAGCTAACATTGTTCTTTACTTTTGTGTTTGTCAACAGTTCATTGTTAGGTTGATACGTTAACATGGATTATTGTGTGTGTTTGTTAGGTGGTTTTACATAATAAAGTAATAACAAAGGCTTTCATATCGGAACTATAGATTGTGGGATTATCAGAAACAAACTTTATCTCTTCGTAATGTGTGTAACGCAATAAATATGCCTTTCCAGAGCATTTGGTACCACTGTCGAGGACCACAGCCTCTCTTATAAGCTATTTATTAGATTTATGCTTCTTTAACCCTACTAGATTTTTATTTGGTATTTTTTTCGAGAGTAGTAAAGTACTTACTTTTCATTAGCTGTGCTTATAATTGAGCATTCTCAGAACTATTCATAGCTTAATGAGACGATTGTGAATACCTATCGGCGCTTTCGTTTGCTTGATTGTTCGTTAGCCGGCTAATGATCAAGTGTGGAGGAAATACAGCAAATCTAATACCTACATC
This sequence comes from Orthosia cruda, assembly GCA_964057195.1. NCBI lineage: Eukaryota > Metazoa > Arthropoda > Insecta > Lepidoptera > Noctuidae > Orthosia > Orthosia cruda. Next base: position 12,649,662 of record OZ059825.1, on the reverse strand, counting down.
GTTTACCATAATATGTAAACGATGTAGTCGAACGTTTGTCAAATAAAAAAACTTTTTTGCAAAAAAATACTACCGACTTCCAAATACAAAACTACAAAGTGAAAAATAACTTTTTTTTTTGAAGTCTGTGCCTTTCGTAGGTACCAATTTTTTGCGTTATGGACACCGACTTCAAAAAATAAAGTTATTTTTCACTTTGTAGTTTTGTATTTGGAAGTCGGTAGTATTTTTTTGCAAAAAAGTTTTTTTATTTTTCACTTTTTAGTTGTACCTACCTAATAGGCAAGTTAGTAAGGTAACTATAACGCCAAAATTGATTTAATGAAACTTGAACTTAACCGGTGAAATGAGAGATCTGCGTACCCCTTAAGAGAGTACTGGCGTGATGTTATGTTATGAAATGGTATAAACAATAAACAGACATGCAATTTCAGCAATCCCGAGAGGTTTGCCGTTGTTTATTGAAGAGTTCTGTTGTATATCTCCAAAGCTCTTCATCAGATCTCCACCAAAAAAAAATGGAACCAATTTCGGAACATACGTTTTCAAACAAAAAAAGAATTTTCAAAATCGGTCCACAATTGACGGAGATATCGGTGAACATACCCAAAAAACAAAACAAACATGAAGTCGAACATAGAACCTCCTCCTTTTTGGGAAGTCGGTTAAAAACTTCCTTTCTGTTCTTTCGGTTCAAAAACTGCTGTCAAAGCAGAGGAGCTTTAAAGTGAATCCGAAACTGTATCTCGCCTTTGCACTAAAGCTGCCATGAAAAATACATTATTAGATAGAGTTATTTTTCTCTCTTCTGACGCTCCCCAGCAGTTTATATAGGTCGGCTCCAAACGACAGTGATTCTACAAATTTGCGAAAAAAAAACATATTTCACTACAAGAAGACGCAGTGGCACAATAAGCGATAAATCATTATAATATTTCTTAAAGCATTATATTATAAGGCGAGACATAATTATCTTATTCTGTGTATTTGTATAATGAACTTCGAACCATAAGTTACAAAGCTCCAACGTAAATATTTATACTGCAACAGATTTAGTTTCAGAGAACGCGTTAAAGCACTACATGACAATGAGATAATTGATATTAAATATTCATGATATAACAAACTATTGTCTAAGTTGTAATAAAATAAACAAGATAATTTACTACATCTGCCTGACTGACGTACATTTTATGTGTATCTAATTTAAATAAGCATCTACGAACACCGTTCTATCTTTATGAAAAAGTTAAGGTACTCCATCTAAGTTATGACTTTGTGTAAAATTTCATCTAATATTTATATAAAGTTGAGCCATTAATATTACACCGAATTCTCCTAATAGACATAAGGATCATTTTATTTTCATGATATCTATTGTTACTGAAATGAATCAAATAATTTGATCTAAAATAGTAAGCGATTAAAAGATAACGTTTGTTAAAACAACGGGAACCCTTACAAAATATGTTTAAAGCCAGTCTCCTGAAGAATGATACATTTTAATTATATTCTAACTAGCACTCCGCCCGCGACTTCGTTCGCATGATTTCGTATTTTATTCATCTAAATTATGTGCTGTTAGTGAAGGCGATCAAAAATAAGCTATTGTTAAATCAATGATAAATGGGATATCGTAGATATCTACGGTTTAAATAAGGATTCAGAGGACATAGAATCTCCTCCTTTTTGGAAAGTCGGTTAAAAATCTTATTCATTGGGCCTTTTTCAGAACTAACCCCAGAAGATGTTTTAGATGTGACAACGGTTTTTTGAAGAATCTTACGGCACTAAGTTGACCTCTTCCTCGATTTGGAACTACCGAACTGGACTGTTTGTCCAGTGTTATTTGACGGAGATATCGGTAAACATACACAAAAAAGAATTAAGTACCTTACTAAAGGCAAATTGACTATTAAATCCACCGAAAAAGTGACAATAAAAAATCTATATTACAAAAAAATACTACCGATATCCAACTAAAAACACTAGAAAGTGAAAAATAACTTTCTTTTTCGAAGTCGGTGTCCATAACGAAAAAAATTGGTACATACCAAAGACACCGACTTCGAAAAAGAAATTTATTTTCACTTTGTAGGGTTTTTAGTTGGAGGTTAGTAATATTCTTTTGTAAAAAAGTATTTATACAAATAAATGTCTCTTTAAAGGTTGAATTTCCAAAACTCCCTCCTTAGTGCTCACCTACATCATTAAAATAAGCTATGTGTAATAAAATACTTCAAAAATCTGGATCACCCCCTAAATAGTATTTTGGGGATAGTTCCGAAAAACGAATAACTAATAGCAACCCACATTATTTATTAAGGTTAGTATTTGTGCCAAATTTCAAGTTTATTAAACCAAGATCTTCAACACCCCCCTAATCATCTTTTAGGGGTAGTTTCTTAAAACTAATAATGTTATCCTTTATCATTTACTTAGGTTAGTATTTGTTCCAAGTTTAAAGTTTATTAATCCAAGAAATGAGATTTTCCATACAAACTTTAACATCTCTTAAATCGTAGTTTAGGAGTAGTTTTGAAAAAATTGTAATGACAACCTTTACTTTAAAATCAATAAAAAAAATATTGAAATGATTTAAAAAAAATATTGATTTGCTGTTAGTATTGATGCCAAGTTTCAAATATATAAGCCCAACAAATTGCCGCCTTTAACCTCCATTATTTCATTATTTCCGGAAATCAATAATCACATTACTTTTTTTATTAATCAAGAGCGTAAACCTACTATTTTAGATATGTTACCTTCCAAACCGAAGTAATTTCATATAAAGTTTCAACCCCTACTTTATTCCCCTTAGGGGTAGAATTTCTAAAACCAAATAATTACATGAATTCTTTTTATCAACTCCAACTCTAACTTACAAACTATAGAAATTACATACAAACTTTCAACCCCCTTTTTAGCCCCGTTAGGGATGGCATTTCCGGAAATAATTAAACTCATTGTTTTTTTATTAATCAGGAGCGAATACCTACAATTTCAGATGTTTTACCTTCCAAACCGAAGAAATTTCATGTAACGTTACAACCTCTATTTTATCCCCATAGGGGTAGAATTTCCAAAAACTAATAAATACATGGCTTTTTTATCTACCTAGAGATTAAATCTAAAATTTCACGTGTCCAACTTTCAAACTGTAGGAATTACATACAAACTTCCAACCCCCTTTTCACCCCCTTAGGGGACAAATTTCCATAAACCAATAAATATATTAATTCTTTTTATGAACCAAAAACGTAAATCTAAAATTTCACGTGTCCAACTTACAAACTGTAAAAATTTCATACAAACTTTCTACCCCCTTTTTACCCCCTTACGGGTCGAATTTCCAAAAACCAATATATTAATTAATTCTTTTTATGAACCAAAAACGTAAATCTAAAATTTCACGTGTCCAACTTACAAACTGTAAAAATTTCATACAAACTTTCTACCCCCTTTTTACCCCCTTACGGGTCGAATTTCCAAAAACCAATATATTAATTAATTCTTTTTATCAACCAAGTGTGTAAATCTAAAATTTCAAGTGTCCATCTTACAAACTAGAAATTACATACAAACTTTCAACCCCCTTTTACCCCCTTAGGGTTGGAATTTAGAAAAACCAATAAACACATTAATTATTTTTATCAACCAAGAGCGTAATGTAAAGTTTCATGTGTCCAATTTGCAAACTGTAAAAACTTCATACAAACTTTCAACCCCCTTTTTACCCCTTTAGGGGTCGAATATCCAAAAACTAATAAATACATTAATTCTTTTTATCAACCAAGAGCGTAAATATTAAATTTCACGTGCCCAACTTACAAACTGTAGAAATTACTTACAAACTTTCAACCCCCTTTTTACCCCCTTTGGGGTGGAATTTCCAAAAATCCTTTCTTAGTGCTCACTTACGCTACATGAGGAACCTTTCTGCCAAATTTCATTCTTCTGGGCCTAGCGGTTTAGGCTGTGCGTTGATCGATCAGTCAGTCAGTCAGTCAGTCAGTCAGTCAGTCAGTTTCTTCTTTTATATATATATATATATAATATATATATATATATATAGATAGATAAGCCCGAACAATAAAAAAGAAACCGAGGCGGCGATGGCACCCTGAGCTCGCCCCATGTATGATGATTTTATTCAGCGCACGTTTAACAAGGAGAACCAACTCGTTTTATAGTTTTAATGACTACACTTTGGCTTATAAAACTACTAGGTGGCCGGCTGAATAATAAACGGTGAGATGAATGCTCTTTTTATCTGAAAGCAAAATATTATCATATTTTTTTTACTTTCGTTGCATCTTGCTTTAATGACCGTTGCAAATTGTGCTTTACTCGTATACGAAGCAAAGAAATAAGCAAAACATAAAAAGCAATTGTATTTAAAATAAACAAGCTTTTATATTAAAATACTGCATTATCACGAGCAACTAACTTGTGTGCAAAATTTCAGCTCAATCAAACAAGTGGGACACATTTAACTTGCAAGGTTTGATCACACACATCGGGACGGGTGAGACTGTTGCTGTATTGACGTATGTATGTATGACTGATCATCACTTGACACGACCGATTTCACTGTTGTTTATTTTTTGTTTTTATAATTGTCTGGACAAGCATTGTATAAACCTAACAGTGTTGGCAGCTGCAAGTATCGAATTTTGCAGGCGAACATTTCACAAATTGGTTTGTTGAACCAATTTTTTTTTTGTTAAAAATGGAAAGATCATACTTGTTTACATACAAAACTATTTTTAGTTTTTTTTATTCGCTTTAATTACAAAGTAATATCAAATTGAAAAGTTTTTCTTGAATCCAGTACCGAAAACACCTCGACAGTTCCCGAACAAACCCGAGCCCGTGTGACGTAACAACGTTAATTTTTACTCATTGTAGCACATAGCTGATAGGGTATTTTGACTTCTAACCGATTCAATCTTGTTATTATCGTCAATATATTGATGAAAATCAAATATATTGATCAAAAATATTGATCCTTAAATGTTATCGTGCTTGCTTCATACCATTATGTACAAATACTATAAAAAATCCCTATTATACGTGAATCGCGCAATAGCCAAGTACCTAGCAATCTGTACCTACTAAAGTTTTGAGAAATGTTCTATGTCTTACTAGATTCCAAATAGAATGTTTTATTTATTATGTTATCTTGTTCTAATTTAGTATTAGATTCGTATTAATATATTACTTTGATCATTACAGACGGAGATTAGTACCTACATTTTTATAGGAACTTTCGTGCAAAGTTGACATTGTTGTATAATTACGTAACTTGAAAACATGATTTTTTGTTTATGGAAATATATTCATTATTTTATTCTAATATGATAGATATAGGCGTAAAACTGATATTTCTGTTTGAATTGTGAAAATCGGTCAACGCATATAAGAGATATTTACTGAAGAATTAGTGTAAAAAAATCTACCAAGTTAATATTTTCACATTTTTGTTCTACAAAGTTTTTTAGCGTTTGTAAATATATAATTTAGATAATAGTGTTTAATATTATTAAGAGATATGTAAATTATGGTAATTACCGAACATTTTAAGGATTTTGTGCAACAAATAAACATGAATAAAGGCTGCACAGATTTCGGGTTGTACGAGTATCATATTTAGTGATATCTAATGAAGATTTTTGATATCCAAAGTCGAAGTTTCGCGCCAATCATGTTTGTTTACTTTTATTTTACACCAATATCACCTACCCATATGTGAAAACGATTACGTTATGACAATTCTGTTTCTAAATGTACCTGGTAAAGAACAATAACAAACACCGGTCCACTAACACGTAATATTCATTACCACTACTTTATTTATGCTCAAAACTGCCAAATCGTCCATCCAGGTGGGTATATTATCGAAATCAGCCTTTAAGAATCCTTTATCACACATGACTAAATAAAATTTGCTGTTATCCAAACTAATATTATAAATGCGAAAGTAACTCTGTCTGTCTGTCTTTCTGTCTGTCTGTCTGTCTGTCTGTCTGTCTGTCTTTGCTTCACGCCTAAACTACTGAACCGATTTGTGTGAAATTTGGTACAGACATAGTTTGGAACTTGAGAATGGACATAGGATAGTTTTTATTACAAAAAATAAAATATAAAATAAAATTTATTCCGGACTTACAGCGCCATCTATTGGTCAAGAGTTGAAGTCACTATTCTACGCGAACGAAGTCGCGGGCAAAAGCTAGTAAATAATATTTTTGCACAAATTGCCGGATATTTTAGTCAATTCACGTGTAGTTCACACTGTAGTACAAAATTCCTTGAACGTTATGACGTCACCAACATGGCGACCAAATTTTATCGATTTTCAATTGCTTATAATAAATTGAAAAAAAATATTTAAGAGATTTTTGCAACGGCAATATAATTTATGATATGCAAGGTTTCAAAATAAATTTTAAAAATGGTATTTTTTTTTAAATTCAACAACCCAATTGTTAATTTTAATATAAGTAGTAATTAGTAGAAGTGTCCGAATTGAAATAATGACCTGATCTAAAAACACTGTCATTCACACTAAACGTATTTGAGGGACAAATTAAAATATGTACAGGTTCATAAATCACGTTGGAGAGAAACCGGTATCGTTGCAATCAAAGAGCACAACAAACTCTCCAGAATTTCCCTAACAGAATTTTTCAATTTCGTAAGGAAATATCAGATCCGTATCGGATTACAAATTTACTTTACATTTTAGTACGTATTATTTTAGACAGGTTACACGATCATCTATGAAATGAGAACGAATGGAGGATAGGGTATATTGTGATTATAATTACGAAATGATTTGACATAGATCTCTGTATGTCTGGCAAGTCAGATAAAATCACTGTTTTATATACCTTAAATTTTCACCTTTTTTAAGTTTACCGTGACCTAATATGAAACAGAATTCTTTGCCCGCGTTCGAGACAATTTAATCGCATTATTTGCCGTTTCTTTTACTCATTACTCATAAAATGTCTGGCTCTCCTGGGATTCTCCTCACTAGACCATGAACTACTAAAATAACATTTATATCAGTATAAAAAAGTAACTTTTAATTCAACAAGTACTCGGGTGTATATTTCAAAATATAATATATTCAAACATTCATGATCTAAGTAGCTTACTACTTTAGGTACCTGTGGTCTATCTTCTTACTTAGAGTTCACGTCCTGTCATATTACATAAATATCTTAATTTATTGGTTACTTAATGAGCCCAAGTCGTCAATACAGACTTACTTAAAAACTATACCATTCAAGGTAAATATAAACGATTCAATTTTAAGGGCGGAATGAAAGAGCTGAGTTTCAACGACAAACTTTTAAATCTTTTACCTACGACGTTTAAAGCAAAAGAAAGTCGGAACAATCAACTCTGCATTACAATAGAACTTCTACTGTGTAATCTTCAATATGTTACGGCTAGTTTCAGACGGTTTCTTACTTTTCAATAGAATTCTTTGAATTCTTAACAGTGTGTATTGTTAGTTCTATGGAGAAGGCTACTATTCTTGTTCCTCTAGTTAAATGAACAAATTTGTGTATGCCATGGAGTGTATAAGTTAGTACAATTAACAGTTCCCTAAGGACACTGTATGTTTGACGAAACTTAGCTAATGGAGGGCTCTCTGGTAGCAGCAGGTATTTAATAATTGTTCGGGGGCCGATCGATTGTTAGCTTAGGACCTGGAGGTGCTTATTTATTGCGACCCCTGCCCCCCTGGCCCCCACACGCACACGGTTGTCTTATTGCCTTCCTTAGAAATCTTTGAACAACTTACTCACACTTGATACACACCCTTATCACCCCTTGTTTCATATTTGGGGTATTTTAGTACAATCCCGCCGCACTATTCCCAAACCACTGCTACTCCTGAAAGCCAAAATCAACAGTGGCTCTTAGTTTATGTAAACACAGGTAAATCGTGATTGCGAAGCTCTTTGATCCTGCCCGTCATTGAGACTCGCTTTCTATACAACAAAAGGCACTCAAGTTTTAAAGATAACTCCCTCATGAGCATTTGAAATTCAACGAAATCTAAAGTATGGTTATAATAAAAACAGGGAAGACTGTTAAAAAACTGTAATGCGTTAATATTAACTATAACTAAAAATATGCCAAACATTTTAGTGTAAAAGTTGTGATAAGTTGAAATATATTACGATTGCTATTATTTGATTATTATTTATTACTACTTTAGCTAAAAAGTACCTACGCATACTTTTCAACATACTTTTGTTCGTAACTATTTCCGCTAGCTTTCTTCTAATATGCAGCACGTTTCTGGAAAAAATGGACCGGGTCAGCGGAGTCACCCTGGGGGCTATTTGAGCGTACTTACGTCCCCGCCATACATCGCTTAGCTCGTTCCCGGGCCAATACCGTATATATTTAGCGCTCCATTGGACCCTATAAATCAAATTTCCCATCGGCGTACCTTATCTATATTAAAGTATGCGTAGGTACTTTTTAGCTAAAGTAGTATGTACCAATCGTAATATATATATATCTGCACTTTTCAACTTATCACAACTTTTACACTAAAATTTTTGTCATATTTTTAGTTATAGTTAATATTAACGCATAACAACTTTTTAACAGTCTTCCCTGTTTTTATTATAACCATACTTTAGATTTCGCTGAAGTCAAATGTTCATGAGGGAGTTATCTTTAAAACTTGAGTGCCTTTTGTTGTATAGAAAGCGAGGCTCAATGACGAATAGGATCAAAGAGCTTCGCAATCACATTGCCTTAAGATTTACCTGTGTTTACATAAACTAAGATCCACTGTTGATTTTGGCTTTCAGGAGTCGCAGTGGTTTGGGAATAGTGCAGCGGGATTGTACTAAAATACCCCAAATATGAAACAAAAGGTGATAAGGGTGTGTAGCGGCACCAACGCCGCCACTTAATAACTAATAACATGACGTCACACAAATCCTGCATCGCGCAAGTAAAGTTTTCGGCGCGATTTGAACGTATACAACAGTCCGACATCAACCGTCGGGCAGTTGCCCGGACCAGACACAACACCCATCAGGTCGGAGGATCCTCCCTTTTCTATGGAGGTTTGTGGGATTTTACACCCTGTTCCACATACCCCCAAACTGGTAACCCCGAGTATGAACGTCAGCGCAGCCTTCGTGCAGAGCTACTTCACCGTGACGTCATCATCACTTTCTCAAGCTTTCGAGCAGCGAGTCACACGGCCAGCCAGTACCCACGGCATCTACGGGGATATCCTGACCACCAGCATGCAGCAGACGCGCATTCCTGGTCACCACCCCCAGCTTTTTTCATCACCGCTCCGAATCAATGGAGCCAGCAGCACTGTCCCGCTACACCGGGACATCTTCACCGCTCCAAACAACTGGACCCAGCAACACTATCCCGAATCAGTGGGATATCATCACCCCGACTCACTGGGGCACAACCGCATACAGTTCCGACTCACCGCGAACTCTGCGACTTCCGGTTCCGACTCACGGGAACCAACCTTCAACTGGCCTGGCAAGCATCATAAGAAGTACGGATGACTCAACCTACTATCAACCTCCGGTCTCCGGAGGCGAGTGATGTAGCGGCACTAACGCTGCCACTTAATAACTAATGACATGACGTCACACAAATCCTGCATCGCGCAAGTAAAGTTTTCGGCGCGATTTGAACATATACAACAGTCCGACATCAACCGTCGGGCAGTTGCCCAGACCAGACACAACACCCGTCTGGTCGGAGGATCCTCCCTTTTCTATGGAGGTTTGTGGGACTTTACACCCTGTATGGAGTATGCGGCTCCAAAGGTGTGTATCAAGTGTGTGTAAGTTGTTCAAAGATTCCTAAGGAAGGGAATAAGACAACCGTGTGCGTGTGGTGGCCAGGGGGGCGGGCAGGGTTCGCAATAAATAAGCACCTCCAGGTCCTAAGCTAACAATCGATCGGTCCCCGAACAATTATCAAATACCTGCTGCTACCAGAGAGCCCTCCATTAGCTAAGTTTCGTCCAACATACAGTGTCCTTAGGGAACTATTAATTGTACTAACTTATACACTCCATGGCATACACAAATTTGTTTATTTAACTAGAGGAACAAGAATAGTAGCCTTCTCCATAGAGCTAAGAATTCACATTGTTAAGAATTCTATTGAAAAGTAAGAAACTGTCTGTAACTAGCCGTAACATATTGAAGATTACACAGTAGAAGTTCTATTGTAATGCAGAGTTGATTGTTCCGACTTTCTTTTGCTTTAAACGTCGTAGGTAAAAGATTTAAAAGTTTGTCGTTGAAACTCAGCTCTTTCTTTTCGGCCCTGAAACTTGAATCGTTCATTGAATGGATTGACGACTTGGGCTCTTTAAGTAACGAATAAATTAAGATATTTATTTAATATGACATGAAGTGTTCTCTAAGTAAGAAGGTAGACCACACGTAACTAAAGTAGAAAGCTACTTAGATCATGAATGTTTGAATAACTTTTGAAATAAGATGACACCTGAGTACTTGTCGAATTACAAGTTACTTATTTATAGTGATGAAAATGTTATTTTAGTAGATGTTGGTCTGGTGAGGTGAATCCCAGGAGAGCCAGACATTTTATAAGGGGCGAGTAAAAGAAACTGCAAATAATGCAGGCTTAATTATCTCGAACACGGGAAAAGAATTGTTTTCATATTCGCTCACGGTAAACCTAAATAAAAAGGTGAATATTTAAGTAAAAGTGATTTTATCTGACTTTCCGGGAATACAGATAGCTAGGTCAAATTATTTCGTAATTCGAATCACAGACTCTTTCCTTCATTCGTTCTCATTTCACAGATGATCGTGTAACCTATCATATATTTCCTTACGAAATTGAAAAATTCTGTTAGGAAAATTCTGGAGAGTTTGATGTGCTCTCTGATTGCAACGATACTGGGTTGTCTCCGACGTGATTTATGAACCTACACATATTTTAATTTATCTTTGAGATAATCTGTTTAGTATGAATGGCATCAGTGTTCTCAGATCATATAATTTTTTTGTTGTTGTAATACTGACGACAATTGATACAAGTAAAGTTAATTTAATATTATTACGATATCGGTCTTCAGTTTCTAGATTCTTAGAGTACAAGTTGATCAAATTAACAGCGTGTTCGCGTGCACTGCTCCGAGATCCAACACTGTTAGGTTTATACAATCCTTGTCCAGGCAATTACAAAAACAAAAAGTTAACAACAATCAAATCGGTCGAGTCAAGGGATGATCATTCATACATACATACATCCGGCGTTACGGCAACAGTTTCATCTGCCCCGGTGATGTGTGTGATCAAACCTTGCAAATTAAATGTGTCCCACTTCCCGGTGTTCGATTGAGCTGAAATTTTGCACAAAAGTTAGTTGATCGTGACAATGCAATATTTAAACGTAAAAGCTTGTATTTTATTAAATACAATTGCTTGTTTATGTTTAGATACTAGTAAAGCACAATTTATAACAAAGATAGGTCATTAACGCATGACGCAACGAAAGTAAAATAGTACATTGTGATACAAGGGTGGAAAGTAGGTTATTGCAAACGAGCTGTCCTTAACAAGCCCGAGCCGAAGGCAAATTTGTATAAAAAAAAAACTATAAATGGCGCCTTTTTGCAACTGTCATATTTATTTTTACAACGAAAACTGCCTATACAGCCTATTCGATTTGTGACAAATGTTGATATGAAAATAATTAAATTAAAACTGGTAATTAAATATATTAAACAACCATTTAATAGACTTTTGAGAATTCAATGCTAAAACGTATGGAATCATACATTTTTCCTCGTATAAAATCAATCCCATTTTATTCTATGTAAGAAAACTCCTTGCTACTAAACTTTTTTGATTGACTTATAAATTTAAAACTCAAATGCAAAAGTAATGATCAAAGACCTTATACTTCTTACATACGTATAAGGTCGTTGGTAATGATCGAGCTCGTAAACAAAAGTCACGACCGCGTAACAGAAAGATGCCTATGCAAAAGATTTAATTTTCGAATCATAATTATAGCCTCAGAAAGTACGCCATGTTTAACAACGGTATTGAAAAATATATGAAAATATTTTGCTTTCAGATAAAAAGAGCATTAATCTCACCGTTTATTATTTACCTGGCCACCTAGTAGTTTTATAAGCCAAAGTGTAGGCATTAAAACTATAAAACGAGTTGGTTCTCCTTGTTTTAAACGTGCACTGAATAAAATCATCATATTTTTAGGACGAGCTCAGGGTGCCATCGTCGCCTCGGTTTCTTTTTTATTGCTCAGGCTTATTAACATATAGTTAAAATGTATCATTCTTCAGGAGATTGGCTTGGGACATATTTTGTAAGGGTTCCTGTTGATTAAGCAAACATTTTCTTTAAATCGCTTACTATTATTTTCTCTAATGATGTGATTCATTTCAGTTCCAATAGATTCCATGAAAAAATATGATTGTTGTCTCTATTGTGAGAGTTCGGTATAATATTTTAGGCTCAACTTTATATAAATATTCAATGAAATTTTACGCAAAGTCGTATCTTAGGTAGAGTACCTTAACTTTTCATAAAGATGGAACGGTGTTCGTAGACGCTTATTTAAATTAGATACACATAAATGTACGTCAGCCAGGCAGATGTAGTAAATGATCTTGTTTATTTTATTACAACTTAGACAATAGTTTATTATCTCAGGAATATTTAATATCAGTTATCTCATTATCGTGTAGTGCTTTAACGCGTTCTTTGAAACGAAATCTGTTAGAGTATAAATATATTAGTTGGAGCTTTGTAACTTACGGCTCGATGTTCATTATACAAATACACAGACTAAGATATTATGTTTCTCTTTATAATATAATGCTTTAAGAATTATTATAATAATTTATCGCGTATTCTGCCTCTGCGTCGTCTTGTCGAGAAATATGATTTTCTTTCACAAATTAGTAGAATCACTGACGTTTGGAGCCAACCTATATAAACTGCTGGGGAGCGTCAAAAGAGAGAAAATATAATTCTAACGAATAATGTATTTTTCTTGGCAGCTGTACTGCAAAGGCGAAGAAGAATTTCGGGTGTTATTCTTCACTTTAAAGCTCCACTGCTTTGACAGCAGTTCTTGAACCGAAGGTACGGTAAGGAAGTTTTTGACAAACGATGTTTATGACATTATGGTAGGTATTGGATTTGCCGTATTTCCTCGACACTTGATCATTAGCCGGCTAACGAACAATCAAGCAAAAGAAAGCGCCGATAGGTATACACTCACGTCTCATAAAGCTATGAATCTAAGCATGCTCAATTATAAGCAAAGCTAATTAATCCTTCTGGAAGTAAGAACTTTGGTCCTCTCGAAAAACATACCAAGGAAAAATCTAGTAGGTTTATTGAAGCATAAATCTGATAACTAGCTCATAAGAGAGGCTGTGGTCCTCGACAGGGGTACCAAATGGTCTGGAAAGGCATATTGCTTGCATCACAAACATTACGGAGAGAGAAAGTTTGTCTCTGATAATCCCACAATCTATAGTTCCGATATGAAAGTCTTTGTTATTACTTTATTAACATCGTTCATTACTTTTGTGTTTGCCCACACTTTATTGTTAGGTTGCTACGTTAACGTGGATATTGTGATTATTGTGTGTGTTTGTTAGGCGGTTTTACACGTATTAAATACATTATTTTGAAAATCTTACGTCTAGTAGTAGTAGTTCAGTATTGTTTCTAACAAATTGATCCCATTCTGTACAGTAAACCAGGCGCATATCAGCACACATCTATGCATTTGCATAATAGAAGCGACTATGTGAACGCACAGTACCTACTGCATAACTCGTAACTATGCAGACGCGTACCACTCTCGACTATGCAGACACGTTGCTACTTTAGCGTAGTAGACACATAGTAGGGTAGTAATTATATATTTTAAGGAGGATAATGTGTTGATCAGTCTATGTATGTATGTATGTTTTCAAGACACTTGCTCGTAAAGTGAGCCTCGTGTATGCGAGTAAATAGAGCATTTTCAATTTAACCGGGTAAAACAGTTTTTTTTTTGTAACAACAAAGAGCTTTTTACCGCTGAAAATCCATATAAATTTTTGGAATAAATAAATATGTACGTCCTTAATTAAGTCAAATAAACATTTATCACTATCGAATTATTTATAATTCACAATAATTTGTCATAAAATATTAACAATTAAAATTATAATTTTGAAGTAGGCTGCATGTTCTCGTTCCCACAATTTGCATATTTTGTTTTTATCGTATTTGTCGCTGTGTGGTAAATTATTTTAAAAATGCCAAGTTTTCGTGCAGAAGATGAAAAATTGATAGAGTTAACTTAGATTTTATACACTCGCGACTGTACAGATACGTAGCACACGAGGTGGCGAGACTGTAAAGACGTGTATCGCGTAGCGTTCGCGACCATGCGGACGCTTAGCACTGGCAATCGTGAGTGTGAAGACGTGTACCAGACGCGTCTCGCAGCCCCTGCAGCCCTGAAATTTATTTATATCGTAGAAAACGATCTGTGCTCAAAAGCAACTGTGGTAAACATTACTTACTTACGTTCTTACTACATTCAATATAAATACTTGTACCTTTTAACATATTTAAAAGAAGTTTAATAAAAAAACAATGCATTAACGTGGCTTCACTTTGTCGGCTTACTTATTACTTTGTACAGCGCTCACTTTGTCAATGTTTGCAGCTTTCGTTTATAAATAAATTTTGTCTATTAAATGACGTGATTTATAAATTACTAGCTGACCCTCGGGGCTTCGCTCCCGTCAATACCTACGCCTAACCAGCCTACCCAGAGTACCCTACCTACCCTGCCTACCCTGCCCCTACCCTGGCTACCCTGCCTACCCTGACTTTCCTGCCTACCCTGCCTACCCTGCCTATCCTGCCTACCCGGCCTATCCTGCCTACCCTGCCTACCCTGCCTACCCTGTCTACCCTGCCTACCCTGCCTACCCTGCCTACCCTGCCTACCCTGCCTACCCTGCCTACCCTGCCTACTCTACTTACCATGCCTACCCTGCCAACCCTGCCTGCCCTGCCTAACCTGCCTACCCTGCCTACCCTGTCTATCCTGCCTACCCCTGGCTACCCAGCCTACCCTGCCTACCCTACCTACCCTGCCCCTACCCTGGCTACCCTGCCTACCCTGCCTTTCCTGCCTATCCTGATTACCCGGCCTATCCTGCCTACTCGGCCTATCCTGCCTACCCTGCATACCCTGCCTACCCTGCCTACCATGCCTACCATGCCTACCCTGCCTACCCTGCCTACCCTGCCTACCCTGCCTACCCTGCCTACCCTGCCTACCCTGCCTACCCTGCCCACTCTGCCTACCCTGCCTATCCTGCCTATCCTGCCTATCCTGCCTACCCTGTCTACCCTGCCTACCCTGCCTACCCTGCCTTTCCTGCCTACCCTGCCTTTCCTGCCTTTCCTGCCTTTCCTGCCTTTCCTGCCTACCCTGCCTATCTTGCCTACCCTGCCTACCCTGCCTATCCTGCCTACCCTGCCTACACTGCCTACCCTGCCTACTCTGCTTACCATGCCTACCCTGCCTACCCTGCCTACCCTGCCTACCCTGCCTACCCTGCCTACCCTGCCTACCCTGCCTACCCTGCCTACCCTACCTACCCTGCCTACTCTGTTTACCCTGCCTACCCTGCCTACTCTGCCTACCCTGCCTAATCTGCCTACTCTGCCTAAATTGCCTATCCTACCTACCCTGCCTGCCCTGCCTTTCCTGCCTTTCCTGCCTACCCTGCCTATCTTGCCTTTCCTGCCTACCCTGCCTATCCTGCCTACCCAGCCTACCCTGCCTACCCTGCCTACCCTGCCTACCCTGCCTACCCTGCCTACCCTGCCTACCCTGCCTACCCTGCCTACCCTGCCTACTCTACTTACCATGCCTACCCTGCCAACCCTGCCTGCCCTGCCTAACCTGCCTACCCTGCCTACCCTGTCTATCCTGCCTACCCCTGGCTACCCAGCCTACCCTGCCTACCCTACCTACCCTGCCTACCCTGCCCCTACCCTGGCTACCCTGCCTACCCTGCCTTTCCTGCCTATCCTGATTACCCGGCCTATCCTGCCTACTCGGCCTATCCTGCCTACCCTGCATACCCTGCCTACCCTGCCTACCATGCCTACCATGCCTACCCTGCCTACCCTGCCTACCCTGCCTACCCTGCCTACCCTGCCTACCCTGCCTACCCTGCCTACCCTGCCCACTCTGCCTACCCTGCCTATCCTGCCTATCCTGCCTATCCTGCCTATCCTGCCTACCCTGTCTACCCTGCCTACACTGCCTACCCTGCCTTTCCTGCCTACCCTGCCTTTCCTGCCTTTCCTGCCTTTCCTGCCTACCCTGCCTATCTTGCCTACCCTGCCTACCCTGCCTATCCTGCCTACCCTGCCTACACTGCCTACCCTGCCTACTCTGCTTACCATGCCTACCCTGCCTACCCTGCCTACCCTGCCTACCCTGCCTACCCTGCCTACCTTGCCTACCCTGCCTACCCTGCCTACCCTGCCTACTCTGTTTACCCTGCCTACCCTGCCTACTCTGCCTACCCTGCCTAATCTGCCTACTCTGCCTAAATTGCCTATCCTACCTACCCTGCCTGCCCTGCCTTTCCTGCCTTTCCTGCCTACCCTGCCTATCTTGCCTTTCCTGCCTACCCTGCCTATCCTGCCTACCCAGCCTACCCTGCCTACCCTGCCTACCCTGCCTACCCTGCCTTTCCTGCCTACCCAGCCTATCTTGCCTACCCTGTTTACCCTGCCTACTCTGCTTACCCTGCCTACCCTGCTTAACCTGCCTACCCTGCCTACTCTGCTTGCCATGCCTACCCTGCCTACCCTGCCTACCCTGCCTACCCTGTCTACCCTGCCTACCCTGCCTACCCTGCCTACCCTGCCTACCCTGCCTACCCTGCCTACCCTGCCTACCCTGCCTACCCTGCCTACCCTGCCCACTATGCTTAGCATGCCTACCCTGCCTATCCTGCCTACCCTGCCTACCCTGCCTACTCTGCTTACCATGCCTACCCTGCCTACCCCGCCTACCCTGCCTACCCTGCCTACCCTGCCTACCCTGCCTACTCTGCTTACACTGCCTACCCTGTTTACCCTGCCTACCCTGCCTAATCTGCCTACCCTGCCTACCCTGCCTACCCTGCCTACCCTGCCTTTCCTGCCTTTCCAGCCTTTCCTGCCTTTCCTGCCTTTCCTGCCTTTCCTGCCTTTCCTGCCTACCCTGCCTTTCCTGCCTACCCTGCCTATCTTGCCTACCCTGCCTACCCTGCCTACCCTGCCCACCCTGCCTACCCTGCCTACCCTGCCTACCCTGCCTACCCTGCCTACCCTGCCTACCCTGCCTACCCTGCCTACCTTGCCTACTCTGCTTACCCTGCCTACTCTGCTTACCCTGCCTACCCTGCCTACTCTGCCTACCCTGCCTAATCTGCCTATCCTACCTACCCTACCTACTAATTTGTATCTATCATCAATAGTTTTCTCAGCGCACGCCAAATAATGTATTTTACAGACAACATTTTGCTACCTTGGGTTACATTATTGCAATTTTCATAAGGAACTCTATTTTTTCTGAAAATATGTTATAGCCTATGACACTCAGGAATAATGTAGCTTTCTACCGGTGCAAGAATTTTCAAAATCGGTTCAGTAGATCCAGAGATTACCCCTTACAACGTCACAAACTCACAAACTCACAAACTTTACCTCTTTATAATATTAGTATAGAAGTATAGATTCACAATATTAGCGCCTTTAATTAGATAAATTTAATATCTTATAAGTTGCCACAGCAGAAAATCTTTTAACGAGTACTAGGTTATTCTGGCTGCTTAGTAAGTTTTCACCCGTGTTTGGTATTATGATAAAAGGTTCTGTAATCTTGCGGCAACGGGCAGGTATCTGTATTATGTATCTTATAGTAATTTGAAAACTTCGTAAGTAATACATGTTTATTTGTAGGTACTGCCAGCTTTACGGAGCATTAGTAGCCGCAAAAAGTTTTCAGGTTATGAAAGAGTGGTGTTGCTATAATCATTTATATTAAGATTCAAATACCTTACTGCCATCATATCAATATGTTGTATTCTATAACAACATCGATAAAATTACACAAACTCCTTGCGACCAGAAGCATTGGTTAGTAAAATATAACATACTAGCGACCTGCCCCGGCTTTACCCGTGACAAATTATATACAAAATCCTTCTTTGTTTCTCACTCTTTCTATCGAAAATCCGTTCAGTAGTTTTTGAGTTCATCGCGTACAAACGCGGCGGGGGACTTTATTTTATAATATGTAGTGATAGTCATAACTGTTATGAAAACAATCTCAACATCGTAAGTATCGGCAAATACTTATATATGTAGGGAAGCTGAAGCTTATGGAAAACGATCAGACACAGCATGAATAAAATATGTATGTAGGTACTAACACCTTCATATATATACTTCATATTCCTTCTAACATCTGTTGGATTCCCGGGAAAATAAGTGAGAAATATTAAATTAGGTAATTCCAAGTGAACGTAAACGTTTACTCTTGGTAATTGCTTTGGAGTTTCGGTCGTGTGCGAACATCCGCCTTTGAAGCCCTTCTGTTCCACGTCTCCCCTCTGGAAACGGCCTGGAATTTAAAATTTCATAGCAACCTTTTTGATTATTTAACCTAGTACTTCTCGCGCTATTTGCTTTTTTTGTTTCTGGGTTTTCTATAAATCAATGGTCAGTAATCTAATCCCGTTCAGCCATTAATTTTTCATTTGACAGCACTTAAACTTATTGTTTAGTGATGCACTAAAGCGTTACCGAGTCGATTTCTTACAATAGTCGACTTTGTTTATGGAGAATTTTTAATCGATTTAACACAGTAGTATTTCATTTTTGCTCATTATTTAGTATTGTTTTAAAAACATACCCTGGCGATTAAATGACTATGTTTTATGTGTTAAAATAAACTGTTACATTTGTATAACTCTTAAATGTATAATATTGTATATCCAATATTATTCTTCTTTATATTTTACCTTACATATCTTATTGATAATTTGAAAATAAAATGAGAATATTTAATATTTACTGACACATAATTCGATTCTTTTGTGAATCATAATTACTTCATCGAAATATCGGCAGCCTAATTGCGTAAGTGAATTCGCCTTTTTAAAGACAGTTTTATTTTATGTTTCCTGCTAAAGATGTCCAGCAATTCATTAACGCCCATTTTTGCAACGTCTTGATGGATATGCATTAAGGGCATGTAGTCTGATTTTACAATCTCTTTGATTCATTATTTAACAAACAAATAGTGATAGTTTAAATGCAAAAATATATATATATTGTAGTTTACTAAATGTAATAAAGTGTGTGTGTAGAAAATTAAGAAAATGGTTAAAAAAATATCGTTTTGAGAGTCTTTTTCAGTTTTTTTTTTGATAGTCTTTTACAGTTTTTTTTTTGATCGAGCGAAGTTTCCGATATCATGTTTTGAGTCTCAGAAATGAAAAGTACATGTATTAAACTCCAATTTTTTTTTTTTTTTGCATTTAGACTATCACTATTTGTTTGTTTAATAATGAATCTAAGAGATGTAAAAGTGAGACTACCTGCTTGCCCCCGACCGTACCGCTCTCGCAAACGCTGATATCATCTTTCATTTGCAAGTGAGTGAAAGGGATACAACGAACAAAATTCGCAATTCCAGCCAGAAATAGACGAGTTTCACTCATGTTCTTTCTGTTATTTAATCCATATATTTTAACAACTCTGATAATTTGATTTGCTTCTAAGCATGTACTGTGATGGAGTCTCCACAGTACACAAATATACCGTCTCTTAAAACCGCCCTTGATCTTCCTTCTTGACCTTTGTTAAATTAGCTACTACCTAGAAGGTGACATTGTTTTGTCTTTGATGGACAATTATTTCATGTATGACATCTGACTATTTAAATAAATATTGTATTTTCAGAATATGTTGGTTTTATTTGATAATGGATAACTATTTATAAACGTCGGATCTTCCTTACTAGTGGAATTTTCAATGTTCCGATAACCGTGTTTACCTGAAGAATAATATAATATTAAGAATAATATCAGCAGTATAACTTAAAAAGCTGTGCTGTCAAATTGCCATTTTAATTTCTCAGATGTCATATGGCGATTGAAAAATCTGCCCTCAATCTATTGTCCTTGTTATTTTCTATGTTGTCACTTATTTCTTAGGTTAATTATTTCCTATTTTAGAATATTTGATGTGAATAAACTTTAATCTCGTTAGTGTACCTATAAGCTGTCAGCAGCTAGCTAAGTGTATGTTTTAATACATATGGGTAGGAACAGAAAATAATACAACAAAAAATAGTGATATTTTATTTGTTTGCAACTGATTAAATTCAAGAATTTGAAAATGTTTCGTAGTTCATGACTCCTTTCCACGCCTCCTGTGAGATAGTGTACTTGGCGCGTTTTTTTTAACAAGGTTTACCCGGTAAGCCCATTCCACAATCTATTTAACTGTGATCCTGTTTACTTAAAAAATATTGTAAGTATCAAATTACATGCTCCCTTTGCTTAATTTATGTTCATACATCCAGTCATACACGCACGCCAGTTATAAATACAAAACAAATCTGCCTAGTAAATACCTATTATTAGTCTCCTTTCATTCAATCATCTTACTAGCATGGGCGTTCACCATCTAAGTCGGCATCACAAATCTAAAAGTTAAACATTTAAATCTCATCAAATACCCTGCCCTATATACTATAGATATACAAATAGTACCTATGTATGTTCTAGTAGTGCGGGTAATTTATTTATTTATATACTTATAACACTGGTTAATCTTTTAATAATCAAGTCTCTGTTCATGTTCAAATTATCAGAAGGATATAATTAATTACAAAAACTTAGTCACAAATTAATTACAACAAAAAATTAGTCGAATAAAGAAACATACCTACTAACATTAAAACTGATAAAAGCTTTCTGTTGAAATGAGCTTCCTCATTTTCATGAGGTCGGATTACAGCAACATCAGTTTCATCAATGCGACCCAACACATCGGGCAATTGAAACATATCCATAAATCTGAAATCAAATAATTAGGATTATTATGTATTTATTTAATACATAATAAAATCAAACACTATAACCTAACAACAATATCCTAAGTATGATTTTGTGTCACCAAGACTGTTTTCGTGGGTCGCTGTTATGCCATCTCACATGGGTTATTGCAACGGTGAGCCACTGTTATTTGTTGTTTTGTGTTTGTAGTGTCAGTTTGTTAATTTATGTGTTACTAACATAGTTGTATGTTTTACTAACCATTTTTTGAGTCATGGATACTCTATAAGTTAAATTATTATTATATTATTTTGGTTTTTTTAATAAGTAACTGGGTTTTACTGGCCATTGAGTTTCTGCCCCACATACATTACCTATGTTTTGAAATACTAGCTTCAACCTTGTGATTAATTGGCTGGCATGTTGATAATACAAAAATGGTTTAATAGAAATAAATAATTTAACTTTGCCAACCTATGTCTAACATACTTTTTAAAGATTAAACTTAACCATATGTACTTAGAAAGGTTTAAAAGTTACCTTAAGCTGAGGGCAAACAGCGGAATTACGACGCCGTTTTAGAAGTGGAAACACTTCCTCATAAAGCCACGAAGTTAATGTGGTGTGGAAAATCGAGAGGGTTGCTGGCACTTCTCAAAAGACTACGGTTTATTTTAAGCATTGCTTTGAGTAGCTCCTCTTCGCCGAGATGCACCAAATAACCTCGTGACATTGTGAATGCTGAAAAAACAATAAAATCTAATTAGAAGATAGCTAGAAGTGAGGTTAACTTCACGCTACTTACTTGGAGCTCTCGAGTATTTCGGCGGTATGTAAAATTGATAATCCATTCCATTGATATCCACTGATAATCACTCCTCAGAACTGCACAGACCACTAGGCAGACCGAAGGAAGCAAGCGTAGCCCGCCGGGGCCACTTTTATAATTTTACACACGGATTAATTTCACACTAAATCACTTTCATAATCAATCAAGAAGATGTTGACTTACACTTTTACGTATTAATTTAGAAATTAATACGAGTAAATCACAAAAATAAGTGCAATGACAAATCCTAGGCGCCAAAAATTATTGGACTCATAAATGACACTAATGACAGCGACGAAAGGAGTTAACGCTTGTCAAATATATGACATTTGCATTAAACAATACGAATATTGAAGTTTTCTCTCGATTCTTCCGCTTTCGTTCATTCTTACAATCAATTTTACGTCAAAATATTGATCATGAAAGGATCAACTTCTTTTATTTTCAGAGTGTAATAAGCAATACGAAAAGTCGTTTTTGGGAAGGTTCCAGATTGTTTCCTTTGGCGAATTCACTTACGCAATTAGGCTGCGGGGCTAACGAGCACGTTGCTTTCTAATATAAGTATCCATGAATTTTTGCATTTTATTGTCAATGGTTGCCTACGGTTGACGCAATAAAAGAGTAGGTACATACCATGGACTCAAAAAGGTTGCTATGAAATTTTTAAATTACAGGCCGTTTTTAAGAAAAACAGCAATTTATCCAAAATAATATAGTACAAACTAAACTTTAATGCCTGCTTTATCTATTTTGAACGTAAAGCTGGTAAAAAATTATCGGACGCGACTGACAGCCGCGACTTATAGAGTATCTGTCAATGTATCTGTGTAATGAATGTACATTACATTGTGCAAACTATCGGACGTAATTAGCTGACGTGACTTTGGGCGTTCGGACGTCCGATAGACATCTGGCCCGCTGAATGTTTTTGTCTGTGCACACATATCAGTCGCGGCTGTCAGTCGCGTCCGTCAGCCGCGTCCGATAATTTGTTCCCAGCTTAATGGCCAAGTATTTTCAACTGAGAAATACAAAATCCTATTTACATTATAATTTCTTCTTCGACTGTAGAATCAAGTATTGATATCAATTCGACCGAGCGTCATCCGCCGCCTGCACGAGCTTCAGAGCAAGGCTTATCGAAACAAATATTCGGCTCGAGTGGGAACAGAGAACAGGATCTAGTGGCTTCGTCTCAGTGGGAAAAGCGTTAATTATTAAACTGACTTCAATTGCCTCGGTTCATACGTGAACTTTACAGCAGCAATCTTGTATTTCATATTTGCTCGCTCAATGTCTTTACAAAAGACGCTACATTAATATGCAGCGCTCAATATCACACTTATCTTAATACTCGTATCCACTCCAAATATGAAAAGTTTAATTCTGATCGAATGACTGCTGTAGGCAGACGTGAAGCCAAACCAATTACGGAAGCCAATCAAATTGTTTGTGCTCATTATTTGTTCTCCGAGAAATGGAGAGTAGACTGTATGTGAATAAGTTCAAAAACTAAAACCTGACTACTGAAAAACCACGCTCTAAAAACTATGAAACAATCAATCATTTATTTTGTAAAACATGGGTATGGTTACAGATAGTATATACTCGTACAATATGTGCACTGTGTTTTGCCAATACCTGGCGTACAAAATTAACATAAACAATCAATTACAATTAAGACGGCATGACAATAGATTATCATTAAAAAAAGAAATACGTATGTCAATTTGATAAACAGGTCATTACAATATAATATTCTCATCTGAAGTTATTATGTATTTACAAACTATTCGATATGTATAAGGCATTAAATAAACAACATACATGTAATAAATAAATATTTTATTGTATTTCTGCCAGCGGCTTCGTCCGCGTGTATTATACATATAAAATCTTCCTCTTGAATCACTATCTATAAAAAAACCGCATAAAAATCCATTGCAAAGTTTTAATGATCTAAGCATACATAGGGACAGACAGACAGCGGGAAGTGACTTTGTTTTATACTATGTAAGGATACATATTCATAGTGGCAGATTCACAGAGGATAAAGATCTTATGCTACTTTGCAGAATGTTTTGTTTTGATACGGTGTGGTATTCTGCTAAACAGAACCACATATTTTTTAAGTCTATTTACAATTCATTACACTATACAAACCATACCTTCATATCTGTTGATATTTTATCAACTTTTGTAATTCATTTTTATGTTTTCTTTCATACTGTTTGTACCTGAAAAGCATACTTTTAATTATATCTGATTGTTTTAATATCTGAAACTTAAATTATATTGTTAATTTGTAATTCTTGCAATATTTTTCTACTGTGACATTTTCATATTTTTCATCTGATATGACATCTGTCTGTCTATTTTATTTTTCTTAAAACCATAGACCGTAACATAGGTACCATGGACTAAACCTCCTTTAAGCTAGGTTTACACTATTATAAGGGTAGCGTAGATAGACCCCTTTGTGAACCGTTTTTATTCGTTCTGGTCTTTATTTCTTGATTGAAATTTGAATTTGAAATGGAGATAGAACACAGAACGAAGAAAAACGGGCGTCAATTTTTAGTTTTGAATCTGGACGGAACGCCGAAAGTCGGTGGACTACGGGATACTACTTAATGTACGATCGAATCTGAAAGTCTTTAAAACTATTATACTTACGGCTTGTGTAATATTATCTGAAGTGCTCTAATTTTTAATATATAAATATAT
Organism: Orthosia cruda; assembly: GCA_964057195.1. NCBI lineage: Eukaryota > Metazoa > Arthropoda > Insecta > Lepidoptera > Noctuidae > Orthosia > Orthosia cruda. The sequence goes on along the minus strand of OZ059825.1, from coordinate 12,624,922 downwards.
ATAGTGTTATACTGTGTATAATTTGCCAGCCTTCATACCTACCGTTTACCTGCGCATATACGGCGTGTAAGGCCCAGTCCGATCCCCGACGCTCCTTACTGCCTACCTACCACACTTGGTGTATGAGCAAACTGTAGCGTTACGTTTAGCTCAGAGGGAGCTAAGCGTAAGCCACGTTAATAAAAATAAAAAGTAATTAAAAATTAAAATTAAGGAAAAGGATATAAACTGAGGGACCGGCTTCAGACGACTTTGGCTGCCTGCCTAGCTAGCAAAAGACTTTATTATCAAAATCTGGTGTAAATAAGCTGTCCATGAGTCTTTGTTGAGTCGCGGGAGCATTGGTTAAGCCAAATGGCATAACTTTAAAGCGATACATGCCTTTTCCAGGGACATAAAAAGCAGTTTTATCTTTATCGTCCTTATTTAATGGAATTTCCCAGAAAGCTTTAGCAATGTCTATGTTAGTCAGATATTTAGCGTTTTTAAGATTATCTAGGATTTCAGAAACAAAAGGAAGACTATATGCGTCTTTCCGAGTGATTGAATTCAATTTCCTACTATCAACACAGAAACGCCATTCTCCGTTTTTTTTTGGAGTGATAAGCACTGGAGATAACCAAGGGCTCTCACATTTTTCAATTACATCAAGATTTATCATTTGATCATCTTCATTAATTAATGCCTTTTGTTTTTCAGGTGAAAGTCTGTAACAACGTTGTTTAATTGGCAGTGCGTTACCGGTATCAATACGATGAGAAACTAAACTGGTACGACCCAATATGCCTCGTTCCTCAAAAGAAATTGTTTTAAAACGATCAATCAAGAAAAGATGGGGAGAATCCTGTTGAAGAGTTTACCGTGCTATTTAGGCCGAATTGGATTGTTTGTAAATATTTATCCCATGACCGATGGTCATCACCAACTAACTGTGCTAAAACAGTGATAATTGTTCTATTATATCGTTCTGTTGGGTTGACTTGAGGGCAATATCTAGGAGAATAAAAGATAAAAGGAACTTTATATTTGTTCAGAAAACTTTGAAACTCGTTTGATTGAAATTGTGAACCATTATCCATTATTATAGTTTGCGGAATTCCATGTACAAGAAATACGGCATTTTCTAGATGTAAGATAATATTAGAAGTCGTAGCGCGTTTGATAGGAAAAATAAGACAATATTTAGAAAAAGAACAAGTTACCACGAGGATATATTGGTTACGTAGTCTTGTCATTGGAAAAGGACCCATCAAATCCAAAGAAATATTTTGAAAAGGTATTGAGCAAATTTTTGGTTTACCCATAGGACCATAAGGAGAATGATTCGAGTGCTTATAAGAAAGACAAGTTTCACAGGTAGAACAGAATTTTGCCACATCTTTAAACATTCCAGACCAATAGTATCTTAAAGAAAGTTTCTTGTAAGTTTTGAAAATGCCAATATGAGGATTATTATCTGTAACACCATGACAAGATTTAATAAGGTTTAGTCTTTCGGAAGGAGGCGGAACCTCTTTCCATGCAAAATCTTCGTTAAGATAATCAGATGAGTTAGTGAAGCGATATAATTTAATATTAAGAATCTTATAGTTCGGATAGACATCAGGGTTTCTTTGACAATTTGTAAAAAGTTTATATAATTTGCCAGCTTTCATACCTACCGTTTATCTGCGCATATACGGCGTGTAACGCCCAGTCCGATCCCCGACGCTCCCTACTGCCTACCTACCACACTTGGTGTATGAGCTGTAGCAGACAGGTCTTCAGACTCGCGCGGCCACAGCGCGCCCGATTCAGCACGCGCAGATTCCTGCCGCCTACTCATTTACGTACCAGCCCGATTGCCTGCTCATCTGCCTACCCAGGGCCTACGACGTCATCCTGCCTGTCCGATCACACCGTGCCACGTCTGCCTGCCCTAGTCTACAGCCTGCCTATCAGATTGCCGTCGTGGTGCCTGCTAATCTGCCTACCCAGGGCCTACCACGTCTTCCTGCCTGGTTTGCTGCCCACGTTGTGCGAAGCCGGACCACAGTTTTATTATCTTTATCCTTTTTCTTAGTTTTAATTTATATTACCTTTTATTTTTACTAACGTGGCTAACGTTAGCTCCCTCTGAGCTAAACGTTACGCTACAACGGTAGGTGTCGTCGGGTTTTATTTTACTGTGTTGTCTATCTCTTAGCATGATATAATTATTTCTCTCAGGCGAAATAACAGGATCAAAGTTACTCCACGTGTAATATGAAATTCCAAACTGTAAAGTGAATCAAATGTCCTTTCCATGCAAGTACAAAACGATTCTACCACTGAATAGTATTTTACTGAGCGATGTGGCGAAAAGAGATAAGATTGTGCTATTTTCACAGCTCAAATATCTGCTCAAAGCCGAAGCTCTTTTCAACGTTATGTAAATACAGTTAGAACTTCCACCACGCGATGCTGGCTTCCATATCAATGGTTGTACGATAGTTTTACTTGGCAAACTTTCTTAGTCAAGGGTCATTTCGTGTCGGATGTGCACGCTGAATATGTATTAAAGTGGTAAGTGTTCTGTGAGTATGTGAATGGGTTAGTAGGTTGTGTTTTTGCAAGTCACTCGTTTGATTATGTAATTATGTGGGGCTAGCTTTTACCGTGGTGTCGCTCCTGTGGCCTACCTATCGCACATGAACCGTGCATGTTTTTTTCGGGACAATAAGTGTCCTGTAGCAATCAGCTAATAGATAATGTGGCTTAAGGCTTCCTATAAATGCATTTTGGAATCTTATCCCGATCCGGAGAATTCCTTTTACAAACATATTTATCTAAACATGTTTAGATAATGTTTTTATCGGTAAATACAATACCTATATCAAACTCTGAATCTACTTCTCGCCACTTACTGTGTAATTGTAATAATTACCGACTAATAGATTGCGGTGATTTCGTAGAAAGCTCGCTCGTAAATTTATTGTGTTTAGTTATCCGATACGCTTGATACCTACACAGTGAATTTTGTTTAAAACATGTTTAGATAATGTTTGTATCGGTAAATACAATACCTATATCAAACTCTGAACCTACTTCTCGCCACTTACTGTGTAATTGTAATAATTACCGACTATACTCCATTTATTATAACATTAGACAAAAGAGGCTCGCAGAAGCAGGAGTACGAAACCTTTCATTTTCAAGTCAAGTTCGAACAATTTTGAATAAATATTGTATTTGTATTTTATGTAAATAACACTGTATGGCATACATTAAAGCATATTCTATCTATCTACTCGTCACGATGCTTGGATAGATACATGAAATGAAAAAAAAAATTGTAACAATCAGTTTATTAAAAACAACTATCACAATATGTCCATATTATGTTTTCAACAAACCAAATAAATACGACACAAAACACCACTTAACAATTTAGTCACAGCTACCATCAGTCACCACAAATGATAATAATTAATTGACATTGGTGGTAACATAAGTCTTTTTTAACTCTAATAATTTAGAATGACGGAGGATTAACAAAAATACACTTTCGTAAGCTAAATACAAACTATGGAAACATTTTCCAGAGACAGAAGTGTGAGATGAGATTTATTGCTATTAAATAAGAGGAAAAGTTTTGCCACCTTAATGATATAATGGAGATGATAGATGTTTAAATCCTTATTATTCATCATCCTCTGATGATGATGATGAAGAAGTTTCACCAACGTTAATAATAAATCTCTCTACAACATCATCCATTATACCATCAAGTTGGCAAAACCTTTCCTCTTCTTTAATTGTATGAGCAATGCAAGATTGCCATTTCTCTGCAGTTATATTTATGAGTGCTTGAGGGAGCAACTGCTTCACTTCTTGTAATTTAAAACTTTTATTGTTTTGTGCTACATACCCCTTCATTTGAGCCCATACTAATTCTATTGGGTTGAGCTCGCAGTGGTAAGGTGGGAGGCGCAATACTAATACATGTTTTTCTTTAGCCATCTCATCTACAGCAAACTTTTGGTACAAATGTTTTATTTGTTTCACTTTTTCTAATAAAGTGGCCCTAAGGTCTTTTTCCTCAAAAGGTATATTTTTGTTTTTTAGCCACTCCTGAATATCTGCCTTTCGTGTGGATGTATTTGGCAGCTTCTCCATTTTCCTCGAATGATATGGCGCATTATCCATAACAATAACTGCACCACTCTCGATTTTTGACAATATTATTTTGAACCACTTTTCAAAATTGTGTGCATCCATTTCAGAATGGTAGTCTCCATCACCCTTTTTGGCTTCAAATATTAATTCACCATCCATTAAAAACCCATCCGTTGATCCTGTAAATTGAAATAAAAGCAAATCAATAATTGTTTACCGCTGGCATTGAATTACTTGATCACTGGCAATAGATTTTAACCTAAGAGTAGCAACCGAAATTAACTGCATCATTACTGTCTTTGAACAGGTTAATCTACAACCATAAAAATCTTTCTCCGAGGGGAGGCATTAAGACTTAACCAGTTTTCAGTGACGAAGAACGGAGTGATAATTTTATTAATGTGACAATTGTTGATTAATTCTTGATTTAAGTGTATTTCTTTTGAAATTATCGAAAGAAATACATTTAAATCAATTTTTACCAATATGGCCAATGATAAGCCGTCTTCCTTTTCCGGTTGGGTTCTTTAAACCAGTTGATAAACCTGACCGGTGTGCTTCCTTTGAAGACTTAATAGTATTGTCTTGCCATACCTTGCTTTTCGTGTGTCCTGTATGTATAATTAAAGTTATAGATGTAAATACAATATTATATCGACTTATGTTGAACTAATAATACTTCACTGTATTGTTTTGCATAAAGGAGGTTTTACATAGCTTAAAAGTTATGTAAAACCTCCTTCTTTCAGACTTTATGAATATTAGCAGCACTGTACCTTCATTTAGCCAAGTCTCATCCAAATAATATATTTTTTTTCCTTCGTTCCTTAATCTCTTAATTTCATGGAGATATTTCACCCTCCATAATACAATCTCTTGTTTATCAATTAGGGCACTTTTTCTACTTCTTTTGATATAGGTAAATTTTAATTTGTTCTTTATTAATTTGTATAAAGTGCTTCTTTTAAAAATGGGTAGAGACTCATCGCTATTAACGGCTTCCAGAATCTTGTCCAACGTTGGTAACTCATTATCAAAGAAAAAGAATGAATTTTTCTTCGTATTCCACTTAACGTTATATCATCATAATCATCTGATTTTGAGTATTTCCGTTGCCGAGGAGGGGGTGATTGCAGGCGACCTTCTGTATTGTACTCTTTAAGTACATTATAGACGGTTGCACGAGATATACCTAAAAAAAAGATTAATAATGTATGTTATTACCTCACCATGCATGTTACTTTCAAAACATTTATTTATTATGGTAATAATTTTATAATCCTTACCTGCAATTTCTGCAGTTTTGTTAATTAACTGCGTCCTATAAGCAGGAGAACCTTCGGGCCTGGACCCTTTGACATCTTTATAAATATTTATGACAGTTCTTTTTTCTGCAGAACGAAGCGGTGTTTGCTTAGTTCTCTTTTTCTTGGGAGACAATATTTTAAGATCGTGATCAACGTTGGGGCCACGTATTTTTCGCTGTTGACACTGATCAGCGTTACCAGCAGTTTCAGAGCGTACATGTTGCGCTTGCAAGCCACTCGGGCCTACACCGGGATCGTCCCTGTCCATAGTTCAACAAAACGTACCGCTTTGTACGAATAACACAAAACTAACAACGATAACAAAACAATAACAACAAAACAAAACAGAAAAACAGTAACAAATAACAACTAAACCACGAAAATTTGGCAATAACAACGAGAAAAGGCATAGCATTCACAAGTATCTACAAGCGAATGACAGTATGACAATTGACAACTACAGATTATCTATGCAATTTGACGGATAAATGACATCATAAACCGACATAATTAAAAAACACGTGCTGCCACAACTTATGAAGGGAATAGGTAACATTTTAGATTTGGTTGCGTTATAGTGACATGAAATACGTTTCCGGTACTGTCGCCCCTGCTTCTTTTAGATTTTAAAAATTGACACGACATTATTTTATGTAAAAACTAAATAATATTAAATGAAGACCTTGTAATTTCAGAAGGTAGGTAGGTTAAATAAGTACGATTAAGTGTGACAGCTGTTATTTAAATTAATTATATTTAACTCCACTTCAATCTTGTCTGCAATAGTGTTTGTTGTATTTTTATAACAAAGTGTGCATCTAAAAGAGCCTTTTTTAACTTCTGTCTAATGCTATAGTAAATGGAGTATAATAGATTGCGGTGATTTCGTAGAAAGCTCGCTAGTAAATTTATTGTGTTTAGTTATCCGTTACACTTGATACCTACAGAGTGAATTCGTCACGTATGTTGTGTAGTGAATATCTTCGTGAAAATGAATAGGATTTAAAAGAAAAGCCTCAATCACTTCACTCGTTCTGGGATCATACGGGGAAGGCTATACAAAGACTTACGAAGCCAGCTTTATGCAGATATGAAGCTACTGATTAAGATTGCAAATATAATTTAATTAACTTGAGAGGATACGAGTTGCCTCCGTGACTCGGAAAGCACGTTAAGCCGTTGGTCCCGGCGGTCATTCGAAGATCTTTGGCGGTCGTTATGGGTAGTCAAAAGCCTGAAATCTGACACTAGTCTAGTCAAGGGGTATCGTGTTACCCAGTTACTGGGTGGTGGAGATCAGATAGACAGTCGCTCCATGTAAAATACTGGTACTGGTTTGTATTTTTTTTTGTTTGGATTTTATCTAATGTATATTATTATGAATCTAGTTCCTATATTGTGTGTCTTTTATTCTTTGCTAAATAAACGTATTTTCTTTCGTTCTTTTCTTTTACTCAACTGAATTCGGTTTGGCTGGCAGTCGACCCGGATTCGGACCGGTAAAGGCTAGGCAGATGTATTGTCTGAGAGGATACTTTAATTAACAGTTGAGTTCATTTATTACTTCCGAATTCTAAATTAAGTTTTTGACGCTGAGTATTTGTCAAACCCTACTTTAGCCCGAAGACCTGTCAAAACTTGGCATTTAAGTAGGGTTTGACGCATTCTTAATTTCAAATAATCAATTCAGAAAGCCACCCTTAATGTACAAAACTAATTAATTATCCTGATCTGTAGCGGTCCTTCTTCCGGTCATTCATCGAGTAGGTAATTAAGTTGTCGGAAACTATGAGATGATCATTTTGCGACCGCAACTGTAACAGCGTCATGCTCACTAAATAGGGTGTATTTTAAAGTTTTGCTCGCTTGCTTGAGATTATCCTCTAGAAATTTAAACAGATGTTAAAATGTGATAATTATGAATGTCGCGCTGTAAATGAGAAATATGAAATTACTTTTGGTCATGAGATTTTCTGGCCGCAACATTAGTAAACCATTTTGGTAGTTTTAGTTTTAAGGTCAGACCGCATTAGGCGTCAGCGACGCGACAAAATATATCGTATGAGATAAAGTATCGCGTCGCGTAGTTCCGCAGCCGCGTAGTGCGGTTTATCTTATACAATATCATACAAAGTATATTTGTTGTGTCGCGTCGCGTCGCTCCGCTGACGCCTAGTGCGGTTTGACCTTTATATCCATTGTTTTCACAGACTTTTAATGCGCATGTTTCGGAATAGTACTGACTTAATTTGGGTACTAAAGATATAGAACGATGGATAAACTCGATTGTAAAACATGACGTTAATTTCGTTAATTAACACAAACCTGCTTAATGAATGATTAAATATCGGTCTTTCGTCTTAATATTACTAATATTTGTGCTAGCCTGGTCGATAAGCCTTTGAAGCCAAAGTTAATAACAATGATAAAGCAACTGAGATCTAGCGAATTGAAATAAATTAGGGCGTATGGTTGCGGTGAGCAAGATCTATAACTTGATCCCAACTTTAATGCTATCCAATCTCTTTACAGTTGCAAATAAGTACCTTTAGGTAAGTTAGCTACAGAAGCTATTGAACAGAGGGAGCTGTGTTATTTATAATCTTTGCCAGTGGCCCAGGTTCTTTGAAAGTAAATAAACATCTGGTTACGGGAACATAAAAGTTTAAAGTTAAAACCTTTTTTGACGTTTTTCTACGTGAACAAGTTTTAAACTTAACTTGTACAGTGCTACTAAGATTTACACAGAATTCTTGCTGTGTGATGGGTCTTTTTGCACCCTGTATATATATATAAATTATAAAAGTTATTGTGACATTAATCTGTATCAGAAGCGATACGACATTCGCTACACAAAGAGTAAACAAAAAACAACACGTTAGAGCCATTCCAGAAATGCGAGTATTTCAGTAAAACTTTATATAACAACGTGACGAAATGAAAGAATCGCCCAATGGCTTAGCGAAGTGACCTACTTTATAATACTAACAACAGATTCTTGTGTCTCTGAATTGGCTGCAAGACCCTGTGCAACAGCTATTTTTGTGTCAATGTTGAAAGTGAAGATAGCATTGTGTCTCTCTCACTCGCTTACGTTTGTCACATCGTCCTATATCGCTTACTCTGTGCAGTATACTCCGAAGTTGAACTGTTTCTTGCGCAATGGTTGGCAGAGCCAACTTCAGAGACACAAAGACCCACTGTGACTATTATACGATCGTGTGTGGATGTGTCCGCGACTGTACAGTGACAATTCCTCAGTAAACTGAACAGAGCTTGCATGCTAGTGATGAAGAGCTCCATGTTTTGCTCATCGATGCGGCAACACACTCAGCTGGAGCGGTGATAGCTACAATCAACAATGTACAAATACACACTCTAATGCTGCAGCTTGTCTCTCAAACTTTATAAAATCTGGCGGACACTACAACTTTGGCTACACAAACAACTTTGTTTTAAGTGATCTTGCTAAAGGAAATTGAAAGTTCCCTCCAGATTTTTTGTAAAATCGTCAATCCAGGCGCTTTTAACTTAAGATACAGTTTGTAGCTCCGGAGAGCAATACGAAAGCCACGTTAATAAAATTAAGATTTAAAGGTTATACAAAATTAAAGCTAAGAAAATAAAAAGGATATAGATAATAAAACGGTAGGGCTTCGCACGACGTGGGCAGCTATCCAGGCAGCAGCTCGGGCAGGAAGACGTGGAATGCCCGAGGTAGGCAGGTGAGCAGCGGACAAGCAGACGGGTGGTAGCCAGATAACCGGGTTATCGGGCAGGAAGGCAGTGGAGTAGGCAGCAGGATGGAAGCAGGTCGGATAAACAGGCAAAAAGGTAAGTACGTAGGCTCCAAGGGATGTAGAGGCCGGCTATGGCTCAATACGCCAAACAGCGAGGCCTTTGATACCAAGAGATGACCGTTGAGGGTGTTTCCATGAAATAAAGCTCTCGGGAACCACACAAATAATATTTAATTGGAGCACTTCAGATAATAATAGTTTACATAAGCTGGTAATTCACATTTTAGAGTTTTTTTCAGGAGTTTTAGATCAGAAAATACACTTCGTAGTATTAAGTAGTCACCCGACTTTCGGCGTTCAGTGCAGATTTCAAACTAAAAAAGAAGCCCGTTTTTCATCGTTCTGTGTCATATCGTCTAAATTTTATATTTAAATTAAGAAATCAAGACCAGAACGAATAAAAACGGTTCACAAAGGGGGTCAGTCTACGCTACCCTTATAATAATGTACACCCAGCTTAAATAAGGTCTAGTCCATGGAACCTATGTTACGGTCTATGGTTTAAAATAAAATAGACAGACAGATGTCAAGTCAGATGAAAAAAAATGAAATGTGAAAATGTCACAGTAGAAAAATATTGCAAAATTTCACAAATTAGCAATATAATTTAAGTTGTAGATATTAAAACAATCAGAGATAACTAAAAGTATGCTTTTCAGATAATAACAATAGAAAGAAAATATAAAAATGAATTACAAAAGTTGATACAATATCAAAAGATATGATGGTATGGTTTGTATAGTGTTATGAATTGTAAATAGACTTAAAAATATGTGGCTCTGTTTAGCAGAATATCACAAGTTTTAAATAGAGAAAATTGGTATTTTCTTGAATATTTTCCATTATTGTCTCCATCTCTTCGTTTACTGCTTAAGTGGTTTCTGAATTTGAGTTAGGAGTTAAGTTAAACGTCTTAAACTCAAATTTGACAGGTTTACTGACTAAAGTAGAGTTTGACAAATACTCATCTTCAAATTTTTATTCAAATCGGGGGAAAGCACAATAGCTTTTGATGACATAAGTACACATAGCCTATAGCAGTAGTGTTGTACCTCCGAGGTATAGATAATGACATCAGCCATACATCATATAGGTCGACACTAGACAGGTTCCATCAAGTGAAGAGATAGGGAGCTGGGAGCTATTTGGCGTGTCATGAATTCGGTGCGGCTTACTTCGGATAATCCGTTCGAATGCTCTACTGCATGTATATGAGGTAGTACCTACCCTTTGCAACGGCATTGTCTGTTCAATTTCCTACCGTCATAGGAGAGTCTCGCTGGAATCACGCTATACTATTGTGTTTTGGCTACTGCTGACCGAGTTTTCATTGTAAAGCCCACTACGTGTTTCGCTTTTGTCTAATTTGTTACTAGGTATGTGTTCTGCTAAATATGCAATAGGGGTATCGAGTTTCTACTGATCCAGTGTATTAATATTAGCTATAGCATAAAATTATAAGCTTTTATATTTTCAAAGAAGCTGTACTTGGACGTAACGCAGATCACCGAGGTCAATCTTGATTAACATCTTTTTGTTAGCATTCTCAATTTCTTTACTAACATGATTATCCTCATACCAAAGTCCATTGACTACATTCACATGGTCCGAATCCGCTTTGCTTGAAAAACTTGTAAAGTGTTTTGCCTCAAATTAATTCGTTTTCCTGCCGCAATTATATTTTAGTTGATTTAAGTATTTCTGATCTACGAAACATATATGTAGCCTTCTTCTTCTTCTTGTTGTCGGGTTTCTTGGTCTTAATTTATATTTGCACCACGTTAATTCACCAAATACCGGATCAGAGCCGATTGCATAAATCGAAATACCTTAATATAGATATGTAGTACTAGGTATACTTCTTAACGAAACAATATGGATCGTCTCAAGTATGGGAAAGTGATTTAGATAAGGCCCGCCGATGGGAAATTTGATTTATAGGGTCCAATGGAGCGCTAAATATATACGGTATTGGTCCGGGAACGTGCGAAGCGATTGATGTCGGGGGCGTATGCTCAAATAGCCCTCAGGGTGACTCCAATGACCCGCTCCATTTTTCGTAAGACGAAATGTGCTGCATATTAGAAGAAAACTATGGAAAATACTTACAAGTAAAAATATGTTGAAAAGTATCCGTATTTTTCAGCAAAAGGATTATAAACGAATCGTAGCAAGTGAAAGGGCGTGAGTTAATGTGTGCACTTTACAACTTATCACAACTTATACACTCAAACTTTTTGGAATATTTTCAGTTTGTTAAGGCATTAAAGACTTTTTAACACCTTTCCCTGTTTTTTATTATAACCATATTTTCTTTTAACGTCAGATTTCGTTGAATTTCAAATGCTCATGAGGGTGTTATCTTAAAAACTTGTGTGCCTTTTGTTGTATGGAAAGCGAGGCTCAAAGACGGGCTGGGTCAAAGAGCTTCGCAATGACACTGCTTTGAGATTTACCTGTCTTTACATAAACTAAGTTTTATGAACATGAGCTGGAAAAAGATTGTAGCCTCTTTAAGATGGTAAAGTGTGCTAAAGACCCGGGGAAGAAATTATTACGCATTTATGCAAGAATAAAGGCTTATTATCTTCCAAATACTTAACGGGAGTAAGTGTTTCTTACCCCAAAAGATATGAAACGCAATACTAAGAGTGTGTATATAAGAAGTTGTTCAAGTGTCCATTAAGAAAGGCAATAAGTCAACCATGCCCGTTTGGGGACCAGGGCTGCAGGGGTCGCAATAAATAAGCACCTCCAGGTCCTAAGCTAACAAACACTTGTACTCTAACAATTAATTCTCCAAACAATTATCAAATACCTGCTGCTACTAGAGAGCCCTCCATTAGCTAAGTTCCAACCAACATTCAGTGTCCTTATGGAACTGTTAATTGTACTAACTTATACGCTCCATGGCATACACAAATTTGTTCATTTAATTAGAGGAACAAGAGCCTTCTCTATAGAGCCAACAATGAACTTCGTAAAGAATACAAAGATTTCTATTGAAAAGTAAGAAATTGTCTTTAACTAGCCATAACATATTGAAGATTACCCAGTAGAAGTTCTACTGTAATGCCGAGTTGATTGTTCCGACTTTCTTTTGCTGTAAAAGTATTTAAAACTTTGTCGATGAAACTCAGCTCTTTCTTTTCGGCCATGAAACTTGAGTCGTTTATTGAATGGTATAGTTCTTAAGTAAGTCTGTATTGACGGCTTGGGCTCTTTAAGTAATGAATTAATTAAGATATTAATTATGTATTATGACATGACGTGTTCTCTAAGTAAGAAGTTAGACCACAGGTACATAGAAAGCTAGATCATATGAATATTTGAATATGTTTTGTAAAATTGTTTTCTTTTTCTTTTTTTGTATGTTTGTATTTTTGTATGTAACTAATACTGGACCGATTTCAAAAAATATTTTACTGTTTGGAAGCTACACTATCTCCGCATGGCATAGGCTACTTTTTATCCTTGTATTCCCTCGAGAACGGGAACTACGCGGGTGAAACCGCGAGGTGTCCGCTAGTAGTGATATAAATGTTATTTTAGTGGTTGTATGTTTGGTGAGGAGAATCCCAGGCGAGCCATACATTTTATGAATGGCGACTAAAAGCAACTGTTAAAATGCAGGTTAAATTGTCTTGAACGCGGGCAGAGAATTATATTTTATATTCACTCACGGTAAACCAAATAAATAAAAAGGTGAATATTTAAAGTATACAAAGGCGATTTCATCTGACTTGCCCGGAATACAGACAGCTATGTCAAATTATTTCGTAATATTAATCAGAGACTCCTTCCTCCATTCGTTATGATTTCACAGATGGTCGTGTTACTTTTAGTTTGTTGATCAAATTAACAGCGTGTTCGCATACTCTTGCAGCTTCTAACACTGTCAGGTTTATACATTCCTTGTCCAGACACTTACAAAAACAAAAAAATAAACACAATCAATTCGGTCGAGTCAAGAGATAATCAGTCATACATACATACATCATTACGGCAACAGTTTCACCTGTCCCGGTGTATGTGTGTGATCAAACCTTGCAAGTTAAATTTGACCCATTTCTCGGTGTTTGATTGAGCAAAAATTTTTCACACAAGTTAGTTGCTCGTCACAATGAAATATTTTAATATAAAAGCGGGTTTTTTTTCAATTCAATGAAAATATTTTGCTTTCAATTAAAAAGAGCTTTCATCTCAACCAGTGGTGGCTGGTGGACCATGGAAGTAGTAGTGCACTTTGCCAGGTAACCGAGCATTCGGACTTGAAAAATAAAATCACAGGAGCCTATGTAAATCGGCAAACCTAGCGACTTCTAATTCGACGCCAACGCCATCTAGTTACGTCGTTGTACAACTTGACCAAAAATTTAATATTTTGTTGACCTGATGAGTGACTGATCATTTACAAATTATATTATTTATATAAATTATATTTTGTCTATACTAGGTATTTTTATATTTTATAAATTAAATTGATACGCCGATTTATTTTAAAAACTCCCCATCATCCCGCCTCATTGCCCACCCGCGTTTTGTTGGTACTCGACCCCAAAGGAAAATTTCGTTCGTCAAACCTCGCCCACTATCGTTAATCTTCGGTTCGCTGGGGCGGCGCACGAGAGTGTTATATTTTGAACTATCTCTGTCACACGCGCCAGGCGTTTTCGCTCGTATCTCGTAGAAGTTGTATGAGCAATCGCCGTGCGCTCGCCGCTACCGCATCTGGAATATTTTTTATAGCAATATACGTCTTATTACTTTAGCAAAGACCTTAAATTGGTTTGACATAATTTCGTTAATATTGAATAGATCATTAATCAGATATTATTAAATAGTTTTATTTTTTCTATACCTGATAAAATCTGGCAGTTCAGCGCACGAGTGAACTTAAAGTACAGCTGCCCCTGATCTCAACGTTTATTATTCACCCGGCCACCTAGTAGTTTTATAAGCCAAAATGTAGACATTAAAACTATAAAACGAGATGGTTCTCCTTGTTAAACGTGCGCTGAATAAAATCAGCATACTTAGTGCGAGCTCAGGGTGCCAACGCCGCGTCGGTTTCAGAGTATAAATATTTTAGTTGGAGCTTTGTAACATAAGGTTAATTTTGTTAATTTGTTTATTTTACAGTTATGTATTTCTTTTTCCTGTATATAATAATCTTTAGGTATTTATAGTATTATTTTTATTATATACTATTTTTATGTTAGTTAAGGTTTACAGTTACCTTTCCTTGTATTTTTACACAGTGTCTATGTTTCTTATCCAACTCTCCTATCGCAGGTCTGCTGGAAGAAATTTCTCTAGAAATAAGCAGCACCTTTGTGCTCTTCTATCTTTATATGTATTTTCTCTTTTAAGTCTTTTGTGTGAACATAAACAAAAAAAAAAAAAAATTAAAAAAAAATGCTCGATGTTCATTATACAAATACACAGACTAAGATATTATGTTTCTCCTTATAATATAATGCTTTAAGAAATATTACAATGATTTATCGCGTATTCTGCCACTGCGTAGTGTTGTCGAGGAATATGATTTTCTTTCTCAAATTAGTAGAATCACTGTCGTTTGGATTCGATCTATATAAACTGCGGTGAGTGCTAAAAGAGAGAAAATATAATTCTATCGAATAATTTATTTTTCATGGCAGCTTTAGTGCAAAGGCGAGGAAGAGTTTCGGATGCCATCCTTCACTTTAAATCTCCTCTGCTTTGACAGCAGTTCTTGAACCGAAAGGAAGTTTTTGACAAACGATGTTTATGACATTATGGTAGGTATTAGATTTGCAGTATCAACACTTGATCATTGGCCAACTAACGAACAATCATGCAAACGAGAGCGCCGATAGGTATTCACTCTCGTCTCATTAAGATATGAATAGATCTAAGCATGCTCAATTATAAGCACAGCTAATTAAGCTTCCCTGTAAATACACTACTCCTCTCAAAAAAAAAATACCAAGGAAAAATCTAGTAGAGTTATTGAAGCATAAATCTGATAAATAGCTCATAAGAGAGGCTGTGGTCCTCGACAGTGGTACCAAAGGGTCTGGAAAGGCATATTTATTGTGTTACACACATTGCGAAGAGAGAAAGTTTGTCTCTGATAATCCTACAATCTATAGTTCCGATATGAAAGTCTTTGTTAATACTTTATTAACATCGTTCATTAATTTTGTGTTTGGCCACACTTTATTGTTAGTTTGCTACGTTATCGTGGATTTTGTGATTATTATGTGTGTTTGGTAGGTTGTTTTAGATGTATTCAATACATTATTATGAAACGTATAGGAAGTTCATTCGTGTTTTAACAAATTGTTCCCATTCAGTTCAGTACAGTACGTGCATTTCATCACACATCTATGCAGACGCATAACAGATGCAACTATGTGAACGCATAGTACCTACTGCATAACTCGTAACTATGCAGACGCGTACCACTCTCGACTATGCAGACACGTTGCCGAGTAGTAGCGTAGCAGACGCATATCAGCGTAGCAGACACATAGTAGGGTAGTACTCGCGGACTGTACAGATGCGTAGCACACGAGATGACGAGACTATGAAGACGTGTACAAGCGTAGCATTCCCAACTATGAGAACGCCTTGCACTGGTGACTATGCAGACGTGTACCAGAAGCGTAGAAGCCCTAAATCATTTTTATCATAGAAAATAATCTGTGTGTTACATTCTTACTAAATTAAATATAATTGCTTGTACCCTTTAACATATTTAACAGAGGTTTATATTATTATACATAATTTTTTACGTTACCGTTAGAATCGCTATGAAATAGGCTATCATATTTGAAAGGGATTTATCCACTTTTACCTTGTAATTTATTTGTAAATATTGTGTAAATTCAGTGTAAGGAAAATTTTCTCAGGTTTGTGTACACAAATAAAAAAATAAACCATTATTTCACAAAGTTTTTTATTTTATTTACAGCAATACACCCTATTACACAATAATCAATAAAAATATCACATCTCCCCATACATTTTTTTCATCCCAAAAGCTTTACAAAATCACGCCGGAAAAAAAATGATTCGGCCGGCGGCACAAAAAATATGTATCTTTAGAGTTCTGGGTACTGTGTAGACCAAGTGGCTTCAAATGCTATTGTATTACATAGTTTGGTACCCAATCTCATCACACACATAGTTTCAGCTGTTACAATTGTTTAGTTTACGAACAATGAGCCACAATACAAACACTTGAAAAAGAGAGCTAAAAAAACGCTTTGTTTATTTTGCTCACAAAGGAAGTACTATTGCATTTATTTGAAATATTATTTCACAATCGTCATGCCAATAATATTTACTAATTGAAAAACACAACAAAAAGGCATGCTACTAAACAAAAACATTACAAAAAACAATCACCAACATGCACAATTTTACGATAAAAACACAAGTACATGTGACACGGAATACAGAAAAAATGGATACGCCAACGATGTTGTCCCAACTGAACGGGAACTATGGAATGAAATAAAAATAACTCTAAAAATGACTCCAAATGAAAAAAAAACAAAACAAAAAACAACCCACAAAATAAAAAAACATTAGAAATATCCCACTCGAACAACTACTACAACTAGTGAAATGTCCTATCCATTTTTTCATCATCCGTGTCACGACACAAAAACTCGGGGTCGATCGGTATTGTTTTTAATTAAAATCGAACTAAATGCATTGTTTCTATTCTGGATTAGCGTAAAATTGGTAATAACGGCAGTTTGATGAGTATTAGCAGATTTAATATCCACAAACAAAGAAAAAAACAATCACAACGAAAGAATGCCGGCAGCTATTTGCAGAAATACGAATTTCTGCTGGAATTTACACCAAATACAAAAGAAAACTTTTAAAAACAGTTCCACACTTACCGATTCATGTTTTCCAACACCACACTACAAAAATCACCTTGAATTTAATTAATAAAACAATATTTAATGGAAAAAAAAAAACAAAACATTTACGCGAACGAAATGGCGACCGTAGTAACACTATTTTCAGAAATAAATATGACGCTCCCGACAGGATCCAAAGACCACTGGGGTGTTTTTTTTTCACGCTTGTCTATTAAACTAAAAGGTGAAATCGGGGCACCACTACAACACAGTTTACTAACAAAAATATGGAAAAAGTAAGTACCGGCACAAAATACCCGAATGGGTATATGAAATCATACCCGAATGGGTATGGGTGCACATACCGAAAAAAAAAAAACCCCATCGGGCATTTCGACAGAGAACTGGCTAAACCTTTTTTAATCATGGTAAATAATCTGTGTAATCTGTGTGTTACATTCTTACTAAATGAAATATAAATATGTACTTGTACACTTTATATTATTTAACAGAGGTTTAATAAAGCTTCGATTTTAATATAGAACACTGAAATAACGTGGCTTCACTTTGTCGGCTTACTTATTACTTTGAACAGCGCTCACTTTGTCAAAGCTTTCGTAACATTTATACTATAAGCGAATAATGTCGGGACTACCGTATTGTCTTGTCCGGGAAATATTTAAAGTATCGGGCATTCTCCTGCAGTTTGATGAAATATTCAAGGAACAGGCAATTTGTTGACTTGAGTATTTTGGATGAAACATAAAATTGTATGAATATATGTTGTTTATTGAATTACTTGATAAATATTAACAATATTAGTGCCTTAAATTAAATAAATGTAGTATTTTGGTCATTTGGTCTTGGTGTTGCTTCGTGTGAATGCAATAAATATTTTATCTACGCTCATATCGTAATATTCGAATTATAAAATTCAAAACGAGTTTATATTGGCATACTTTATAAACACAATACCTAAATTTAAAAATAGAATCTTATTATAACACTATTTCTCCAACAAAATAATGCTATAATATACTATTATCTACTTCGGTTTCGTTATATTCGAATTACAAAATTGACAGCGATTTCATTATGATACCCATAACGACATCAGGTTGCATTATGCGAATCGTCATATAGTCTATAACACAAGCAAAGACATTCTTAACATACAGCCAGGTACCTAGAATATTACTTCGAAATCGAGACAATGTAAATGATGTTTTTAAAAATGGAACAAGTTTAGAACAAAATTATCGTATACTATTTGGCTGTTGCGGCTACAAGATCTTTGCCTTATAACTAATAAAGAATAAATAACAAAATAAAGTGGTCGTGCGAATAATTTTCTGTGTGAAATTTTATTAAAAATGTCTTCAACGTCAAGTAAAAAGTGTGAAAATACTCCACCAGATATAACAAATAGAGCAGTTGCGGCTACAAATAATTTACTAACAGAAAAATCAAGACATGTAAGAGAAATGAAATACTTAAACACACTTCCTGAAATACTTGTCTATATCTGTGTTTTATCCCTTCCTTCGTAGATAAAATCTTGTATGCAACTGTACGTTATTGGTCTTTTAATAACTCGTATTAAAATACCGTCCATAACGTAACAGTTGCATAAATAGCTATTATTACTAGGTAATTCTTGCTGCTTAATTAGTTTCCACCTGTGTTTTATATTCAGATAAATGGTTCTGTAATCTTGCGGCAACGGGCAGGTAATCTGTATTATGTACCTTATAGTAATTTAAAAACTTCGTAAGTAATATATATTTATTTGTAGATACTGCCAGCTTTACGGTGCGTTAGTAGCCGCAAAAAGTGTTCAATTCATGTAAAAGTACCTTACTGCTTTAATATCAATATGCTGTACTCTACAACAAGATCGATATTATATCACAAAGTCCTTGCGACCAAAATCAATCAATTCATTTGAAAATGAAATATAACAGTTTTGAAAACAACCTTAACTTCGTAAGTATCGGAAAATACTTATTTATGGAGGGAAGCTGAAGCGGACGAAAAGCGATCAGACACTGCATGAATAAAATATGTACGTACTACCTTTATATAACTCTCTCTCTAAGAATATAACGGTCGGTATGTTTGTAAAATATGTTAGGCTTGCGGCAAAATAAGTGAGAATTATTAAATGACGTAATTCCAAGTGTACGCAAACGATTAAGTACTCTTGCTCAAAAGTTTCGGTAGTGAGACGCGAGCATCGGCCTTTGAAGTCCTTCTGTTCCCCGTCTCCCCTCAGGTCCAGTTTTCATTTTATTAAAGCACTGGTGGTCCAATTAAGGGGGATTATCGCCACGGAGCCCCAACAACAACGAGATTACTATTTCATCTCAAACTCTCGGTTCATGTTGCGACGAACCTTCGCGTATAATTTATTATTGTTTCTGAATTTACGACACTGAATTTACTAAGGAAATCAGTTATTGCGCATTTGTAGATACTTACGAGTCACTGAAATTGACTCAAGCTTTTAATATTTCCGGTTTTCAGTAAAAAATAAGTTGCTGTCGTCAACAATGTAATGCTATATTTGTTTGGTACTTTCTTTTGGGCATAAAAGAACTTTTAAACCATTACCGTTCATGAAATTAGTAGATATGTAATTATAAGGCCCACTTGCAAGTTTAGTCGGGTTAAATAAATAAATGTAGAGTTTGTAAAGTCGGGCTTACTAACCCGGTATGTCAAGCCAGCAAATCTGACATTTTTGTCAAAGTCTGTGCAAACTCAGTTGTGATGAAATAAATGAATGAAATGAGTCTCTTTTACTAGACTATAAGATACGTTATACTTTGTTGTCTTTGAATTTTAACAAGACATTTCATTTTAATCATTGTTATAGTATTTGCATCATTCGTTCACCGCCGCCATTTGCCGCCACGATTTAATTTATTTCGTGGTAAATTTTGTGGGGGACTACCCTGCAGGTGCATGTGTGCAAGAAAACTCAAGAGTAAATTAAAATTGCATATAACATATATTCTGAGTACTTCTAAAAATTAACAAGTAAAAAAAACACCAAGAAAATTATGTCATCAAGACAAGCAGCAACATAACGTTGAATTTTCATATTTTAATTAAATATAGACTAGGCTCTAGCAGCCGGCTATATTATGCACATTAAAACCTAATAAATTAATATTTTTTTTGTAAAATAAAAAAAATCGCGTTTCCATGCCCATAATTTCACATCAGGTGATAATTTCCTTCTATGTGATATAGTCACAAAATAAAGACAAGTCATAGAAAATTTTCTTCATCATCATCAGAAAACCAACAATTCATTGATCATTGCGATATCCATATTATCCATACCAATATTATGAATGTGAAAATAACTCTGTAATAAATGAAAATAACCTTTTCACGTTTAAGCCGCTGAACCGTTTTAGATGAAATTTGGTATGGAGATAGTTTGAGACCCTGCGAAGGACGTAGGATACTTTTGATCTCGGAAATCAAAGTGGGGTGGAGGTTTGTATGGTGAAATAATAATTTCTCAAGTAAGGCAACCCATACACCTACAATATTCTTGCCCGGTATAAAAAATAAGCTGCTCGAAGTACCCACTAATGTTGCAACAAAAAAAAAAATACTTAAAACAAAAAAATATAAAAATGATATCAGCTGTACCTCGTAACCTTAATTTATTTAGGCAGTATACCGCAGACTCAGGGTTTAGCGACTTAACTCTCCCACATCGGTGGGTTAAATATTTAAGTAAATCTATAAGTTTAATTCTAGATTTACCTCTAACTCTTGGTAGCGCAAGATGATTCGCGATTCGCGCTGAGCTAGCTGTTAATACCGAGTTATTTAGGATAATCTAGGAATTATAGTAGATTACTGATATCACATCATCAGCTTTTTAAAGTTCCCACTGCTGGGACACATGCCTCCTCTCATAGTGGGAGTGGGCTATAATTCACCACACGGGCCCAGTGCGGATTGGTAGATGTCACATGTCTTTGCATTTTTGGTTCTAGGACATCCCGGTTTCCTCACGATGTTTTCCTTCACCGTTTTGAGAGCAGTGGTGATGAAATAAATTACACAAAGTAAAGCGCCTGGTCGGGTTCGAACCCACGACCTACAACTCGTAAGTCGGGACCGTATCGGAATACTGATATAAATTAAATTAAATAGGGCGAACAGTTAACAAAAAACTACTAAAAAGGTTCCTTTGAAGTTGTTAAATAAAAGCCATTTATCAAAAAAAAAAACGTACTACGTTGTTTTCAATAGACCAAATTCAAAAAGGTAAACTATACATTTAGTCCGGTCTAATTATCAATGTGCATTAATTCGCATAGAGCTGAAAAATGGTACGAATGTTCGGAACATAATTATAAACGAAATGTAAAAAGTCCCCATCGATCCCACACAGGCAAAAAAAAAATTCAAGGTCAAAGTTTGTTAACTTTAACAATATGGGTTTTTGTGCGTTTATTAGCCGAACGACAATTTTTATGTTAAAATAAAACAGACAAAAATTGTAGATTACACAATTATCTATAAAAATGGTCACTACAATTTTTCTCCTAAACGTCACCGTTTCTGAGATATAACGGTTGATTAAGTTGTATTCTTCATAATATGCACACGTTTCCACGCCACCTGGGTGGTAGTGTACTTGGCGTGTTTTTTTAACGAGGTGCCCCGATTGGCCTATTCCACAATCTTTTGTGATCCTGTTTGATCATAAAACTTACTGTTCGGCTAAAAAACCCATATTTGGTAACTTTGACCTTGAATAAAAAAATTTGCAAGTGTGGGGACTTTTTACATTTCATTTATAACGGTGTTCCGAACATTCGTACCTATTTTTAGCTCTATGCGAATTACTGTAAACCTACCCCTATTTTTTGGTCTAATTTAACCGGACCAATTGAAATATTTTTTTTTTTTAAATGGACTTTTTGAAAAGTTCCACTAAAAATAGTAACTGACACTATAAGTGCTTAATTGTACATGAGTGTCGGACGAGTTGGGATTCTGACTGCATGTTCAAAGTGACGTATTAGTGAAAGAGGCATATTAGAGATAGAGAAGAGATAGCTAGTGTGACAAGTTGTCATCACAACCATTTAAGTACGTATAGAATTGTGGAAATCATAATGAAAAGGTCTAGAATACCCCTTTGGTCATTAAATATTTAAAAACTGTTATCAAAGTTCATTTTACCTACTTGAACGTATGTATTTTATTATATATTTGTTAATTACATTATAATTTCTTCTTCGACTGTAGAATCAAATATTGATATCAATTCGCCCGAGCTTCATACGCCGCCTGCACGAGCTTCGGAGCAAGGCTTATCGAATCTAATATTTGGCTCGAGTGGGATTGTAGAACAGGATCTAGTGGCTCCGTCTCAGTGGGAAAAGCGTTAATGATTAAACTGACTTAAATTGCCTTGGTCCATACGTTTTGCTGGAATTTATAATTGACGTGTGTCCAAGTGGGGCTTATTGCGTACCACATGAATTGTGAATCATTAACGTTAAGCACAAAGACTTGCCTGTCTTGGGTACTGACGTGGTTTGGGACAACATTTCTAGGTATACAAATTTCAAGTCCTGCTGCCTATACAATTTTTGTAGACCAGATGGAGACACACTTTTGATGTTGACAGAGTACTAAAGTTAACGATCCCTTGTCTCTATCTTATTTTATTTGATTGTTCTATCCTATGGTCCTTAATTAGCAATTCGTTTTAGATAAAAAATGGAACATCTACTCCTTTACTGAACTAAAATGTCTGGAAACTCCATATTATTAATGAACAGTGTTAAAGTTTTCCTTCATTATCATTATCAAAATAACCTCCAAAAAAAAAAATTAATATTTTTGTACTTGTGTTTTTGTAAATGAAAAAATATAATTCAGCAGTGGTGTCTCATCCCATATAAAGAAACCATGCCGACGTACTGTACTGATTATTTTTTGTACATCGATCGCGTTCGGTTCCGTTCCAAGAACATAGATGGTGACCTATCTATCGCCGTGGAACGGAAATTAACGCGATCGATTTACAGAAAATAATCGGTATAATCAGATGAAAAACGCTAGTTACGTCGGCACGGTTTCTTTGTATGGGATGAGGCATTTGTATGCTAGTATTATATTAGGCCATTACTGAAGGATTCTTGGGTCGAGAGCACTCTGGAAGCGGGCACAAATAAAATAAGTAGCAACCATAGACTAATAACTCACAGGCACGAGTATAATGACTGGCTAAAAGTTACATCAACCGGACTACCTACAATACTAAATAATAATGTTGTGTTTAGTTTATGTGTCTGAGAGACGATTTTGCATGTGTGTGTTACCTGATATAATAATTTAAAAACTATTTGTAAAGACAGTCGCAATAAACCATCACTCGCATCACACGCATCTTTTCATTCTTAATCACCCTGCAGACCAAAGTGAACCTTAGTACCACAACATATGGTCCTTCGAGCCGGATTAGAGTGCGACCAAAGACGTTATTCATTGAGTGCAAAACAACATTCCTTAGATAAGGAACCTGCTTCTAGTGACTTTGTTTGTGCAAAATTTTACATAAAAATATTGACAGTGATTTGTTTCTAAAGTGTTTTAGAAGAAAATACGAGTATATATTAATACCACTAAGATGACTGCACCTACACCGGACCAGTGTTTGTCCATACTGGAAGATACTGCATTGTTGTTGCAAAAGGCGCAAACCAACCTTAAAAAATGCCCCAAACAAAGACTAACCAAGGGTTACATTGAGACTCGTATACAATCAATTGGTGAATACTGGGATATGCTCAGGAGCGCTCATCAAGACTTCATTAAATGTGTACCAAAGGAGAAAAGGTCCAATATTTCTTATTTTGTTAATAAGGATTATTTTGTATACGAAGATTTATATTCATGTATACTGGCCGATTTGCGAGATTTATTATCCACATTCTCGCATGTGAAACCAATGGAGGGAAGCTCGTTCATAGAAGGGCAAGGCAAGTTACCGAGAATACAGCTACCTACTTTTACCGGAGTGTATGATGAATGGCCAGCATTTCGAGACTTATTTCTCTCATTAGTGCACAAAAATACGTCTTTAAATAATGTACAAAAATTGCATTATTTGAAAAGCAGTATGTCTGGTGAAGCCCACGCTCTATTGAAACACATTCAGATCACTGAAACCAATTATGACCAAGCATGGAACACACTGAGCGTACGTTATGGAAATAAAAGAATTATAGTGATTTCTCTTTTAAAGAAATTATTTTACCAACGGAAGATTCCCAGTCAAACGGCTATTCACATCAAATCTTTATTGGATGTTACAAATGAATGTGTAAAAGGCCTAAAGAATCTTAATGTTTCTACTGATTCTTGGGATCCAATAATTATATTTCTGACGGTACAGAAATTGGACCCAGAGTCACACCGATATTGGGAGGAGTATTCTTACCGAGAGGATATGGACGAGTTGCCTACGTGGGAAGACTTGGTGAAGTTTTTACAAACAAAGTTTCGCGCCCTGGAACTTGTCGCCCCGCCATCAAGGGAGAAACCTAAAGTTACCTCAGTCAACTTAGCAACGTCAGAGACTACACCAGTAAAAGATTGCATACTATGCGAAGAAAGTCATACATTGAGCCACTGTAGGGATTTTGCGAAACTGGAACCAAATGAAAGATGTGAAGTGGTGAAGAAAAACAAGCTTTGTTTTAATTGCCTTGCTGGCGGACATCATGCTATACGTTGTCGGTTGAATATGAATTGTCGCAAGTGTAATAAACGCCACCACACCTTAGTACATTCAAGCGCGCCGGCGCCCACCCTTTTGGTGGATATTATTCAAGCAAATCATAATGAAGTTCAAGACGAAGAAATCTTCAATAGTACAGTCCCTGAAGAACCAAAGGTTGAGCTATCATCATTCCATACAACACATGCTGCCACTGCTGTCTTGGCTACTGCTCTTGTACCAGTGCGAGATGTAACCGGCCGAACCACCATATTACGAGCTCTGGTGGATCAGGGTTCTCAGGCAACGTTTATCAGTGAACGAGCTGCCCAGATACTATGTCTCAAAAGAACCCCCGTACATGGTAAAATTACGGGAATTGGTTCAACGCAGACTGCAGTAAAATTCGCAACTGACATCGAGATTTTGTCTAAACACGACGACAGCTTTAAGATTAAAACTAAGGCATACATAATGTCAACGCGACTCACTGCACAACTACCTTCACAGAAACTGCCCAAAAACAATTGGGCACACTTAAAGGGACTTATTCTAGCAGATTCTGGATTTAATCAACCAGGACGGATAGACATGTTGCTAGGTGTCGAAATCTGTGCTCAGATCTTAAAGGGTGAATTAATCAAGGGCCCACCAGGCACACCATGTGCACAAAATACCAGCCTGGGTTGGAACCTCTTCGGTAAAATTCAAACTATGAAGAAAGATCATGATTTTATTCATATTTTTTACCTTAATCTAGACCTCAACAACCTGCTAAAAACTATGTGGGAACTGGAAACTGAAGACAAAGGTGTACTAACCTTGGAAGAGAGAAAATGTGAAGACATATACCATGGAACACATTCCAGAGCAAATAACGGAAGATATATAGTGACACTACCTAAAAAGAAAAATGAAATATTATCACCTTATGGACAAACCAGAGACATAGCAGGGACAAGGCTGTATCAACTAGAAAAACGATTTGAAAGAAACAACCAGTTAAAATTAGAGTACGTGAAAGTAATGGAAGAATACAAACGAATGAATTACATGGAAGAAGTACCTAGAAATGAAATAGAGAAACCAGCAGTACATCTGCCACATCATGCGATAGTAAAACAAGAAAAAGAAACAACAAAGGTACGACCAGTGTTCAATGCGTCACAGAAAGGAAAGAACGGTATATCTTTAAATGATGAATTATTAGTTGGACCGCAACTACAAGAAAATATGAGGCGTTTAATCATAAGATGGAGAATGAGAAGAGTTTGTTTTGTCTCTGATATTCAAAAAATGTATCTCCAAATTTTCGTCAGCCAGGAAGACAGAGACCTTCAAAGAGTTCTATGGTGCGGCGATCCCAAAGATCCAGTAACGGATTACCGAATGACGAGATTCACCTTTGGTACCACGTCTGCTCCATATCTAGCTGTTAAAACCTTGCAACAAGTTGCATACCATGAAGGCGCGAACTATCCTGACGCTGCCAAGGTTATTAGGGAAGATTTTTACATGGACGATTTGATGTCTGGGAAAGATACGCTGGAAGAAGCAATTAAATTAGCCAAAGATATTGACACATCTTAAGAAATGGAGGCTTTGTCCTTCAAAAATGGTGTTCAAATAGCGCTGAATTCCTAAGGCAATTTGATCCTTCTCTAAGAAGTTGCCATGCTAATGTGGATATCATAATTGACGGCACTATCAGAGCCCTAGGCTTAAGCTGGAACATGGGAAAAGATGTTTTCCAATATAAATTAAACTTACCAAGTCCAACTGAGAAGATTCACATCATCACATCATCAGCCTTTTAAAGTTCCCACTGCTGGGACACAGGCCTCCTCTCATAGAGGGAGTGGGCTATAATCCACCACGCGGGCCCAGTGCGGATTGGTAGATGTCACATGTCTTTGAATTTTTGGTTCTAGGACATGCCGGTCCTAGAACCAAATGTCACGATGTTTTCCTTCACTGTTTTGAGAGCAGTGGTGATGAAATAAATTACACAAAGTAAAGCGCCTGCTCGGGTTCGAACTCACGACCTACAACTCGTAAGTCGAGACCGTAACCACTGGGCCACCACTGCTCTCCAACTGAGAAGATTACGAAGATAATAATTTTGGGGGATAGTCAAAGGCCAACCACCCGAGCGGATCAAACAATGATCCGCTCGGGTGGTTGGCACCTGCTATATTGCTTGCAAAGCTGCTTATACAAAAACGATGGTTGCAAGCTATTACCTGGGATGAAGAGATTGACACAGAAATACGCAGAGGAGTGGCTATCCTTGAGAAGGAGCTTTCACGAAATAAATAACTTTGAAGTTAAAAGTTGGCTACATACCCAATCAAATTTGTCGCCAAACGTCACTGTCCATGACTTCTGTGATGCCTCAACTAAAGCTTATGCAGCGGTTGCCTATAGTCGTGTGCGTCAAGAAAACGGTGAAATTAAGACCAACATAATTGCAGCAAGAACGCGAGTAGCTCCGATTAAACCTGTGTCGTTGCCTCGACTCGAGCTATGTGGGGCTGTGTTGCTATCTAGGCTTTTAAAGCAAGTAAAGGAAGCCACTAGAATACCACCCAAAAACATATTCGCCTTGACTGATTCAACAATTGTCTTGTCTTGGCTATTCGGGGACCCCATGAGATGGCATACCTTTGTAAGAAACAGAGTTGTCGAAGTTCTAGACAACATAGGAAATAACTGGGATCATGTAGCAACCCAGGAAAATCCTGCAGACCCAGCTTCTAGAGGAATGTCTTTAATGAACCTGAAAGAAAATAATTTGTGGTGGGACGGTCCTAAATGGTTAAAAGGAGAAGATATACCATACACTAGACCTAGTAGCCTACTCACAAATTTAGAAAAGATACAAACCATTCAAATCAATATCAAAATGGATACTGAAACCACTAAAGACTTGGCCACAAGATTCGAGGAATTCGAAACCCTGACTGAGCTATTAAAGACAGTGACGTACATTAAGAGATTTCTGTAAGGCCGGAAAATGGAGGACAAGGACATGGCAATGACTACAAGTGAGTTGAATGATGCATTGAAGACCTGTGTTAAGCTAATTCAGAAAAATAGTTTTGAAGATGAGATTCACAGTTTGATTCAAAATAAATAAGTAAGAAGAGAAAGTAGACTGAAGTCTTTACACCCTTTCTTAGACAACGAACACATACTCAGGGTGGGTGGAAGATTAAGACACCCCGAGTTAGATGAAGATGGCAAACACCCAATAATCTTAGATATCAATAATGCCCTTGCTGCCCTCATAGTAGAAGTCGCCCACCTGAAGACGTTACATGGTGGAGTACAACTAATGATGGGTTATTTACGTTCAAAGTTTTGGATCTTGAGGGCGAAGAACTTGGTAAAGACTAAGCTACATAAATGTTTAGTCTGCGCCAAACAAAGTGCTGCAAATAAGACCCAACTAATGGGAGACCTACCGAAAGTAATCACTCGAAGTGACACCATCTAGAGCATTTCTTCATAGCGGCGTGGACTTTGCGGGACCCTTCCAGGTTTTGATGTCAAAGGGCAGAGGAGTGAAGACCTCTAAGGCATATGTATGTCTATTTATATGTATGTCTACGAAAGCTATCCATTTAGAACTTGATGGCGACCTTACATTTGAATCATTCATTGGGGCTTTTCGAAGATTTGTCGCCAGGCGTGGGAAATGTGCCCATTTGTGGAGTGACCAGGGTCGCAACTTTGTGGGTGCTAATAAGGAACTTGCTAATGCGTGGATTGAAGCCCAATTACAACTTGACGGACCAGTTGCGGAGCAACTTGCCCTTGATGGCACACAGTGGCATTTCATACCGGCTTACAGCCCTCACATGGGAGGTTTATGGGAGGCAGGTGTTAAATCGTTGAAATACCACCTGAAAACAGTACTGACTTCCCATTTAACGTATGGAGAAATGTCTACCTTGCTTTGCCAAATAGAGGCCTGCCTCAATTCAAGGCCGTTAAGTCCCATTGATGAAACCGAAAAAGATCATGTTACACCATTAGTCAATGGTGTAAAAGCCAGGGCACTTTTTGATCGGCGAAGCTCCCACAACAATTCCCAACCCTGACCTAGACGGAATACCTATGCACCGGTTATCCCGTTGGCAGCATATGCAACAACTATTGTCACACTTTTGGCGGAGATGGCAAAGCGAATATTTATCTCGTTTGCAGCAAAGACCTAAATGGCTTAAACGGATCCCTGAACTAGATATTGGTTCTATTGTACTGATTAAATATGATAATTTACCTCCAGGCAAATGGGTGTTAGGACGTATTGTGGATAAGCATCCAGGCGCCGATGGCATGACAAGAGTTTACAGCGTGGAAAGTGGTGATAACGTAGTCCAACGAGCTGTTAATAAATTATGCCCTTTACCTATAGACCATACCGATTAATATTGTTTAATGTAACATCTAATCTAATCTTTAAATTCAGAATTTATAATTGGTTTACCCTAAGCTAGATTTTATAATGTATTTCTATAAAAGGGCCTTTTAGAGCCCTTTGGTGGGCGGAATGTTGTGTTTAGTTTATGTGTCTGAGAGACGATTTTGCATGTGTGTGTTACCTGATATAATAAGTTAAAAACTATTTGTAAAGGCAGTCGCAATAAACCATCACTCGCATCACACGCATCTTTTCATTCTTAATCACCCTGCAGACTAAAGTGAACCTTAGTACCACAACAAATAAACAATATCAACTTACCCACAATAACTTATTACTAGATAAATACTTTTCACCTCCCTCCTTATTCTTAGGGTACTTAAGTATATACACATACATATTTATAAATACTAGACGTATCAGCTATTTATACAATTAATCTATTTCTATTGGCAAATAACGCCAACGAAGCAGCAAACATTCTGGTGTCCATTTTAAGCTTAATAATTAACAGCCATACTCGATACATTAAGGCTCCAAAGAAAAAACGAAATTTAAAGCCGTGGATCACTCCCGGTCTACTGCGCTGTATCCGTAACAGAGACAAAATGCATAAAAAACTAAACTCTGATCCAGAAAACCCTATTTTAAAAATAACTTACTCGCGATATCGTAATTTTTGCAACTCTTTGTTACGTAAATTAAAAATAAACTATGAAAAAACAGAATTTATCAAAAGGAAAAATGACCCTAAGGCTACCTGGGACCTTATAAAAACAATAACTCATACCAAATCCACTTCATCTCCACCTAGTGAACTCCTGAGAACTGAAACAGATGAACGAACAGCAGCTAACTCAGTCAACAAATATTTTGTGAGCATAGGAAATAACTTGGCCACTAAAATACAGAACGGGAGCCCTAAATCTTCAGTCCCTCCCGGACCAACGCCAATCTCTAATTCTATATGTATTCTAGGAACTGATAATGAGGAAGTCGAAAATATTCTGAATAACCTAAAAACAGATTCAGCAGTAGGAATTGACGGTATCTCCACAAAAATTTTGAAATTGACGCGAACGACCCTAGTCCCTTGCATCACTCACATTTGCAATCTAACAATTTCAAATGGAATTTTTACCGACCCCTTTAAAATAGCACTCGTTCATCCAATTCATAAGGGAGGGATCGGGGATTGTGCTAACAATTACAGACCAATTTCCGTCTTACCGACTATGTCTAAGATTTTGGAGAAGATCTTAAACAAACGTTTGGTTGGCTATCTGCGTGCAAACAAAATTCTTTCGGACAGGCAATACGGTTTTAGAACCGGTTTTTCTACTGAAGATGCGGTTGTAGCCTTCTCTGAAAAAGCAACTGGACATATGGATGGTGGCCGGAAGTGTCTGGGTGTGTTCTTGGATATATCTAAAGCTTTTGACGCTGTCCCCGTTTCAATTCTCTTATCAAAATTGGAACGTATAGGTATACGCGGTGTCGCGCTGGACATTTTTACGAGTTACCTTAAAAATAGATACCAACATGTAAAGATCGGTGAAGTGGTGAGTGATAGGGCAAGGATTGATTACGGCGTCCCACAAGGAAGCATTCTGGGTCCGACGCTTTTTCTCATTTATATTAATGACCTGTGTTCTCTTACCCTCACTAATTGCTCCGTGTTTACCTATGCTGATGATACATCACTTCTTATACATGGGACGGACTGGAGAGAAACTGAACAGCATGCTCAGGTGGCCTTAAACACGGTAATGAATTGGCTCGCAAAACATCTTCTAACAATTAATACAGAAAAAACGAAAATAGTGACCTTTTCTATAAGCAAAAAATCTCAGCCCAACATACCACTTGTTATTAAAGGTCATACCTGCCCAGAGCAATCAAAAAGTTATTCATGCACGTGTCCTGCTCTGGAAATAACTTCAAATATAAAGTACTTAGGTGTGCTGATAGACAAACACTTAAACTGGTATACTCATGTGGACAGCTTGGTGGCAAGAACAAGAAAACTTACTTACATTTTTAAGAAACTTCGCTAGTCGGCTGACACAGATACTCTCAGGTTGGTCTACATGTCACTTTGCCAATCACTTCTTGCATACTGCCTGCCAGCATGGGGTGGAGCCTGTAAGACCTACTTTCTCAAATTAGAGAGAGCACAGAGGGCAGTCCTCAAGGTAATGTATTGTATGCCCTACAGATATCCCACAGAAGATCTTTACAAGGACTGCAAACTGCTTTCAGTAAGGAAACTCTATGTGCTTCAGTGTATCCTGAGAAAACACCGCGTTCTTATGAAAATAACCACAAAACGTCGAGCTGATATTGTATTCTCACCTGTAAGACATAATACCTCCTTTGCCGAACACCAGTTCTCTTATCTCAGTCAAAAACTGTATAACAGGATCAATAAGAGGCTTGCAATACATAAACTTAATTTACACAAATGTAAAATCGCAGTGAAAACGTGGTTGATGGATAAAAACTACGACGAAATAGAAAACCTTTTATCCTCTCCTAATCAATAGTCCAACACAAACTTCTCATCTTCATCCACACACTTGACATTCCACAAAAACATATACACAAACACACACACATCCACTCACCCACCCACACCCACACACACACACATTCTCACGTTTGTTATTTTTGTACTACAAATTTGAAATGTACCTTATGTATTTTTTTATTTTTTTTATTTTAATTTTTGTTTTCACAACTAACTTTTAATAACCAGCGACATACATATTGACTTTTATAATGGAGGAACACTGACTCCCAAGTCACAGCAGTGGCGTGCCTAGGGTTTCAAAATAAGGCAAGCCCACTAAAATTTAAAAAGATTTCAAAAAAAAAAAAAAAAAAAAAAAAAAAAAAAAAAAAAAAAAAATCTTTTCGTCTGTGTATGTAGGTACCTACATATGTATCATCGCAATTTTCTCATAAACTACTGGTTAGGTATAATAAATTAAAAGTGAATTCATCCATCTTCTTCTTTCCTCTTCTTTCTTCAATTTCACTCTTGCTTGTCGTGCGGTGAATGAGGTAACCAAAGCACACTGAAGGCATGCTAGTCCTAGATTGAATATAATAAACATATCAGCAATTGCATACCTCCGGTGGCTTTAAAAAAAGCCGTTTGGTTTGCTTCATTGCTTGAGGGAACAAAGTAATGGTAAGTAGTTGCTTGCTTCGTAACAGGACTAACAGGTTACAGACGAAAAAAAAAACAAAACCGAAAGTTAAAAAATAGCTAGATAGAATGTAATAAGGAATTTAAATGAATTATTTATATTCTAATTGGAATCGTCTATCTTTCTTAAGAAATGATTTAATTACATCAGAGTAAAATGTTGGTGATCGTTTTAATTCTACCAACAACTGTTTTTCAATAGCTATCATTGATAATTCGGAAAGACGCTCTTGACCTTGTGTATTTCTCAGATAGGTATGGATACGTTTAAGAGACGAAAAAGCACGTTCCGCGGAAGAACTGGTAGCCGGAATAGTTACAACAAGATACGCTAACTTTAACAGCTCGGGAAAGGCATCTTCGAGGTTATTCTCATGAATGAAATCAATTAATTCGAAAACATTACGATCTTTCAGATCAGGACTAGAATACAAGCAAATCAATTGGCTTTTTAATGTTTGTTTGTCGAAATAGTTTGCATAAATGTCAAATAATGAATCTAATTCCTCTGTAGGAAAATGTTAAAGAAATTAACTGTTTTTTCTGAGCAAAGTTTAAAGATTTTACCTTATCTTCGCCAATCAAAACTTGAACGCATTTAAATCCTCACAAGGTACAATTACCTCCATTGTTGTAGGTAAGTCACCAAAACAATTGTATCACTGAGAAAATCTAAGAAAACACATAAAACTCTAAAACTTTTCCCACTCAAGCAAATAAAAGCAAAAAACTGAAGCACAGACTACTAAGACAGTGTTACCAACCATAAACAAAAATATTCCCCAATTTTTTTCCGAATTTCCCTAAAAATCCCTAAATAGAATTTTATATGTGTTATACCTACATACTTATTTAGTACCTAAATTATTTCGTAGGTAAATATAACGTTACATATTAAGTTGATAAAAAAAAATGAAAAATACAACTATGCAAACTTGTTAATTATTTCTAGAACCACATCATCATCCTGTTGCTCCTTTTCATTTGACGTCTCATTTTTGAAGTCATACATATGTACAATGAAGTTCTTGATCGTGTCCACAGTATGATTAAGTTTTACTCACGATCCATAATCCCGATTTATAAGGAAAATCGTACCATCATGATACTATGTACCTTTTTAGGGGATATGAATTACATATCGTGCGTTCCTTTCTACGCACAAAACAGAAAACACACGCTTTGTTTTCGATTTGGTAAGTTTTGTTCGAAATCCCTAAAAAAATCCCCAAAATATTCCAGTCCCCAAAAATTTCCCTTTTAACACTGTCTTCTAGTCCCTAAATTTAGGGACAAAATCCCTAAGTTGGTAACCGTGTACTAAGAGATATGAACTGAAGTGAGTTGCACTCGGGTCGTTGCAGAGTTGTCATTTGGCAAAAAAAAGTCGCTAGTTATATGAAAAATCTAGCTAGATGTCGCAATTTTTTTATTTTTAAGATATTGCTTGAATATTTATATTCGTTATTTTCAAAAGTCGCTAGTTTTTATTGTTGCTAAATCTTAAAAAAAGTCACCAAACTCGTTAAAAATCTCCAAGATCTCACAACGTCGCTAAAACGGCAACACTGCAGAGTTGGCAAGGTGACAAGGTCACGCATATGCGTGCAACTTCACTTGCAAGCCCTGCTTAAATCTTCAAACTGATCGTCTACAAAGACGCACAAGTGTCTAACTCGTTATACGGCACATCGCTATAAGTGCGAAAGAGACAGATGTAGTATTTGAAAGCCCGGTAAAAGCCGGTGCGTGTAAGCGAGATAGCTATATGTAGATGCTACAACTGCAAATGCGAAACTCTGCGCGCGACCAATCGCTATGTGAAGTAGTGTGGCATAGGTAGATACTTTGTGTTATTTTGATAAGAATTAAGCGCGCGAACTTTTAAATAGTTCAGGTTTGATATTGATTCTCTATCGAGCATTTTAGTAAGGCAAGCCAGGCTTTTGGGCTTCTATGAAGCTACCGCCACTGAGTCACAGGTATACCTAGTTTGGGAACCAGGGGACCTATTCCTAAGATACTAATTCTGTATGTTGTAACTTTGTCTGTAATAATGCTGTAAATTTTTTGAAATAAATAAAAAAACTTATAAACTTATTTCAAAACGCACGACCGGTCTGCGTACTCGTTTCGAGCGCGTCCCTGGTGGTGTCGCCGTCGGCTCAGTATCACAACTAGGTGGATCGATGGCTGGAGGTATCGGTGGAACAGTATTATTTTTTGGATCACTGCTTCCTTTGCCTTCCATAACATCCTCTTTTGTAATACTTAGCTGTTCTTTAAACAAATGTCTCGACTCCGATGCCTCTACCAATCCATTAGTTTGTAACGGCACAACAGTCTCACTTCGGTCGCCTGGTTCTTTGTTAGTTTCGTTGCCTTGACAAGGAACATCTGACAGCCGAGAACGGCGCCTGATTTGGTAAATGTGTCTTTTGAGAAGTCGTCCATCACCGATATCCACTACGTACCTACGAGTACCTTCTACCTCTCTCACAGTTCCTTTCACCCACTTGTCTTCCCTTCGCACAGAGTTCGTGATTTAAGTCCCTCACTGTCTGTCTGGCGCCCCCGTATCTCCCGTACCTTATTTTCTATTGCCCGCTGCTCCCGTAAAGTCGAGCCAAGAACGAAGTGAGCGCCTTTGTAGCATTGTCGCAGGTGTCTCGCCTGTAGTGCTGTGCACTGAATTACGGTACGCTAACTGGAATGTTTGTAAAGCAGTATCCACATCAACACTATCCCTATACGCCTTTTCATTGGTCCGCTTACAAAGTTTGACCGCGTTTTCTTCCGCATCATTCGATGCTGGGTGGTAGGCAGGTAAGAAGTTTTGGCGTTTATCATTATTTTTAACCGACTTCCCAAAAAGGAGGAGGTTCTATGTTCGACTTCAAGTTTGTTTTTTTTTTTTTTTTTTTGTGTATGTTCACCGATTACTCCGTCAATTGTGGACCGATTTTGAAAATTCTTTTTTTGATTGAAAAAGTATGTTCCGAAATTGGTCCCATTTTAATTTGGTGAAGATCTGATGAAGAACTTCGGAGATATACAACAGAACTCTTCAATAAATAACGGCAAATCTCTCGGGATTGCTGCAATCGCATGTCTGTTTGTTGTTTATAACATTTCATAACATAACATCACGCCAGTTCGCTCTTAAAGGGTAAGCAGACCTCTCATTTCACCGGTTATGTTCAAGTTTCATGAAATCTATTCTGGCGAAATAGTTCCCTTACTAACTTGTCTATTAGGTACGTACAACTAAAAAGTGAAAAAAAAAAAATCTTTTTGCAAAAAAATACTACCGACTTCCAACTACAAAGTGAAAAATAACTTAATTTTTTGAAGTCGGTGTCCATCACGCAAAAAAATGGTACCTACGAAAGACACCGACTTCAAAAAATTAAGTTATTTTTCACTTTGTAGTTGGAAGTCGGTAGTATTTTTTTGCAAAAAGATTTTTTTAGAAATGAACATAACTCTGCACTAGTGAACGGAGGTCCTTGATCCGAAATTAACTCCTCGGGTAAACCGAATATAGCAAATGTGGCTCTTAAGACCTTAATTACGCTTAAAGCATTTGTGAGTTTCATTTCAAAAATTTCTATCCACTTTGTGCTAGAATCAACCAACATTAAAAATTTTGTTCGCTGATATGGCCCTAGGAAATCAATATGCAATCTAGTCCACGGTTGCGCGGTGTAAGGCCACGGCTGCGGCGGCGCCCGTGGTGGTGCGTCGGTCTCCGCGGAACATGTTACAAATTGCTTCTATATCCGCATCTACCACCACCAGAACCAGACATAACTTCGAGCTAGCCCTTTCATTTCCACGATACCCAAATGTGTAACTGTTTTAAAACAAGATTTCTTAGTTTCGAGGGTATTACCATTCTGTACCCCCACATAAGGCACCCGAATTCCGAATATAATTTGCGACGTCTATGGTTGTATTTCCGCCATAGCTGGACACTCATTTGACCACCCAGACTGTACGTAAGACATTATTCGCTAAAAACGCCCTCAGCTCCGATATGTTCGACGGTGCCGGCGTGTTTATTATCGCCTTGACCTTATCCGAACAAGTATGTACACCATCTTTACTGATAACATGCCCCAAGTAAACAACACATTTATTATATTATTATATATTTGTCCCTCCTCACTCGCAAACCATACTGTTCTAATCGATCAAAAACTTTGCATAAATTCGTCATTGTGTTCGAACACTGTGCGCCCTGTTATGATGACGTCATCAAGGAATACGCCTACCTGCGGTAAATCTACAAACATCTGTTCCAGTCTTCTCTGGAATATGGCCGGGCTTGACGCAAGTCCATACACTAATTATTATTATTATTATTATATAGAGTTCTTTATTTTTCTTCTCTTTTAAGAGAGTATACGACCTTACACACGGGCCAGGGCCAAGTGTGTGAGGGGAAAATAAAATTGAGAAGGTGGATGATAATGTAGAGGAAGTCAGAAACTTCCGGGTTATGCGACAAGTATTGAGAATGGTGGCTTTTTGGAGCATGTATAGTGTGTGAGAAGGCATGTGTAGAGTGTCAAGACTTTGCGTGAGAGATTTTGGTACTACACCGGTAGAAGAAACTACTATAGGGACTATGTGGACGGTTTGTACTTTCCACTGGGTTTTGATTTCAATGGCGAGTTCTTGGTACTTACTGAGTTTTTCGGATATTGTTGATTGGATGTTGTTTGAATTAGGTATAGCTATATCGATTAAGTACACTGTTTTATTTACTTTGTCGTGTACAGTGATGTCAGGTCTATTATAATGTATAGTTTTGTCTGTAATTATTGTTCTGTCCCAATAAATTTTCTGATATCTGTTTTCTAAAATTATTTCAGGTTTATATTTATAATATGGAATCATCTCACCTGTAAGATTATATTTGTGTACTAGGTGTTGGTGTATAATGGCGGCAACTTGGTCATGTCGGTGTTTATAATCTGTCTGTGCGAGAGATTTACAGGCCCCTGTTATGTGTTGGATGGTCTCAGAGGCACTGTTGCAATGTCTGCATGTGTCAGTGGATTGATTACAGTCTTTCATTATGTACTTTCTGTAATTTCGTGTTGCAATTATTTGATCAATCTCAATCAAAAAAATCTTTTTGCAAAAAAATACTACCGACTTCCAACTACAAAGTGAAAAATAACTTAATTTTTTGAAGTCGGTGTCCATCACGCAAAAAAATGGTACCTACGAAAGACACCGACTTCAAAAAATTAAGTTATTTTTCACTTTGTAGTTGGAAGTCGGTAGTATTTTTTTGCAAAAAGATTTTTTTAGAAATGAACATAACTCTGCACTAGTGAACGGAGGTCCTTGATCCGAAATTAACTCCTCGGGTAAACCGAATATAGCAAATGTGGCTCTTAAGACCTTAATTACGCTTAAAGCATTTGTGAGTTTCATTTCAAAAATTTCTATCCACTTTGTGCTAGAATCAACCAACATTAAAAAATTTGTTCGCTGATATGGCCCTAGGAAATCAATATGCAATCTAGTCCACGGTTGCGCGGTGTAAGGCCACGGCTGCGGCGGCGCCCGTGGTGGTGCGTCGGTCTCCGCGGAACATGTTACAAATTGCTTCTATATCCGCATCTACCACCACCAGAACCAGACATAACTTCGAGCTAGCCCTTTCATTTCCACGATACCCAAATGTGTAACTGTTTTAAAACAAGATTTCTTAGTTTCGAGGGTATTACCATTCTGTACCCCCACATAAGGCACCCGAATTCCGAATATAATTTGCGACGTCTATGGTTGTATTTCCGCCATAGCTGGACACTCATTTGACCACCCAGACTGTACGTAAGACATTATTCGCTAAAAACGCCCTCAGCTCCGATATGTTCGACGGTGCCGGCGTGTTTATTATCGCCTTGACCTTATCCGAACAAGTATGTACACCATCTTTACTGATAACATGCCCCAAGTAAACAACACATTTATTATATTATTATATATTTGTCCCTCCTCACTCGCAAACCATACTGTTCTAATCGATCAAAAACTTTGCATAAATTCGTCATTGTGTTCGAACACTGTGCGCCCTGTTATGATGACGTCATCAAGGAATACGCCTACCTGCGGTAAATCTACAAACATCTGTTCCAGTCTTCTCTGGAATATGGCCGGGCTTGACGCAAGTCCATACACTAATTATTATTATTATTATTATATAGAGTTCTTTATTTTTCTTCTCTTTTAAGAGAGTATACGACCTTACACACGGGCCAGGGCCAAGTGTGTGAGGGGAAAATAAAATTGAGAAGGTGGATGATAATGTAGAGGAAGTCAGAAACTTCCGGGTTATGCGACAAGTATTGAGAATGGTGGCTTTTTGGAGCATGTATAGTGTGTGAGAAGGCATGTGTAGAGTGTCAAGATTTTGCGTGAGAGATTTTGGTACTACACCGGTAGAAGAAACTACTATAGGGACTATGTGGACGGTTTGTACTTTCCACTGGGTTTTGATTTCAATGGCGAGTTCTTGGTACTTACTGAGTTTTTCGGATATTGTTGATTGGATGTTGTTTGAATTAGGTATAGCTATATCGATTAAGTACACTGTTTTATTTACTTTGTCGTGTACAGTGATGTCAGGTCTATTATAATGTATAGTTTTGTCTGTAATTATTGTTCTGTCCCAATAAATTTTCTGATATCTGTTTTCTAAAATTATTTCAGGTTTATATTTATAATATGGAATCATCTCACCTGTAAGATTATATTTGTGTACTAGGTGTTGGTGTATAATGGCGGCAACTTGGTCATGTCGGTGTTTATAATCTGTCTGTGCGAGAGATTTACAGGCCCCTGTTATGTGTTGGATGGTCTCAGAGGCACTGTTGCAATGTCTGCATGTGTCAGTGGATTGATTACAGTCTTTCATTATGTACTTTCTGTAATTTCGTGTTGCAATTATTTGATCAATCTCAATCAAAAAAATCTTTTTGCAAAAAAATACTACCGACTTCCAACTACAAAGTGAAAAATAACTTAATTTTTTGAAGTCGGTGTCCATCACGCAAAAAAATGGTACCTACGAAAGACACCGACTTCAAAAAATTAAGTTATTTTTCACTTTGTAGTTGGAAGTCGGTAGTATTTTTTTGCAAAAAGATTTTTTTAGAAATGAACATAACTCTGCACTAGTGAACGGAGGTCCTTGATCCGAAATTAACTCCTCGGGTAAACCGAATATAGCAAATGTGGCTCTTAAGACCTTAATTACGCTTAAAGCATTTGTGAGTTTCATTTCAAAAATTTCTATCCACTTTGTGCTAGAATCAACCAACATTAAAAAATTTGTTCGCTGATATGGCCCTAGGAAATCAATATGCAATCTAGTCCACGGTTGCGCGGTGTAAGGCCACGGCTGCGGCGGCGCCCGTGGTGGTGCGTCGGTCTCCGCGGAACATGTTACAAATTGCTTCTATATCCGCATCTACCACCACCAGAACCAGACATAACTTCGAGCTAGCCCTTTCATTTCCACGATACCCAAATGTGTAACTGTTTTAAAACAAGATTTCTTAGTTTCGAGGGTATTACCATTCTGTACCCCCACATAAGGCACCCGAATTCCGAATATAATTTGCGACGTCTATGGTTGTATTTCCGCCATAGCTGGACACTCATTTGACCACCCAGACTGTACGTAAGACATTATTCGCTAAAAACGCCCTCAGCTCCGATATGTTCGACGGTGCCGGCGTGTTTATTATCGCCTTGACCTTATCCGAACAAGTATGTACACCATCTTTACTGATAACATGCCCCAAGTAAACAACACATTTATTATATTATTATATATTTGTCCCTCCTCACTCGCAAACCATACTGTTCTAATCGATCAAAAACTTTGCATAAATTCGTCATTGTGTTCGAACACTGTGCGCCCTGTTATGATGACGTCATCAAGGAATACGCCTACCTGCGGTAAATCTACAAACATCTGTTCCAGTCTTCTCTGGAATATGGCCGGGCTTGACGCAAGTCCATACACTAATTATTATTATTATTATTATATAGAGTTCTTTATTTTTCTTCTCTTTTAAGAGAGTATACGACCTTACACACGGGCCAGGGCCAAGTGTGTGAGGGGAAAATAAAATTGAGAAGGTGGATGATAATGTAGAGGAAGTCAGAAACTTCCGGGTTATGCGACAAGTATTGAGAATGGTGGCTTTTTGGAGCATGTATAGTGTGTGAGAAGGCATGTGTAGAGTGTCAAGACTTTGCGTGAGAGATTTTGGTACTACACCGGTAGAAGAAACTACTATAGGGACTATGTGGACGGTTTGTACTTTCCACTGGGTTTTGATTTCAATGGCGAGTTCTTGGTACTTACTGAGTTTTTCGGATATTGTTGATTGGATGTTGTTTGAATTAGGTATAGCTATATCGATTAAGTACACTGTTTTATTTACTTTGTCGTGTACAGTGATGTCAGGTCTATTATAATGTATAGTTTTGTCTGTAATTATTGTTCTGTCCCAATAAATTTTCTGATATCTGTTTTCTAAAATTATTTCAGGTTTATATTTATAATATGGAATCATCTCACCTGTAAGATTATATTTGTGTACTAGGTGTTGGTGTATAATGGCGGCAACTTGGTCATGTCGGTGTTTATAATCTGTCTGTGCGAGAGATTTACAGGCCCCTGTTATGTGTTGGATGGTCTCAGAGGCACTGTTGCAATGTCTGCATGTGTCAGTGGATTGATTACAGTCTTTCATTATGTACTTTCTGTAATTTCGTGTTGCAATTATTTGATCCTGGATCGCAAGCATGAAACCTTCAGTTTCGGGAAACAATTCACCTCGTTTGAGCCATTCGTTCGACTTTAATTTATCGACGTGTGGCTGGCTCAGGGTAGCTTGGTGTCTTCCGTGTAAAGCTTTTCCAGCCCATGCTGCAATTTTTTGCTGTGTGCTTATAATATTTTCATTAGTTTGAATGTTTTTATTTTGCAAGTTGAGTGGTGTAAGTTTTTTATCTGCTTCTGTTACATTTTTATGTAGTGGTGAATGTTCTGATTTGTTATGGAAGTAAGATCTGAGTGAAAGTATTTGTTTGTTGTGTAAATTGTGTATGTCAATCAATCCTCTTCCTCCTTCTTGGCGTGGTAGAGTAAGTCGCTATATGCATGATTTCGGGTGATGTTTCCTATGTTTGGTAAGGAGAGTATTGATAGTTCGTTGTAATTTTTTTATATCGGTTTTTGACCATCGTATAATTCCAAAAGAGTATGTAAGGATGGGTATTGCAAATGTGTTGACAGCTTTAATTGAGTTTCTGGAGTTTAGATTACTTTTTAAGATTAGGTTAAGACGATGTGTAAACTTTTTGATCAGTTCTTGTTTTGTTATTTTTTGTTCTATCTGTCTGGATTGTTTGAAACCTAGATATTTGTATGTAGTTTGTTCATCCATAGGCTCAATAATTTTACCTGACTCGAGTGTGTAACTGTTATTTTGAATTTTTCCTTTAACTATTGACAAAATTTTGCATTTATCTACCCCGAAGTGCATACTTATATCGTTTGAAAATTCTTGTATTGTATCTGCTAAATGAAAAAGGGAGTTTTTATCTGCTGCGTACAATTTTATGTCATCCATATACATAAGGTGTGTTAAGGTGAAATGGATTTTACCGCTTGTCAAGGTAAATCCTGTGTTAGCTTTATCTAAGAGGAGTGAGAGAGGATTGAGGGCCATGCAAAACCATAAAGGACTTAGGGCATCGCCTTGAAAGATTCCACGTTTTATTTGAATAGGTTCAGTTGCTAAAGCCATGGAGGCTTGATTTATTTTGAGTACAGTTTGCCAATTTTGCATGGTGGATTCTAAGAACGATCTGAGTATGGGGTGGATTTTATAGATATATAGGACATGCAACAACCAGCTATGCGGGACTGAATCAAATGCCTTTTGGTAATCGATGAACATAGTATGAATATCTTGTTTGTTTTTAACTGCGCTGTTCATAGCAATCGCATCAATAGTGAGCTGTTCTTTACATCCTTGGCTGTTTTTACGACATCCCTTTTGTTGCTCTGCAAGAATGTCATTTTTATTTAAGTGTTCGTAAATTACTTCACTTACACAGGCTGTAAGGATTTTATAGAGCGTTTGTAAGCACGTGATTGGTCGGTATTTGGCTGGGTTTGTGGTATCATTCATGTCCTTAGGTAGCATGTATGTGACTCCCTGTGTTATATATGTTGGGAGCAAACTTGGTGATTTAATGAAGGTGTTTAGGTGATTAAATATGAATGGAAGTATGCTAGTGAATTTCTTATACCAGTAGTTGTGAATTTTGTCTGTGCCTGGCGATTTCCAGTTGTGAGAGCGTTTGATGACGTCTATAAATGTGTTTATTGGAATTAATTCAAAGTCCATTTCAGGGATTTCTAGTGCTGCGTCATTGATCCAGTTAGCGTGGTTATTGTGAAATACTGGGTTTTCCCATATGTTTGCCCAAAATTCCCGTAATGCTTCGGGAGGTGGTGTTTCTAGCGATTGACTAGTGGTGTCTTTATTATTAGATGTAAGATTTCTATAAAATATTCTTTCGTTGTTAATAAATTTTGTATTTTGAACTTTGCGGTTCGTGCAAGTAATATATCTTTTAAGTCTACTAGATGCTGCGCTTAACTTTTGTTTTAAGGTGTCCAAAAAGTGTTCTAACAGTGTATTGGAATTCTCGTGTTGCGCGTGTAGTTGGTATTTAATTTTTATTTGTTCTACTGCAGCTATTAATTTTGGCTTCTGCTGCCATTAATGTAATGTGT
Source organism: Orthosia cruda (assembly GCA_964057195.1). Taxonomy (NCBI): domain Eukaryota; kingdom Metazoa; phylum Arthropoda; class Insecta; order Lepidoptera; family Noctuidae; genus Orthosia; species Orthosia cruda. The sequence goes on along the minus strand of OZ059825.1, from coordinate 12,581,553 downwards.
CAGTCTACCTATGTTTGCTCTTAAACTTTTGATTTTCTTATTATTATTATTATTTAGTTCAAATTGAGCATAAGCTTGGGAAAGGTCCATCTTACTGTAATTTTCCCCACCGTTTAACCGAACTAGTAACGTAAGTCGACTTCTATTACCTTATTTAATGTGAGCTTATAATCGGCACAAATCCTTATGCTGCCTTTCTTCTTTACGACGGAGTGAGAATGTTGTTCCGCATGAGCTGGTCCAGCGTGCGTTCCACCTGCTCGTGCAGCGCATACGCAAGCGGGTGCGCACGCATGAACACAGGCCGTGCGCCTGGCCGCAAATGTATGCCCACCTTATCACCAGTGAATCGCCCCAAACCGCCCGCGAAAACTTTGGAGTATCTGGAACTAAATACGTTTACATCAAAATTTGTTCCATTACAAATATTATTGTTATTTACATATGAATCATAATGTAATACCGGCAATTGTATTGTTAACGCTGCCATCCTTTGCCTCCCGAGTAACATTGTTTTACCATTTTTTACCACGTACAGGTCTAACTGTTTACATTTGTCTTTATATTTGACCAAAGGTTTAATAACCCCCAGTGGTTTTGTTGTTTCACCCGTAACAATATTGCTCTTGACAATTGTTAAGTTACTAAATAACTCATTATATGTGCGTTCGTTTATACATGAGATAGCTCTACCTGTATCGCACTCAAACTTTATTATTTTCCTTTGAACCTCTAATGATACAAAAATATGTTTTCATTACGTTACGGTCAATTCATTAAGTTCAATTATTATTACCTTGTCACTATCTTCGCTGTTCACTACGTCTACGTCTCGAGGTAGCTCGGCCTCGACGGTATGATGCTGCGTTAGTCGCGGACACATACTTCGCAAATGGCGCTTGTAATACGTAGTGCCCGAAGTTGCAAGCGGCCACCTCATGCCGCCCGCCACACGCTCGACACTCTCGCTGTTGCCGCTCCCGATCCATCGACATGGACGCCGCGGGCGCCACCCGGCCTGTCTGCGGCCGCCTGCGCTGCACGTACTTGCCTACCGACGGACGGCCTATGCCCGATCCGCTGGCGCCGCTCCGCCGCATACTCATCATCAGCTGACAGTCCACCGGTCCCTTCGTCACACTAACCGACCCTTCCACCACTGCTGCTGCATCTTTCTCAGCTGCATCTTTCTCTGCCGCCTCCATGCTTACGGCCAGATTATATGCCTTCATAAAATCTAACTTAGGTTTTGCAAATAGCCTTTGTCTTATGAGCTCGCTTTTAATCCCGCAAACCAACTGGTCTAAACTTTCTTCGAAACACGTTCCGAACTCACAAGTTTTTGTTTTTTTTTTCAAAACAGCTACATAATCCGATATATTTTCCCTTTTGCGATTACGAAATTTATAACGCTCAGCCAACTCACTCGGTTTCGGCTGAAGATGTTTCTCCATAATAACCGTTATCCGTTCAAATGTCGTTTGTCTTCGGTTTCGCCGGAGTACATAAATTCACCAACAACTCGTAGCTAGCTGCACCCATAACGGTGATTAACGTCGGCACTTGGAACTCAGTCGATACTTTATTTACTATAAATTACTGCTCAAGCCGTTTGACGTATAACCTCCAATCGTCCTTATGTATGTCGAACTAACGAGTTCTAGCCGAGACATTTTTTTTTTTTAATTTTCTTATTTTTATCATTGGCCAATTCACCTGACAAGCCTGACACACCTTATCTGTTTAGTTTATCCTCGTCGCCACTGAAGGATTCTTTCAGCTCGAACTCCAGAATCGTTTCGAGTGCCTAGGGAGCTCCGTGGATGAATATAGCAACGGGTTCGTGGAAGCTGTCCATACGGTCGGGTCTAAGTTTTTCAAGACCCGTCGTACAGATAGAAACAAAAAGCTCTCAGATCACACCCTCAAGCTTATGAAGGAGAGGCGTGAGATGATCCTGCAGTCTTCAGATGAGGCGTGCAAATACCGGCAGCTCAATAGACAGATCTCTAAATCCTTGAAAAGAGACCTCCGACGCTTCAATACCGAGCGTATTAAAGACGCTATCGAGCGAAATAAAGGCTCCAAGGTGTTCTCAAGGGATCTGGCTATTGGGCAGAGCCAACTCACGAAACTGAAGACCGACGATGGCAGGATCGTATCCGCCAAACCGGAGCTTCTCAGGGAGATCGAGACATTCTATGGGCAGTTGTACACTTCGATCAGCAAGCCCGTTGCGAGTCTAGCAAACGACCCAAGAGCTAGATTGACCCGACACTATACCGAAGATATCCCGGACGTCAGCCTGTACGAGATTAGGATGGCTCTGAAACAGCTCAAAAACAACAAGGCGCCGGGTGATGACGGAATTACGGTCGAACTCCTGAAGGCGGGTGGAAAACCGGTCCTTAGGGCCCTTCAGAAGCTGTTTGATTCCGTCATACTCGAGGGCAAAACGCCACTGTAGGCATGGTGCGGGGGTGTGGTGGTACTCTTCTTCAAGAAGGGCGACAATGCCCGGTTGAAGAACTATAGGCCCATCTCACTTCTTAGCCATGTCTACAAGTTGTTTTCAAGAGTCATCACGAATCGTCTCGCGCGCAGGTTTGACGATTTCCAGCCCCCCGAACAAGCCGGATTCCGAAAAGGCTTTAGCACCGTAGACCACATACATACGCTGCGGCAGGTTATACAGAAGACCGAAGAGTATAACCTGCCTCTCTGTTTAGCGTTTGTGGACTACGAGAAAGCCTTCGATTCGATAGAGACTTGGGCTGTACTGCAGTCTCTCCAACGGTGCCAGATCGACTACCGGTACATTGAGGTGTTGAAGTGTTTGTACAAAAACGCCACCATGTCAGTCCGTCTTCAGGATCAGACTTCGAAACCAATCCTTCTCCAGCGCGGCGTGAGACAGGGAGACGTCATTTCTCCGAAACTGTTCACTGCTGCGCTGGAGGATGTCTTCAAGGTTCTGGACTGGAGGGGGCTGGGCATCAACGTTAATGGCGAGTACATTACTCACCTTCGGTTTGCCGACGACATAGTGGTCATGGCTGAGACCATGGAGACCCTCAGTAAAATGCTCGATGACCTCAGTAGAGCTTCCGAAAGAGTGGGTCTTAAAATGAACATGGACAAAACCAAGATCATGGTGAATGCCCATGTAACACCCACTCCTATCAAGGTCGGAGACTCTACTCTCGAAGTTGTAGACGATTATGTCTACCTGGGACAAACGGTCCAGTTGGGTAGGTCCAATTTCGAGAAAGAGGTCAACCGTCGAATCCGACTCGGCTGGGCGGCGTTCGGGAAGTTGCGTGGTATCTTCTCGTCCAATTTACCGCAGTGTCTCAAGACAAAAGTCTATGACCAGTGTGTGTTGCCAGTGATCACCTATGGGACCGAGACGTGGTCGCTCACAATGGGCCTTATCAGAAAGCTCAAAGTCACCCAAAGGGCAATGGAGAGGGCTATGCTCGGAATTTCCTTGCGTGATCACGTCAGGAATGATGATATCCGCAGGAGAACCAAAGTTACCGACATAGCCCGAAGAATTGCCAAACTTAAGTGGCAGTGGGCAGGGCACATTGCTCGCAGAACGGATGGCCGATGGGGCCGAAAGGTTCTGGAATGGCGACCGCGAACCGGAAGACGATACGTTGGAAGGCCTCCCACTAGGTGGACTGATGACCTGGTTAAGGTTGCGGGAAGGCGCTGGATGCGAGACGCACGGGATCGGTCAATGTGGCGACGCCTGGGGGAGGCCTATGTCCAGCAGTGGACGTCTTTCGGCTGAAATGATGATGATGATGATGATGAATATATTTTTTTAATCAAAGTATGTACCATTGTTATCTATGCACTTTTGCCATCTCATAGGTAGTTCATTGATCTCTTTACAAAAAAAAACCATTCGGACGGGAATCAATAAAATCTTTGAAGGTGCTTTGGACAGCCCCATCGGAGTTGAATTTTTTCCCTTGCAAGAAGTTATCCTAATTTCGAAAAAAATGGTACTCTGTTGGAGCAAGGTCCGAGAAGTACGGTGGATGTCTTAGACATTCCAATTGAAGCTCCTCTAATTTGGTAGCCGTTTGTTGTGCAGTATGTGGTCTATCATCGTCCTGAAGCAGCAGTGGCCTAGAGCGATTGACCAGCCTCGGCTGTTTAGCAGCTAGCTTTTCCATCATGGTTTTCAGTTGCTGACAATAGACATCCGCCGTAATCGTCTGGCCAGATTTAAGAAAGCTGTAGTGAACGACACCGGCACTAGTCCACCAAACGCTCACAAGTAATATTATTTTTGAGTCAATTTTCGCTTGTGGCAGGATTTGGCTGGTTCGCCAGGGTTCAGCCATTGCGATGGGCGTTTCTGATTATTGTACAGGATCCACTTTTTATCACAGGTAATGATTCGATTTAAAATCCCTTCATTATTGTGCCGGTTAAGTAATGTAACGCAGCAGTTGACGCGCGTTTGTCGGTTTGCTGCACTCAATTTATGAGGTACCCACCTTTCAAGCTTTGTCACCTTCCCAATTTGCTTCAATAGTTTTAAACAGTTTTATCACTAACACCGCAGCTTGCAGCTAACTCGGACGTGTTTTGCGATGGATCCGCTTCCACAATATAGCCTTCAATTCTTCATTATCAACTTTGGTCTCCGGCCGTCCACAGGGCTTGTTCTGCAGGTCGAAATTTCCAGAACGACAACGTTAGAACCAAAAACGCGCTGTGTTTTCTTTTGCGACACCGTCGCCATACACATCATTAATCCTTCGAGCCGTTTCTGCAGCACTGGTGCCACGATGGCACTCGTACTCGTATATAACTATTGAGGTAATAATGTACTACGCACTAGAGAAGTCACCACACATCACTGCTGTGTTCCGCTCATGCGCGGTCAGCCGGCCGCACTTCACTCAGTTGCTTGCTAGATCTTGAGCCCCTATGACATTGTTTGTTTTTAAACGAAAAGACGTTCAAAGTCTTTAAATATGCTGTCGTGTGTTTTAAGATATTGCACTTATAATTCAACTAATACGGCGAAATGCAAAGGAATAACTGTTCGTCGATGAGTAACTAGATAATAATTTTTAAATTTAATGCGAACAAAATATTTGGTGGACGCCATGTTGACTCATTTTTCATACAGACTAAAAATTAAGATGTGACAATTTGTGTAACAAGTGTAGGTAGAATTAGCTGACGTTGGTTTTATAGCGGAAAATAACAATCTAACATATATTCAGAAAGGAACTGACTGTGGTTATTCAAATAAATAGTTTAACAAATTGGTAGGTATGATAGGTGGGTAGGTGTCTAGGGTAGGGTATGTAGGTATCCTGTTGACGGGAGCGAGGTCACGGGGGACAGCTAGTACTTAAATAATGGTACGACGTAAATTACTTTAAAGTCAGCGTTTAGCTTTGATATACTTATGCAAAGCAAACAGGACGGTTAGTACTGAGACCTTACCGGTACTTGCTGGCGTAATTCCGGTCAACCTTGAAGTCCAACGATGTGCTGCAATGTACTATTCCGCACGAGAAACCATGACGCGGATCGACTGTGAGAAAATCTCTAGATTATTTGAAACACATATTGACGTCTGGGAGGAACTTTTATCCGAATGGCAATGTAGGTGGGATAATTCTATCAAGGGCCGACACCTCCACCAATTCTTTCCATCTGTTCGCGTGCGGCTGGCCAGGACGTGGCTGGAGGTGGATCACTATGTTGCCCAATTTCTCACAGGGCATGGTAACTTTAAAAGTAAATTATTTTCCTTCAAGCTCGTTGTCTCGCCTTTATGTCAGTGTTTTACATCTGACTGCGAATATCTATAATCTGCACATCATATTGAGTAAGTAAGGTAGTGTATTCTTTGGCAGAATGAACTCAATACTATGTTGAATAATGTACAGGCTGCATCAGGAGATGTTTACTATACGGATCTTGTGGAAAATAGAACAAATTTCCGTGCGTTCACTTATCTTTCTCTTTATCCCAGTTGTAAATGACCCTATGTGCCTATTGGCCTTGTTTGCTCTGTCTCCTGCTTGATATGGAGGGATGTGGAAATTTGTGTTTTTCCTACTCCTCCACTATTCTTTTCTGATTCATTTCATAGCGGGATCCAAGACAGTTAAAGCCATTCTCCGGGACTTCGTCGAGCTTCATTGCCTGGGTGCTTTTCTGGTGGTTGCAACTATTGATTATGGCTTTCAGGAGTTGCAGTGGTTTGGGAAAAGTGTGGTGGGAATGTGCTAACATATAATATTTCATTAATATAATATTAATAAAATATTACTTTACTTAGGTTATTTCAACTAAAAATATTTTTTGAAAAAGTGTGAATTCTAATGAAGCTTGTTAGGTATAAAGTTATGTAGGTAACGCTTCTGTAGTCAGTCAGCAGTTTAGTATATATGGGTGACAATTTGTTGCAGAATGTTGAAGGAAACGCGTAAGCGCCATGAAAATCACGGCGCTTCCGTCTTTTTGATCGCGAGGAAACTACATCTTAGAAGCGCTCTAGCGCTGCGTGTTTATACTGTTTTGTTAGACGACTAATTATTGTTTCAGCGCTGCAGCGAAGTTTAGTTTAAACTCTTGTCAAAATTGAGCATGTCCTTTACTTAGGATAGCTTCTCTAGTACGTAGTACTTACGAGTATTATCTCAATGTATATAACGCGATATTTCAAGTTATCCATTTTGTAAACTGACTGGCGCAAAGAAAAAACCAAAAGAGAAAAAAACAAATGAATTACGGTTTTCAAAACACAAAATGAGTAAATAGCTGTATAAATTTAAAATTGGAATTCCAAACCAAAGAGGAGATATTTGAGATCAAAGCGGCCAGTACGACAAAACGCCAATTTGATAAGTAAGAACCTAATATTATCTGTGACTTAAGTAAGGTTAAATCTCGTTAAACCTCTCTTACATTTTTTGAAACAAATTCCCGTCGTTCGAGCCCCTAGCACAAGTTTCTAAAGTATTCGTATCGTCATCGTGACATTTTACCAGACGAAAAGGCCGTTTATAGTTACTGGTCATTATTTCTTCAGGCGACCTGCGAGCTGCCAGGTTGATACTGGCAGCTCGCAGGCCCTTTTAAAGATGTCCTTCGTTAAGAATGTTTTTCAACGGTTGCGAACAAACGAACCGACGTTGTTTGACATGAAACTCGTCAAGTCGTCAACTAATTTTAGCGGGGGTGAGTGCGGACGAAAGGTCCTGGTCGGGGGGTAGTGTGACGAGGGACCATCAGATAAGTGCCTTAATATCCAGCGCCCGTTGTGAGGCACCTTGCTGCCGGTTCACACCGACGACTGTTTGCACAGGCGGCGTGTACCTACTACATTATCGTTAGTGTTAACTAAACATAAGCGTCCATTGACGCGCCTGTATTACACCGAGCGGACACTTTGTTAGCTTCAGCTTCGTTTAACTCTTCAGTGGAAAATTATACATATTCCAATTTCCCTCAGAAAATGAATTTGATTCCAGAGTCGAGAATGAAGCTGGGAACAAATTATTGGACGCGGCTGACGGATGCGACTGAAAGCCGCGACTTATGGAATACCTGGGTAATAAATGTACAATAAATTGTGCAAACTATAGGACGTGTCACGTCAACGTCGGCGTAACCTTGGCCGTTCGGGTATCCGATAGATATCTGGCCCGCTGGACGTTTTTGTCTGAGCACACATATCACACATCGCGATTGTCAGTCTCAGTCGCGTCCGTTAGCCGTGTCCGGTAATTTGTTTCCAGCTTAATGGAGTGGATCATCCACTATAAACATGACCACACAAAGTTAATTTAAAATTCATAAATTGTTATTTAAAAGTGTCCATGTCCAAACACTTCAGGATCAGCCCACGTTGACCTTAACAATTTTACTTCATAAAAATATGTCGAAAACGAAAGCTGATTTTATTGTTCTGAAATTTCGTGTGGATATTTTTCCTTGGCTCAGCTCTGCGGAATATAGGGCTCTGGAACGGTCATAAGATAAAAAAAGATATCCCTGATGAGAATCATAAAAGGGACACATCTTCCCTGAAATAAATAACACATTGATATGCTTTTGGAAGACGTCATCAGTAATTCATACATAGGCATTCATAAATTAAAGATATAAAGTTATTCTTTTTTGAGAACAATGTCAGCATCAAATGTTTTTTGTATAATTTCCCCCAACATTTATTTGTTCAGTTGCTAGAAGTATATTTCATACTCTATCTGGCCACCGTGGATGCCCTCTGCCCCAGCTAGGGGGCATAGGATCTTAAGTTAGTAAGTGACCTAGGTACTTACCTACATATACCTATATGTAGGTAAGTACCTAGGTTTATTACTCACAAAATATAATATTATCATATTTTTTTCCGCTGCCACATCTTCAATAGATTTAGCAAAAAAAAGTATAAAAGAATGCCTACTTTGAGAATTCAGCCCCTCAAAATATTCATCAAAAGCCAACGTCCCGTTGCGATGATTTATTATTATTGGAAGTAAATAACGAAATAAGATACATAGGCATTTTTTTATGAGTTTCGGTTGATAAATCAACAACTTCTTTCGTTTACCGGTTTGGGGCATTTTCGCAATAACGCAGTCATATCGAGCCCTTGCTCCATGCCTTCGGTGCTACCAAAACATGTACGCACCAGCGTGGCACGTGGACCGCCATGGTGTGGCAAGTTGTGTATAAATTAAATCTATTAAATTATAAAAAAAATAATATGGTATTTCTTCAAGTTTTTTTTTTTGAATTATTTAAACTCTATATAGAAAAATAAATGAAGGAACTGATAATACAAAACTTTCTCTTATTTCCGATATTTGAACCAGGGTCACAGGTGTGGTTCATCACACTATCAGTGTTAACCGTTAGACCAGATGGACACCTACGCCTGACAGTGAAATTAAAAACCTTATTCTAATCAAACTTAAAGGAAAACAATTACCCACCGTGCTCTTTCTGATTTTTAATTATTAGCAATATACAAAAGCGAAGGATGTTGGCGACAAAACGTGGGTATTGTGTTTGCAATCCCCCCACCTTTTGTGAGTTTACCAAACATGACATGAGTGTAGTATATAAACACTACACTCATGTTTGTACACACTACACTGTACGCATAAGCATAGGCATGCATATGTAGGTAGGCACACGCGGGTAATTGGATCGGAGTCAGCCGGAGCGCTGAGTTGTGTGTGTATCAAGGTGTTCCTGTTTGCTAATCTAATAATGATGTGTTCATGTTACCTTGTGAATATTACACCGCACCGGTCACTACAATGAGATGACAAAAACCACAATGTTTTAAAGTTTAGGTGATCGATGTACGAGTGTGTCTATAGAAGAAAGTCGTAAGTGCGACTGGTTGGCTATGCTATAGATTCGTGAAGTTGAGACTGCGCTTTAGACCGTAATAGTATATTATGTCATGGACCAAGTGATTAATCAGTGGTACTATGTATAATACACAAGCATTATGATTTTAAGGCAAGTCTGGTCATTATGAATATGGCTAAGTAACTGTTGGACAATTCGGTAATTAGTACAGAGCGAGCGAAGCGAGCTCGCGACACGGAAAAGTTAGGTTCGAAGGGGATGACGGGCGCTGAAGTGAGTGAGAGAACTCAGCTCCTGTCATCTCCTTCATGTGAGTTTACATTAGACCCTGCAGACCGAAGTAGGAGCCCCACGCAGCGAGGCTTCGTCGAATCTGTTGCTTAAAAAGTAATCATACTTACCTATTCTATATTAAAATCAATGCCAAGAATATAAAGAAAACACATATTTTTATTACCCGGCCGAATAAGTGATTGGCATTATTCAGAAAGCCCGGTCAATTTAATTAATTCAAAACATTTTAGCTTAGCCCCTTAAGTGCCTTTAGGGTTCCCAGAAACGATTGTTTTTCTAATGTGTCTGCTAATTAGCATTCAAGGTAATATTGCCTACTCATATTGGGCATTATTCAAATTGTCTGGGCATTATGAATAATGCCATATTAATCACTTGGTCCATAATATATATAAGCAATATCTATAACGATAAATTCATTAGAAAAGGTGTATTAAATAACAAGCATTTGTGTTTCATAATTATTATATTGTTTTTCCAACCACCCTAATACCTACCTACACATGAGTGTACACTCAATGACAACAACAACATCAACTTATTAACGTACCGTTGCTGGATGACGAACTTTACTCGTTTAATCGCTATTCGGATCCTGCTGATGACCGGATCTAAAAAAGTCTTCTAAATGGAACGTACACTGATCGTTGCGAAAGTCTTCGTTCTCGTTTATGAAAGCTTCGATTCTTATGAAGCCGTTGTGCAGATAATGGCTGTCCTCGTATTTGGTGTAGCGCAGAAGGAAGCTGACGGGGCGGTGCGGTTCCTCGGTACGATCCAAGTACACCACGAGCACCTCCCATGTCACCATTCCGGCGGGGTGTTCCCCAAGGAACTTGCGAATTTCCTCTTCATGCCGATACCAAATGCCCTTTACGCGATTCAAGTCACGGGCCATGGGCACTAAATTAGAGGGGCTATCGCTACCACCTAGCGTGTATGCCACCAGATGACCGCCGTCATCAGGGCTGATATCTCCACGACGTATTCCGCAACGCGTCAGGTATGCATTAACTTCTCGCGAGAACGAATTTCTGTTTTTCGAAGATCGCATTGACAATTTCGTCAAGTTTGCTGCCACGTACACAGGTAGCGTGATGTCGTTGCCGTCGGCGTGTCGTCTCGTTCTCCTGATAATAGTTCGAAACACGTTCGACGACGTGGGCTCATAATCTTCAACGGTGTAGCCCCGGATGCCAGCCCGTGCGTATAGTTCACGTGCGGTGACCGCGTCGTCGAAACTGTAATTTGGTAGTGATGGCCAGTCGCTTGATATGTCTGCACCGCTGCGTCGGGTGCGGCGACGTCCCTCGTTGCAGTATGTGATGACGGATACGTCGTTTTCTCTGTAGAAACGTTTAACCATTTTGTCCGGATATAATTTAAACTCCAGCAGCGACCGGCACGAGTAGCCAATCACAATGTCCTTCCCATCCGTGGAGCTCTTCTGCCATATTTTTACGTCGCAATTATTCCGCGACGTGCACTTCGCGTGTATGTCGTCCACGTTCACGGGTTTGTAGTTGACGAGACTGTGGACTCTGCAGTGGACTCCTTGACATGGCTTCGTGATGCGTATGGTTTCGATGTTTATAGCGTAGTCCATAGGACAGTACAGCGACCCTTGCCAATTCGGTGTATCCCTTAATCCCGATTGGTATTGGAGAGTCTTTTCGCGCGCCACTTGTCCACCGTGCGCGAGCGCCAGGCAACACGACGCGATCGCGAACAATACGTGCGGCTTCATATCGAAAAGTAAGTGATACTCGCTGGACTGTTCTCCGGCCTTTTAAATACGGTAGTTTTAATCCAACTTGAGGTTATCACAATGTTGCTGATGCGTGTAGATTACTTTCACGAGGGTTCGGAACAATAACATGTTACTTCGTTGTTCTACGTGATATCACGACACCGCATCATTATTGTCAATGATTGTGGTACAGTATCTTATACAATCTTAAGATACTGCACCGCACAAAAAAACGTTCATGTTTGTAGATTAAGAGACCATTCTGATGGAGCGACGCAATTTAAATTGCGTCGCCGCGTCGAAAGGTTTTATCGTACAAGCATGCAAATAGACCGACTTTTAATTTCTAGTATAAGTCGGTCGAATTGCATTGCATTGCGTTCATGTAAACGTACTTGCGATGTCGCTTAGTAAAAATCTCTTTTCGGTGTGATATAAATAGAATCGCGTCAAGCCATCAGGAAGATCGCTTACGTGACACTGTTTTAGTGTAATGGTGCTGTTCAGAGTAGATGAATTGTTTCCTGTGTAGATTTGCGGAGTCATAAGTTCGTAATATCGACTAAATGTAATTTATGTTATAAAATAAATAACTTGAACTTGAATACTGAAGTCAATGTGACTAGATTCACCCAACGACACCACATTGTTAAACAGATTCGAATTGCGACAACGCATTCGATTGTCATAGGTTAACTTTGATAACGATATCACACAGTGTAGCTGATAACCTTTTTTTTAATTTGTATCAAGTTCGTAGAAGCTGCAAATCACGGTTTGTGGAAAAAAACTTTGACCGTGTTACGTTAAAGTAAACAAATAAAGAATTGCGAAGTTGTTGCTATGCACTGCAACCCGTGAGTGGGCCCATAACACGGACGTAAACCGCACGATCAATATGTCGAATTTCAGCTTGATACATATCTCGACGGTAGCAGTCCCCTATATGTGGAAGGTGGCGCTGCAAGCTTGGAAATCGCGCACTACTTATGAATATGTATTAGGTTCACGACGTCATTCCTTAGACTACACGATGAATATCCAACAACAATAGTATTAGTAATAGTTCCACATGCTCTTTTTTAGAGAAAACAATATTTTTGTGCAGCGACGGAGAACATGACCCACGCATACTCAGCAGCGACTTCGACACAAAACTCTCAGTGAAATTGATGACGGCCTATAGTAACTCCTACACATTCTACTTAACTGTGCACCTGGCGGGCTGGCGCTGTGACTTTACCCAGAAGCTCGACTTTCTCTATTGGCGCACGAAGCGGAAGCGCAGAGCTGCGCAGATCCGCGGAGGTGCGGTCGCATTCCAGCGAGGTGCACAGTTGACTGAATCGTATTTACTATACGCCGGATTCGGTGTATGAGAGTGCCCGTGGTCGCGATGGAATAACACTGTTTGAGCTCAACATAGACGAAAATACATAAACTCACTCCTTTTTTCCATTGTAGAAACTAGGTATTGGAGATAAGTACGGCAATTTGAGACAGAGGCAAAATAAAAAGAACGATCTAAGCGAAAAGCAAAAGGAGTTAGGAGAAGAGTATGCCGAGTATTCTTTGCACAAGAAGTTCAAATCGTGTATTTTTGCGCAAGGAAATTGTATACCATTGAGAGTGAGGTCGAATATATTGGTATGTTCAAAATAGTGATTCAAAGTGTTTTTCTCAAACGTGTTTGGAAATTTGAGCATTATTTTGACAACCTTCTTCGAGATAAATTGAAATGGCAGTACAGGCCAAATACATGCGAGCAGCGGCCAGCAAAAGTTGTATGAAAATCCATATCTGTCGTGTCTAGCGGCCAAATAAATTACATAGTAAACTCATTTCTGTCGTGTAATTTAAAAATGGAACGGTCTTTTACTCCGAAACATGGCAACCAAGGAGGTAACTTATCAAAGGTTTTATTTAAATTTCGAACTGACTTGCAAACAGAAAGCTGTTTATTGAAAAAAAAACAAATGAACACTTTAAGGCCAAGCACGCACTGTGATTTTTATTTGCGCGGATTTTTGTAGTATTATTCCATAGGCCGCAGAATGGGCGGAAATAATCGTGTGAATAAAAATCGCAGTGCGTGCTAAGCCTAATGCGGGAATAATCATTGTTGTTCGTCATTGATTTTAAAAAGTAATTGTATTTGACCAAATGAGTTCTAGGTACTACTTAGTTTTAATTTCCGCGCATTATTTGAAAAAAGTACTATACAAGCCTTGGCCACAACTAGGCATTGATGGACTTATGTATGCGTTACACGTTCGTCCATCAATGTCTCTTTTGCTGGCCGCTGCAGTAATGTACTATTTGATTTGAAGGTGAGGCCCAGGAGTGCCTACTTGGACGAACCTACAGTTTAGTAATGATTGGCACCCATCTGCCTGACTCCCAGAGCAAGCCGGTCATTGCACAGACAGTGGCGCCGTAAATGTATGTGGGACCGGTAATTCAGTACATTGCACCGCTCATGCGTTGCACCAATAGCGAGCTAGTTACTCCCTGCGTTATTCAGTGAGTACTCGCGAATATAGATTGGTGATTGGCTGTATACACAGCACTTTTACCAGGTGAATCGATTTTGATGATGCATTTTTTATTTGAAAGCTGTTGCTTCTCATGTGGTCATGTGGAAATTTGATCAAGACTATATGAAGAACTTCGGAGATATATTACAGAACTCTTCAATAAATGACTGCTAACTCTCGATATTGCTGCAATTACATGTCTGTTTATTGTTTAAAACATTTCATAACATAGCATCACGCCGGTACGCTCTAAAGGGGTACGCAGATGCGTACAGCTCACCATTGTACACTCTAACTTCACCGGTTGTGCTCCGATCAATTAAAAAAAGGTAGATACCGCACGGCCTATAGTTTAGGTGAAGCCACTTTATTAACTATGTGTGAGTCACTGGAGTGTTGCCACTTTTTTAAAAAAAAGTAAGAAAGTCGAAAGTGGGCAGGGTAAAACAGCTTCGCAATCACATTGCTTTGAGATTTACCTGTGTAAACAAATAAACTAAGTTTTCAAACATGAGCTGGCAAAAGATTGTAACCTCTTTACGATGGTAAAGTGTGCTAAAGACCCGGGGAAGAAAATATTACGCATTTATCCAAGAATAAAGGCTTATTATCTTCCAAATACTTAAAGGGAGTGTTTCTTTCACCAAAAGATATGAAACGCGATAATAAGAGTGTGTATATAAGAAGTTGTTCAAGGTTCTATAAGGAAGGCAAGAAGTCAACCATGCACGTGTGTCCAGTGCTGCAGGGGTCGCAATAAATAAGGTCCTACGCTAACAATCGATCTGTTCCCGAACAATTATCAAATATAGCTAAGTTTTGTCCAACATTCAGTGTCCTTAAGGAGCTGTTAATTGTACTAACTTATACACTCCATGGCATACACAAATTTGTTCATTTAACTAGAAGAACAAGAATAGTAGCCTTCTCTAAACCAACAATGAACTTCGTTAAGAGTTCAAAGAATTCTATTGAAAAGTAAGAAACTGTCTGTAACTAGCCGTAACATATTTAAGATTACACAGTAGACGTTCTACTGTAATGCCGAGTTGATTGTTCCGACTTTCTTTTGCTTTAAAAGTATTTAAAATTTTGTTGATGAAACTCAGCTCTTTTTTTCGGCCATGAAACTTGTGTCGTTTATTGAATGGTAAAGTTCTTAAGTAAGTCTGTATTGACGACTTGGGCTCTTAAAGTAACGAATAAATTAAGATATTAATTATGTATGACATGACATGACGTGTTCTATAAGCAAGAAGGTAGACCACTATGACATGACGTTATCTCTAAGTAAGAAGATAGATCACAGAAAGCTACTTAGATCATGAATGTTTGAATACCTTTTGTAATATTATGATATCTGAGTACTTGTAGAATTACACGTTACTTATTTATAATGATACTAATATTATAAAGAGTGATGTTTTCTTTTTCTTTTTTTGTGTGTTTGTATTTTTGTATGTAACGAATAAACTTAAAACTACACTAACTCCGGGTGGCATAGGCTACTTTTTATCCTTGTATTCCCTCGGGAACGGGAACTACGCGGGTAAACCTTGAGGTGTCCGCTAGTAGTGATATAAATGTTATTTTAGTGGTTGTATGTTTGGTGAGGAGAATCCCAGGCGAGCCAGACATTTTATGAGTGGCGAGTAAAATCAAGTGTAAAAATGCAGGTTAAATTGTCACGAACGCAGGATAAGAATTATATTTTATATTCACTCACGGTAAACCAAATAAATAAAAACGTGAATATTTAAAGTATATAAAAGCGATTTCATCTGACTTTCCCGGAATACAGACAGTTATGTCAAATTATTTCGTAATATTAATCAGAGACTCTTTCCTCCATTCGTTATCATTTCACAGATGGTCTTGTTACCTGTCTAAAAAATATACTAACACGTAAAATAAATTTTGTAGTCCGAATCGGATCACATATTTCCTTACGAAATTAAAAAAATCTGTTAAGGAAATTCTGGAGAATTTGATGTGCTCTCTGTTTGCAATTATACTGGGATGACTTCGAAGTGATTTATAAAACTACACATATTTTAATTTATTCTTGAGATATGTTTAGTTTGTATGACAGTGTTCTCAGATCAAGTTATTATTATTTCAAACACGGACACTGCTACTAATTTTTCTTTAATTGATTTTATTGGTTCATAATAATGATATTTATTAATACTGACGACAATTGATACAAGTAATGTTAATTTAATATTATTAAGATATTGGTGTTCAGCTTCGAGATTGTTAGAGTACAAGTTTGTGGATCAAATTAACAGCATGTTCGCATGCACTGCTCCAAGATACGATACCTGCAGCTTCCCACACTGCTAGGTTTATTCAATCCTTCTCCAGACACTTACAAAAACTAAAAATAAACACAATCAAACCAAATCGGTCGAGTCAAGGGATAATCAGTCATACATACATACGTCATTACGGCAACAGTTTCACTTGTCCCGGTGTATGTGTGTGATCAAACCTTGCAAGTTAAATGTGACCTACTTCCCGGTGTTTGATTGAGCTGAAATTTTGTACACCAGTTAGTTGCTCGTGACAATGCAATATTTAAACGTAAAAGCTTGTATTATTTTTTCAATACAATTGCTTGTTAATGTTTAGTTATGAGTAAAGCACAATTTGCGACATTGATAGATCACTAACGTATGTCGAAAAATAAGAAAATATTTTGCTTTCAGATAAAAAGAGCATTCATGTCATCGTTTATTATTCATCCGACCACCTAGTAGTTTTATAAAGTAGTTGATTGCCAAAGTGTAGGCATTAAAACTATAAAACGAGTTGGTTCTCCTTGTTAAACGTGCGCTGAATAAAATCAGGCTCAGGGTGCCATCGCCGCCTCGGTTTCTTTTTTTATTGTTCAGGCTTATTAGCATATAATTAAAATGTATCATTCTTCAGGAGACCCCTCACATCCAAACGGCACGAGCGAGGAGGCTCGACTGACGACGCGTTCCACCCACCAGTGTTGCCAGCTTTAGACTTATTTTGTAAAGGTTCCCTTTGTTTTAACAACAGTTTTCTTTAATTCGCTACAACTTTGAGATTAAATGATGTGATTGATTTCAGTTACAATAAATTTCATGAAAGTAAAATGATCCTTATGTCTATTATGAGAGTTCGGTGTAATATTTTTGGCTCAACTTTTTATAAATATTTGATGCAATTTTACACAAAGTCGTAACTTAAATGGAGTACCTTAAATTTTTCATAAAGATGGAACGGTGTTCGTAGGTGCTTATTTAAATTAGATACACATAATGTGTACGTCAGCTAGGCAGATGTAGTAAATTATCTTGTTTATTTTATTACAACTTAGACAATAGTTTCTTATCACATGAATATTTAATATCAGTAATCTCATTATCTTGTAGTGCTTTAACGCGTTCTTTGAAACTAAATCTGTTAGAGTAAGTATAAATATTTTTGGAGCTTTGTAACTTATGGCTCGATGTTCATTATACAAAGACACAGACTAAGATATTATGTTTCTCCTTATAATATAATGCTTTAAGAAATATTACAATGATTTATTGCGTATTCTGACTCTGCGTCGTCTCGTCGAGAAATATGGACTGCTGGGGAGCATCAAAAGAGAGAAAATAATTCTATCTAATAATCTATTTTTCATGGCAGCTTTAATGCAAAGGCGAGGAAGAGTTTCGGATGTCATCCTTCACTTTAAAGCTCCGCTGCTTTGACAGCAGTTCTTGAACCGAAAGAACGGAAAGGAAGTTTTTGAAAAACGATTTTTATGACATTATTGAAGGTATTAGATTTGCCGTATGTCTTCGACACTTGATTATTAGCCGGATAACGAACAATCAAGCAAACGTCAGCGCCGATAGGTATTCACTCTCGTCTCATTAAGCTATGGATAGATCTAAGCATGCTCAATTATAAGCACAGGTAATTAAGCTTTCCTGTAAGTTCTCCCGAAAAAAATACCAAGGAAAAATCTAGTAGGGTTATTGAAGCATAAATCTGATAACTAGCTCATAAGAGAGGCTGTGGTCCTCGACAGTGGTACCAAAGGGTCTGGAAAGGCATATTTATTGCGTTACACACATTGCGAAGTGAGAAAGTTTGTCTCTGATAATCCTACAATCTATAGTTCCGATATGAATGTCTTTGTTATTACTTTATTTACATCGTTCATTAATTTTGTGTTTGGTCACACTTTATTGTTAGGTTGCTACGTTAACATGGATTTTGTGAGTATTTTGTGTGTTTGGTAGGTTGTTTTACATGTATTCAATACATTATTATGAAACGTGTAGGAAGCTCATTCGTGTTTTTAACAAATTGTTCCCATTCAGTTCAGTACAGTAGGTGCATTTCATCACACATCTATGCAGACGCATAACAGATGCAACTAAGTGAACGCATAGTACCTACTGCTTATCTCGTAACTATGCAGACGCGTACTACTGTCGACTATGCAGACACGTTGCCGAGTCGTAGCGTAGCAGACACATAGTAAGGTAGTACTCGTGGACTGTACAGATGCGTAGCACACGAGATGACGAGACTATGAAGACGTGTACAAGCGCAGCATTCTCAACTATGAGAACGACTTGCACTGGAGACTGTGCAGAAGTGTACCAGATGCGTAGAAGCCCTAAACCCTTTTTTATCATAGATAATAATCTGTGTAATCTGAGTGTTACATTCTTACTAAATAAATATCAATACTTGTACCCTTTAACATATTTAACAGAGGTTTAATTCAGCTTCAATTTTAATATAGAACACTGAAATAGCGTGGCTTCAATTTGTCGGCTTACATTTTATTTTAAACAGCGCTCACTTTGTCAATGTTTGCAGTTTTCGTTATATTTATACTACAAGCGAATAATGTCGGGGCTTCCGTATTTTGTTTTCCAGGAAATATTTAAAGAATCGGCAAATCTGCTGCAATTTAATGAAAAATTCAAGGAATAGGCGATTTGTGGACTTGATTATTTTGGATAAAACATAAAGTTGTATGAATAAATGTTGTTTTTTGTATTGTTTGATATTATATAAATATTAACAATATTAGTGCCTTAAATTAGATAAATGTAGTACCTTACAAGTTGCAACTGCAAAAATATTTTATTACTAGGTAATTATGGCCGCTTAATAAGTTTCCACCCGTGTTTTGTTCTGTAGTCTTGTGGGAACCGTGCAGGTAATCTGTATTATGTACCTTATAGTAATTTGAAAACTTCATAAGCAATACATGTTTATTTGTAGGTACTGTCAGCTTTACGGAGTGTTAGTAGCAAGTAAAAAGTGTTCAGTTCATGTAAAAGTACCTTATTATATGCCACGGAGCCCCAACAACAACGAGATTACTATTTCGTCTCAGACTCTCGGTTCATGTTCCGACGAACCGTCGCGTATAATTTATTTTTGTTTCTGAAGTTACGACACTGAATTTATTAAGGAAATCAGTTTGCAGTAGGATATTATTTATAAGAACTTGAGGTTATTGTCTTATTGCGCATTTGTAGACACTTACGAGTCGTTGAAAATGATTCAAGCCTTAACCATTCCGGTTTTCAGTGAGAACATAAGTTGCTGTCGTAAACAATGTAATGTTAAATTTGTTTGGGACTTTCTTTTGGGCATAAAAAGAACTTTTAAATCATTGCCGTTCATGGAATTAGTAGATAATATATAATTATTAGGCCCACTTGCACGTTTAGTCGGGTTAAAAAATAATTTATCAAGTAAGGCGGCCCACAAACCTACAATATTTTTGAGCGATATAAAGTAATATTCTATTCCAAATACCCACTTATGCTGCGCTGACAAAGTCGCGAGCAACAGCTAGTTATAAATAAACCAAACCAAATTCAAAATTCCTCAAAACAATATTACGATACAAAATAAGATATATATATATATTTTAAATCATCTGTACCACATAAACTCAATTTATTTCGGCAGTTCTTACGATAGACCCAGGGTTATGAGACTTAACTTTCCCACATCGGTGGGTTAAATATTTAAGTAAATTTATAAGTTTAACTCTAGGTGGTAAATCTAGAGTGAAAAGAATAGAATAGAATATACTTTATTGTACACCAAAAACTAAAGTTACACATCTCTTTTACAATTATACTTATTTCTACGGGTACAAAGGCTGCCTTATCGCTGACAGCGATGTCTACCAGACAACCTTTGGATGGACGTTAATAACTAAGAATAAAACAGGGGGTAGGGTGTAATGCTACATTAAAATATAAATATATATTACTATGAGCTTATATATAAACATACATATACACTCGTAATACTATGTGTTACACATATACAAAGATGGAAAAAAAAAAAGGATTGAATAATGATGGAATAAATTAGATCTAAATAGGAAAACGTTATATAGAAAGGAAATGGTTTCTAACCAGGTTCTTAAAAGCAGCATGTGACTGGGCTTGTCTTACTGACAAGGGCAACTCGTTCCACAATCGCACAGCCTGGACCGTAAACGATTTATCGTAAAACTTAGTGGAATGAGAAGGCATCGAAAGTCTCAAATTTTCCGATGATCTCAGGTTTCTTGAATGTGTATCATGAAGGAACTTAAAGCGTTCTTTGAGATAAGAGGGAGTTGTAGGAATAAACAGAATACTGTAAAGTAATGATAAAATATGGGCATTCCGGCGAAGGCTGATTGGCAGCCACTTGAGCTTAATACGAAAATCAGAAACATGGTCATATTTGCGTAAACCAAATATGAATCTAATGCAAACATTTTGAAGACGCTCAAGCTTATCTAGCTGCACTTCGGTTAGATCTAAATAACTGACATCGGCATAATCGAGGATTGGGAGAAGAAGGGATTGGGCGAGCGCAGTTTTGGTGGCAGTACGAAGGAAATTGCGCAGTCTGCGTAAAGACCCCGCAGACGCAAACACCTTGCGGCTAACTTCTTGCAGCTGAGGACCCCACGAAAAGTCTTTGTCCACTAAAATACCCAGGTCTTTCACCGAGTCGCTGCCGACAACAATGGCTTGAGTCTTCGTTGGATTAACCTGCAGGACATGAGCCAAACTCCACTCAGAAATACGAGCTAAATCTTGATTGACCATATTATCAGCCTCCGACAATTCATATACTGGAGTTTGAGAAAATATTGGCAGATCGTCAGCCTAAAGGTGGTAGGACGAGAGAAGTTCATTAGAAATATAATTTATAAAAATAGCAAAGAGAAGAGGAGATAGAACGCCTCCCTGTGGTACGCCTGCAGAGGTATTGCACCATGACGAGGTAGAAATCTTCAATTAAAATACGTTGTCGGCGGCCACACAGGCAACTACGAAACCAATCAATTGCCGTTGGAGATATGTTAAGAGAGCTGAGTATGCCGAGTAAGATCTCAAAGTCGACGGTATTAAACGCATTGCTGAAGTCTAATAAGGAAAGGACCGTCAGATTTCCATTTTCCATACCAAGTCTAATATCGAAATCTAACTCTTGGTGGCGCAAGATGATTCGCGATTGGCCCGGAGCTAGCTGCTAACACCGAGTATTTAGGATAATCCAGGAACTATAGTAGATTACTGATATAAAAAAATAAGTAGTACAAGCAGTTCATAAAACTACCAAAAGGTTTTTTTGAAGTTGCCATTTATCAATAAAATTATTTTGAACGTAATGGCCAGTTGACATTCAATTGACCAAATTTAAAAAGATAAACTCTATATTCAACATATTTTGTAAAACATAGACTTTTTGAATGGTAAAGAGTTTGTAGCGGTACAAACGCCGCCACTTACGAACTAATGTCATAACGTCACACAAATCCTGCATGACAAAAGCAAAGTTTTCGGCGCGACTAAACACATAAAATAGTCCGACAATAACCGTTGGGCAGTTGGCAGCCCAGAACAGATGCAACACTCGTCTGGTCGGAGGATCCTCCCTTTTCAATAGAAACCAACATTGTGATGTCGATCGTGTGATCCGTGGGAATTTAATCTCGGTTCCACATACCTCCAAAAGTTAATGGACACTTAGGGCCCTTATTACAAAAAGCGTTTCTACCAAAACCCGGTTTCAAACCGTGTTTACGCCGAACATTGTAAAGGTTTAAACCTGGGTTATTAGTAAAACGGCTTTTGTAATAAGACTGTAAAAGTTCGTAAATCTAATATTTATGTACATATACAATAATTGTGGCAATCATAATAAAGAATTCTAGAATTATCATTTTGGAAAAATCTTTTGATTCCCCTTTGGTGATTAAAAATTTAAAAATTGTTATCAAAGTACCAGAGTACTAGAGAAGTATAGGTCCAGTGTTCATTTTCCAGTCCAGTGTAGTAGTATATATACCTCCTTGAACTATGTACTATGTACATTATAATTTCTTCTTCCACTCAAATAATCGTAGAATTAAAAATTGATATCAATTCGCTCAAGCGTCATCCGCCGCCTGCACGAGCTTCGGCGCACGGCTTATCGAATCTGATATTCGGCTCGAGTGGGAATAGCGAACAGGATCTAGTGGCTCCGTCTCTGTGGGAAAAGCGTTAATTATTAAAATGACTTCAACTGCCTCGGTTCTTACGTTTTGCCGGCAACTATAATTGCGCGTATCCAAGTGGGGCTTATTTCGTACCATATTAATTGTGAATCATTCACGTTAAGCACAAAGACTTACCTTTCTTGGGTACGGATGTGGTTTGGGACAACGATTCTAGGTATACAAATATCAAGTCTTGCAGCCTATACAATTTTTTGTAGACTCCAAATGGAGACACACTTTTGATGTCGACAGAGTACTAAAGTTAACGATCCACTGTCTCTATCCTCTTTTATTTTAATGTATTCTTTATTTAGATAAAAATGGAACATAACTATCTACTCCTTTATGTTTCGTTCGACGCTGCTTTTCAGTTTTCCTTCATTACCTAAGCTTTTCTCCAAAAATTATTGAAGTTGGGCT
The DNA here is from genome assembly GCA_964057195.1 of Orthosia cruda. Classification (NCBI taxonomy): domain Eukaryota; kingdom Metazoa; phylum Arthropoda; class Insecta; order Lepidoptera; family Noctuidae; genus Orthosia; species Orthosia cruda. Next base: position 12,558,620 of record OZ059825.1, on the reverse strand, counting down.
ATCTGAAAATAAATATCTCTAAGTAACGTTCAATCCTTAAATCTCTTTTAAATTTTCTGAAATAAATGCCCGTCGTTCTGTTTCCTGTCTATTTATTTTTTATTTAAGACGATAGGTCTCGCAGGTCGCTTGACGAAATAATAACCAGTGACAATAAAAGACCCTTTGAAAGATGTCCTTCGTTAAGAATGTACATATGTTTGACGTTAAACTCGTCAAATCGTCAACAAATTTTAGCGGGGGTGAGTGCGGACAAAAGGTTCTGGTCGGGGGGATAGTGTGACGAGGGACCATCAGATAAACGCCTGAATGGCCAGCGCCTGTTGTGAGGCATCGTCCTGCCTGTTCACACCGACGACTGTTTGCACAGGCGGCGTGTACTACATTATCGCTAGTGTTAGCTAAACATATAGGCGTCCACTATCGCGCCTGTATTACACCGACTATGATAGCTTCAGACTGTAACACTAAAATTAGATATAATCCGATTTCCCTCAGAAAATGAATTAGATTCCAGAACAATTAAGTCACAAAGTTAATTAAGTCAATTTAAAATTCATAAATTGTTATTTTAAAAGTGTCCATGTCCAAATACTTTAGGATCTGCCCACGCTGATCTTAGTAACTTTACTCCATGAAAAATATATCTAAAACAAAAGCTGATTTTATTGTTCTGATATTTCACGTGCATATTTTTCCTTGGCTCAGTTCTGCGGAATAAGCCCTTTATTCCGCAGAACGGAAATCTGGATCGGTCATAAAATAATAAAGATATCCCTTATGAGAACCATAAAAGGGACACATCTGCCCTGAACTAAACAACACATTGATTTGCTTTTTAACCGACTTCAAAAAAAGGAGGAGGTTCTCAATTCGACTGTATTTTTTTTTTTTTTTATGTGTGTTACCTCAGAACTTGTTACTGGGTGTACCGATTTTGATGATTTTTTTTTTATTTGAAAGCTCGTGTTTGTCATGTGGTCCCAATAAATTTTCATCAAGATCTGATAAAGAACTTCGGAGATACACATCAGAACTCTTCAATAAATTACGGCAAATCACTCGGGATTGCTGCAATCGCATTTATGTTTATTGTTTACACCATTTCATAACATAACATCACACTAGTACGCTCTAAAGGGGTACGCAGGTATTAAAGAGTTCACCTTGGTATACCCTTATTCGACCGAATTTGTTTAAGTTTCATATTATTGAATAAATCTATTCTGGTTTCACTTTGGGCATTATTGGTACCTAGCCTATATAAATTGTGTAGCACAACTAAAAAGTGAAAAATAAAAAAAACTTTTTACAAAAAATACAACCGACTTCCAAATAAAAAAACAAAAAAGTGAAAAATAACTTCAATTTCGGAAGTCGGTGTCAAAAAACGAAGAAAATAAAACAAGAACACCGACTACCGAAATTGAAGTTATTTTTCACTTTTTTGTTTTTTTATTTGGAAGTCGGTTGTATTTTTTGTAAAAAGTTTTTTTTTAGAAAATGTCATCAGTTCATACAAACAAACTACTGGATACTGGTGAAGTATTCATAAAATGCTATAAAGTTATTTGGAATATAAAAATATATTTTTTATCGGTATGTTCTAAAATGACCCGATCGTATAGAACGTAAAGGTCGAATCGTCCATTGAGAGCAATGTCAGCATCAAATATTATTTGTAAAATTTCACCATCATTTATTTGCTCAGTTGCTGGCAGTACCTATATTTTTTACTCTATCTGGCCACCGTGGATGCCCTCTGCCCCAGCTAGGGGACATGATTAGACTTACCTACTTATAGGTAAAATACAAAACGTTCATAGTCAATAACGTCCCGTTGCGATGATTATTTATTTTTGAAAGTTTGCTCTATTATTATTGGAATTGAAAAACGAAATAAGATGCTTAGGCATTTTTTTAGGAGAATCTGTCGGTATTGAATCATCAACTTCTTTCGATTACCGGTTTGGGGAATTTGTTTAAAAGTACCCGGCCCAATAAGTGTTTGGCATTATTCAGAAAGCCCGGTCAATTCAATTATTTCAACAATGTTTAGCTTAGCCCCTTGAGTGCCGTTTGGGAACTTTGGTTTCCAATAGTAGATTGTTTACCTAGGGAACAAGCAACTATTTTAAAGGCGAGAGTGTTTTTTTGAATCCAGAGCGGAGCGAAGGATTCTAGATTAGAATCCCGAGCGTAGCGAGGGGTTCTATAGTAGAATCCTGAGTGCATCGAGGGATTCAAAGTACTTCACTGGAGCTTAAAATAGTGTTGCTCCTGAGGGTTCTCCCTCTATGAGAAAATAAGTAAGTTCAACTTATGATCAAGAACGTTAAGTTTATTTATTTACATAAAATTAAAACCCATAAGCCATAAAATAAAATAATTAGACGCTAATGTTTATATTTGAACAATTATGGAAGTGCATCGTGACAATTTTATTAGTACCATCCGTTTCAGTTGTAGATTTATTTACAGCTTGGAAATTATAGATTGTCTCGCAAAACCGTGTCTCAGGATGTAGTTTTTGAGAAACTTGAATACTCTCACTTGAGGAAGACGCGCTCATTTTTTATCATTCTAAAATCTGAATTTGAAACAACTACGAACGAAGGCAGAATGCATTTAATTTCGCGCGTTGTTTATTTTTCATCAACTTTTTATTTTATTTGGTGCACTCGCAGTTTTTCAGCCAGTCATATATTCAATACATAGTTCCTGCATGGTATGTGATTCACCTCTTTGCTGATTGGAATATTTACTAACAATATCCACATTCCAAATTAAAATCTATTTTGGTCCCTGTTTACGAAGGAATAAACTAGCTCTTTTTGAATAGTTGTGATAAAAAAACAATTGTTATTTTATTGTGTCTGCTAATTAGCATTCAAGGTAATATTGTCTGGGCATTATGAATAACGGCGTATTAATCACTTGGTCCATAATATATACAAGCAATGTCTATAACGATAGATTCTTTAGAAAAGGTGTATTAAATAACAAGCATTTGTGTTTCATAATTATTATATTGTTTTTCCAACCACCCTAGTACCTACCTACACATGAGTGTACAAGCAATGACAACAACAACACAACAAATTATTAACGTACCATTGCTCGATGACGAGCTTTACGCGTTTAATCGCTATTCGGATCCTGCTGATGGCCGGATCTAAAAAAGTCTTCTAAATGGAACGTACACTGATCGTTGCGAAAGTCTTCGTTCTCGTTTATGAAAGCTTCGATTCTCACGAAGCCGTCGTGCAGATAATGGCTGTCCTCGTATTTGGTGTAGCGCAGAAGGAAGCTGACGGGGCGGTGCCGTTCCGCGGTACGATCCAAGTACACCACGAGCCATGACCCATGTCACCATACTGGCGGGGTATTCCCCAAGGAACTTACGAATTTCCTCTTTATGCCGATTCCAAATGCCCTTTACGTGATTCAAGTCACGGGCCATGGGCACTAAATTAGAGGGGCTGCCACTACCACCTAGCGTGTATGCCACCAAATGACCGCCGTCGTCAGGGCTGATATCTCCACGACGTATTCCGCAACGCGTCAGGTATGCATTAACTGCTCGCGAGAACGAACCTCTGTTCTTCGAAGATCGCAATGACAATTTCGTCAAGTTGGCCGCCGCCGCCGCGTACACAGGTAGCGAGATAACGTTGCCGTCTGCGTGTCGTTTCGTTCTTCTGATAATAGTTCGAAACACGTTCCACGACATGGGCTCATAATCTTCAACGGTGTATCCCCGGATGCCAGCCCGTGCGTATAGTTCACGTGCGGCGACCGCGTCGTCCAAACTGTAGGTTGGTAGTGGTGGCCAGTCGCGCGATATGTCTGCACCGCTTCGTCGGATGCGGCGACGTCCCTCGTTTCAGTATGTGATGACGGACACGTCGTTTTCTCTGTAGAAACGTTTAACCATTTTGTCCGGATATAATTTAAACTCCAGCAGCGCCCGGCACGAGTAGCCAATCACAATGTCCTTCCCATCCGTAGAGCTCTTCTGCCATAGTTTAAACGTTTTATTCCGTGACGTGCACTTCGCGTATATGTCATCCACGTTCTCGGGTTTGTAGTTCACGAGACTGTTGCAGTGGACTCCTTGACACGGCTTCGTGATGCGTATGGTTTCGATGTTTATAGCGTAGTCCATAGGACAGTGCAGCGACCCCTGCCAATTCGGTGTATCCCTTAATCCCGATTGGAATTGGAGAAACTTTTCGCGCGGCAATTGCCCACCGTGCGCGAGCGCCACGCAACACGACGCGATCGCGAACAATACGTGCGGCGTCATATCGAAAGGTAAGTGATACGCGCTGGACTGTTCTCCGGCCTTTTAAATACGGTAGTTTTGATCCAACTTGAGGTTATCACAGTGTTGCTGATGCGTGTAGATTACTTTTATGAGTGTTCGAAACAATAATATGTTATTCGAAGTCGTTGCTATGCACAGCAACCCGTGAGTGGGCCCATAACACGGACGAAAACCGCGCGATCACAATGTCGTATTTCAGCTTCGTACACATCTCGACGGTAGCAGTCCCCTATAAGTGGAAGGTGCCACTGCAAGCTTGGAAACCACTTACGAATTTTGTTTAGGCTCACGACGTGATTTCTTTGACTACACGATGAATATCCAACAATTTAATTATGCCCTACACACATTCTGATTTTTCAGATTATGATTTACTCATTGCCGATATACAGATTATGAATTCCGATTCTGAATTCAGAGAGGAATTCAGAAAGTGTGGGCCAGCCTTACAAAGGTTTTATTTAAATTTCGAACTGGCTTGCAAATAGAAAGCTGTTTATTGAAAAAAAAATAAAGCAACTTAACCAATAAATTAAAAAAATAACGAACTTGTGAATAATAGGAATTAAAAAGTCACAGTTTGAGTTTGTTTGATTACAGGTGTCATTATGTGCCTAATTGCGGTGAAATTATAGCAACTTTATGAGCACTTGCTCAAAAAGTGTAGAAAAAATATTTGTTTCAGACTGTAAAGACCAGTGCACACCAAGGACGGCAGAGCAGTGTCTTTGCCCACCGGTCAGTGCACACTGATAATCCGCAGCCTATTAGATACTGTGGTATGACGTCAGCTACCGAGACATCCCGCAGGATGCCGAGGTCGAGCACACACCAGGGATGGTGAGGCGGGGCAGAACAGGCGGCGTGAGCACCTTTGCTTGCACTGTCTTACCCCGCGATCGTATAGATGCGGAGACAGCGGAATTCGGCACGTACCGTGGTATACTTTGGCGTCTCTCAGTATCCCTTCGCGACCCTAAGCTCTAACCTAAATCTATGAAAAATAGAAATGATCCACTATAAAGACTATTATCATAGGTGGCTTTAAAATATAGTTACGAAGCTCAATCATCAGTCAAGTTATGTAAAAAATCGCTAAGCAGTTTCGCCTATTTATCGTTAAAATATATTTTTAAATCTCATTTCAAAAGTGCCCATCTCAAACATTTGTAATCAACTTCAAAAAGGAAGAGGTTCTCAATTCGAGTCTATTTTTTATTTGTTAAACCTCAGAACTTTTCACTAGGTGAACCGAAATTGATGATGCTTTTTTTTATTTGAAAGCTCTTGCTTCTCAAGTATACACATTTTGGTCGATGGTGGGACCCCATCATCGACCATACGGTCCCACTTATGAAGAACATCGGTTTGTGCGATATACAACAGAACTCTTCAATAAATGACGGCATTACTCTCTAGATTTCTGCAATCACATATCTGTTTATTGTTTACACCATTTCATAACATAGCATCACGCCGGTACGCTCTAATGGGGTACGTATATGTTTACAACTCACACTTATATACTCTAACTTCACCGGTTGTGTTCAAGTTTCATTTTATTCGGGTAATGTATTTTGGAATAACTGTGGGCATTAAGGATATGTATCACAACTAAAAAGATAAAAATAAAACCTTTTTTTGAAAAAAAGTTTTATAGATAGTTCATGTTGACTTAATAGCTTTACTGCATAAAAAATATCTTGAAAACTGAAGCTGATTTTATTGTTCTAATAATTTCGGGTCGAGCTTACCACTTTTTCCCTCGCCCAAGTTTTGCGGCTTATAGGGTCTTGCACGGTCATAAAATAAAAATGATATCCCTGATGAAAACCATAAAAAGGACACACCTTCCCTGAATTAAATAACATGTAGCTATGTAATATAATAATTAGAATTACCTTATAAGACGTAAGATAACGACGACGTTCATATTTAAAACACGAAGTTATATATAAGCATTCCTCCAGACACGACATTATTTCCTTTGCTGTTCATATATCATTCTTTTGTACCATTTTTGTGTGTCTGTTTGCCAGGTGGCAAAGGCCTCCTCCAATCTTCTCCATTCCGGCCTTTCTATGGCCAATCTACCCCATGTTGTTCCAGCGACTTGTCTAATGTCGTCATCCCATCTTTTCTGTGGTCTACCTCGTTTTCTTTTCCCATCTCTTGGGTACCACTGTGTGGTTATTTTACTCCATTTATCCTTTCCTCTGATCATGTGGCCCGCCCATTTCCACTTTTGTCTCCGTATTTTCAGAGTTATGTCCTGGACCTTAGTCTTGCTTCTGATGTTGCTAATCCTTACTTTTTCTTTCCTTTTGATCCCTGTCATACTCCTTTCCATAGCATGTTGGCATACGGAGAGTTTGTTTCTTATGTTTTTTGACAAAGCCCATGTTTCGCTCCCAATACATGAAGTTAGTTGGAATAAAATAATAGTACATTATGGTACAAGTGTGTAATGTTGGTGATTACCGCTGAGGCGCCATTGAGACCCGAGCCGTTAGGTGAGGGTCTTAAGAGAGCCGAGGACGATAATCATCAATACACACGTGTATCATACGACGATTTGCAACACACTTGTGAAGAAAATAATACAAAAAAATCATTTCCAACAGTGAAAACGAGTTGTGAATTTTTTTTTCGGAATGGCGGGCAAAATTAATCAGTTTTCCTATGCGCACGCATCTAACCATGGCCACAGACTACTAAATAGTTACTACCATGGCGATCGGCAATAGACTAAAAATAATGAGTAATTTTTTTGGCTTTTCGCGAATAGCGTTTTAGCCACGTACAAAATGGGGAATTTAAAGTTTTCTTTATTACAGACAAAAACAAAAGTTATATTTAAGTGAAAGTTTTTTTATTAAAAACGTACAAGTTGAAATTATCTATTTAAATACAAAGTTGCATGAAATGTGTTACATTTGTACACGATCTTTTTTGTATCGAAACTTTTTTAAGAACAAAGCAACTCAACCAATAAATTAAAAAAAATAAACTCTTTATCTCACTTGTGAATAATAGTAATGAAAAAGTCACAGTTTGATAACAGGTGTCATTATGTGCCCAATTGCGGTAAAATTAGAGCCACTTTATGAGCAAGTGTGTTGAAAATATTTTAATGCAATGTCCCGAGTCTTAAAGCAATGGTCGAATCTTCCACTGAGTCAGAGCCATATCAGCATCTTCTTTTTTATTTTATTCTCCTGCTCAGTTTCTTGTAGTAAATAATTTAGACAGATACTCACGGAAACAAAATATAACGATCATGGCCATCAATCTTTAAAATCCAATAACGTCCCGTTTCGATGAAAAAAACACCTTTATTATTGGAAGTTCATCGCTTAAGGGTACACTAGTCGAAAATTCTTCCATACAAACGTAGTCTAGAGATTACTCCACTGTTTGACGATGTACGTTCAAAATAAAAAATGATATCAATTTGTCTCATCATTATCTAGTCCTGTATGGAAACAAAAAAGTAAAAAGTAATATATTTGAAAGTTATGAGCTTCGAAATTTTCATATTTCAACACTAATTTTAACGCATCTTTGGGCGGAAATAAATACCATAAGAAAAAGGAAAATTGCAAAACGGCCTCCATACAGGGATAGATTAGTAATTCAACAATGCAAATAATGTTATTTTATAAATATACATTAGGTTGTTTTTTCATGATATCTAGACTGCCAAAGGTCTGTTTATAAAATTTCGCGCGCTCGTTTTCGTTCTAAATCATCATCCATTTCGATATAAATTTGCAAAAGTGCTAATTCGTACGCAAACTAGCTTCTTACTGCTCATCACAGCATCTGTTAGATAGTTGTCATACGCACGTGTTGTCGGATAAGATAGCATGCATTTTAACCCCGCGCACAAAATAGTTCGTGCCGTCGACTAGTTCAACCTTAAGCGAAAAAAGATACTTAGTAATTTTAGTTTTACCTCGCAGCTATTTTCCATCTTTATAAAATCTAAAAATACGTCACGGATGGCGCTGGATGAGATTATTTTGCTCATTTTCAGTATGCCAAAGCGACTTGAAAAGTTTGAGGTACCCGGCTTACAAACTGCTGTCAGCAAACACGTATCACTGGCTGAAATGTGTCCAAACCAGTGAAAGCTCACTGCTGAAAACATACTTCATATATGAATTTCAGGCAAACGTGGGCACGTTTGCCTGAAATTCATCTCTCAATCTATTCTCATACCGGAATTCAGTGTATAAAATTCGCCGACGGAAACTCGAAAGTCATTACATTTTGTATCGTTTCACCTGCATATTCGTTTTATTCTATATACCTACAACTTTTATTTTGTTTCCACTTTGAATTTGTCCGGTATTTTAAGCATACAGTTCAGAGAGTTTTGGAAACAGGAAAGAGGAAAGGAATCCGTCGGTCTGTCGGTATTGTTTAAACAAAGTTCATCGATTAACAATTCGGGGAGAACTTTAGGTACTTGAAATGTTTAGGTATCGCCACAATCATATCGCGGTATTACAAACCCGAAAGAGTACGTGACTTCTCCCCTTGTTAATTTCCCTAGTTTGACACGTTCACACTAAGTTACTTCCAATGCTTGTTAATAGTAATTGCAGTCCCTTAAGTAAACTCACTGCTTGCCAAAGCAAGCTTCATTATTGCTTTGAATAATTTCAAAATTGAATACCTTTTTTTTATTTTCGGCCAGTAGGTACGGCACATGAAAGTGGAAAGGATGCCTTCGCCCGAGGCGAGGGAAAAATTGGGCATCCGAATATTACGCCACTGCACAAAAGCTTTTTATATGGGCAGTAGGTATGTGATCATCGAATGTTTTAGGATTTATTTATTATATATACTTTATTATACACCATTTACAATAATAAAGGAAACTTAAAACTAAAAACACATTTATTAGGCAAAAATAAATTACATAGATTGTAATTCATTTGTTATGTGTTTCATTATTTGACCTGTAGGAATGAATAGCAAGGTATATAATTCATGGACAGATGTGGATGTACCAAATGAAACCTTAATCACAGGCAAACAATCTGGGATAGGTCATTCCTTTATTAGATTTTGAGAAAAACACAGTTAAATGTTTAGTAATAGTATATAATATTTATCCTTCTTCTTTACCGGTATGTACCGGTATGGCATGGACATTCCCGGTTCTTTTCGCTTCGGCCATAAACAAAAACGTCTTTCTAGTGCCTTACGTTTACTTTTTTTAAATTTAGTGATTGAGAATAAAACTACCATAGATAAAGATATGCATGCAAATAAAAAATTAAATAAACTTGTGACTTTCCCTGTTCTTTTCAAATAAACTGTATCAAAAAATAAGAAATAATTATTTTCGTTGAAAGCAATCAATTAAGTAGAATAGAATAGAATAGAATAGAATACTCTTTATTATGTACACCAAATATGTTACAGAAAGCATAGATAAAGAAAAAAAAAACATGGGTGACACAATGGGCGGCCTTATCGCTAAAAGCGATCTTTTCAAGACAACCTTTGGATGGATTTTAAAAAAGAAAGGAAAGAAAGTACTGTAGGTAGTCTATTGGTGTACTATTTACATATAAAATAAATACATATATATAAACATACTATATATAAAAATATATACAGTTATAAGTATGGAACAAAAACATAGAAATCAAGAAAACAACTACTAAAGAGAGAGATAGTGATTCTTTACCATAGTTTTAAAAATGGGCAGAGATTGAGCTCGCCTTATTGACACAGGCAAAGCATTCCACAATCGCACCGCTTGAACCGTAAAGGATTTGTCGTAAAATCTGGTGGAATGCATCGGCATCTCTAGTCCCAAGTTTTCCGATGACCTCAGGTATCTATTATGTGTGTCATGAAGGAACTTGAAACGTTCTTTGAGATAAGAGGGGGCTGTAGGATTGTATAGAATACTGTAAAGCAGAAATAAAATATGAGAATCCCGGCGAAGACGTATGGGAAGCCACTTGATCTTTGTCCGAAATTCAGAAATGTGATCATATTTGCGCAAGCCAAATATAAATCTTATGCAAAGGTTTTGAAGACGCTCAAGTTTATCTAGTTGTGCCTGGGTGACAATCTACATAAGATATTTTTCTCAGAGATATTTTATATCCTATATAGATGATGATTTATCTTTACTTTCCAGTAGCATTGAAAATCTAGGTGGTGTGTACCCGTGTTATAATTTCACACGTTCCGTTAAAACCATGTATTTTGCTAAAACGTTGCTAACTATCGCTAAATAGTACACAACACACAACCTACTCTGAACTGAGACCCGAATCTAAATAGATGAGATAACTCCGTTGTTCGCAATATAATGCTCATTAAACGCTTCAATCTTGCAAATTATAAACAAGTACATTACATACATATACACCATTCCAAAGCAAAAATAAAATTGTTCTGTATAAACTACGATGAAACAAGCACAACAGGGTTCATTTATCATTAGAAGTTTTATCTCCAAGCCAATATTTTCTAGAGCCTGAGTGTTAATTACTAAAATAATTTATGAATTTTAAAAGTTGTCGAGATTGTTCCAGTGCCGGCATGCTGGTGGATGCATCTCGTCTGTAATGAAACGACTTGCGCCCCCATTAAGAGAGCAAAAACGCCTTTAATTAACAGTCAGGGCAGTTTTTGCAGCGGAAGCGGCCAAGCCATTAGTAGAATCTTGAAGTGAACCAGAGCACCAGAGTCGCACACCGCTTCGAGCCTCTATGAGATGCTGATTTCACAAAAATATATTTTTAACCCTTTCACGGCAACGTCTTTGCCCTTTTGGGTTATTGTTACAATTGTACCTTTTGTGGTGTTGTAGACAAGACAATAAGCTTTTCATAACAATGTGACTACTTGACAGATTTACTTTAAGTACCGATACCAGAAAACATTAGTTGTGTGTATAAAGTTGTGTGTTTAAATTAAAAAAAAGGTTATTTATACTAAAGCGGTCTTAGGGTTATAAACAACTAAGGTATACGTGACATAGCAAAGTTTCCTGTTAACAAGCCGTATAAAGGGAATGTTTAATGTGGGCACACACATATACCTAAGTTCTGAGTTCGTGAAGTTAATCAGATAATGTATTCCCTCGTCGGCCTTACATTATATTATACAAGTACTTAGGCTGGCAATTATGGTAAGAAAATTACGTTATAACGAGAATATCAGGCAATAATAATAACTAAGAATATTGGAATTTATACACTACATTGGTTAGGCAATGCCTTAAGTTGATTAAATTTAAAGTACTGGCAAAGGTTTTTCGTTTAAATTCTACCACATGCACTGTCACGGTGCTGATATATGCTGCGAGCCAAGTATTTTATGTAGGCTTGTACATTACAATAGAGTAAAGCACCTTCCCTAAGGATAGGATAGGATAGATGGAACCCTTTTCCGCACTTACACTCGCATTTGGTCCATTGTGCGTGCATGCCTTCTCTCTGTGAGAGGGAATGGACCGTAATCCACCACGCGGACACAGTGCATGTTGGTGGATGTCACATGTCTTCGAATTTTTGGTTCTAAGACATGTCGGTTTCCTCACGATGTTTTCCTTCACCGTTTTGAGAGCAGTGATGATGAAATTATTTATACAAAGTAAAGCGCCTGTCTGGGTTCGAATCCACGACCTACTACTTGTACCTAAGTTTCAGGCTGAGAGTAGTACCCTATTTTATTTGTCGGTGGGAAACCTTCAAAACGCGCCTGGACTTTTGAGGAAACACCAGGGAGTATGGGCTTCTACCTCACTAAAACCACCCCGGTGATTACCATCAGCACTTGAAAGGGGCCCCGTCACCTATTAAAAGACCACCCCGGAACCCCCTCTGTGGAACGTCTGTTTGGGCACATCCCTGGGGAGGCTGAAAGAATTGCCTCCCCTGAGCCTCGCGGTGCACGGCAGCACATGCTGCCGTCTTTCCCGAAGTCACTTGGTGGGCGGACAAAGTCCCTTATCTGACCAACCGCGACCCCTGAGAGTAGTACCTAATTGCAATCATAATATCACCAAGATAAGTTAAAATGAAGCAAGTCTTTAATAAACAGCTCAAAAGTAAGATAATCAATAATAGAGAAAAAGCAATGTTTTGGGAGAACGACCTTCGTATTTATTTTCCACTAAACTCGGAGCCCCGAAGCCCGCCCCTGAAAGCATCAAGAATTAAAATATTCTTTCTTATTGCCTCCACGTCCGGATCAAGGGCATCAGGATACGTACACATATGCTTACCTAGAGCAAATCTACTGAAATTACACCCATATTTTATTTTTGTTCACCTCAAGTCTTCATATGATCCACGATTATTTGCCGAAAATCAAAATTCTTATGAATTTTAAAAGTTGTCGAGATTGTTCCAGTGCCGGCATGCTGGTGGATGCATCTCGTCTGTAATGAAACGACTTGCGCCCCCATTAAGAGAGCAAAAACGCCTTTAATTAACAGTCAGGGCAGTTTTTGCAGCGGAAGCGGCCAAGCCATTAGTAGAATCTTGAAGTGAACCAGAGCACCAGAGTCGCACACCGCTTCGAGCCTCTATGAGATGCTGATTTCACAAAAATATATTTTTAACCCTTTCACGGCAACGTCTTTGCCCTTTTGGGTTATTGTTACAATTGTACCTTTTGTGGTGTTGTAGACAAGACAATAAGCTTTTCATAACAATGTGACTACTTGACAGATTTACTTTAAGTACCGATACCAGAAAACATTAGTTGTGTGTATAAAGTTGTGTGTTTAAATTAAAAAAAAGGTTATTTATACTAAAGCGGTCTTAGGGTTATAAACAACTAAGGTATACGTGACATAGCAAAGTTTCCTGTTAACAAGCCGTATAAAGGGAATGTTTAATGTGGGCACACACATATACCTAAGTTCTGAGTTCGTGAAGTTAATCAGATAATGTATTCCCTCGTCGGCCTTACATTATATTATACAAGTACTTAGGCTGGCAATTATGGTAAGAAAATTACGTTATAACGAGAATATCAGGCAATAATAATAACTAAGAATATTGGAATTTATACACTACATTGGTTAGGCAATGCCTTAAGTTGATTAAATTTAAAGTACTGGCAAAGGTTTTTCGTTTAAATTCTACCACATGCACTGTCACGGTGCTGATATATGCTGCGAGCCAAGTATTTTATGTAGGCTTGTACATTACAATAGAGTAAAGCACCTTCCCTAAGGATAGGATAGGATAGATGGAACCCTTTTCCGCACTTACACTCGCATTTGGTCCATTGTGCGTGCATGCCTTCTCTCTGTGAGAGGGAATGGACCGTAATCCACCACGCGGACACAGTGCATGTTGGTGGATGTCACATGTCTTCGAATTTTTGGTTCTAAGACATGTCGGTTTCCTCACGATGTTTTCCTTCACCGTTTTGAGAGCAGTGATGATGAAATTATTTATACAAAGTAAAGCGCCTGTCTGGGTTCGAATCCACGACCTACTACTTGTACCTAAGTTTCAGGCTGAGAGTAGTACCCTATTTTATTTGTCGGTGGGAAACCTTCAAAACGCGCCTGGACTTTTGAGGAAACACCAGGGAGTATGGGCTTCTACCTCACTAAAACCACCCCGGTGATTACCATCAGCACTTGAAAGGGGCCCCGTCACCTATTAAAAGACCACCCCGGAACCCCCTCTGTGGAACGTCTGTTTGGGCACATCCCTGGGGAGGCTGAAAGAATTGCCTCCCCTGAGCCTCGCGGTGCACGGCAGCACATGCTGCCGTCTTTCCCGAAGTCACTTGGTGGGCGGACAAAGTCCCTTATCTGACCAACCGCGACCCCTGAGAGTAGTACCTAATTGCAATCATAATATCACCAAGATAAGTTAAAATGAAGCAAGTCTTTAATAAACAGCTCAAAAGTAAGATAATCAATAATAGAGAAAAAGCAATGTTTTGGGAGAACGACCTTCGTATTTATTTTCCACTAAACTCGGAGCCCCGAAGCCCGCCCCTGAAAGCATCAAGAATTAAAATATTCTTTCTTATTGCCTCCACGTCCGGATCAAGGGCATCAGGATACGTACACATATGCTTACCTAGAGCAAATCTACTGAAATTACACCCATATTTTATTTTTGTTCACCTCAAGTCTTCATATGATCCACGATTATTTGCCGAAAATCAAAATTCTTCATGGTGTTATCAATTTATGGGCTTACATCCGTATTCTACAACTGTTGGTAATCGCTACGGGGCGTAAGGCAGCCAGCAGGCACGCGCATCGATCGCGCGACTATTTTGTCGTACACTGCGGCCCCGTGTCGCACAAATGCCCACTTATCTAATCTCGCGCTATCCACTGATTTCATTTCAGGAGCTCAGTATTATTTTTCCGTTTATTCTGATGCGATTTGCTCTTACTGCCCATTAGGTTTGTTCGTTTTGATGTGTTGTGATGCATTTGTAATAAATGTTTAGAACCGACATAGTTTAATTTATTTTCTCTGGTGAAATACAGGGAAATTTTATTTTACTGCACGAATAAATCCTTCATTCGGAGTGGAATGAGCGATGAATGCGGTATATTATTCACGCTATAAAAACCTTAAATGGAACTGGCAGTATTATACATAAATATTTCTGGTACAATCTAGGCTCGATCAACTTCGCTGACAGGCTAATCTTTTCACCACGGCATGGTCCGGCATGCGACATGAATTTATACTTTTATCTACTGTCATATCGTAATATTTGAATTATAAAATTCAAAACGAGTTTATATTGGAATACTTTATAAACACAATACCGAAATTTAAAAATAGTTTTTTTTTTAATTTCGCTTATTATAACACTATTTCTCTAACAAAATAATGCTACAATAGTAGATTATTGTATCGAGCACAAAGTAATTTATTATTGCACCGAGTGCCTGATTTAGATTTAGGTTAGATTAGAGCCCGAGCGTTAGCGAGGGCTCTAATCTAACAGGCACGAGGGCAATATAAATTACTTAAGGCGAGGTGCATAATCTGCTTTTCTTTCAACTATTACCTATAGGAATAGTAGATAAAAGAAACTCATATCAAACAGTTAAAATAGAAGTTTAATTATTAAAATTAAAAGATTTTCTATAACACTGTCGGCTTCATTTAGAATGTTTTCCGGAATTAATGTGTCGCTAGATGATTCCATTTTAATTCGAAGCCGAAGCACTCAAAATCAGATAGTATCACACTTTATCGTTTCCAAAAATATTGTCAAACAAAATTAACAAAGTTCCCGCCAAATCACTTTTTTTAATTTCTTTCATTTTTAAATCAGAGTTAGCAGCAATCATTTTTTAATTTTGGAACAAGTAGGATAGAAACGTATAATACGTACGTAAAAAAAAAAGTATTGATATCGGCTGGCTAAATAGAGCTAATAAATTGAGATTGGCACCTTTTGGTGCGATTAAAAAATAAACTGTGCAATAATGAAATTTCATACATTTATATTGCTCTAGAGCATTAAAGACTCGCTTTGTACTGAATTTTAGTGTGATTGTGATGAAATTAAAGCATAGTTGGAAGAAAAACATTTTTTTTTCTATTACGATACAGGACAAAGCCAAGAAGTTAATCACTAATGAGTTTCCATCAATTTTTTTTTGTAATGCCATTTTATAGTACCTATTATAAAAAGATTTGATTCCAATTTTAAATTGTCTATGACAATGCCCGCTTCAGACTTAGCACGCACTGCGATTTTTATTCGTGCGAATTTTGTTTCCTGCTACCTGTTCATAGAGCTCAAAATATTCGGGCGAATAAAATTCGCGCCGTGGTGCGTTGAATTCTGTGGCAAAACACGGATTTCTTGCGGTATTTTTTCCGCACGATTTCTTTACCGCAATGCGAACAACTTCATACAATTCCATAGGTCGCAGAATGGGTAGAAAAAAAACGCGCTAATAAAGATCGCAGTGCGTGCTAAGCCTTAGCGCATGCCTTAATGCGGTGATGTGCTGAGTTTTGGTGCCATTCATACGTTTTGCAAGTTTTGCTGTATTGAATTTCATGAGTTATTTAAATTATTGTTTAAAAATGTCTGATATCAGTGAATGTGAAGAAAATTTGACTCCGCCCGATATTTTAGATGCGGCGAAGGAAATTACTCTTACTTTATTACCAGCAAAGTTGAGAAAAGTATATGAAAACTGCTATCACGATTTTATGGCATGTAAAATGAAAAAAGAGGTATTTAGTAGGTTCAATCCCAATTTATGAGTGTAGATAAAGTAGTGTATGAAACTGCACATAACTAGGTATTAAAACATTCGTGTGAAAGCTATTAAAAACCTCGCCTACGGCTCGGTTTTTAAACACACACTCATGTTTTAATACCCCTCATTATACAACAGTTTCATAAACTACTATTATAGATCGCCCCAACACTAGAGAATAGCAACAAAAACTAAGTACAAACTTACTATTTAGTAGCCTGTGGTTTGGGTTTTAAATGTCTAGGATCTTCGTCAGCAAAACGTTGCTCAAGTAATCTAAACATACACTGCTCCGACCCTCGATCTGCTGTTATAAACTTCAAATATGTAGGAATGTTGCTATTCTATGGATGTACTCGTAGCATCCCGTTTGGATGCTCAAAGTGAACACACTCAAGTTAATAAGCCTAAGTGCTTCGACATCACTTAAAGACTTACTCCTTCTTTGTGGTTTTGATCTAAAGTGAACAATACTTACCTACATATACAATACAAATTTCATACCAACTGAAGTTGAAGGCGGAACCACGGAATATTACTGTGATTCTGACTTTTGCTGACCACGGATGATACAGGCACAGGGATTATAAACATTGATTCACGTTTGCAAAAGTTAATTACCCATTGTTTAGCAATTAATTACGTAAATCTGCAACACATTCAAACAGGGATAAATTTAATAACACACAGAAGTCTAATTAAATAATGCTTTATTATAAAATCTTCTATTTACAATATTATATAACGTGTTTTCAGAGTATTTTAGTCAAATATTTACAATTAATTTTTTAGTTGAGGTCGGTGATTGAGATAACATTGTATGATATCATTCATGATTAATTGTCTTTATACAAAATTAAATAAATATAATTATTGTTTCAAATGATTCCTGAACAGGTGAATCTATAAAATCTGATGAATAGTATGAACAAATTATCAAGGACCTCTAAATATTCAATGAAATATCACATGTTAAAAATATTTTACAATAAAAATAATCTAAACGCTAAACTCCTTGCTAACTATTGGTAAGAAATACATAAAATAAAATCATTGTACTAGCTTACCAATGAAAGCAAAGTTTCTGTTGGACCTACTCCTACACTACCGTCAAATAAGGACTAACTGAGCATACAACACAAGGTACTTATTAGAGGTAGAAAATATTTTATAGGTCCTCGAAATTATATAAAACACAACATTGTATTAACACATGCTTATAATCTCTGACCCTAAATTAAATTCATTGATTTACGGAGTAATGTAAACATTTACTTTTTAATACCTATATTGATGGTGAACAAACGATGGAGTATTAATTTTATTTTCATGAGCTAGTTCAAGTACCTCTCAAACATTCTGGGTGTATATTCAAGTAGCGTCTGGTTGTTAGCAACAAAAACATTATCGGAGACAGAAGACGTGTGGTTTGGGCTCCTACCAAGAACCTAGTTATTATACAAAGATAATTTATGTATGTGGTGGAGAGATACGCATGATTGATTCATTGCAAGTAATCGCGACTATGGAGAGTAATCATAATAAATTATAATATTCTGCAGCGACACGGCGTATTCGACAATTGTAGAAATCATTTTATTTAATTTTTATAAAACCTTAAATGAAGTTTACCTTTATGAGAGACAAAATTCGGATTGTTGCTCTCACCCATACCTGAATTAAAGCTTAGCGAGCAACAACATTATTTAGTCTAATCCACGAACTCACGATCAAGAATGCTTCGCTCACTCCCTCACTTCATCGCGTTGTGAAACTATACTGTAGGTGTAGATAGACACATCTTATACTGGGTCAAATCAGTTGCCGAAATCTAAGTACTTGAACAAGCATGTGTTTAACTTCGCAAGTAGGTCAACTCGTGATGACTGTACTTGTTACAATATGCCGTCTATAGATAAAGCAGTAAAACATTACCTCTTTGAATTGATGTCACATCGAACGGCTCGGATACGACCGACGGCCCAACCATTCGGCAAAGTTTATGTTAGCAGCCGATAGATAAAAAGATATGAACTCACATTGGTAACATGTATAAAGTCTTTATTAGTAACTCTCAAGTCCTTTACGTTTTGGGTTTTTACAATTATAACCTAAATAAAGCTTCGATCGAGCGCACTTCATTGAGAAAGGTTTGGTCACAGTAGAGAATATAAACAGAAAATTACACCTCCAAATACGCAGAATAAGAGCTTTTCTTACTAACATTTGTGTAAGGGTTATCAGATGTGGGATAGGAGTGCCTATATTTTTATTTACAATTGTTGTAAATCAATGAGTGCGCGTTTGACAAATACCGCATGTGATCAACACGTTTATTTTGCGTGTCAATGTTACGACTGTCTTCTTCTATCTTCCGTGTGGTTCAGGAGCTCTTCTTGCTCCGGGGCTCGCCGCTGATGATTTTGAGGAGTCTGACGGCGGGTGCCTCGAACGCCAGTGAAATGGCAAACGAAGCCAAGAATGCCATCACTGCGTACCCGGCGTAGATTGCGAGCTGTAACCATACATTTATAAAATTTAAGATCCGTTTTTATAAAAGCAGTAGTGTCTCGTTATTTTTTTTTTGTTTTAAATGAATGAAAAACAAAACATCAGGCTTATTGTGGGATGAACTTCAACTAGACTTCAGGGACCTATAATAAAATTGAAAGTAACCAAATTCGGAGTTGATCCTAAAAGGTTATCCATCTTATAAGCTGAAAAGTTAGAAGACTATGATAAAGCGGGCTTTGAAAAAAATACAATCGAAAAATATCCAGAATCTTTGCAATATACGCTTTATCTAAACAAACGGTTGTTAATTTCGTCTAGAATAAAAATTATGCGCAGGATTTTATTTTGTAAGTATATTATTAATTTAATGATAGCGGAGGGTGTATGTGCGTGAGGAAGATGCTCCCAGGCGAGTTGTAGTTCCGCTCCAGGCCATTCTAATAAGTGCTCGTTTATATAACAGAGAACGACATTAATTACCTCTTAATATTAATTACCAAATTAGTGTTAATGTAAATACCTTTATAGACTTAATGTTATACAATTTTATATTTAACATTAATGTATAATTTTGTGTACTTTATTCGTCGCGGAACTAGATTCCAACAAACGATAATGTTTTGATATTTTCCAGCCTTGTGTTTAGATATCCTGAGTAATATGAGAATTTACCTACAAAGTGAACAACTGCACAGTATACACTACCGCAGCTGGGATTGTTTCCTAGAAAACTTTGAATACCTCTCAACTTGATTCACCGAAATGTTATTTGCGGAGAGCATTTTAGCTGATTGTATGTGGAAACGTAAAAGTTAAATTCAGGTTAAGGTTTGAGTGCAATTTCATAACTCAACATTTATATGAGTCCGTACAAATTTTATGTGACGTTTTGACGACGAGAGGGGTAAGAATAGGGAAGGAACTACCCCCTTGTCCTTTAACTAGAACAGTAAAGTAAGCGTGTAACAACTTACTACTGGCTGAGGTGTCAACGAGGTATAAATCTTTTGGCCGCAAAATGTCGGCTCTCCGGGGACGCGCGGGATAATGTTGACAGGATAACTTATCACTTTGACTTTTGGTATTGGCTTAATTATGCGACGTTTCACCCTTCGTGTTTGATTAACGGCGGCAGCTAAAAATATTTTATGGCCCTAAACACGTTCGAATTCAAAATATTCGTTAACGAAGTTATATGGCACAATTTACGTTAACATGAACAGGTTTGGTAAGGTTCCATTTTAGATTTCAGAGGAACAGTATTCTGCCATAACGTTCATTAGTAAGAACTTACTCAGAAACCATTTCAGTGCACTATGTAATGTGTAGTTGTTCTTAAGTTTCCACACAGCTGTACTTCGCAGTGCATTACTATCAAACTTGAAGACGCCAAGTTTCATTAGAACTAAAAAGGTATTTTACCTGAGATGGTGAAATCTTGTAAAAAGCCTTTTATACTAATTAATGCTACACTAATAGATATCTTAATAAGTTTATAATATATGGCACACAATTTTACAGTCACATTATTATTCAAACATTATCATTATTTTTAGGAACCTTTTATCGAGATGAAAATTTATAGAAACCTGAACATAGCAAGTACTATGGAATACGTGTTTAGATTCTAAGGCGATAAAACAGGAATATGAAATGGGTATCCTGAATATCGTTTTAAACAAAAGGACACTTCGTTATTGCTTTTATATGTCGGTTAATAAAGCCGAAAAGCTTACGAAGGACACGCAGAATTTATTTCTGCGTGTCCTTCGTAAGCTTTTCGGCGAAGAAACGTGCAAATTATTATGTATATATGTGTATTGGGAAATGTTTCTTTGTATAGGTCATTTCTAAGGCTTCTATCTTCAATCAACATTCTGACCCTTTTATCTGTAATAATAGATACTGTCATACATCGATAATAAGAGAACACCGACCTTATTCAATATAGCTTTGCCTGCACATATCCACACTCAACGGCACCTACGAGGCACATCCCTTACGAAAGATTTTCAGATAAGGGTGGAAATGCGTAGGTATATTTTGTATTCCATCCCATTAAATATTACGAAGGATCAAGCACCTACTTTTGTTATAAAGCGGCATTTAATGGCAAACAACTCTACGCATGATTTCCTTTCGTCACCGTTGTTTCCTTCCGGTATTTCTTCTCGCGTCATATTAATTTCACGTTACATTTTATTTCACGCGACAATATGTACATAATGTAATTATCCTGAAATATTTTTATTGTTTCCATGATATTGGATACGAAAAGCAGTGTCGAGTGTCAATTAGGAGTGTCGACAGATCAGTAACTAGTTAACAACTCCTTAAGTACGGCAGTTACGTTGACACCAACTAATGAGGACTGACAAATAAATGGTACTGTTACTGGGTACAATACTGACAAAGTGACGGCCTGCCAGTAATTTTGTACTCTACAATGAATCACAAGTTTTTCACACAATTCAAGGGCCGCCTTTCATGTGCCAGCGTTTGAATGGATGTCGAGAGCGTGGCATAAATCTGTGCCTCTCAAGCACCCAGCTATAGAGCTATACAAGTGTATTGTAGCTTTCAGGCCATTCTTCACGACACATTTTACGTGAGGAGGCGACAGTAATGAAATGTTTATCTCTGATTTAGTGATAGTTTTCATTTATATTTTAGTGCTACCGTTGTCTCCCAAATGAGAGATTTATGTTGAAGATACGGCTGCAGTTTAATCTCACTGTCCCGAATTCCTCCATGGAACCCTGTGTTCCCGAATCTAACTCGTCGTCTCGATTTGGGGACATTAAATAAATGAAAAGGAGTTCGGAAATACGTTGAGTTTCGGAATGGTTTCGAACTTAAGCATGTGGTCTTGAACATTAACGATGTCGATGTTGTATAAATACCGAAATACATTTGTAAGTTAAATAAGTCGCAAAATCCTAGCTGGTGACAGGAAAAAGGATCTTTATATTTTTTATCTCTAGGTTTTACCGACAATAACAGCAGTCGCCTGTTTCCTATTAGGTACACGCAATGTTCCTAGGCAATGTCTATCTATTTGTGAGATAGCTCGGAACACAACAGTCTCTCTCGAATCTTTATGAGGCGTAACAAAACTACGATTTATGATTTTTACTGGACGAATTTTCTGTCATGATATTTTAGCTAGACTAGATAAAATTGATCAGAATAAAATCCTGTGATTTGATTTTTATTTTTCACCATATAACCAAAACAGCAAATATAAAATGGGTCCAATATACTACACTAAAAATACAGCACATCCGAAAACGGTTTGTGTTTTCAATAAAATCCAAAAAGGGAATGAAAACTGAAGCGAATTCCTAGTCAATTGTACATTGTTGGGACCATTCAGTTGGAAAGTTACAACATTGTGCGACATCAAACTGAACATTTTCAAGTTCGCAGCTTAGCGAATAAACATATCGAGACTATTGTAATAAAGTTGAACAATACGTACAGGCAAGATCAAAAACAATACCTTATGAAATTTAATTACGGTTTTATCTTTTAGGAATGCGATTGGACTATCAATTCGCATCTCCGAACTATACAACTTTCTCAATATGTTCAACGTAATAATAAACAAATTAAAAAAAAACTAGGTAAAACCCCGGCTACCCACCTAAAACTATTGATAGAAATTACGAGGTCTTGTCCAGACTTTTTATCTTTGAATAAAACATACACACACACATACAGTAAGTGAAAATTTTGTCAAAAACTACTCTTGGAAAAATCGTTTTACATTTTCTCTTAGTGTGTAAATATGTTTATTCGAAACTGTACCTATTACGAATATTTATGATACCGTGTTGGGCAATAAATTAACACCTATATTTACTGAAAAGGGTGAAGTCAGGAAGTGGCTAATGAGTCACCGGCCTCCCTAGGAAATGAGCAGGTATCAAATTTTACTACGTTTTTATCTACTGTTGAATATAGACTGTTTCTGCGAGTTATTTGGGGGAGTTTATGTTCTTATCACGCTGTGCGGGCGTAGGAGACAAGTGTTCGTGTTTTTAGTACTTAGGGACGTTGACCTCTTAATGTGATTTTGTGTGACGTAAAACATGAACTTATAAATTGTGAGTTGGTGATAGGCTGATACGATATTATAAACAGTGTTACAGTTTCTCAATATCCATAGAAAGATTATTTTTTTCAGCTGTATTAATCTCTTCAAACAACTTACTGGTCTAAATCTTGTGGCCTCTGGTACGCAATATATATAACGAGTAGTTCATGATGTTTTCGAATAGTACAGGATAACCTTCAGACAGACTGCACCATTTGAATAAAATGGCATCATTATCTTGCTGTGCCAATTACCTAACAGGTTTTATTCTACTCACCACTGTAGAGTTCTGCATGTGATAGGGTCCGTCCAGCAAGAAGGTGGTATACATCATTATGGTGGGATGCACCAGGTAGGCGCAGTAGGTCAGTCTGCTCAGCGGCAACAGGCCCCGGTACGACAGCGCGGAGTTCACCAGCCCTCCGTAACCACTGCAGCAGGAGACCGCCACCCATGCTACCGCTACGCCCCAGGCTGCAGGAAATTATAACTGTTAGTAGTTTTGTAGCCTTTTTATTATAAGTCTACCTACAGCTAAACGTAAGTTGGCCAGTAACTCAGACAGTATTGTAAAAAATAGTAGGCCATTTGAAAGTACAGTACAAACAGAAAAACCAAATACACGGTGGCAAATTATGAAACTACTTCTTTAATAATAATAGGGCTTGGTATATCATCGTACTATGTTCTTTACAGCTTAATTGATGAACTCCCGATTCAATCGTCTTTATCAATTTTCCTTAGCTAAGTGTTCATATACTACTAAAATAACTATCTACCATTATGACATCGCATTATAAGCGATATAAGAATCACTCGTGCATTTGTGAGCGCAGTAAGTCATTCATTCTGAAACTATTCAAAAAAAATTATCAGCACTTATGAAGATACACCAAAGATACTTCAATTCTGTGGACTTCTTAGTCTTTAACGACCCCCACCGGTAAACAACTCCCAAGTTTAATTGAAATAACAGCGCAATCATTATGTTAAACACGTTTCCAAGCCTTTAATAATAAAAGTGTTAATTACTCTGTGACGACAGTAAAAGAGCAAAGCAATTAGCCAACTTTATTTAATTTTAACTTGAGTGGTTAATTTAAAAGAGTAACAAGATTTAACAGGTAAATATGAGCAAATACAAAAGATTTGTAACTAAAACCAATAAAGACAAAAATATAACCATTACAGTTTAGCGGGCGCCGTTTCTACTCACAATTTATTGTCCATACCTGTAGCCAAGTTGACAATCTACAATCGATAACACTAGTAGAAAACGAATCAATGTATGGGAATGTCACATTTGAACGTTAAGTCACGCGGTCAGACTATACAAAACGAATGCGTTATCGATTGTAGAAAGATATTCGATACGAAACGTTTGTAACTTGGCTACGGGGGTTGTTGCTACGCTATGCTACGCATATTGCTACGCCGTAGCACGATGCTACGATCGTGTATTTCAGAAATTGCCTTTGAATTTATATTAAGTATTTGGTTTTGGTTGTTTATTATATTTTTTACAATGTTTTTATATAATAATCTTTTATCATCATTCAAATTTCAAACTCAAATTCATTTATGAACATAGGTTAAAATTACAGATGCTATTAATAAAAAATGTTGGTCCATACTATGTTCCCCCAGAAGGCATACAAAATATTCTGCATAAAAAGGTAATAGAATGCAACATTAACAAAATAAAATCAATAAAATAAAGTCAATAGATGTCACAATATCATCATATACTAGTACAAGTCCTTCCAGGAATACTTTTCATCTCCAATGGAAATAATATTATTTTAAATGAATTAATATGTTTTCTTTGTATTCTTAACAACGTCCGCGGGTTGATGTATTCGAGTGTATACTTAACAAATAGGCAAGATGAAAGATTCCCAGTCATCTTTACCGTGTTCTCTTGTTTTTGAAAAGCTGTATCAATGATATAAGATTATAATAAAAAGAACCTTTACTTTTAGTGTGAGTCTTGGGAGCCTATAACTATTCTTATCAATTCGCTTTTTTAAGGCTGACAGTACCTTTATAATAAATTCTTGTGTAAGTATACCAAAAATCTTTTAAAATGATCATTTAAATAGGACAAAAGATACTGTAGTAGTTTTCAGTGGGATGGTAACGTAAACGTCAGCACTCCATTGCCCAACTAATCAGATTCAAATACTTTGCACAGGAATGGGTACATCAAGGGGGAATTCTAGCAAAGTGGAACATGTGGCAATGAGTTCATTTTCAAAGAACAGCACTATGGTATAGTTTATTCAGACTCTTCTAATACAACTACAATAAACTTCAAGGTACTTTATAATACCACCTTTAGGGTACTAAAATCAAGTAAAGAATAAAGGCTCCGACAGACAGGTGCCACGTGACAATACGTATATTATGCGACGATGAGGCAACTAATTTAAAATAAAATAAAAAAATGCTCTTAAGACTGAAAGATCCGAATACTCGTTGTCGCATCATTGTCGTGTTGTTTCTGTCTATGGGACCCTTAACGGGCAGTAGGACTTATTTAATGTACCTACTATTGGCATAAACAATCATAAAAAAAACCGGCCAAGTGCGAGTCGAACTCGTGCGCCGAGGGTTACGTACCTACCCGATATACAAGCAAAGATACAGGTAAAGATGGACATAATTGCCTTTAAGCATACAAAGCGTGATTTTCGCGGTTTCTGAAAGAGCGCTAATAAATTGAGCATTCGGCCAGGCCTGCCTGTTAGTGTGAATGGTTTGAGTGATGCGAAAGATGTTGCAAGCCTTTTTAGAAATCAGTTTGTTTTAAAGTCACCGCTAGGGAGCTCTTGTGAGATGCTGGTAGCTTAGCCCCGTTGTGGCAAGATGGGCACACGTTTCAGTGCCAATTTTTTTTTTTTTTTTTTGCGACAATCCCACCACACTATTCCCAAACCACTGCAACTCCTGAAAGCCAGAATCAACAGTGGCGACCACCAGAAAAGCGCCGAGGCAATGAAGCTCGACGAAGTCCCGGAGAATGAATTTAACTGTCTTGGATCCCGCAACGAAATTAATCAGAAAAGAAAATGGAGGAGTAAGAAAAATACAAATTTCCACTTCCCTCCATATCAAGCAGGAGACAGAACAAACAAGACCAATAGGCACAAAGGGTTGTTTACAACTGGGATAAGCCCAGTTGCCTAGCACCACGGATAAATATTAGCATTAATATTAATGGGTCCTAACATTGTGAGCTTTTATATTTGATTCCAATAATAGGTATGGCAAAAGCGCTTGAACGCACGGAAATTTGTTCTAGTTTCCACAAGGTCCGTATAGTAAACGGCTCCTGACACAGCCTGTACATTATACAACATAGTATTGCGTTCATTCTGCCAAAGAATACACTCCCATAAGATATGATGTGCAGATTGTACATTTTCACAGTCAGATGTAGAACACTGACATAATGGCGAGGCAACAAGCTTGAAGGAAAATAATTTACTTTTAAAGTTACCATGCCCTGTGAGAAATTGGGCAACACAGTGATCCACCTCCAGCCACGTCCTGGCCAGCCGCACGCGAACGGATGGCAAGAATTGGTGGAGGTGTCGGCCCTTGATGGAATTATCCCACCTACATTGCCATTCGGATAAAAGTTCCTCCCAGACGTCAATATGTGGTTTAAATAATCTAGAGATTTTGGCACGGTATCTCCGCGTTAAAAAGTCCGCGTCCATGGTCTCTTTTGCGGAATAGTACATTGCAGCACGTCGCTGCACTTCAAGGTCGACCGGAAGTACGCCAGCAAGTACCGGTAAGGCCTCAGTACTAACCGTCCTGTATGCTTTGCATAAGAATATCAAAGCCAAACGCTGACTCTGAAGTAATTTACGTCGTACCGCCCCTATTGTGGCCCTATCAGCTCAAACAGGCGCCCCATAGCATATACAACCCAAGTAAGTAGCCCCATAAATAGTCTTTAAAGTCAAAAAAGACAGTCCCCACGTAGATTTAGATATTCTCGTTAAGGCATAGAAGTTCTTTTTTGCTTTTTAACCGACGATTTTAATATGATCTATAAATGCAAAATTCCTTTCTAACACAAGACCAAGATAGCACACGGACTGCTTCCTTTTTACCGGAACGTTATTAAATTTAATAGTAGGACACGATTTAAGACTACCTTTTAAAATGAGCTGATAAGTTTTATGCGGAGCAAAGGTCAGGCGGTTACGATCGCCCACTGAGATATTAATCGTAGGCAAGTGTCAGCCAAGTTCTCGAGTCCAGCTCGAGTACTTGATTGAATGAGCAGAAGACCGTCGTCCGCGTAACCGGATAATGAACAGCCGCTTGGAAGCGGAATCGCGAGGAAATCATCAAAGCCTAAATTCCATAAAGGTGGACCAATAACCGAACCCTGAGGACATCCCATGGTGAGAGACTTCGACATGGAATGATGGCCGAGTTTGAGTTTCGCGGAACCATTTAAAAAGTAAGAGTAAACTAAATTGTATATATTTCTATAGCAGCCTCGATTTTTCATTTTAAGTAATAGCATTGGCCAGCATGCGTTATCAAAAGCCCCAGAAATATCTAGAAAAATCCCAATTACATATTTATGTTCAGATGTATTAACTATTTTCCTAACAGTAAGGGCCGCGTCTACGGTAGATTTTCCAATAGTAAAACCGAATTGATTATTATGAAATTTTGGTCCGTCCGGTAGCAACCGTGGAACGATAAGGCGTTCCAGGAGTTTTTCCAAAGATGGAAGTAATGTTATGGGCCGGTACGACTTTGGGTCGTCCGGGGGTTTGTCGCCACTTTTCGGGATTATTCGTATAAATCCGCGTCGCCAAATACGAGGAAATACGCCCTCCGCAATATGGTTCTAAACGGTTAAAATCGCATCACCGGCTGTTTTACACGCTTCTATAATCATCCGATTAGATATTTTATCTTCACCTGATGACTTGTTGAGTGGTAACCTCTTGACAACGTTAATAAATTCGTCAGTGGATGGAAGGTCTGACGCTGGTGATTCAGGTGGTACAGCTGCCCACGCTCTGATCTGTTGATGGTATTCGTTGTCATTAGCTAGTACGTCATCAGGTATAAGAGTATTCAGCAAAACTTCGGTTGTTTCCTCAATACCGGTAGTGTGTTTATTATTTACTTTAATATTCTGAACAAACGCGAGGTCGACTGATCGATTGGCTTTAAACTCATGATATAAAGGAGACCACGGACCTTCTTTATCTAATTTTTCTACTACTTTACGCAATAAATTACCCTTTGATTTTTCCACCGATGCTCTGTAGCGGGACCTGGCAACTCTAAACGTATTTAACGCAAGAGGGTCACCGGTAACCTTACGTTTTTTAAGCTTGTTAAGATGTTTACGCGCTCGGCGATAATTTTTACGCTGTTCAGTTAGGTAGTCACACCACCAATCACATCTACGTATATTGGTCAAAGATCCACGACCAATGGCAATGTCAGCACAGTAAGTGAAGGTGTCTGACATAATTTCAGCACTTTCTTCAGCTGAAAGCCCATCACGAGTGAAGTCTTTGGCGTGAGACGCAACAAGCGAGCTAAATAATTTCCAATTCGCACCCTTACATTTATACCTAAAGTTACCAATGACATGTGACGTACCCTGAGTAAAAACTGGAACAAATTCGTACACGATCAAGCGATGATCACTACAAGACGCGTCCGGTAGGACACGCCACATATCCAAGCGTACGTCTGCACTAGAAAGTGTGACGTCAATACAAGATTCGCCCATTTGGCTGCAAAAAGTTGGTGGTGCGTCAGGGGTATTATGAATAGTCAGATTCATTTCAGCAATGAAATGTTCAACAGCGCAGCGTCGTTCATAATCCGTAGACCGAACTTTGCCATACCAGAGTGATGATGACGCATTAACATCAGCGCCAACGATAACTTTGCAGCCCGCGAGCGACTGCAAGACGTGACGGAGGTTATGTATATGAGGAGCAACAGGGTCTGAATATTGAAAGTAGCAACTCACAACGTAAACTTTAAAAGAAGACGATGAGACCTCCGCAACGGCACAATGGGGTGTCATTAGATTACGCAAAGACGTTACTGTGAAGTTAGAAGAATGCGCCACGTAAATTCCAGCTCGTGCTTTGCCATCCAACTGTACTACATTGTGACGTAAACGCGCGTTTTGATATTGTTCTTGAACAAGCACGATATCTAAGTTATAATCGATAATTAGTTTGTCCAATTCAGAAGTCGCTACCCTATCGTTGTGGAGATTTAATTGTCCTATGGTTAATCTATCCATTATTTTAGTAGTTGGTGTTGAGGATAAGTTGTTCGAGTTTAAGTTTATAAGTAGCACACCCATCTGATCCACATCGATGGTCAGACGGTTTCTTAGAGCGTTTACACGCCACGCAAGACGGTATATAATTTAAATTGTCTTTATGCGGACAGTCTTTGGTTTCATGTGTCTCAGAGCAATTAGCGCAGGTAGGTGATTTAATAGTGCAGTTTTTCTTAACATGACCGAACTGTTGACAATGTGCGCAACGTACTACATCGACATCATCAATGAAACGGCAAGTCGCCCAATCAATAAACAATTTATCCTTGGTCGAGACTAAATGTTTCCGGACCGCGGACTCGAGTTCAATGCCTATCCATTTCCGACCGTTGTCTAACGAACGCCTACGTATGATTTTTGTAGATTTAATAAATACGTCTTCTTTTAATGACAACTCGTCTTTAATGTTTTGGCAGTACAACGCATGCAAAAAGGCACTGTCCTCCATTGAGGATGGGACGTCTTTAACTAAAATACGAGGCTTACGGCCTTTTGGTTTTTCAAGTCGCAAGCCAGCGGACCTAATGGCATCGACCGATTGTAGCTTTTTGATTTGTAAATCGTTAGAGACACGTAACACGACGCCAGACTTCGCAGCCTTCTTGACACCTACAATTTGAAAGCCGTCACTAGGATCTATTGCTTTCATGAGCGCTTGTTTCGTCGCGAAAGAAGTTGCGAAATCAGTTGAACGCTCATCAGTGGGGTAGGCCACAAGACACGGAAGTTTGGCACGGGCATTTACTTGTGGAACTACTTTAGGTAAACGAAGTTTTAATTTGTCAGCATATGAGGCATTATTGACATCAGACTTGGCAATATCGACACCGGTATTATGTTTTATTTTTTCTAATTCGCGTTCCGTATTGGCCAACTTAGTCTCGTTGGCGGATGATTTTATGGCTAGCAATGAGACAATAGCCGTTATGCGCTGAGTCATGTCCATAATTGCGGATTTATTTGCAACATTAATGCGGGACCCTTGGTCATTGACAAGATCGTTAATTTTAGACAGGTACGCAGACGCCTGAGTAACCAAATCACAATAGTCGTCATTGCTTACATTAGTGACATTTAATATCGGCGAAGACCTTATAATTGACTCTGATGTTTGCATTCGCTTAGATCTATCTTCGGGTGAAATGTAAGAAGGAGACATTTCACTAAATAAACGCTTAGCATTAGCGGAGGTCGTCGGCGACCTTGGTTTATTTATTCGGCGGAATAATATTTCCCCACCACGATCAGGTGGGTCATCATTGTAAGATAACATAATTACTTTTGGAAATTAAACTAATAAGCGTATTAGAACGTAAAAAGTGAAAGATTAACGGACGATACAATTATTTCGATATACCCACACGTCAAATGTACTCACCGATAGCTGACGAAATTAACTAATTGAAACTAAATAACGGACGTAAACACGTTTAAAAACTTACGATACCAGCACTTATCACAATGATACACAATTGACAGCAAATCACAAGCCGGAAATAAATTTCGGAACACGACAATTGCAATTAAAAACAGGGAGCAAACAGATCACCGCTAACCAATGCGAGCGCGCGGAGGGAAGTGCTTCAGTGCCAATGATGTGGGCAGGGTCATCAGGCCTACGTCTAGAGGTAAGTCCCCTGGAAATGACGGGCTCAGTAGCTCATCGTTTGCAATACGCCGGTCCTCACTTACCGAGGGTTTTGGCACTGCTGTACAATTGATGTATTGGTCATTCAATTTTGCCCTCTGACATGAGGACGATTGTGGTTCCCATTGTTAACAGACAAAAAGGTCTCTAGTTTCCCCTATCCGAAAGATCCGGATAGGGGAAACTAGAGACCTTTTTGTCTAGCAACCATAGTCGCTAAGGTGCTTGACGGTCTGCTTGATACACAGCTAAACGAACATCGTGTGCTCCACGACAATCAGTTCGGGATTCGGCCAGGACTTTCTACAGAGAGGGCAGGGGGGATGACCTCCCCTGCCCTCTTCAACTTGTATATGAATGCCCTGATTGAGGCGCTTGGCAGCCAACATGTTGGTTGTCATTGACGGTCTATGTGTCAATAATAAGCTTTAAAGGATAATGCTGACATTGAAAACGGAACGGAACGGTGGGCTAATTCTTTTGCAAATATGATAGCTCGCAGGTTTACACGTTGTACTGCAGACGTAAAGGTGACGCTCTTTAGAGCATTCTGTACCACCTTCAGCCACTGGGAGAACAATTTGCGGGCGTCGTATGGAGCCTTTCGTGTCCAGTATAACGCGTTCAGAAAACTGATGGGGTTGCCTTGGCATTGTAGTGCGTCAGGAATGTTTGCGGCGGCGCGTGTAGATTGTTTTCACACGATAATGCGCAAGCGCGCAACATCAATGGGGGCCCGAGTTATGGACAGTCCTAACAGGGTTCTGAAAATGACTGTTGATAGAGTGGACTGTCCGTATAATAGTTCACTGCTGTCAATAACATGTGTCACCGTATCGTGTTGTTTACTAATACTTAGTTTTAATGCACATTGTTACCAACCCTATATGAGTCTTAGCTCGAAATAAAGTTTTTGAATTCGAATTATACCGCCATAATAAAATTGGTATCATTTTTATTGGTGGCTAAGTTTTAAAGATATGGGCAAATCTAGATTTTTGCGAAAACTTGAAAGTACCATAATTTATCTTAAATTTAAACATTTTTAATTTTTTGGAAATTTTCCTTTGTTTGCGCTGTAAGACCTTCATCATTTCAGCCGAAAGACGTCCACTACTGGACATAGGCCTCCCCCAGGCATCGCCACATTGACCGAACCCGTGCGTCTCGCATCCAGCGCCTTCCCGCAACCTTAACCAGGTCATCAGTCCACCTAGTGGGAGGCCTTCCAGCGTATCGTCTTCCGGTTCGCGGTCGCCATTC
The DNA here is from genome assembly GCA_964057195.1 of Orthosia cruda. Taxonomy (NCBI): domain Eukaryota; kingdom Metazoa; phylum Arthropoda; class Insecta; order Lepidoptera; family Noctuidae; genus Orthosia; species Orthosia cruda. Next base: position 12,526,152 of record OZ059825.1, on the reverse strand, counting down.
CAGAACTTTTCGGCCCCATCGGCCATCAGTTCTGCGAGCAATGTGTCCTGCCCACTGCCACTTAAGTTTGGCAATTCTTCGGGCTATGTCGGTAACTTTGGTTCTCCTGCGGATATCATCACTGGTTCTTCTGACGTGATCACGCAAGGAAATTCCGAGCATAGCCCTCTCCATTGCCCTTTGGGTGACCTTGAGCTTTCTGATAAGGCCCATTGTGAGCGACCACGTCTTAGTTCCATAGGTGATCACTGGCAACACACACTGGTCATAGACTTTTGTCTTGAGACACTGCGGTAAATTGGACGAGAAGATACCACGCAACTGCCCGAACGCCGCCCAGCCGAGTCGGATTCGACGGTTGATCTCTTTCTCGAAATTGGACCTACCCAACTGGACCGTTTGTCCCTGGTAGACATAATGGTCTACAACTTCGAGTGTAGAGTCTCCGACCATGATAGGAGTGGGTGTTACATGGGCATTCACCATGATCTTGGTTTTGTCCATGTTCATTTTAAGACCCACTCTTTCGGAAGCTCTACTGAGGTCATCGAGCATTTTACTGAGGCTCTCCATGGTCTCAGCCATGACCACTATGTCGTCGGCAAACCGAAGGTGAGTAATGTACTCGCCATTAACGTTGATGCCCAGCCCCCTCCAGTCCAGAACCTTGAAGACATCCTCCAGCGCAGCAGTGAACAGTTTCGGAGAAATGACGTCTCCCTGTCTCACGCCGCGCCAGAGAAGGATTGGTTTCGAGGTCTGATCCTGAAGACGGACTGACATGGTGGCGTTTTTATACAAACACTTCAGCACCTCAATGTACCGGTAGACGATCTGGCACCGTTGGAGAGGCTGCAGTACAGCCCAAGTCTCGATTGAATCGAAGGCTTTATCGTAGTCCACAAACGCTAAACATAGAGGCAGGTTATACTCTTCGGTCTACTGTATAACCTGCCGCAGCGTATGTATGTGGTCTACGGTGCTAAAGCCTTTTCGGAATCCGGCTTGTTCGGGGGGCTGGAAATCGTCAAACCTGCGCGCGAGACGATTCGTGATGACTCTTGAAAACAACTTGTAGACATGGCTAAGAAGTGAGATGGGCCTATAGTTCTTCAGCCGGGTATTGTCGCCCTTCTTGAAGAAGAGTACCACCACACCCCTGCACCATGCCTGTGGCGTTTTGCCTTCGAGTATGACGGAATCAAAAAGCTTCTGAAGGGCCCAAAGGACCGGTTTGCCACCCGCCTTCAGGAGTTCGGCCGTAATTCCGTCATCACCCGGCGCCTTGTTGTTTTTGAGCTGTTTCAGAGTCATCCTAATCTCGCACATGCTGACGTCCGGGATATCTTCGGTATAGTGCCGGGTCAATCTAGCTCTTGGGTCGTTTGCTAGACTCGCAACGGGCTTGCTGATCGATGTGTACAACTGCCCATAGAATGTCTCGATCTCCCTGAGAAGCTCCGGTTTGGCGGATACGATCCTGCCATCGTCGGTCTTCAGTTTCGTGAGTTGGCTCTGCCCAATAGCCAGATCCCTTGCAAACACCTTGGAGCCTTTATTTCGCTCGCTATAAGACCTTACGTTTTGCCAAATTTCGTGATTCTAGGTCAACGGAAACTACCATATAGGTTTTCGACCCAAAACCTATAGGGTACTGCCGGTTGACCTAGAATTGTAAATTTTGGTTAAAAGCAAGGTCTTACAGCAAAAGTAAAAGGAAAATTCCGAAAAATAAAAAAAGTTGAAAATTAAGGTAAATATTGGTACTTACAAGTTTTCGCGAAAATCTAAATTTGCTTATATCTTTTTATTGTGTTGACTCAGGATCTTGATTTTGGACTATATAGGTCAGTATCTGGTATAAAATTCATCTTGCTAGGTCTACCTGTTCCTGAGAAAATCGGTGGTGACACACGGTCAGACAGACAGACGGACAGACGGACAAGAAAATGATCTTATAAGGGTTCATTTTTTTACCTTTTGAGGTACGGAACCCTAAAAAGGGTAAGGTCTTACCTGTATGCCCGATACTAATGTAGAAGGCAGTGGGCCACACTTCGAAGTAGCCGTCTACCATGCTGAAGATGAGACTGCCGATGATGGCCAGCGCGCCCGGCCAGCCCAGAGCCACCACCCAGTAGGGCAGCCTCAGCTGGCACCTGGTCTTGTGTAGGTACCATCCTACCACCATTCCTGGAACAAGAACAATGAAATTTATAATCCTGGTGCTTGGTGGTTTGGTGCTTTTCCACCAAAGATCCACAATGTTGGTGCGCGAGGTTGTGTAGGGAAGCTGTAAAATAGTGTGGTTAAGTGGTGTCTACATCCCTCGAAAACATTCCTAGCGCTTCTCATCCCTCGCACGAATCTGTCGTTTTCAGTAAAAATACTGAGCTCTGCTAGTCCTTTTATTTTATTTGGTTCGCATACTTTTTACAATTAAATTAGGGATAATTACATGTTTTATATTAAAGTTCTTTTCCACCAGAGCTGTGTTTAGCTAGACTAAAAATGGAACTGATGCATTGGTGTATATTTTCCTGGTACGCCGCCTCGCTACATAGTGCGACTTTGGTGGATGTAAAATAAAGGTGCTCATATATAAAATTTCACTAAAAATTTCTAGCGAATAGAAAATGCCGAAATTGTAAGGAAGTTTATTCTCATGCAAATTGCACAAGAAAATGTGTTGTATTGATAATAATCAATATTCATGTTGGGTAGCGGGTACGTACTCGTCTAGTGTGAAATAGAATAAGCTGTGAGCGTAGTTATCGGGTTATTCAGTCTACCATTTACGGTTTGTCGAACGGGCTTATGATACCTTCAGTGACCATTAAAAGGAAGCCGAAATGTAGTGAGCGTATAGCTTTCTGGTAAGATCGATAAAATCTCAGTAAATGGCATATTTTCGGGATTACGCGAGGAGGCGAGTTCGGAAGGGCTACACAATCAGTGGCTCGTCGAGCATTCCGTGCGATCTAGACGCGGCTGCTGTGTTTCGACCCAAATATTTTTTAACAGAGCTTTTATTTTATTGCTTACTAGCAGAGCCGAGCATTTTGACCTATTTTAATATGCGCATTTCAAATTTCCACCGACATTGTTTCGTAAACTAAAACTGTAAATGTAGGTTACCGAGTTGAACCAATGAAGTCCAACAATGAAGCCATATGAAGCCTTCACAAAGGACAGGAATTCCAATGAAAGTTGTTTGATATGTTGTTAATATTATGTTAAGTATGACATGCAAATTTATTGACAGTTTTAATATAACATTATTTATTTTACGCAATGTGACAACGGATGTTTTTTTGCAAATGACACCTACTTTCGTAATAATACATAACTACACGTAACACAAAACGGGTTTATGATAAACAAGAAAAAACGGAGTTTAATAACTTAGGTGAAAATACAGTAATCCATGAGAAGAATATTAAGGTAGTGCTACTATCTAATGGTGCTCCCACAAAATGTTTACAAACATTAGTAAACATTTTCTAAACAAAACATTTCCTAACATTTGTTAGTAAATGTATTAGTCTTAGAAAATGTTTGTAAACATTTTTAACAGCAGGGAGCACCATCATATTGTTGAAAGAAAAACCACTATTTTAAAAGCACTTACAAGAAGTAGGATGACGTGCGAATACAATTAAAAGAAGGTATAGTAGCCAGTCATCCAATTTCGGCCGCTCTTCATAATTTATCAAAGTTGAAATTGCTTCAGAGGGTGATTTGATTTAAGAAGCTGAAAGCTTCGCCGATACAGATAAAATAAAACAAATCTGGGATAAGTTGAGAGAGTACGGAGCATGCGTAACTTTGTCGGGGTTTGGAATACTTAGTCAATTGGCAATTACTTCTTGTTACAACATTCACCAATCACAGTCTATTCATAATTTGTTACAAGTTTTACTAAGATCGACGAGTACTCACTTATTTCTTTCGTAGTTTCTCTGCTTCAATTAGACTATCTACATGATATTGGAATATTAGCTCCTCTTACCGACTAGATAGGGTCCAATCCTCGACCACGGCTTGTCGTAGAGCGGGTCGAACATCTCGAACGGCTCCTGTATCCGCGCCTTGTATTGATGCCACACTGAGATGTAGATGGTGGTTGCCCATGAGCTCACCAGCAACAACCCTAGCGATATCATCGCAGACTTTGGATGCCTGGCAACAGAAGATACTTTTTAATAAACCACAATAAGAAACAAGACCAACAAATAAAAGATATGAAAACACGATACGCAAAGTTAGCAAAGAAAAGTAGGTGGCTCGTTGAATAAAGTGTATATTAGGACCGCGCTGGCTGAATACCGTTTCAAGATTCTACAAACGGATTCATAACATATATCGGCTTAGTAGTTCCTCAGACAACTTTTAAGGATTCAGTAAACAAACTTTTCTACTTTATGAAAAGAGTGTCCACGGAAAAGAGGCAGAGAATATGAACAATATTGACACTAGGAAATACGCAAAAGTAGTGAAAATGTACGCAACACTATGTCGCTAAATTTTATTTTTCATATGCTAAATTGTTACTTACTTCACAGAAATGAGTAGCAGTATAATTCCGACGACGTAGAACTGAGTGTCGTTAGCCATGTACCATGACCAGACCATACACATCTCCCGCTGAGGATACAAGTTGTTGATGTACAGCAGATTGCGCCACCAGTACTTATCGCAGGTAATATGGTCGAATATCGCGGGCTCGAACACTGATCTATCGTGAGTATACCTTAATGCAATCTCGTTAAGACCAATCACAAACCCATAAGCTGGGGTAAGTCTCACTAATCGATAGGAAAACAAAATGAGGAAGGACTTAATCATCGCCAGGAATTCTGCTATGGAGTAAGTGCTGGTCTTCGGCTTGTCCAATAAATCCTCCTTAAAAGATTGTTGGCTTATCACAGAGACGGAGAGTGCGGAATTACTGAAGCCGTTAAGATTTTTGTTGATGTCCTGTTTGTCTTGCTGCTCAGCTTTTGCAGCCTTTTTGTCTTCTGTGCGTAAAAATAGAATAGTGACGAGTATCCCACTGTAACAAAAGAGAGAAGTTTATTGAAGATTCATGTTACGAGTTCTATTTAATTGAAGGAGCTTTGGTCAGTTTATTTAATACAAAGGATAGGGATGCCGTATAAAGGAAATTGATAACTATTAAGCTAATGTCCGACCCCAACAGGTCTTTCCCTTATCAGCTTTGATGGAAGCTCAGCTAATCGTTGATTAAATATTCATTTGTGTTTGATCGTATTTAAATGTTTGTGAAGCGAATATGTGTGGACACTTGGACAGTCCCGTGGGTAATCGTGGGGACCGGAACAGAATATAATTAGGTACACATTCCGTGTATTTGATTTGTTCGTATCAAAGGGTTAACAAAAGATTTATTTTGGTTAATCTACATAAATAAATAAACACGCCTCAACTTTTAATTGAGATCAAGTCGGCATTGTTTCCTCTTATAAGAAAGTTAACGAAAGGTTTTGTTTTACAACTTCGCGGCGAAACGTTTCAAATGATCTTAATGGAATGTTAGAACAGAATTTCGAAACTCTGGCAGGTATAAAATGAGGTAAGTACGTTATCTACCGGAAAATAAAAAAAAAATATGCTTGAAGAGGTGCAGGCATTAATTAAATTATCGGTTATAAAAATACCTCTGTAGTGAACTTCTTTATGCATGTTACATAAGTAGATAAGTTAGGTAAATGTGATTGTATGTCTATGAACTTTACGAGGATATGAATATATAGTTTGTTTACTTTCTATTTCTTCTCAAAGCCAATGTTTAATAAGTTAATACATAAAATAAACCAAGCTTGCATTGTTATTACATTTTGAGTGTGTTTTATAATCACGTTACCATGAAAAATCTGGTATGATCATCTTACGCATAGATTTAAATTGTAATGATGATGGATAAATACGTATCGCAATAAAATCATGAATTCGGTCATATTGCGTTCACGTTTCATATTAATTTATGATAAATTTAAAGCAATAATCGTGCAATGACATATCGAACTAATGGTGATGAAGGGCATTAGAATCTTAGACATCATTATGATCAAAATTACGACTTCTATATTTATTGGGTATATTCAATAATTTCTAAATAATTTTCCAAAGTAGTCTCTCTGTCAATCTATACTAATATTATAAAGAGGTAAAGTTTGTGAGTTTGTGACGTTGTAAGGGGTGATCTCTGAATCTACTGAACCTATTTTGAAAATTCTTTCACCAGTAGAAAGCTACATTATGCCTGAGTGTCATAGGCTTATATAATTATATATTTCCAAAAAATTAGAGATCCTTATGAAAATTGCAATAATGTAACCCAAAGTAGCAAAATGTTGCCTGTTGGTTTGGTTTGGCGTGCGCTGAGGAAACTATTGATGATAGATAGAAATTTGTAGGTAGGTAGGCAGGGTAGCCAGGGTAGGTAGGGAAGGCAGGTTTTGGGCAGGGTAGCCAGGGTAGGCAGGGTAGGGGCAGGGTAGGCAGGGTAGCCAGGATAGGCAGGGTAGGGGCAAGGTAGCCAGGGTAGCCAGAGTAGCCAGGGTAGCCAGGGTTGCCAGGGTAGCCAGGGTTGCCAGGGTAGCCAGGGGGGTAGTCAGAGTAGCTAGGATAGCCATGGTAGCCAGGGTAGGCACTAGGCTGGGTAGGGGCAAGGTAGTCAGAGTAGCCAGAGTAGCCAGGGAAGCTAGGGTACCCAGGGAAGCCAGTGTAGCCAGAGTAGCCAGGGTAGCCAGGGTAGCCAGGGTGGCCAGGGTGGCCAGCGTAGCCAGTGTAGCTAGGGTAGCCATGGTAGCCAGGGCAGCCAGGTTTGGGGCATGGTAGCCAGGGTAGCCATAGTAGGCAGGTTAGGGGCAGGGTAGCCATGGTAGCCAGGGTAGGCAGGGTAGGGGCAAGGTAGCCAAGGTAGGCAGGGTAGGTAGGGTAGCCAAGGTAGGCAGGGTAGGTAGGGTAGCCAGGGTAGCCATGGTAGCCAGGGCAGGCAGGGTAGGGGCAAAGTAGCCAGGGTAGCCGGAGTAGCCCGGGTGGCCAGGGTAGCCATGGTAGCCAAAGTAGCCAGGGTAGCCAGGATAGCCAGAGTAGCCAGGGTAGGAGCAGGGTAACCAGGGTAGCCATGGTAGGCAGGGTAGGGGTAGCCAGGATAACCATAGTAGCCAGGGTAGGCAGGGTAGGGGCAAGGTAGACAAGGTAGGCAGGGTAGGTAGGGTAGCCAGGGTAGCCATGGTAGCCAGGGCAGGCAGGGTAGGGGCAAAGTAGCCAGGGTAGCCGGAGTAGCCCGGGTGGCCAGGGTAGCCATGGTAGCCAAAGTAGCCAGGGTAGCCAGGGTAGCCAGAGTAGCCAGGATAGGAGCAGGGTGGAGCCAGGTAGCCAGTTGACGGGAGCGAAGCCCCGAGGGTCAGCTAGTTATCAATAAAGCAGAGATGCTTTAAACTCTTAATATTGCCGAAACACGGTTTAACTTTCAGTTTACTGACCTCAAAAAATATACAGAGCAAAAGATAACATAAAAGAAATGATATCGAATTATATCGTGTTGGTCGGAGTGAGGGATAGTGAATAGTGTGTCCGGGGAGAATGGAAGAAGAAAACGTGTTGTCCCGACCCCAAGAAACATGGCGCAAGAGCAGATAAAAATTGTTTATAGGTAAAACAAGTTTAGGTATAAACAAAATGTTTGATTGGATCCTCCTTTATGGCAGATAGTGACACAAAGATGATATAGATATGAATTGAAGAACACATAACTTAACAGCACGCCTGGACTTCCCAAAGGCATAGCTTATGGTTGGTGGATAGTACACCCACACACACACACGCACACACACATACACACACAAACAGAGGAAAATAATCTAATATCAACTGACCTGATAACAAAGAAGGTGTCGACACAGTAGGACGCGTTGCCCACGGACTGGTACCAGAAGTTCCTCTCGGTGATGACGCGCATGGTCTTGTTATCGGCTACGTAGAAGATGGTTAGGTACGTGTGCACCATTATCACCCAGATCACCGACATGAACCTGGAGACATGGAAAGTGTGACGCTTCGTACAGTGCATAAGCTTCATATAAACTGACTTGTTGTAGCTTCAAAGTTAAATACGTATTATGAACTAGCTAGCATCAACCGCATCGGCTTTGCTCACTTTATAATCGAGATTTGTGTATTATATACTTTATTGTACGCCTTAAGTTACATTTAACACATAGTTAGTTTACATTTATTTTTAATTTTTATCATGGTAACAAACTACCGGCATAAAAAGTATGCTAATCTAGGCTATGTCTATCTGCGATACAACTTTTTTTCAAGTCCGTTCAGCCGTTGAGTCATAATTTATTGACAACGCTCCATGTATAATCCTCTCCTAGTTCCTATAATTTTTATTTTTATGATGTATTCCTGTTATCCCTGTTATCTGTGTCCCCGTTAACGGGAACAACGGGAATTTGTAAAATAATTAAAATTACTGCCCCTTGTCCCCGTACGCTGTCCCCGTTGATTTATAGTAATATATAACTTTAAAATTAGACCCGTTGTCCCCGTTGCGTTAAAATTATATAAGTGAGAGTGTCTTAATAGAGAGAATATTATACCTTTACAAATGCTTACATAAACAATAAAAAAATATATAACAAAAAAAAAGAAACGCGCATGCACCAAAACGCCGCATACTGAATGCAATAGACATGGAAGAATGTATTACAGAGTCCCAAATGCAACTTGTTAACTCGCAAATAACTACAGGGTATTTTCTTGAAAAATCTGCTAGTATTTTTGTTGATAATTGAAATTGTTTTTTTTTTACTTTCAGTTCAATCCCTTTTTTCCCATTATTAGTATCAAATGTATGGGTAGTTACTATATATATAGATCAAGTGAAGTAAAAAAAAATATAAATTTTATTGATTTAGATTAGAAAATCTAGTTGTTTTGTATGTAAACATTTCTAATTTGTTTCTATATTTTAAATTAAAATATATTATATATTGTTACTGTGAAAACCATTTCAGACTTTTACCAGTAAGTCTTGGTAAAAAGCCGAAAAGTTCGGGTTTTTACAGAAACATATAAAAAATATCTTTCATATTAGTTTTAGACTTGCTGTGCTAAATTACTCACGATAAAAAAATAAAAATAAAATAAAGGGGACAACGGAACGGGGACACAGATTATGGGGACAGCGGGAATACATCATTTTTGATGTGATGATAAGTAGTGGGAAATCTACGATAAGATCAAATCGAATTATCGGTCTTAAACGAGGTTGCTGCCAGTCAAGATTGCTAAGACTCAGTTTAATGCCAACACACCAAAAATAGGAACCCTAATAATATATTTTTACTGTACTAAACTACTTTTTTTTATTAACTTTAGTTCCCGCGCTGTAATAACGCTAAAAACGAACTAGAACATGATTCTATTGTATACCTACACGAAAAGAAGACGAGAATAAGAAAACGTCTATTGTAAGTTCTACAGTTATATTACTTCGAGTACAACCAATATGCAATAAGTAGAGATTTACCTAGGAAAAATAATCAAAAGCGGGTAAAACTAAACAACGGATCAGAACACGCTCCAATCAGACTTTAGCACAAATCCTTTAGATCAACGGCCACTTTGTACAAGAGTAGATTCGCAGAGATAGGCAGCGGACACACTGGCATAAAACAAAATGATGACTGTAACATTTACATTCATATACTCACATAAGCTGATATGGGACGGAAAAAGTTCCGTAATAAAAGAAACGTACCTCATTCCGTGAAGACAAGTGAGGGCCCCGTCGTTGGGCGGGTCCGTGCTGAGGATGGTGCGCCCGTTCGCCAAGATGGAGAATGATAATAGAACCTCCGACCATACCCCTGCACACGGAAAAGAACAACTTGAATTGAAATAAAGATAACTCCAACTAAAGGATCTCAACTTCAAAGTTCTTTGAGAACGTTCTCCTAGAACAAAGAAATTGCCTTGATTCTTGTTTCAGATTTATTGAATTGACTTTGTTATTTATTTTAAAGAGTTGCCATACAAACAATCGCAACTCGATTGGGTAACATTGTTTCACAATGCAGTTCTGCGACACGGTTTTGTAAAATAAATCTGGAAAAGCATTTGTGTGGGCGTTGGAAAGATCATAAAACTGGAGGCCGTAAGTCCAAGTAATTACTTCGGAGTTTTTACTACAGATGGTAATATACTTGAAGGTGAATGGAGGTGTAACATATACCAAGGTACTTGGGCGTCACATTACCTTAAATTTAGTAAAATACTGATTAAGTGGAAGATTGTCTTAGGGGAAATGCCGTCACCATCAGCTTAATATCCTCCTGCCTTGTTTAGCGTAGACATATAGCCACGACATTAGGGTTAATTAACATGCTATTAGTATCGCGAATAGGATTATTTATGTTTCATAGCATCGTCGCCCGTATATTCGCTCCTTGGCAGTAACTGTATCAACTATTAAGGTTATGTATGCAGGTAATGCTGGTTATATCACGGAATGTAAACTCCCTTATTCCCAAACCGCGACAGTTATTCCCGTGTTTAATTTATTAGGCAAGCGTTTATAACGTTACCGAGTTTCAATGTTCAAGAGAATTCATAATCTTTAATTCCTTTCTAGATGTGTATAAATACGTATGAATACTTACGATAAATCTCACCAAATCTCGTACGTACGTATAATATATGCTTGCTAAATACAAAACCCATTGTCGTAATTTGCGAGCTGGTCGTAAAGTTATGCCTCTCTACTCTCAACGATTGTACTCCTTGACCTTATGACTTCCAACTTGTTCAATCTTATTAATTGTCGGCTTATGAACAAACTTTATTTTCAGAGCTATGAATAATTGGCAGGTTTTTATACCCGAACAAAGTGGAAAGTTTCGTCAGTTCTTAAAATAATTTCTTTGCATAATTCCTTGATTAAATAGTTTTGTAATTTGATCATTATCTTTTGGGAATTTTCTTGATGGTTCATTATTTTTAATATATTCTGATTGTTTTGAAAGAAAATAAATACATTTTAGGAGAAAATGAGCCCGGGATGATGTTTCCTACATTTTCTGGGTTCTTTGTTTCGGGACCATTAAAATGGAACGTATATTTTTCATTATCTTCTTATTTATTATCAGAAATTGCTTCGCGACCTCTTAAGCTTCGAGGGTTCTTCAAACACAATGCATCATCTTATTTAACTTCACTTCTAGTGTCTGTGTAGTGGATCTGTAATGATGACTCGCATTAGGTACTCACCGCAAGTCTCCCGTCGAAGGTCCCTATCGGCATTGTCTGCGCTCACTGGCTTCGCATCGGCAGCCGGCACATTGTTATTAGCCTGCAAATATCGTGACGTCAGAAGTGTTCATTGGTTACGAACAATGGAAGAGCATCCAACCCTTTTCAAATAATTTTCAAATAACGATATACACCTAAATGCTAAGTAGATATGTTTTTGTGTAATGAATGAGTTGTAATTTATATTTACAGCTAAGTTAGGAAGTGGGTTAACGCCAAGGAAAAGGAAAGGGATATAAAAGGTACGTTCAAGTAAGATTCATCGAATTAAAAATGGCATTAAACCATAATAAATATTTGCTAGATGTAAACAAAATCTAACTGCGACATTCAATTAACGACTCTCCCGTTTTTATTAAGGTCGTTAATCGCGTGTCCACGATAGTGATGTGCCGTCTACATCCGTATCCTCAGGACAATGCGATACCTTGATGAGGATAATGGGCCCATTTTCAACACTGATAACATTTATTTTCTGCTTCGTAGTACTTTTTACATTGATAGCTACTATTTTTGGTTTTGAAACATTGTCTTTATTAAATTAACTATCTCACACTTAATATAAAAGCAATTATAATTTTGATCTAAACTTTTTTTTGATCTACCTACTCTAAAATGTGACACAGTGAGTACATAGGTTTATGAACATAATTGGGTGTTCGTATTAAATTCTGCTCTACGTTAGTAATGGAGAGTCTAAAATTTGCCTATTCATTGAAATATCAAATCCGGCTGGTGTGAATATAGGAAAAATGCGAACCAAACTTTGAATAGCACAATTGATTCGCTCACCCAGGCTGTTGACGCGATGCCCTGGTTCAACGGGTCGATATTTTTCAATGCTGCTATAACATCTATACTTCAGATTGATTTAGCTGATTTGTAGTTGCGATATGATATAAGTTGAAAAAATCTAACACCAGATTTATAGCAGAAAAGTGATAAAATGCTTAGAAGAATATAAAACCAAACTTCCGTTTTGATTAAAACATAAAAGTCATTCTGAGAAAGGACGGTTTAAAAGACACTCAATAAAAATTCAATGATTCCTGTTAAATAGAGATTTTAATATTTGAGTGGGTACGGTACTTTTCGGTTTAATAATAAATGTTTCTTTACTGTTTCGTAGACCGCACAATGTCGTTCGGACTTCGGTCACGTTTGTTTTTGGGCTTATTTTGAATTAATTTGTATGGAACCGCTGGCTGAAAAATACGGCGACCTTTCGACCTAGCACGGGCGTGCCTGGTTGTAACACGGCATGCCCAATCACACGGTATGTTTAATGAAACACCTCTGTGGTTCGGCGAAAATTGTTTTTCCTTGTTCTCACAATCACGTTTTTTGCGGGTCATCCTAATTTATTGCTATCGGACGGTCGGACCAGACCGCATAACGAGTAGGATGCGGCCGTAATTGTGGTACATCGTATTTAGGAAAAAGTTGGGCTTCCTTCTATATTCGGAGTCATTTCCTACTCAAGTACAACTCGAATCGATCTATTCGAGGATGTTTCCGTTATCATGGTGCCTGTTTCGAGTGAAAATCCTTCAAACTCGCTTCACCCGTCACCAGTGTGGTACTTTATCAAGAACCAAAAACAATAATTAATGCTATATTCCATCATATTACTGGCTGGTTGCTACAGATAATTCTTGCTGTCAAAAAGGAGGATATTATAAACGAAAGTACCAACAGGTTGCTTATGGTTGACGTCAGTAGCCACTTCGAGGTCGTCGTCCTTCATCAGCCGGTACTTGCGCTCCAGGTAGCCCTCGTACAGAGACCCCAAGAACATCAGGATCAACACCAGGGTCACCACCGTGCTGTAACAAGATATAGCTATCAGAAATGGCAAGAAAAGAGATAACTTGAAGTGACGACGAATGGATATCAATACAAAAGAAGACAAGGGCAGGAGGATGATATTAGAAAGAATTTTAAATGGTTACCTAACCTAGTAGGTGCAGCTTCATGAAGAAAGAGAGCAAACTTCAAGCTAAAGTTTCCAAAAGCATTATTTGTTCTAAGAAAATACTGTTTTCAAAAGTTTTAGGTATATGTAGTTCGAGTATTCTCCTAAGCATCCTGAATTTCGACCAAAATCTTCAATGACATTGTTAGTGATAAAACTCTTAACATGATTTAAAATTGAACAGCTTCCAAACACTTGTTATCATGCAAGCCCGGCGACGGGCTGTAACGAGCTTCTTGGCACTCGTTCAGAACCTTGTTTAACTACTAGGATTTTGACAACCTCACATTTTTGCGCAAAACAGCCAGCAATCACACATTTGAATAAAGAACCAAGAATAAATATGTGAGCAGTGTGAACAGAGCATAAAAAGTGTAATTGCTCGGAGTGTTGCCATTCCTATTTACTGAAATTATTTTTTAATCCAGAATGCAAATGGTCTACGTGTTTTCATAGGAGAGATTTAAAGTTTTGTGTTTTCCTTGTGGGATAAGTAGTGCGTGACGTGAGCGTAATATCTCTGTTACGAGTACTCTGGGGTCGCATTGCTAAACGGATCATGTGGATAATACATCTTCAGATTAGAAGTTTCGGCATCAGTCTTTGTAAAGGGACTGTCAGACAATAGTATCGTACGATGCTAATGTGTTGGAGTTATAAAGTAGGTAATGATAGTTTTGACCTTAACAGAGACATTTGTTTAGTAATAGGCTTCGAGTGACGTGAATGTGTGACATTCAGAACATTGTATACCTACTATGTACGTATACGTGATGGCTGTGTCTTTAGGTCAAGACCTCAAGGCTAAACAAAATATGCAATGCCGGTTTCTCCGCCATTAGGGCAAAATGAGAGTTATGTTAATTAGATCTTACTTATCATTACACAATCTCAAAAAGCTAAACTAGTTCTTAGGTAGGTCTACCCATAGCTTTACTCAAAATAAAGGCCATGTGCGAGACTTTTGTCCAGCAGTGTACAAAGACTGCTGGACAAAACAGTAACAATATAAGCCAAATACATAAATATAAAAAGTTAACCAAAGATAAATATATCCAAACACAAAATTGCGTTAGAAAAAATACTCGGTGTGAGCAATTTTTAAAGCTGCACTTGTTAGCTAATACCGAAAGCAATATATGTGTTCACAGGTATTACAAACTCTTAGGTTAGGTTTGTATTAAAAGTTTGGAAGTAAAACACTCTTTTAGTTAAAATTATTTGTAGAGTTGTTACTAAAATATGACTGTACGAAATTGCGCCAAAAAAAATTAAAACCTATTTTCTGGTGTTTTCCAGGCAATTTGTAACTGGCAGGTTCGCCGGAAGCCGAACCTGCCATCGTATGGTATTCAGTTCATTCTAAATTTGTATTTGTGTTCCAACCCAGCAAGATGTATTTTTCTGCCAACCTGCATACTTTATGGTTCCCAGTAGCAGATAAGCTTCACAGTAAGGTGTTGTTGCAAAATCCGTTTTACATACCCATTTGGGTTAAATACATATTCTGTATTTACATGTCTGTACTCGACAACAGAAATTCAATATTATAAATTAAATAATGTATGCATGCATTCGTTTGCACTCAGAATTAAGTATTTAAATACGGCCGTTACATAATTATTATGATAAATGATTTTATTTTTGTAAGTTGGTTTGTACAAACACTTTTACATGTCGAACATATTTTTAAAACTAGATGAGGTCGGCGTTTCCTTTCTGACTACTCTGAGAAGAAAGGCCGAAACAAACTCAGAGATCACAGTCTCTATTAAAGTCCAGACAAAATCTTGGTTAGATCATGTGAAGACCATGTACACTGATGACTGAAATGGTCTTTTGAGGATAGAACCAGCCAGATTGAGTGGACCTGTCCAGTCAGTGCACGCATTTGTCAAAAACCGAGCAGCTCAACTCAGAATTTAAGGAGCTCAACGATTCGACGAACAATACCAAAGAAAGGGCATTCGGGTAGGCCGCAAAAACTACTCAAACTGCTAGACCATGATTAAAAACTAAGATAAATTTAAATTTTAACAAATTAAAAGAATGATCCACATAGTCTTCACATTCACAATAATTAAAATAAAATAATATGATACTTTAAAAAGTGAATATTCTTGTCATTGCAAGAAAACCAAAAATTATAATACCAAAATTCACGGTGCAAAATATAATAAAAAAACAAAATTACAAAAAAACAAAATTAAAAAGTAAAAAGTAAAATGAAATAAAAAAACAAATTTGTTTGATTACCTTTGATTGATTGACAAAGTTTTGACAACCTACGCGCATTTCTATGCGTAGCTGTATATTATGCAATATAAAATCCTATTTCTTTTTGCAATACATTTAAATGTTAATAAATGGCGTTAGATAAGTAATTATCATTAAACCACATGCGCCTTGGCCTTTTAGAAATCGAACACTTTCGTGTTTCTTTTGAAAAAGGAATCGAGCGACCTCTTTTTAATAGTTTTATGAGAAAAACCGAATTTTATATCTATGGTTTATCTATTAATTCAATGTTTTTACTTGTATAGATTTATTTTATTTGGATTATGGACCAATTAATTATCATTCCTAGTTATTAAAGCAAATGTTCTCGGAGTTGTAAATCAACCCCGAATGGTGAGGAGATAATTTAGTCCCTGCTTTCAACAGTGATTTACATAATACGCCATAGACAATGCGATGAACTAATTAATTAGATAGGCAGCTCTGCATAATACATAGCTATCTGGTTTGATCATTGTAATTAATCTAGTTAATTAAGTAAAACATTGAACTAGGTAGCAGGTATAGTTTAGTGAGAGTATTTCAATGCCCAAGATTGTGTAATATTTTTTGTAGTGAATAACAATTGGGTACCATGCCGTACAAATTGCATCGTTTTGAGTTCATGCAGCCACTAAAGTATTGTAAAAAAGTATTGTATTGTATAATATGATTCATACATATTAATAATATAAGTTCCGAAATAAATTCAGATTAAGATTAGCTCTTGCAACATTCAGTATGTCTAAATGATTATTCAGCTATCTAAGTAATATCCAACTACCAAAAATTTGATAATTTACATTCGTGTTTAGATACAAACACTATTCTTATCATTACTGCAATTTTATGTCAAGTACATCAGCTCAATAGGAGCACACACTAAACAAAATGCAACCACAAGGCCAGCAGCCTTTCAAGACTTGACCCCATCTTTTGTATGGAATATTGGACATCATTACGTAAATTACGAAGGGCCTTCCCTAACTATAATAGGGAACTACACTTCCTTTCCAACCCATGAAGCTCATAGCTACCTTTAGATAACTGCTGATGTTTGAATGAGTGTTAACCACTGATATAAATCTAACTAGATGACGCGATTGTATGTACTTCGCGTCCCAAAAAACGGAGTAAACTTACGATCAATTATCGTAATTTCATTTAGCATTATCGCCATCGGAAATCCACCGAAATCTAGAAAAAAACCTCTTTATGCCATATTGAGCTGTAAAGAATGTATAGAAAAAATTGGCCGAGGCATTGAAAATATTTTCTTGCATTGGTAAGTGAATTTGTTTTTAAATTGTTTGTGAAAAATGGCACGCTTGGTTTTCACAGAGATGAAGGGAATTGCGTTATCTAGTTAGATTTCTGTCTGTGGTGTTAACCATGATAATAACCGCAGACAACTGTGTTGAGCAAGGATGTTTTTCATGTTTTCATTGTTATTTGCCACGCGGTGAAATAGATGTGTTGTAAATTATAAATTATCTTTGCAAGTAAATGTGTGTTATCAAGCTTGTGATTTGCATGCCTTAAGGTGTAATATGGTTGGACGGTGCTACATTTTTAACAACTTTATGTAATTAACTATATTAGCAAATAAATGATTATGAATTATGAAGCATGATGGATAAGCGAGAAAAATCCACCAATTGAATTACTCCATGTTTAATAAGAAGACATTTTATTGGTCGTTTTTTCACCGTCCCATTCCTCGCTGAGTTTAAAAAAAACAGCCATTGAGGCAGGTTACATTTAACAGCATCAGCTGTAAATAACAGCAATTTACCCCAATATCTGCAGCTTAGGGTCAGCGAAGAGGTCATAGTCGCCAGGTACAGGGCGCACGTTCAAGGTGCTGAAGGAGGCAGCTAGGCCTGCAGAGGAGGCTTGCACAGAGGCGGCGCCTTCCGCGGCGCCTAGCAGCGAGGTGATGGCGCCTTTGTCGCAGGAGGCAGGCACGCACTCGCCGACCAGCATGAGTCTGCTCTGTAGAGAAAAGAAGGAGATTAATGGAAAAAGAGATAAAAAAATCTCGTCAACCAAGTACAGACAAGTTTAGCGAAGAATAACGAACACAGCCGACCTCAAATAATGGGATAAGGTGAGACAAGAGAGAGTGGGAGAAGTGACAAAGAAAACCTAGAGTCCTAGACCAAATTACTTTCATCAGCTATTGAAAAATGTATGGATTTGAAATCCCCAATTGAGATGTCTCGTGGTCTTTCCTAAACACTTTGGGACTTTTGACAATAGTTATCGCTTATTGAATAAGAAACAATACAATATCCAAAAGCAACCATTAGCTGGCATGCGGCTGACACTTGACTCTCAACAAAAAATGCAATTTAAAGCGTAATTTTACACAAACGGATCCATGATACGAAAAATGGTTTCGCAGACCCGTAATATTTTTGAATGGCCTACCCAATGATATCCAACTCATTTCGACTTTATGTGTACAGCATTAAAAAGAACATGATTTTATTTTACCACTTTGTCGGCGTGATTAATATGTATATCCATGCCAAATTATAGATTTCTAGCACTACGAGTCTCTGAGCTAAGCTGCGGACGGACGGACATACAGACATGGCGAAGCTATAAAGGGTTCCTTATTAACTACGGAACCCTAAATAGACAGAAACGACTTTGTTAATCTTCAACATGAAACAGAACGAACGCGACAACAACATTAAATCGGTCAATGAAACAGTTGCCCGAAGCGCCAATTTAAAACAAAATGAGAGTTTTGAAAGGTTATCCATTACATGCCCGGGTCCAATCAATTGCCTTAGCCAATATTGGCCCGATAAAGTGTAATTTTCATCACTTTTCTAGTTGGTAATCAAATATGGTCCAGTACTGAGTTCATGGAAAAGACGTTTTTAAATCCATTAATCAAAATATAATCTATTGATTTAATTCATTCATGATCATCAACAGTATGGACTAATGACACAACTTTTTCTTATAAAGTTTGTTTACCACATCTAAGGAAAAAGATACCAGATACATACCTACACTATACCTACTGACTTGTCTCACAAAGATTTGGCAACATTTTGGGGTCAAGCTTGCTCAATGCACTCCATTCATTAAGCGAGCAGATATCACCGGCTGACCTTTGCGTAAGCTCACGAAGGTAATTGAATGTCAGTCAGCTTGACGAATGTACCACACGATGTATCGGTGTACCAGGGAAGCAGACGTCAGCTGCAGGTTCCCATCGCTTTTCTTCGTCTTTAAGGCATTACGTATACAAATGCTACGGATTTTCTTTTTCAGTCTACGAGCTTCCCGGCGATGTTTTGTTTAAGAATTTGAGACAATCCGGTGTAAAAGGTTGTCTATAACTTTGTCTGCACACCTATGCTAATGGTCGTAAAGTTTAACTTAACTCAATTCTGAGTTATCTTACAGAAAACCCTAGAGTGATAGAGATAGTAAAAAATTATAGAGAGCAGGCATCCAGTGTACAATATTAAAATAGGATAACCTAGGACGAATTAAATTAAAACATAAATATACTTACTACGTACGAACATAAATACATATATATATATATATACTAATATTATGTCATTGTGCAATCTTCCTCTTGAAGACCTCCAGAGAAGGGCTGTCGCGTAGGGACGGTGGGAGAGAGTTCTAGAAACGCACTGCTGTAGCAGAGAAAGAGCCATCATAGCAGCTGGAAGTGTGTCGCGGAGGACGAAGGAGAAGAAAAGATGCAGTGCGACAGGGTTTGCTTGCAGGGTGCTTTGTGTAAATGTCTTCTCGGTTTTATTTTTGTGTACATAAAGTTGTAATGTGGGTTGCGATTCCACAGTTTGGATTTTCAACTAGTAAGAAGATAAATGTATGTACTTATTTTTCTGTTCCTTCTTCTTGTCTGTATAAGTGTGTGTGCATAAATGGTTAAATAAATTGTTTCATTTAAGTATCTTAAATAGCTGATTACACATAATTTAAAAGCCACTCTAAGGCCATTGACAAAACGACACTGAGTGGAATTTAATACCAGGTCATTAGGTATCGCAGCACTCATTAGCTGTCAAGTTCTGACAGGTTCTGGCATCATATGATTACTAGTATGGTTGGCTGGTTTCGCAACAACAGCTAAATTTCTGTTGATTTTTCACTGATATTGACTAATATAATTATTAGGTATTTAGAATTGTGCAAAAATATAAATATAGAGAGCTGGTAACTTGGTTAGGTCGGTCCGTGGTCTATCGTACAGGCACCGTAAACTCTGCCGTAGCTTTTCATCGTAGTTTTCGTCTTCCGGTCAATTTAACCTATTTCCTGAGAATACTCTTTAGTAATTTGAAAACTAACAATATCGTACATCTTTCTAATAAATATTAGTTCCTAAAATGGACCTACCATATATTCTAATCTTAAAGTAATATCAAACCATCAAAACACAAAAATTAATTCACCTAAATGTATAAACTTCAATAACCACATAATATTAGTGAAGTACGTTCCGTGTCCAAGTTCTATATCCCGTTAATAAAAGTTGATTCATCCGCGGCCCTCGCCTTAGGGGATCTAAACTTTGTGGCCATCATTAATCTATATACTTAGACTGATATGTAATATTACTTTCTTATATACGAGTATTTTGTGTTAGGTTAGCTGTTAGCTGACACTGCAGGAAGTATTTGCTATAAGACACCTCCCTCGCCTGAGTCGATGGATCTTATAAATTAGAAATACCCGGCGTACTCGATAAATATTACATCAAATTACCTGCCTTTACATTTACCAGACTAAATAAAATCTCCACGGCACTTAACACGATATGTTCTACTATGTATTTAAATCTGATTCTTACAAACCAGCTAAATTGAGTCTTAAAAACCTGCAAAAACTATTTCTGCCAGCCAGCATGGAGTAAGTTTACTCCTTTCAAAACTGCAGACAACCTTCAGCCAGTAAATATTTGCAAACTACCCATGTCGAAGGTAGGTACCTATCTAATTAAGTAGTGAAAAAAATATATTTTTCTGTAACTTACAAGAAAACAAGTAGTCACAGCTTTCGGTAGCGATTAACTAGAAATCTCCGCAAATATAAAAAAAGAACCAACAAAAAACTCCACGTTTGTTGTATGGGAGCCCCACTTAAGTATTTATTTTATTATTTTTTATCGTTATAGCGGCATCAAAAATACATCATCTTTAAAATTTTCAACTGTATAGCTATCACGGTTCTTGAGATATAGCCTGGTGGCAGACTGCCATACAGACAGACAGACAGACCGCGTAGTCTGAGTAATAGGGTCCCGTTTTCACCACTTGGGTACGGAACCCTAAAAAGCTAGCTTTTCCCCGCGACTTCACTTCCAAGGTCAATCCCACAGAAACCATTCGCATTTCCGGGATGAAAAGTAGCCAGCGAGATTGTGTAGGATTTTTTATCAGTGAAATACTTGAGCCTAGATCGGTAATCCTATCTCAGCCGGTCATCAGTTTTTATTAAAATGCTTGCCTTTCTTCCCAAGTACGTTATCCATCGGAAGCCGTCCAAGTTAACGTTTACGATGGTCATATACATTCATAACATGCCTTTAAGCTTTGTTGCCTTCATTTACCGCAGGCAAAAAAGATCCGTATTTAGCGGTTTCAGGAAAAACATCTCCTGCAGTATCCTAAATAGTTTCTTAATCAGGGTGATTTATAATTCATTGGCAATCTTTCATGGGAAAAAGTACTCTCCCTACTCTCTACTACTCATGTAAATTAGCAACTTCTTGTATGGAATCAACTTTTAAATAAGAAATAAACACCTTTTTTTAAGTCGGTAAAAAACAGCGGATCGTTCAGTACATTTATCTTCGCATACCTCACTCGGTAAAATGCAAGCGACAGCTGTTTTATTTCGCGTTTTCAGGGTTGATTCCATTTGTTCACATTCATGAATACTTTCAGCCTCTGAAAGATTGCCAACGACTTAAAAGTTAATCATTTTACAAGCTTTATATTACCGTGCTTCCGCATGTGTGTCCTCCAACTTGTAATCTATGTTTCAAGCACTTTCTGGCATCCGATTAAGCTGACACTTGGCATACTTATGTAATTTTGGTAACATTAAAATAATATGGTACTGTTATGCTAGTATTGTATTATCTGTGGTACTGTGGAGTTGGTCTCATGCTCAGATCAAATAAAAAGTCAAGATGGAACGTTGCAAACAACAAGGTGACGCCCCGGTTAAAACTACGCCTTCATTTTTTTATTTGATCTGTGAGCTCGACTTGAAGATAAGGCGCAGCTTCGTTGTATGTGTAATTGTGTATGTATACGGCAAGGTGTAGTTTTAACCGGCGTCACCTTGCTGTTTGCAACGTTCCATCTTGACCGTTTATTTGATCTGAGGTCTCATGATGTAGCCGCAAGGTGATCATAGTAACTCCTTAACCAGACAAAATAGCACCCTCGTGTTTGGGCTTATGGGATATGTATTGACAAGTGATATTACATTCATCCCTTCATTCTCACCGTTAAGTTCCTTATAAGCTTGTTTAAAAAGATTTTTAATTATTTGAACTTTGAATTCATGAACTTATGATATTATTTCCTAGGTAACCTTTCCGCAAAAGCTGGTGAGTTTGATCACAAGACTGCAGGGACTAAGAGCGTAGCAAATTAAGTTGACTCTATCGGCGCAGAAGGCTGGAACTTGCCGCGAGGTAGTAAAACTTTTATATTTAACTTTGCTGACGTAAGACTTAAAACGAAAGACTTAAGAAGTAAAAAGAGTGAATTAGGCCCACACTAAACTATAGCAAGTTGTTGGTTTCTATTTGTCTTCTGCGCCCACATCATGATATTAATAGGATGGAATGACGACGTGTTTACGATTAAGACTTTGATTTTATTTGTTGTTGTTTGTTTGGCTAGATTGTTAGTGCCTTTTCACACGCCCCGGTTTCCGGGTAGCCGGTGCCGGTAACCGGCGGCGAATGTATGGTCATGTGCGCCGGTACGTGTAAAGCTTACCTACATGCCTATACACTTCGCCGCCGGTTACCCGGCACCGGCTACCCGGACACCGGGGCATGTGAAAAGGGGCTTATTGTGTTTTTATCAGGCATGTTTTATGACTAGCTGTCAATAAAATTCAAGAAACCTAATTTGAAAACAAGAATAAGTGTGGCTAAGGGCCGCTTTCAAATTAAGAATTACCGGCAAGAACGTGTCAAACCTTACTTTAAATCTTAAATTGGACAGATTTTCAGGTTAAAGTAAAGTTTGTTTGACAAGTACTCGACTACAAGTTCTTAATTCCGAAATCGAGGGTAAGTATAAACGGTGAGCTTTTCAAGTATTTGTGGATGGCCAAATCTAAAACAATGACGAATAACGAAAAACATTGAAAGATTACACGAGACCGATTTTGAAAATTCTTTTTTTGTTTGAAAAAGTATGTTCCGAAATTGGTCCCATTTTAATTTGGTGAAGATCTGATGAAGAACTTCGGAGATATACAACAGAACTCTTCAATAAATAACGGCAAATCTCTCGGGATTGCTGCAATCGCATGTCTGTTTGTTGTTTATAACATTTCATAACATAACATCACGCCAGTTCGCTCTTAAGGGGTAATCAGATCTCTCATTTCACCGGTTATGTTCAAGTTTCATGAAATCTATCCTGGCGAAATAGTTCCCTTACTAACTTGCCTATAAGGTACGTACAACGCAAAAGTGAAAAATAAAAAAAACTTTTTGCAAAAAAATACTACCGACTTCCAAATACAAAACTACAAAGTGAAAAATAACTTAATTTTTTGAAGTCGGTGTCCATAACGCAAAAAAATGGTACCTACGAAAGACACCGACTTCAAAAAATTAAGTTATTTTTCACTTTGTAGTTTTGTATTTGGAAGTCGGTAGTATTTTTTTGCAAAATGTTTTTTTAGTGAGACTATCGAATAGTGTAATAATACAGCACTTGTTATTTTTTTTTTAAATCAACGTGTTCGATTTCTGGCTAGGTATAATTCTTTTTCTAAAATGCTATGATGCAGTTTTAGTTTTTATCAAAATCGGCCTCGTGACTCCTTTGAGAGTTTTTCGCTATTCCTCATAGTTTCGGATTTGGCCATCCACGCCCACTTGAAAAACTCACTCATAAATTTGTTTGATGAATACTCAACTGCTTTAGAAATCAGCAGTAAGTAAGAATCATCCAATAATCCAAAAAAGTACTTCAAAAATAAATATTTGTTCTTTGAATACGTCTGCATGATTAACCTCAGAGATCAAAGAAATCACGTAACTCGGATTGTATTGTCATTCAAATGCTGAGTCACGGAGGGAAAGCTTGAACTTCACGCAATCGGTCACATCTTCCCTCAAATAGAAAGCAAATCGTTGATAGCTGATGAAATATACGAAATTTCGCAACTACGCGACAGTTTGAATAAGTTTACATAACAAGATATTTTAAAACGTCTATTTGAAATGTATCATCAATATCAGTAACCATTTCAAAAAAAAAACAAGACGAGCGTACATTTTTTCCGATAAGCGGATATGCAGCGAATAACGACTTTTGAATTCAATTTTCATTCAATTTCGTTGATTAGGGAAAATCTGAGAGGAGTGTTATGGAATGAAAAAACGGCCAAGTGCGAGTCACACTCGCGCACGAAAGCTCCGTACCACTATCGCAAAATACGGCAAAAAAATCACGTTTGTTGTATGGGAGCCCCACTTAAATATTTATTTTATACTGTTTTTATGTATATTTATTTTATGTTGTTTATTTGTTATTATAACGACAACAGAAATACATCATCTGTGAAAATTTCAAGTGTCTAGCTATCACGGTTCATGAGATTACAGCCTGGTGACAATCAGACAGACAGAGAGTGGAGTCTTAGTATTAGGGTCCCGTTTTTACGCCTTACGCAAAGCGTAAAAACGGGACCTAGAAAAGAAAACTAGTAAAGTAACTAGGTATCCATCGTTGTTAAACGATGGATACCTAGTTACTTTTCTAGTTATATATTCATCAAAGGCTAAGAAATGTAACAGAACGTGCATCTTTTTTGTAAGAAATAATTATGTAAGATTATCTCGAAAATCTACAAATAAACTAACTTAAAAACAATATCTTACCTGCGGCAAATGATCATTGTCCACCGTCAGATTAATCTTGGCGACATAGAAGGTGGTGGGGAAGGGCGGCGTGTGCGCATAGTACTCCGTCAGCTGCAGGTCGCGGCAGGCGTTCTGCGAGCCCAGCCAGTACTCGTTGCCGAACAACACGTTGGGGGTGTAGTGGCCTGATGCGTCGAATACTGGAAAAATAAAAAAACTTTGGTTAGGAAAATATTTATAATCCTGTAAGGCGATAGGGACCTCTACTTGAAATGGTTATTGACCCCTACATGGCTAATTTAAATGCCACACACAAGATAACTGGGAAGAGGCTACGCTAGCGCATTTTCACCTCGTCCTCGTGCTTATACAAGTAAAGCACAAATAGGAAACATTTGTAAAATCAATTCGATTTAAAACTTTTATTTTACCAAGAGCTTGGTTGGATTTTGTCTACTTTGACAACATTATTCTTCACACATTAGTATTTTTTTTCTGAATGTTAGTTGCTCTCTAAACAATTGACTTTGTCTGACCTATACCAGAGCAGTGTGTTCATTTAAGATAATAGGTAAGATGAGTTGCTTCACTTTGTGCCTCCTACAATCTGACATTATTGCACACTATGTGCAACATAATGTCGTCAAACTATACCTGCGGTACGTTTTAAAGCAGTCTCATTGATCACGCTCTTAAGTGCTAGATTTGACGTATTTCAGAATATAATTCGCTACAAAGTATTTCGCACTTTCGTCATAATTCCCTACGGTCGCAAATTGCCTCACCACATTGTAAGATGTGTTGTTTGTTAAATACAAGTTTTTGCCAGCGAGTTCGCACGGGAATAGGTCACAAATTATCCCAAGGGAACGTAAGTAATACCGGGATACAATGATCCTCGAGAGAGCGTGCTATGAAATAAAAAGCTCCTTGGTACAACGAGTAATACAGCAGAATTCGGCAAGGCAAAGGGTTTGACAGCATTAAGAGTATGATAAATACTTTTTAAATAATTAGGTATTGCTAAACATTATTGGACGCTTTAATTGGTGAAGATACTCCTTTCGAAAGAGTCAAATAATTTTTGCCAATACTTAATTATGTAAAGAGACTTTGTCATACACTATCAGGGGATCAAACCCTTTGCCTTGCGGCATTTAGTGACGCAATTAGGCTGCTGGTCATGGTCTACCCGTGTTCCAATTTTGATTCAGATCCGGTCAGCCTTTAAGGCATAAGTGATTAACAAACATTAAAACATTTAAAACCATCCATACGTACAGATTTTCACATTTATAATGTTAGTAAGAAAAAAGACGAATAAGAATTCAATTTCTTTGCCAAAAATAATTTCACGCTTGTAAACGACAGGCTATTAATATTTCTTCGTTTTTGCGAGGAAAGGCTGTGTAACATAAAAATAAAAGAGCAGCAAATAAAACTACTTCAGTTACCTATACCAAAAAATGTATGACAAAAAATAAAAAAACGCGCCCGCCTTGTCCAAAAGTTAAAATTGGACTAGGTATACTTCAGAGTATTTCAAAAGATCGTAATGTTTGTTAATTATTATTGCATTATGTATATTCATTGAAAACTAATAATCGCAAATAGTGATTATCTACTATTGCAAGCTGATTTTAATCAACAAGAATTTATACAGATTCAACGACGGTAAACAGAGCTGATTTAAAACATACGAATCACATAATTGATATTCGTATCTTTCGTTCTTCTAATAACGCTAAAGACTCCTGAATCGTTTAAAGGATGAGCTTACACCGAAGGCAGAGTTCAAATTCAGCCAAATTAAAGAGAGCAAATTGTAATTTGATAATTTGAAACAGCCACGAACGTCGACGGCAATTACATTGTCATAATAATAGGAATTATCTCTGAATGAAAATTATCTTCATATACATATTATAATAGCGGACGCCTCACGGATTCACCCTCGTAGTTTCCGTTTTCGTGGGAATACAAGGATAAATGTAGCCTATGTCACCCGGGAATAGTGTAGCTTCCCAACGGTGAAAGAATTTTCGAATTTGGTCCAGCCGTTTCGGAGTCTATAAGGAACATACATACATACTTTCTCTTTTATCTATACCAATATTATAAAGAGGAAAGATTTTTTTGTTTGTTTGTATGTTTGTTTGTTTGTACCGAATAGGCTCCGAAACTACTGGACCGATTTCGAAAATTCTTTCACCTACGGAAAGCTACATTATTCCCGAGTAACATAGGCTATAATTTTGACGGGAGCAAAGCCGCGGGGGTCAGTTAGTGTATGTATATAGATAGATTAACAAACAGGGGAAGGAAATTAATACTTTAGAGAACCCATTTATTTTCTTACAATAATAGTGTATGTTCTCTGATTTCTTTTTCCTGAATGTGATAAGATAAAATCACAATAAATATTCGTCAAAAACAGTAGGTTTTACACGGCTTTGTTCGTTGTGAAGATCTCGGTACAGCGAACTAAGATCTATGAGACATCTCGCCTAATCGCAGATATGAAACATGAATTGTGAAACCCATCCTAGAAAATTGCCCATCACTGTAAATTCTAATAAAGACCTCGAAAAAAGTGCCCGGAGGCGGGAAAATATCAACAAATCAAATTCAATCTGCAATAATTTAGGATCAACACTCCTCGGTTTCACTTTCATTTCAACTTTGTGGTTTTTTGTTCTTATACTAATAGATGTTGTGTGAACAAAGGAAGAAAACGGTAAAATTATGACTCTTCAAAAGGAAGCGAAGCGATCATTGAAGTTTTTATTTAAAACGGTGTAATTCGCTTAATACTAAGAGTTAGGGGAAGAAGATCCTTTTATAAATTCTTAATTTTCTCATTTAGAGGCGACCCCGACATTAAAAAAATATAAGCTATCGTTTTCAGTCCTTTCCTTTTGTTTCTAGAGTGGAGCTCACATAAATACGGTCGTTACAGTTGGCTAATTCTTTTTACAGTCTCGATTAGATTAGTTGCAGCTTCCACAAGACACAATAGAGCTACAGACTGCCGGTTACCCGGTGCAACTGGATACTCGGATACCCAGTCGTCAGGCTGTAGTCAGTGGTGTCGAGATAGATCCCAGCCTCGAGGACCGCACTTCCAATGATTTACAACCTTCACACTTATTAATTCAGTGAAATATTGCCCTCTCTAGATGAGCCCCCGCAGGAAGTTCTATTATATCCACGCCTTAAGTGTGTAATAATAAGCTTCCATGGTGAAGCGCCTTTTGTTAAAGGTATTACGTGACATCCACACATTTCCAGCGCAACATTTTGTGTTATCAGCCAACTTTCGAAGTTTAAAAAACGCTTTGTATTATTTCGTTCATGAAAACTATTATCGGATCCGCTCAAGCTAGGCTACAAAGGCATTATTTCATGTCACTTTATTAAAGCGAATCCACGATTTCTGCAGTAAGGCAGCCGGCGGGTCTAAAATTTCAATTCTATTACGGACATTTTTCGGCTTCGGAAACTACAAATGTATCGCAGGTGCAGTAAAGCAGAATGTTAAACAAGATTCGTAAGACGACTATAAAACAAGGCTGGAGGATCGGAGATATTAAATCATGCAAAGCTATCCAAAAGAACATTTTTATCTGGAAACACGGTGGGAAATCACACTTCTGGGTGAGATATACTCGTACGTCCGTTTAAAACGTCCGATTTATCAAAGTCACGCAAGAAACAAAAAAACTCATGTAACTTCCTTTTTATTGACAACTAAGGTCGAAGAGTTTGCCGGATTATTTCAACATCAAACAAGACCACTGTTTGTTATCAAAGTCAAATCCGGAAAACATATCTCAAGGCCCATTTGGGGTTAAGGGGTTGTTCGTGTAAGTGAATATCACGATCATATGTCCAATAAACACTTTAGGGATCACAAAAGTTTCGGCTACCCACCACCGGTATCCTATCCTAAATGTGAAAGTTTGTGAGAACGGATTTTTGTCTCTGACTCTTTCACGCAAAAACTACAGAACTGGTTTCGATGAAACTTTACAGTAATACAGCATATACATATATAAAGTTATTGGGAATAATACTAAATTACACGAGCACGGAGCCGCAGGTGACAGCTAGTCTTCTATAACTTCTATATTCTAAATCACACGAGGTTGTATAAACTGTAAACATTACAACATAGGTGTAACACATTCAATTAACTAAACCAATATTGATTACTTTGTAAATTAATATCCAAGTTTGAACTACGATATCTGTGAGTTGACACAGATAACCACAAGAGTCGTAACACACCACAGAAACCACGGAAATAGACCCGCAGGCTACAACAATATTAGATCTTATGAACGTAACGTAATATCTGGATCAACCTGCACAATGCCATCTATTTGCTTTGTCTTTGAAGTTAATTAAGAAACAGAGATAGCTAGGTATATAAACCTGTATTCCATTAAAATAAATCAATGACTACCGCTCACACTCCGGTATTTAAAAGAGTAAAAAGCCATCTGTATAATTTATTTAATTTGAATTAGATAATATAGGCACGTTATGTCGTTTATCTTCAATCGAATTCGCGCAAGTTTCATGAATAATTTCTATGCCAGAAACAAAATAAATGGCATCTGAAACGAATATCTCGAAAAGTGTTTTACACTTTTTGGAAAAATCGAATGACAGGAAGAAAGATGGCAGCGAGCCATCGCAGTAAGGTGTTCCGTTAGAACCTTTTGAAGTAGATAGAATACTTCGAATAGTATGAATTTCATGTTTACATTGGAATCTGTTTTCGCTTGAATTCAAAAAAAGCCGCAGGTCCCTTTTGCGGCGAGGTTATGTAAGGTCCATCTGGCAGGCAGAGGCAGACCTTAAACACGAGCATATATTTGTTTCATTTAAAGGTCGCATGTTACATATTTAAGGGGTTTTTGTCAATGTCGGGTACATTCACAGTTAGTGGGAAACGCGTAAACTGGGGTATTTGATTGGAAGGTTTCTTGGTGTACATTTGTTTCATTTTCCAAGCCTGTAATTAAGTAGCGTTGGTGATGCGTCGCCGGCCGTCACCGTCACCGCGCGCTGCCGCGGTCGGCGCGGGCGCGCGGCGCTTCGTATGCACCTGCAGTCACGGTCGGACAACGACCCACTTTGCGGTCAAATCTGCAATTGCTTGAATATTTTTCTCTTACCTATTACATCTCGCGCGTCACTTGATATCTTCGTAATTTACACAGATCGCGTGTGGCGGCGTCAAGATGCTTTAATATAAAATTTCGGCGTTGTGACTTCATAAACTTCGGACTATCGGTTACATTTCGGGGAGTGTGCTATGGAATTGCATGATCTGATTCCACCTAGCCCGTTTCATCATTGGACTACAAGACGTACGGCGATGCGCCATCGCTACATGGTGGACATCCCACCCATACGCACTAAACATTTTGGAAATACTTTCATTATGCGTACGGCTAAGGAGTGGAATTCCCTGCCGGAGTCTGTGTTTCCAGAGCTACAACCTCGGGGTCTTTAAGTCAAGAGTGAATAGGTTATTTCTAAGCAAGCGTGTTACACCGTCGACAACATCATCGCTTACCATCAGGTGAGATAGTGGTCAACCGCGAGCCTATCAAGAATAAAAAAAAAACACATCCAATCATACTATATATAGAGATGACTATGGAAATATACGATCCACTTCAGTTCATTTAAATTTAAATGACGCCAGCGAGTACGGCAATATTAAAACATAGTGGTGCTTTCTAAAAGCTTTTCGGCTTTCCACAGGCAATCAGTCAAAAAATACGGAAATGTGAGTCCAATAGTAGCATGTACGATATAAACTGGGGTAGTGGTTTAAAATTTTAATACGGGGAGATAGAATAAAAGCAAACCGTTTTCCAGTCTTGTGCTCATGTTATTAAATTTTTCGACTGTTACATCTGTTAAATCTGCCAGTAACCTACATAATTACATGTATAAGACCAGCAATAAGAAAAATTTAAAACCACCAAAATTTTAAATTTTTATGCTACATGTTTTATCTAGTAGTAGACACACTTTGATCAACAATCTATTAAAGAGTTCCGTGATTGTACACGTAATTATGACACGATATCTTGCGAAAACACCCCGATTTGATTTATGAATAGTAAAACGCACATAACTTTTGAACGGCTGAACCGATTTTCATCAAACATAGCTAAAACCACTCTCGATAAACTCACTTAACAAACAATAAATCACGGAATGAAAATCGGTTAATCTGTATAGGAGCTCTGATGCCATAGACAGATACACAAATACACAAACACAGGTACACACGTCAAACTTATACACCTAACACCTCTCTTTTCCCTCAGGGGTTAAACATATTATATCATTTTATTCATTGTGAAAACGTTACGATATACCTGAATTGTCTACAAACAACTTTCAAAGTTTCTGCACAGTAATTCGCTCACTAGCCCTCTACAATCTGGAATCAGGCCCGGGCACTGCACTGTGTCCACCCTCCTTAAAGTGACTGGCGATATAAGAGCATGATTGAAAGACACCAAAGTTACTGTACTAGTGTTGGTCGATTCCTCGAACGCCTTCAATACCGTCAGTCACGACATCTTGTTAGCCATTCTGTCCTATTTGATGGGTTCACCTGAAGCACTGGAATGGTTCAACTCTTACCTTCAGGAACGACAGAAGTCGGTTCAGGTTGGAGATTCTTCATCTCGCTGGTGTGACTTGGAAACTGGGGTTCCTCAAGGGGGCATTCTTTCTCCTCTTCTATTTTCTATTTTTTATATCACATTACTTCCGAACTTCAATGTGCGTATCATCTGTATGTAGATGACCTGCAGTTGTACCATCAAGGGAATATCTACGAAATACCTGACGTTATCAGCAAATTAAATAAGGATTTATCGGCTATAAAAATCTGGTCCGATAGATTTGGTGTTGCAGTAAACCCCAATAAATTTCAGGCGATCATCATTGGGAGTCATCGAAACATTGCTAAAGTGGATGTTGCAACTTTGCCGCCTGTTTAATTTGACAGTAAGATGTTTTATTCCATTAGCGTACTCAAATCACTAATGTGAGTCAGAAGGTCACTGGAACGCTACGGGCTCTGTATCGTTTGAAAATTTTATTACCAATCAACACGAAGGCAATGCTTGTGCAGACCTTAATTTTTCCTATCATCGATTATAGTGATGTGTGCTGCTAGGACCTGAATGTAGATCTTCTCAACAAACTTGACCATCTTCTAAATTACTGCATTCGATTTGTTTTCAATTTACGTAAATATGATCATGTCTCTGCGCATCGATCACTTCTAAAGTGGTTGCCCATACGCCAGCGCAGAGAGCAAAGGGCACTTACTACCTTGTTCTCATTTCTCGACTCTTCCTTTCAATCCTTACTTTCAATACATTTGCGCCAACCACAGTAAAAATCTACGGTGTCACATAACTGCCTTCAACATTGTCCCACTCACCGCACTGACTTCATTCACCGTTCTTTCTTCGTTCAGTCTATTTCTCTGTGGAATGCGCTCCCACAGGAAATCAGGATGGCAACCAACCGGTTAACCTTCAAAGTTAAAGTTCGCGAGCATATCCGTAAGAAGTTGGCAGTAGTATCGTAACAGCGCTAATGTTTTTCAATTATTTATCTATTACTACTAATGTTTAAGTATATTTATGTATTTAGTTTATTATTTTGAATATACATGGTACAATTGTATTGTATTTATAGTTTATATTTAAATAATCCATATAACATTCAATATTGCACCTACCACTGTTTATCTCTCCATCACCCAAAGGTCGACTGGTAAAAAATGCCTAAGGCATTAAGTCCGCCTCTGTACTTGTCTGTGCATGAAGTATTAAATAAATAAAGAATACAATAAAATATCTACCTACAATCCTACATACTAGGTAAGATTATATCTGAAAACGCTGCTGTTGCTGTTTTTGAATTGTTGCCAATTCAAAAATTACGTTTCGCGAACAACGGATAATTTGTGGCGAGCGACGTGAATGGCACTTCAATTTGAAATTTGATTAAGTTGTTATTTATTACTTTGTCGGGTTTCTCCCTTCGAAAACATCATCGCTTACTATCAGGTGAGATAGTGGTCAAGCGCGAGACTATAATAGAAAAAAAAAAAAAAAATGAGGGATGACAAATCGGTGCAATCGGTGCTACAAAACAAATATTTTGAAGGGAACAAGTTATTATAAGTACAACGCAATTTCGTAACAATACAACAATTGTGCGTGACAAAAGCATTGGGGACTACACAGTCATTGCAAACACCCGAATTATTACTTTATATTTTATGTGTAATTTTAAATAATGTAAATTTAATTTAATTTCTATGTAACTATTCTATGCTCGAAGTGCGGGACATAGCTGATCATAATTTAATTATTTAAGACCTGGATTATGAACCTATCCACAATAATGATATTCATTGATTGACTAAATATTCTCTGTAGCTCAATAAACCACCGCAACGAAAATAAAGTTGACAAATAACTAAGTCATTCTTTTTAGGGAGCTACAAATACACTGTGTCCATACATCCGTTCCACTCCGAATCCGCTCTGTGACTTTAATTATTATAAAATAGTAAACCTTACTTTTTGAGGACTTTTTTTAGTAAAATCAGTTTAACAAGTTACAAACAATAAGTGATAGTGTTATCCCGGCGAAAAACTAACAATATCCATCCTAAAAATCGAAGTGAAGATAACTTTATATAAACAATGAATACAGATGAATAGTGAAATGAAATGCAGTGATATCTAGAATAAACAATATTCTCATATAAAAACAATACTAAGTGCATTAAAAAGTGTAAAACTTATTAAATAAACAAAGACGTAGTGACAGTGTTGTTGAACGGTGGAAAAAAACTAGCTAAATGACTCATTTATAACCGTCTTGTATCGTTTAAATCTTGGAACAGTTTTAAAACGAGTACTAAGCTTAATTTCACTATGATTCATTAGGTCAATTTGGTTCGGTGGTGAAACAGTCGACACCTCAATACTTAGCGGTTGAGCGCAAGTTCGAGCCCCAGCAAGGCCGTACGACGCTTTTTGTGAATTCAAAAATTTATCTTCTTATAATTATAATAACAACACACTGCCCAAGTGTTCTAAAATCATAAAAAAACATTAACCGTCTTATTAATAAAAAAAGTAGACTAAGTTAATATGGAGGATAATAATATCACTATTCGACGGAAGCAAGACTTGGTCAACATGTCATGGAATTCGCTACCAGAAGCAAATGATATCCCGTTATCATTGAGCAATAGTCTCACAAGTTTACCGGAGTTGTCTGGAAATAACGTCATGGAGACAGAACTAAGGGATACAATAAGTGAATTGAGGGCTCGTGTGGACAGTGCGGATGCCGAAATTCAAAAGCTATTATCAGAAAATACGTCTCTTCAAAAAATAATTAAGGAGCAACAAAATAAAATTAATAACCTTACGCTGATATGTTCTTCAAACAAAAGAATATTTAAAAAGAATATTAGACGTAGTTCAGTACCGAGACAAATAGACTTTTCTAGCAACAGTGGTACACCTGTTTCCTCGATACAAAAGTGCCTTAATAGCCACAACACAGATGACAAGTTAGACGTTTCTATGACACAAAATATTGATTCAGATACTAATTTAACAAAAATAGACACTGAAGTGGTACCCTGTTGTTCCTCAAAAGTCACATTACACCTATTGCAAGACGACATGCATAATGCTGAAGATTGCCTGAATGTTTCCACTGCTGCATTAACAGCGATAAACTGTAGTGCTTTGACAACAACAAAACATAATTCTGGTTTGAATAGAAACACACAAAACCAAATCAACAAGTATTCAAGTGAAGCACAAACGGATTTCGTCACAACATCGAAACACAGAATTGCTATATTTTCCGATCAGACTGGATACGGAATACGACAAAATTTACAGGACTTGGTGGGAGATTCATTCCATGTGACATCATTCATTAAATCAAATGCGCCTCTTAGAGATATATTAAGCTCAAGTTTATCTATATGTAAGGACTTTACCGACTCAGATTTCGTTTTATTAATAGCAGGGTCCAATGACAACAATCCCCTACACGTTTTAAGCACTCTACATCACACTTTGCAGAATTTGCCAAACACAAATGTCTTAGTCGGTAATGTCTATCGCAACAATTATATGAATGTATCGAAACTAAATGATATGTTAAAATTTATCTGTAGAAATTGCAATAATTCAAAATTTATTTTACTAGATAATGATTATGATAATTATCGTAAAACTTTTAATAAGCAAATTGCATGCCAGCTAATATATAGGGAAATACTACATGTGAGATATACAATAACCTATTCAAATTACAGGGAAAATGTGTTCAATAAGAAAAAAACATTAAATGTGCAATCACGACATGCATGCACACAAACAGATCGTAATTTTGACAGCGGGGAGATTTTAGACGATAAAACAACCCGATTATTAATAGATTCTCCTATTTCAACACAGATTAATAATTGCCCTAAATTTGGCGATATCATTTGTTTTCGAGAATAAAGTAGAATCACGAAACTATTATTCGCTACACAAGAATCTTTCAGACCCTTTACTGTCGGATACAATCTGTTTAAAATTATTTCACCAAAACGTATGTGGCATAAATAATAAAAAACTTGAACTTGAATCATATATTGAAACTTTTTGTAAAGGCTTGGACTATGTTTGTAACAAACAAAAAAAGAGGTGGTAGTCTTATTTTAGCGATGATGAATAAAAAATGTGAAAATATTGATGCAATGCAGAAGTTATACAGATCAGAAAGTTTTGAAGTTTGTGGTGTAAAGGATTTTGAGACAGGTTTAAATATTTGTTGCTGTTACAGAAGTCCAAATGACAAAAATTTTGACAGTTTCTTAGGAAGCCTAGAAAAATTGTTAGAACATTTTATTGATAGGAAGTGCGTTATATTTGGCGATTTTAATGTTGACATACTTGTGGAAAGTAAAAAGTCTTTTGAATTTATAAGTATATTAAAGTCTTACAATTTTAGGCACCTTATAAATACTCCTACTTTTATTCGAAATAAATCATACTCTTGCATTGACAATGTATTGACTAATATTTCCGACGACGATATAGAGCAGTGTTTGGTAGATCACAATGGACTAGCAGATGGCCATGGCGGCCTTCTTTGTAATATTATACTTGATAAGATTGATAAAAAGACAAATGAATCTCAACATACCATATTGATTAATAAAAGAACATTTAACACAAAAAATAATGCTGCTTTTAAAAGGAGCTTTCAAAATAAAAATAATAATATCGTAGGCATCAATACATTTCTCAATTATTTTAATAAAATGTTTCGTGAGTGTTACCCAAAGAAAAGTAGGAAAGTAAAACTGATGCACAATAATCAGATAAAGTGGATTACTAAGGGAATTAAGGTGTCAAGCAAAATGAAAAGAATATTATGTTCGGGCACCACCAATAATACTAGTGTTTATAATTACAAAATTAATTACATAAGAACCTATAGAAGAGTTTTAAAGCACGCACGAAAGTTAGCCATATCACGTCATCTCAACAAAGCCAAAAACATATCAAAGGAGACATGGAAGATTGTAAATGAACAGACAAAGAGAAAGCAAAACAAAGTTAGAAGAAAACTTGTTCTAAATATTGACAACAAGGTGGTTACAGATCCACAAGAAATAGCGGATACTTTTGTTGATATGTTTGTGTATAAATCATCACTTTTAAAAACAGAAAAAGAAAGAGCGATATCCTTCCTAAGAAACTCAACACCGAGAGCAGAAAGTGAGATGACATTCAGTGTGACAACACCACAGGAAATCGCACAAATTGTACGTAAGATGGCAAACAAAAAGTCTTGTGGATACGATGAAATGCCGATATCGGTGATCAAGGATAACATAGAAATATTAGCGTATCCCCTATCTGAATTCATTAATAAATGTATTGAAGAGTCTGTTTTTCCAGAACAACTTAAATTGGCAAAGGTGGTTCCGCTATACAAAAAGGGCACAAGAACGGATCCTAAAAACTACCGGCCAATATCCTTATTGCCAATTTTATCAAAAATTTTTGAAAAAGTTATGAAGACTAGGTTAATGGCGCACTTAAATTTAAATAGAATAATTAACTTTAGACAATATGGATACCAAAAGGGAGTAGGCACTTCAGATGCGATAGATAATCTTATTAATGACATTATTGGTAAATTGAATGGCAAAATGAAAGTGGCTGGCTTGTTTATTGATTTAAGTTCTGCGTTTGACACAGTAGATCACGACCTGCTTCTGGCTAAACTAGAGCATTATGGCATTAGAGGTAAAGCGTTAAAACTATTGACATCTTATTTAAAAAACCGTAGAATGTACGTAGAAATAAAAGACATTAATGCAAAAAATTTTGACATAAAGTGTGTGAGTGAAGTAATATATAAGTCAAAAATGACCAAAATAAGCCGCGGTGTGCCTCAAGGCTCAATCTTGGGACCAATATTATATATAATTTTTACTAATGATTTACTTAATTTTATGAATAAAACCCAACCCGACGCAGGGCTTGTAATGTTTGCAGATGATACGAACGCCATAATCGGGTCGTCAGACTTAAAAGAGTTGACAGAAAAAGTAAATAAGTGTTTAGAAAATCTTTCTGTATGGTTTATAGCAAATAACTTAATTATAAACCCAAAAAAAACCCATGTTATGTTGTTTAAAACAACGTCACGTAACAACGATAGCATTGATGTCATGCTTAAAAGGGATAATATTGGACTAGTAAACGAAGTTAAATTTTTAGGAGTCTATATAGATGCCCTATTAAACTGGAAAAAAGAGCTCACCGCCATTGATTCCTCAATATCTTCAGCTTGTTACGCGCTAAGAAACCTCAGGGACGATATAGATCTAAAGCAGCTAAAATCAGTATATTATGCATTGGTAGAATCCAGGTTACGATACAGCATTATGTGTTGGGGGAGCAGTTACGGGTATAATTGCCAAAGAGCATTCGTACTGCAGAAACGTGCATTAAGAACAATTGTCAGAATCCCACAACGAGAGTCATGTAAAGAATACTTTAAAAAGCTAGGTATATTAACAGTACCAAGTTTATATGTTTTAGTACTACTCAGCCACTTTGCAAAATACATACACGAGCACGAATCACAAGAAGAACGTGAACTTAGAGAGAACACTAGAAGAAACGTTATAAAAAACAAAATTGCTACTAAAGTCAATATTGCTAAACATTGCTCTAAATACCAATCAGTGGAATTATTTAATAGGTTGCCTACCGACTTAAGATCATTAATTTACAAGGGTACTCTATTCAAAGCTAAACTTAAGGCGTTCCTGTTGAATAAATGTTTGTATTCTTTATCTGAATTGTAGACAAGGGATGGTAAATAGTTTTTATTTTTAGTAATTTACCTTTTTGTACTCGCCATTTATTTATGACATTACATATAAGCATTATTAGACTTTTTGTGTTTTATAGAATAAATTTATAAACATTTGACATGATATTTTTTGCAACCATTCATATAATAACTGTTTACCATCTATTGACATAATATTTATCATATGTTATTGATTATTATAATTGAAGTTTACTGTTTTGAAATTCATAATTTTTATTCTTGGCTATAATAAATTAATTGATGTACTAAATAATTCAAACACAATGCGAATTGTTATATGAATAAATAAAAAAAAAAAAAAAAAAAAAAAAAACTTGCTAGCCGCCATTAAATATTTCACTACAAAGGATTGACGTGGATTGTGAAAAGTTGGGCAAACTCCTGTTAATTGACCGATTGGCTTACACCACAGCAGACCACGTTGTGTGGTGGTGTGGCAACCGCCGGTACCACAGATTGCAATGCGTGGTCGGGTGATGCACGCAGGCGCTCCGCGTCAATATCTTCACAAGAACGAATGTTTGTTGGCTTAGGTTATGTTATTCCACTTTGAGACACGAACCATGATTATTTATTTAAAACTAGTGACCTGCCCGGCTTCGCCCGTGAATAAATATACGCAAATATAATAAAATAAAACTAAATAATAAATATAATAAAACTAGATAATCACTTATCTCCGCCAGAGAATGTCGAATTAGATCGGAGGATGTTATGCGGGCCGCACGCAACGTTATCAAATTATGGAAGGCTTGTAACTCTATTACAATGTAGGTATGTCTCTTAAAACCTATTACCTACATGGGCTTTCTGCAGCTAAATTGATTCCATTAGGTAATTAATTATTAAACAAAATTTACGAGTACATAATTTATCTAGTAGCAGACACGCTTCGATCGAGAATCTATTGAACGTGTAATTATGACACGATATCTTGCGATAACCCGATTCAAACAGTAAAACGCCCATATTTTTTAACGGCTAAATCGATTTTCATCAAACATAGCTAAGAACACTCTCGATGAAGTCTCATTCAAACAAAATCAAAAACGGATCATCCGTTTAGGAGCTATAATGCCACAGACAGATACACAAATACACAGGTATATACGTCAAACTTATAACACTCCTCTTTTCCGTCGGGGACTTTCTTGGGTAATCTTTCACAGGAAAAAAGTACTCATGCATACAAAAATCCTTTTATTAAGATGTTACCTGAAGAGGTAACTGAAATATGAAAAAGCCAGCTGTGCAGGATCTACATTTTTTTTAAACACACAGGTACATACGTCAAACTTATAACACTCCTCTTTTCCGTCGGGGAGTTTCATGGGTAATCTTTCACAGGAAAAAAGTACTCATGCATACAAAAATCCTTTTCTTAAGATGTTACCTGAAGAGGTAACTGAAATATGAAAAAGCCAGCTGTGCAGGACCTACATTTTTTTAAAAATTCGTTTTATGTTCTCATATTTAGATAACAGGGTATGTCTGTTTTTTCAGATTTAATTATTAGTTCATTACATATGAAATTGGCGTTTTGTAAGGGAGGAACATATTCTTTTGTTTTTTTAATATAAACATATTTCTTTAATCAAAGTATGTACCATTGCTATCTATGCACTTTTGACATCTCATTTACATATAGTTCATTACTAAAAAATCCATTCGGACGGGAATCAATAAAATCTTTGAAGGCGCTTTGGACTGCTCCATCGGAGTTGAATTTATTCCCTTGCAAGAAGTTACCCAAATTTCGAAAAATATGGTAATCTTTTGGAGCAAGGTCCGGGGAGAACGGTGGATGTCTTAGACATGCCAATTGAAGCTCCTCTTATTTGG
The DNA here is from genome assembly GCA_964057195.1 of Orthosia cruda. Lineage (NCBI taxonomy): Eukaryota > Metazoa > Arthropoda > Insecta > Lepidoptera > Noctuidae > Orthosia > Orthosia cruda. The sequence goes on along the minus strand of OZ059825.1, from coordinate 12,486,079 downwards.
TAGCCGTCTGTTGTGCAGTGTGTGGTCTAGCGTTGTCCTGAAGCAGCAGTGGCCTAGAGTGATTGACCAGCTTCGGCTGTTTAGCAGCTAGCTTTTCCATCATTACAGTTGCTGACAATAGACATCCGCCGTAATCGTCTGGCCAGATTTAAGAAAGCTGTAGTGAACAACACCGGCACTAGTAAAACAAACGCTCACAAGTAATTATATTTTTATCAATTTTCGCTTGGGGCAGGATTTGGCTGGTTCGCCAGGGTTAAGCCGTTGCAATGAGCGTTTCCGATTATTTTACAGGATCCACTTTTCATCACAGGTAATGATTCGATTTAAAATCCCTTCATTATTGTGAGATTGAATAATGTAACGCAGCAGTCGACGCGCGTTTGTCGGTGAGGTGATTCATCAGGTACCCACCTTTCAAGCGTTTTTCACCTTCCCAATTTGCTTGAATAGATTAAAACAGTTTTATCACTAACACCGCAGCCTGCAGCTATCTCGGACGTGGTTTGCGATGGATCCGCTTCCACAATATCCTTCAATTCTTCATTATCAACTTTGGTATCCAGCAGTCCACGGGGCTTGTTCTGCAGGTCGAAATTTCCAGATCGAAAACAATGGAACCAAAAACGCACTTTGTTTTCTTTTGCGACACCGTCGCCATGCACATCATTAATCCTTCGAGCCGTTTCTGCAGCACTGGTGCCACGATGGAACTCTTACTCGTAAATAACGCGATATTTCAAGTTTTCCATTTTGTAAACTGACTGGCGCAAAGAAAAAACCAAAGGAGTAAAAAACAAATGAATTACGGTTTTCCAAACACAAAAGCTTGAGTAAATAGCTGTATAAATTTAAAATTGGAATTCCAAACCAAACAGGAGACATTTGAGATCAAAGTGGCCAGTAGGACAAAACGCCAATTTCATAGGTAGGGACCTAATATATAAAAAAGTTTTTCATATATTTTATAAGTATACTTTTACCCCCGGAAAGATTGACAACGAATAAAATGTAACCCAGTATATAGCTTCCATTGTAAGCAGTCTATTAATACCTTAAACGGATCAACTAAGGATAGCACTCAATAGATAGCCATTACTCTCGACCTTTGATTAATTTTTAAATGGCACTCAGGAATCACGATATATGGGTTCGACATTAGCCTCAATAAAAGTCCCCTTAGTATGTAATTTAGATTAAAAGCTTCGCGTTTCGATAACAGTGATATAGTTAAAGTTGCATGTCAACCAGAATAATGTTGTACACACAGATAATATAATACTAGCATATACATTGGTTGTACATATTGCATAGATATTATTCATGTTCTTAACATTTCAATTCCACGAAATATAAGTTTCATAACCGGATCTTGATTAAGATATTCGTCAGAAAATAACAGAGTCAATTTTCCTCAAGCAACAAGCAATTCATTTCATAATATAACGTCACGGTTACAACGCTGGGAGTGTTAAGCAGAGCATAATCGCTTACTCATAGTTGGCAGGCGAAGCTACTGCATCCGACACAGAAGGTAGACATTTATTAGTTAGCTTGTTTATAGTATCGACAAGCTCCGTTCCAATCCCGAACTATATTTGTAGTCGAAAACCCATTACCAATCTTGCTCTGACAGAAAAAATCGACGCTGAACGAGTTTTCCGAAACAACAGCTGGAGAAAGAATAACAAGGAAACAGACGGTACTTATCAAAGAGAAATTCACTGGCGCCTCATTTGAAACGCGAAGAGCAAATACAATAATCGTAACATTAACATAAAATACAGATATAGATAGCTATGAACGAGCTGATGGAATGAGATCTACGCGGATTATGTCACCGCCGCCGCCGGGCCACAAGCGTGGCTTGTTTAACAAGAGCCGTCGATCGCCGCAGCCGTGCGTGTGAGTGAAATGAATCGCTTACTTTCACGGGTTACTTATGAAATTTGCGATTTACACGTTATGAGGCGAATTTTGCGCAAGAGTTTGGCTTCGCGTGGCCGCAGCCTGCGTGCGCCTTACGTCACTAGCCGGCGCACACGTTTCTCAATAAACAAGGCTCGTCTCTATAATAAACAATAATTATATTCTTTTAATTAAATTGTTACCTAATATTACTAAGCCTACTACAGAATATTATAATCACCTGAGTTATTCAGTGCGTAATTTCCTACGCTCTGGTTGTGTATTATAATACAAGCTATTAGTTGGGTATTAATATTATATGAACAATGACCGTATAACCTTATAATAACTAGGTGAGAATCTGCGAAATTGACTTTGGATTATCTATTGAGCTTTAAATTACAAACTAAACAAATTTATGTGCTTAACCTCTTTACGCATGCAATATTGGTTAATACAGATTTATTCGATTCGAGTTACAATTCCATCGATTGTTCGTGAACAGAACCGGTTCCATTACAACATGCGACAGCTTGAATTGCTTAAACCAAAACATTCGCCGACCGTTGTACGAACGACAGTTGTATGAACTCGAATAACCTACCTATAAGTAGAGCAAATTGAAAAATCAATAAGCATGTCATGGACGTACTTGATCGCAAGTTTTTAATCAAGAGTTTTCTCAAATGTTAATAATTCGTCCAAGTAATAATATCACCTGCCTGTTACTGCCCCACTGCAAGGCTAAATGGAGAAAGTACGAATATAAATCACTGCGCTTGCTCAAAGCAGGTTGGGGAATTTTATATATCTCTAAGAAAATTCATGAAGAAACCCCCATATCACAAGTATTTTCCTTCATCGATATCAGTAATGTCTATAGGTATCTAAATACAAATATAGTTTCGTTACCAAAACACAAGTAACATTTGTACTTGACTGGTTTTGAACCACATAATATGGAGGATGGTGTCATAAAAAAGCGCATCCATAACTTTGTAGTACAAAACTAATGTTGCCGAAAATAACAGATAAAGCAACACAGACAGCTAATGAAGGTATTAACGAACTAAACGGTAAACAATGAGGTGAGCCGCGCGATGGAACAGTTTGCATTATTCAGGCATTAATGGGCGGTTCCCTTTGCGTCCGCTGTGTAGCTCCACGGTACCGGAGAAATGTGGCGTTCCAATAATACCTCTAATCAAACATGAACGCTCTGTGGTAAACACCACAACCTTAAACAGGAGTCGGAGATGTTTGCTTTGTTAACTAATAACATTTTATGTATCTTGTTAACTTAACTTGAATGTATGACCCTCAGACCTCATTTATTGGTAAAATACCTCCGAATGTATATCCATATCCAGGTTCAATGTCAGTTGGTACAATTCTTGCAGAATTTTCTCATGAGTTCATCAGGCAGCATGCAAACTGTTCATAGTTATATGCTCGCTTGCAATGCTCCGTTATATTGCTATTGGAAGATGATTGTCGAAATCAAATTTCAATCTTCCTAGCTTCTTCCTAATACTATATTGAATTCGGCATTACTGGTAAAATGTGACTGTAAAAAACGGGGAAAACCAGGCCTTATGGTAAGTTAGAAAGATTAAATTATATTTTTACAGTCTTCCGAGGGATGTATCTTAACAGGCGCTGCACTGAGGAGGTTCCTAGATGGTCCTTTCTCTTTTCCATGGGCTGATTGTGAAATCGGGGTGGTTTATACGAGGTAAAAAGCTCATACTCCCTGCTCTTTCTTCCAAAATTGCAGGAGCCTTGTAGCGTTACGTTTAGCTCAGAGGGAGCTAAACTTAAGCCACGTTAATAAAATTAAATAATTATAAACTAAACATTAATAAAAGGGTATAGAGTATAAAAACAGAAGGGCCGGGTTCGCACGACGTGGGTTGCGGGAGTTAGGCAGCTAACCAGGCAGCAGGACGGGCTGGAAGCCGTGGTATGCCCGAAGTAGGCGGGTGAGTGGGCACCACGACGACAAGCAGGCAATCGGATTAGTAGGTAGTAGAGTAGGTAGCAAATCGGTAAGGCAGACAGCTGGAGGGACTGGAACTCTTCAAAAGACGTGGTAAGCTTGAGAGAAACAGGTGAGCAGACACCACGACGGTCTTTCAGGCACACGGTTTGGTATGCAGTTATGTAGGCATACAGTATGTAGGAAGGCAGGCAGGAGTGAAACGGATAGTAGTCAGATACGTAGGTAGAATCATACACAGTATATCACTCACAATATACTCGTATATATTTAGTGCACTTCAGATTTTATTACTCTTACACAAGCTGGATATTAAGGTTAAGAGAGTTTTAGATAAAAAAGTCCACTTTTTATTTCTCAGTAGTAAACCGGCTTTCGGCGTTCAGTCCCCATTCAAAACTAAAAAAGATGACGCCCGTTTTTCATCGTTCTGTGTCATATCGTCTACATTTTAAATTCAAATTTCAATTAAGAAATAAAGACCAGAACGAATAAAACCGGTTCACAAAGGGGTCAGTCTACGCTACCCTTATAATAATGTACACCTAGCTTAGAGCAGGTCTAGTCCATGGTACCTATGTTATGGTCTATGGTTTAAGAAAATAAAATAGACAGACAGATGTCATGTCAGATGAAAATTTCACTGTAGAAAAGTATTGAAAGAATTACAAATTATCGATATAATTTAAGTTTAAGATATTAAAACAATCAGAGATAACTAAAAAATATGCTTTTCAGGTACAAACAGTATGAAAGAATACAAAAAGTGAGTCATATGATTTGATACAATATCAAAAGATAAAAGAGGTATGGTTTGTATAGTGTTATGAATTGTAAATAGAGTTAAAAATGTGGATCTGTAAATCAGAACACCACAGCCTTTTGTAAGTTTTGCCTCGATAGATACTAGATAGATAGATTCATTTATTTGCAATAAATATGGTATTGTACAGATCTTATAATAAACACACAATAGTTCTTCATATTCCGCCTACTAAATTCGTAGGTTGTAGTAGTAGTTAGGATTCGTAGTCCGCATGCAAATTTTGTGATGATTCTAATTTACTCGATTTAAACAAAACATTAAAACTCCATAGTTAAAAAACTACTAAATCATAAATTATCTACTGTACAATAAAAATCAAATTACAAATGTCAAAGAAACATGAGAACCAAATAAATGAATAATTTAATAAATTCTAATTTATTCAATAAAAATAAAAATCTGTTAAATGCCAATGTCAATAAATACTAAATCTATAATTATTCTACAATTCAATAAAAATCAAATTACAAATGTTAAAAAAATATTAAATTACGAATTGTATACATGTCATGATGACCAAATAAATTAATCGATTAAAATAAACATGTCGAATTTAATTTTCATGTCATGCAATAATAACATGTAATGTTAACAATGATAACATAAACAAAGAGGTATTCCGTGTTCAATGGCCGGTTGTAAGTGGAAGAAACCCTGAGGTGCATCAAGTTGAAGCGCGGCTGAGTTGCACCGGCACGCCGCGCCACGCTACATCTCGCAAACATGATCATCTCCTCGAAATATGCGCCAAGTAGGTCGTTCTTATAATCTCATTCATAACTGTATATAAACTAGCTTGTGTATTACGTATTCCGTAAGTCAACCGTACCTCTGTGAACAGTTAAGAAACTTATTCTCACTACAACGTTAATAAGTTGACCGAAGTTTGGTAATATTTACGTATAGGTATATATAGTATAGTAGTATAGGTCGGTACATATGAATGTGGTGTAAACGGATATCGACTTAATACAGGAAATGGCATGTCATATCAATGTTTTTTTGTTTTCTCAACTTACAATATCTGGTAATCGTTAAATCTAACATTACAATATAAAAAAATGTAAGGAAGTGTTATGTTAATTGATATGCAAACATATTATCAAATTGTGTACCTATGTGCAATATTTGTTCAATGAAAACATGTTGGTGTGTATTACTAATTGTCTATCGTCTCATATTGCAATCCGTTTAAATATTGACAGATATTGTGAGGTAGATTCCCATCGAGTGGGCCGGCTTAAAATTAGAAAGGGCATTACGGATCTGTGTTTTCGGACGTATTAAATCAATTTCAACGAAAGAATGATGAAACTGTCGATTGCGAAATATTAGAAACGCCTGGGAAAACGTTACTTCATATAGTACTTCGGCAGATATCATAAACTCACGCCTTTTTCCCATAGGGGTAGGCAGACACGACAGAACGCCATCTGCTTCGTTCCTTACATAATACTTTTGCTTCGTTTACATATATATACATAAACATATATCTAGTCATACACGCACACCGGTTATGAGTACTGAGCACCTGACCTTTATCTTCAGATAAATGTAGAATCGTTAATTTTGAGGCATTTAAAGTAAAAATTGCCTTCAAACTAGTGTACAGTCCAGTCTCAAGTCTAGTCTGAATCAGTTTCCTCGGCATTTTCCAACGAAAATGTTGTAATAATATTTCATAAAATATGTGAGATAAATATTTGGTGCAGCATGTTTTCCGTTGGATTCAAATAATTACCTGTGTACATAGTCAAATCGAGCATCAAAGAGTATATAAAGAAAAGTCCAGGTTACTTACATACTTCAGGTGACTACGAAAGCTTGAACCGACTTCTAAATTGTTGGCACATAATAATGCAATCCTAATTACTTGGCCCAGGATAATCAGTGTAGGAATGTGAAGCTCGCACTAAACAAATAACTTTCTCTGTCCGAGCTCAGGCGAAGTCAGGTAAAGGTTATGTACATTTGCCGGTGCCTTTTCAAAGTTCTACCGGTTCTACTTCATTAAGTAGTTTCAGCAAAGTGAAACCAGCAGAAACGGTTTTCAAATATAACTTGATTTAATATTATTAAAGTTTTGAATTGTTACGATTTAATATAATACTACAGTTGTCCTTAATTCCTTAGATCTATTTAGCATTTAATAGCCTCTTAAAATTCATTGGCTACTGTTTGCAAAGTGCAAGCTAAATTAAAGTCATCCAAAAAGTTTCCATACCTCTAGTACAATGCCTAATAATTATAAAAAAACAATGCAAATTTTGACCTGTTAAAATAAATGAATACTTAAATAAACTCTTTAAGTAACATATTGTATAGGTCCAAAGTTTTCACGTATCTTGCACAAAGGGGTGTAAATTTAAAAACAAATCTTCTTTCAAGCGAAGTGTCCTCTGGCGGGGTACGTAGGTAAATAATTGCGAAATAGAGGTGAGTAAACCGAGAAAGGTTGCGTCACAAGTAAGTGCCAGAGGTTCCCAAACTTTGTTCCCGTGGACTCCTTTGCGATTTTGCCTGTATCGAGTAAACCCCCGCTGTTGGTACAGAAGTACCCATTAACTTTTTGTTTAGGTAGATCACAACTATCAACACGAATTTAGACTGTGTTATGAGGGTATATAATTCTGATAGATTTATCGATAGTTAGACGAAACAAATATTTTACCTGGAAAATTTGGTATCCAGGAGAATTTTTCGTCAATAGAGTCTGGCAAACGAAAGCCTGACCTGAGAAAAAACGCAATATTCAAAAAAATCTTCATTTGGTATTACTAACCATATACCTTCGCGTCCTACCATTTTTGCCATGCCTATTATTGGAATTAAATATAACAGCTCACAATGTTAAAACCAATTAATATTAATGATAATTTTTGGTGCTGGTCAACTGGGCTTATCCCAGTTGTAAAAGACCCTTATGGCCTTGTTCGTTCTTTCTCCTGCTTGAAACGGAGGGAAGTGCAAATTCTAAATATTTTCCTACTCCTCCGTTATTCTTTTCTGACTAATTTCGATTATGGTAGTCGCCATGCTCTGTTGATTTTGGCTTTCAGGAGTTGCAGTGGTTTGGGAATAGTGCGGTGGGATTTTAACTATACCTCTAGTTAAATGTTTTAATACTTGAGTATTTTTTATATTTATTATCATTTATTTTTTGTTTTTAACTTTTCATTATTTATTTTTTGGCTCTGTTTGGTGTGTCCGTCACCGCCTTGACTGTCATGGATGTAAGTAAAAAAAGAATGTGGGGTTTCATTTATTAGTATGCTGTGGAGTACTATACAAGCCGTAGCACGGCAGTGTATGCCTGTTTCCTCGACCTATCGAGTGCTTTTGATTTGGTTTCCTACGACACTCTTTGGAAGAAGCTAAATGATGCTAACTTACCACCTGAAGTAATTAATATTTTATAATTTTGGTACGGGAACCAGGTCAACAGTGTTAGGTGGGACGGGGCGTATTCGAGTTCATATGGTTTGGAGTGTGGTGTGACACAGGGGGGTCTAAGTTCTCCCACTCTCTTTAACCTGTACATGGACCAGTTGATTGTGGAGCTGAGCAGCACCAGAGTCGGATGTTATATTGATGGCATATGCGTCAACAATATTAGCTACGCAGATGACATGGTGCTGCTCAGTGCCTCAGTCTGTGGCCTTAGAAAGTTGGTGAGTCTGTGTGAAAGTTACACCAGTGCCCACGGCCTTTTGTATAATGTGCGGAAGAGTGTCGTTATGGTGTTTGAGGCTGCTGGAAAATATCCAAAAACGGTACCTGATGTTAAAATTAATGGTGTACCTTTGTCGAGGGTACAGATCTTTAAGTACCTTGGGCACGTATTGACCGCTGGCCTCAGGGACGATGACGATATTGAGAGAGAGCGGAGGGCGCTGTCGGTCAGAGCGAATATGATTGCCCGCAGGTTTTCAAATGCATAAAGAAGAACTAAGGGGGTTAAGAAGACTCTGTTTAGGGCCTTCTGTACCTCGTTTTACACCTGTAGCCTGTGGGTTCATTTCATGCAAAAATCGTACAGCGCCCTTCGCGTTCAGTATAATAATGCCTTCAGGGTGCTGATGGGGCTGCCTCGCTTCTGTAGCGCATCAGGGATGTTTGCGGAAATGCGCGTTGATTGTTTTTATGCATTGATGCGTAAAATATGTGCATCCTTGGTGCGCAGGGTGCGGGCCAGCTCCAGCGGCATCCTGGCCATGGTTGCTGACAGGCTGGACTGTGTTCAAATGAATCGTTGCTCCAGTATTGCAGCTGGAATGCTGAAGCAATGATCATTGAATCTTTGTGAAATTGTAATAGTTGTTAAAATTGCTACTAACATAGGTATAAGTTTGTATTGTTACTAACACCATTCTTATGTATGTTTAGGTTTAAGTTATTTTATATGGGCCCTGTAGCCTGAAATAAATGGATTAATAATAATATTTACATACTTAACATTTAGTTTATTATATTTCTTCATACATTTCTTTAGAATGCATTACGCAATAAAGCTGCAGGTCACGCTTTCGTTTGGCATACTTTAATTTAGATTTATTTAATGATAAACTGAAACAAATATATATATTTATATATAAATTTTAGGTAGGCCCAGAAAGAGATGGCGTGACGAATTAGACATCTACCTGAAGGATTGGCCAGACGTAGCAAGAGACAGAAAAAAATGGAAAGACGGAAGGGAGGCCTTTGCCCTGCAGTGGGACATAACAGGCTCATAATAATAATAATAATAAAGATAGATCTGTGGCCTGGCTTGTCAAGAGTGACACTAAAATTTTATTCGCTCTTCGAATTTTTTAGAATATATTTATGAATCCGAACAATATCACCATTAAAACTACATAAAACTAAATTTAAATAATGTCTACATATATATTTAATAAAACAACAAGAAGAAAACATAAACTATAATTAAAATGAACAACATACAACATACAATAAACCAGAATGACAAGCTGAGAAGAAAATGCTGACACGAAGCCAGGCCCGAGCCAAACACACACGCCCAACATCTTCGGGTTCGTCGCTCAGCTGCGCCTCGCAGCCGCCGGGATCCCCTACAACCGTGAGTCAAGCGATCCTGGACGCTGCAGTTGCGTCGAGCTCGAGCGACGAATACTTCTCTCCGCCGACGACACCACCACCTACGCGTCGACGGGGAGGACGCCGGCCACCGGACAGCCTAGGACCTCGAGGCCCATCGGTCTCTGACAGGGTCTCCGCTCCCGGTGGAAGTGTGCAGCGCATGCGATGGACGCAATCGATTAACGAAAACGTCATGCGCGCATACTTTGGGGCTACAGAGGGAGGAAGTAACCTGACTGCGTACCGTGGTCGGATGCTCTCTCTGTTTCAGGTGCTTGAGCCAGCTGTCAACGTGTCGGCCCAACGTCTATCGGATCAGGTGCGGGTCATCCAACGTAACCGTATGCTGGATGACGCCGTACTTGAATAGACTGCGTGAGGAATCACAGAGTAGCCGTGTCTCACCTGCCTTGCCACCGGCCGCGGTGCAACTGCCACCCAGTGTTTCACCGCGACCCGACCATGTTGGCGAGGACGACGACGACGGGGCTATATCTGTGAGTACCCAATGCAATGCGCGTTTGAGGAGCGCTTTGGAATGTGCATTCAGCGAGTATCGCTCCACACCGCCTGAGCTTAGACCTCGACTACCTCGTTTGCCCATGCATAAGAAAAATAGGGCGCTGGTGTGTGCTCTAGATTCGCAGCTATCAAATGTTTTTGATAGCAGCAAAGACCTTGCCGACACCCACTCGATCTTCTACTGTGCGGCTGCAGCAGCATGTCGTGTAGCTAATGTCAAGTTTCCCAAAACTGACAGAGCTACACGACCAGCTATACCAGCTTGGCAGTGCAGGATTGAGCGTCGTATCGGTGAGGCTACAGCACTCATCGGCAAGCTTATCTGCTTCAGGGAGGGCAACACTCGCCCTAGAGTGATGCGCTTTGTGAGGCGGGCGTTCTCAGGGACTGATATCAGTTCTCGAGATTATATGTCCCGCGTCACAGAGCGTATCGACTTCCTGAAGCAGAAGATCTATGCATGGGCAAACCGTATTCGTCGGTACAAGCGGCGAGTGGAGCGATACACCCAGAATCGCACATTCTAGAGCAACGAAAGGTGGGTTTATAGGGCTTGGGAGCAACCCAACCAAGGTGTGACTGATACGCGCCTACCGGATAACGACGCCATGTGTTCGTTCTGGCGCGATATCTGGTCGGTGCCTGTCAGTCACACCGAGGGTGACTGGACTCGGGAGGTCGAACGGGCGTGCGATCCGATACCACAAATGGGGGCAATTACCATCAGCCCCCAAGATGTGGCTAGTGCAGTCCGTCCGTTGCCTAACTGGAAATCTCCAGGTCCAGACGGACTGCACAACTTTTGGATTAAATGGTTCCAAAGATCGCACGCTCGTTTGGCAACTCAGTTCCAGTCTGCCTTAGAGTCAGGATCACTGCCCCAGTTCCTAACGACAGGAATGACCCACTTGCTCCACAAATCAGGTAGTACTGCGGATCCTAAAAATTATAGACCGATAACGTGCTTACCGACGGTCTATAAAGTTCTTACATCCATTCTGAGAGCGAAAATTAATCAACATATTGACAATAATGCCATCATGTCTGTTTCTCAGAATGGATGTAGGAACGGGTCCCGCGGTACTAAGGAGCTGCTCCTCATAGACATTACTATTAGCCAACAGGTTCGCCGTTCCCGCAAGGATCTGGCGACATGTTGGATAGATTACAAGAAGGCCTATGCCTCAGTGCCACATACATGGCTCATGAGGGTGCTGGAGTTGTATAAAATTGATGCAACTCTGCGCGCCTTCCTGACGTCATGTATGGGGCAGTGGAGGACGGTCCTTCACTATCCAGGATGTCGACAGATTCAGGAAAACAGCGAACCAATAAGGATCGAGCGCGGAATATTTCAGGGCGACAGTCTGAGTCCTCTGTGGTTTTGTTTAACCCTAAACCCTCTCAGTACACTGCTGGAGGGTTCAGGTCTGGGCTATCGGTTGAGGAGAGGTGGTCAGGTCATATCACACCTCCTTTACATGGATGATCTGAAGCTCTTTGCCCCCAACAACTTGCAACTGATGAAGCTACTGAAGGTAACAGAAACCTTCAGTGACGCCATCCGTATGGAATTTGTGGTGGACAAATGTGCAGTCATGCATGTAAAGCGAGGGGAGATTATGGAATCCGTGGGAATACAACTCTCGGATTCCATACACCTTCGATCCCTTTCCTCAACCGAAACTTACAAGTATTTGGGTATGTCGGAAGCACTAGGCATCAATGCTACTGACGTGAAACAGTCGTTGAAGGAGCGCTTCTTTGGCCGCCTGAAAAGAGTACTAAATAGTCTTTTATCGGGCGGTAACAAGGTGCGCGCCTTCAACGGCTGGGTCATGCCGGTATTGATGTATTCTTTCGGCATACTCAAATGGACTCAGACTGAACTTGACGCCCTGGATAGGAGGGTCCGCACGCTGCTTACGGCAAATCGTATGCATCACCCACGTTCATCGGTTATGAGACTGTATATCCCTCGGAAGTGCGGGGGTCGTGGCTTTTTAAATGCTAAGACCCTACACAACCGCGAGATATGCAGTCTTAGGGAATACTTCCAGGCTGCTGACGTGGGTATGCATCGAGATGTGGTAGCGGTGGACAAGGGACTCACCCCGCTCTCCTTGGCTATCGAGAACTGGCGCAAACCTATAGTATTAGATACTAATGACCGCAGGGAGGTATGGCAGAGCAAGGAGCTTCACGGACGCTTCTTTCGGGTCCTACATGGGCCCGATGTAGATCTTTTAGCGTCCGTGGCCTGGCTGCGATTTGGTGACCTTTTCGGGGAAACCGAAGGTTTTGTCTTTGCGATTATGGACGAAGTTATGATGACGAACAACTACCGGAAATACATTGTGAAGGACGGCATGGTTGACATCTGTCGGGCATGTCACCGGCCGGGTGAATCAATCCGTCACATTATCTCCGGTTGTTCTAGTCTGGCTAACGGAGACTATTTGCATAGACACAACCTTGTAGCCAGGATAATCCATCAGCAACTTGCTCTTAAATACAATCTTGTGGAGTCGGAAGTGCCTTACTATAAGTATGTGCCCGACCCAGTTCTTGAAAATGGCAATGTCACGTTGTATTGGGATCGGTCTATCATCACTGACAGGACAATTGTTGCCAATAAGCCTGACATAGTGGTGATAGACCGACTTGAGCGTCACGCAATGATTGTTGATATAGCGGTCCCACATGACGAGAACCTCGTGAAGGCTGAGCGAGATAAGAAAAGCAAGTATCTTGATCTGGCTCGCGAGGTTGTCGACATGTGGGACGTGAATACAGCGATCATTGTGCCGATAGTCGTTACGGCCAATGGCATAATAGCCAAGAGCCTCGACCAACACCTTAGGAGGCTCTCGTTGGGCAGCTGGACCAAGGGCTTGATCCAGAAAGCGGTACTACTGGACACGGCGCGTATCGTTAGGAGGTTCCTCTCTCAGGAGCCCTGACCACCGGTAGCTTGGACCCTGTTCCCGATACCGGTGGGCTACTATTTTTGTATTTTTAAATGTTTTTTAATTTTCTTTTTTTTATAGAATAATATTTAAAAATGTAAAAATATGTATATAAAATGAATAAATGGAATAATAATAATAATCTGTGGCTCGACTTGACAGACGGTTGCCAAAAAATTTTCTCTTTGTAATTTCTTACAATATATTTAATTTTAACTACCTAAATTCTACAAAACAAAATGAAACCAAGAAAAAAAAAACTAAACACTAATATAATGAAAGCTGACCGAATTAACCGAATTAAAATGACCGAATTACAACAAGAAACGAGAAAAATGGAATAGACGTCATGTTGACGCGAGCTGAGGATCAGGTGCGGGTCATCCAGCGTAATCGTATGTTGGATGATACTGTACTTGATCGCCTCCGAACGGAAATGGGTAACCGTGTCACTGCCCCATCGTCGCAGGCTGTGGTACCACCACAGTCAAACCACATTGCCAGCAATGCTGACGTGGAGAGTAGTGACAGGGTTACAAACGTAAGTACCCAGTGCAATGAGGAATTGAGGAGTGCTTTAGAGTGTGCTATTCGGGATTATCGCTACATGCCACCCGAACTTAGGCCACGATTACCTCATTTGCCCATGCATAACAAAAATAGGGCGCTGGTGGCTGTTCTGGATTCGCAGTTGTCAAACTATTTTAATGACTGCGAAGACCTCACTGATACACATTCGATTATGTACTGTGCGGCTGTAGCGGCATGTCGTGTAGCTCATGTCAAATTTGCAGATGACAGAGCTACACGACCGAAACCAGCCGTACCGGCTTGGCAGTGCAGGATCGAACGTCGTATTGGTGGGGCCAGAGCACTCATAGGCAAACTAATTTGTTTCAGGGAGGGCAATAGTCGCCCAAGAGTTATGCGCTTTGTGAGACGGGCGTTTTCGGGGACTGATGTCAGCCCCCAAGACTATATATCCCATGTCACAGAGCGCATCGACTTCCTGAAGCAAAAAGTGTATGCATGGGCAAACCGTATTCGTAGGTACAGGCGGAGAGTGGAGCGATACACCCAGAATCGCACATTCCAAAGTAATGAAAGGTGGGTTTATCGGGCTTGGGAGCGACCCGACCAAGGTGTGACTGATACGCACCTGCCGGATGATGACACTATGTGTTCATTCTGGCGCAGCATCTGGTCGGTGCCTGTCAGTCACACCGAAGGTGATTGGACTCGGGAGGTCGAACGAGCGTGTGATCCAATACAAGAAATGGGGGCTATCACGATCAGCCCCCAAGATGTAGCCCGTGCAGTCCGTCCGTTGCCGAACTGGAAATCTCCAGGACCGGACGGACTGCACAACTTTTGGATCAAGTGGCTACAAAGGTCGCACGCTCGTTTGGCATCTCAGTACCAGGCAGCCTTAGAGTCTGGTTCGCTACCCAAGTTCCTTACAACAGGAATAACCCACCTGCTTTGTGAATTTTTGGGTTCCGCGGTGCTACCAGACTTGTGAGTCTGGTAGCACCGCGGAACCCAAAAATTATAGACCAATTACATGTTTACCAACGGTCTATAAGGTTCTTACATCCATTTTGAGAGTAAAAATTAATAAACACGTTGACAATAACTCCATCATGTCGGTCTCTCAGAATGGATGTAGGAACGGATCCCGCGGTACTAAGGAGCTACTCCTTATTGATATGGCCATTAGCCAACAGGTTCGGCGTTCCCGAAAGGATCTGTCGACATGTTGGATAGATTATAAGAAGGCCTATGACTCGGTGCCGCATACATGGCTCATGAGGGTGCTAGAATTGTATAAAATAGATACAACTCTACGCACCTTCCTGATGTCGTGTATGAGGCAATGGAGCAAAGTCCTTCGCTATCCAGGATGTCGAAATATCCAGAGGAATAGCGAACCTGTAAGGATCGAGCGAGGTATATTCCAGGGCGATAGTTTGAGTCCACTTTGGTTTTGCCTTGCCTTGAATCCTCTAAGCATGATGCTGGAGATTTCAGGGCTAGGCTATCGGTTGAAGAAAGGTGGTCAGGTTATATCTCACCTCCTTTACATGGATGACTTGAAGCTTTTTGCCCCCAGCAATCTTCAGCTGATGGAGCTACTAAAGGTAACTGAAACTTTTAGTAGCGCCATCAGGATGGAGTTTGGTGTGGACAAATGTGCGGTCATGCATGTAAAGCGAGGGGAGATTGTGGAATCCGTAGGAATTCAACTTGCGGATTCCATAAACCTGAGATCCCTCTCTCCAAACGAAACCTATAAGTATTTGGGTATGTCGGAAGCGTTAGGTATCAGTACTATAGACATGAAGCAATCGTTGAGGGAACGGTTCTTTGGGCGCCTGAAGAAGGTATTGAATAGCCTTCTTTCGGGCGGAAACAAGGTGCGCGCCTTATACTCTTTCGTAGCGTAGCTGATGTACTCTTTCAGCATACTCAAATGGACTCAAACGGAACTTGACGCCCTGGATAGGCGGGTCCGTACACTGCTGACTGCATATCGAATGCATCACCCACGATCGTCAGTCATGAGATTGTATATCCCGCGGAAGTGTGGAGGCCGAGGCTTTTTAAATGCCAAAAACCTCCACAACCGCGAGATATGCAATCTCAGAGAATATTTTCTAAACACCGACGTGGGTATTCATCGAGATGTAGTAGCAGTGGACAAGGGACTCACCCCGCTCTCCTTGGCGAATGAGAACTGGCGCATGCCTGTAGTGCTTGACACTAACGATCGCAAGGAGGTATGGCAGAGTAAGGAGCTTCACGGACGCTTTTTCCGGGCCCTACATGGGTCCGATGTAGATCAATCAGCGTCCGTAGCCTGGCTGCGATTCGGTGACCTCTTTGGGGAAACCGAAGGTTTCGTCTGTGCAATTATGGACGAAGTTATCATGACGAATAACTATCGGAGATTTATTGTAAAGGATGGCACGGTTGACATTTGTCGGGCATGTCACCGTCCGGGTGAATCGATCCGCCACATTATCTCTGGTTGTTCTCGTCTAGCTAACGAAGAGTACTTGCATAGGCACAACCTTGTAGCCAGGGTTATCCATCAGCAACTTGCTCTGAAATACACTCTTGTGGCGTCGGAGGTGCCGTACTACAGGTATGTGCCCGACCCAGTTCTCGAGAATGGCAATATCACATTGTACTGGGATCGGTCCATCATCACTGACAGGACTATTATCGCTAATAAGCCTGATATAGTGGTGGTGGACCGAATCGAGAGGCGTGCAATGATTGTTGACATAACTGTCCCGCATGACGCGAACCTCGTGAAAGCCGAGAAAGATAAGCAAATCAAGTATCTTGACTTGGCTCGCGAGGTTGTCGACATGTGGGATGTGGACTCAGCGATCATTGTACCGATAGTCGTGTCAGCCCATGGTTTAATAGCCACGAGCCTCGACCAACACCTTAGGAGGCTCTCGTTAGGCGGCTGGGTCAAGGGCCTGATCCAGAAAGCAGTACTGCTGGACACGGCTCGTATTGTTAGGAGGTTCCTCTCTCTGGAGCCCTGACCGCCGGTAGCTTGGACCCTGTTCCCGTTACCGGTGGGCCTCTATTTTTTATATTTTAAAATGTTTTTCTTTTTTGTGTGTTTAGTAAAAATATTTAAAAATGTAATAAATAAGAAAAAAGTTAAATAAAAGACATAATAATAATATATAAATTTTCTCTATTTTTTCTATCATATTACATTACAAAATATTATTACATTAAGTGTCTATTGGGACGCCCTCCATAAATGGAATACTCTATCGTAGACCACTTTCCTCTCATGCAATTTAATTTTTCATAGTGCTAGACCCCTAGCAGGTCTGCATAGATCCCTAGGGGTTCAGGTGGCCCACTTTGGGAACGAGTGACGTACACGATGCTACGACAAAGGTTGGCGGTAAATAAATTACACATCGGGACGTTGCCGCCTGAAACCGCACAACTTCAAACAGAAAGCTACGACGTCGTACGAACAAGAACATGGTAAACATGTACGACGATATTATTAATTGGACTTAATTGAGTAAATCTACGGAGTATGGTATTTTATTACAAAACGCTTAGTTAAATAAAGAGCTAATAACTAAGCGTTTTGTAATAAAAGCTCTAGTCATTAACCTCTATCTATAACGATATTTTCTTAATTTTGTAAATGTTTGTTTATTTTTAATGTTATGCCAATGAATACAATTTTATTTCTTTCACTACAATTTTAGTGTAATTATCGTTAGTTCGCATTGAAAGTTTAAGTCAAGAGTGAATAGATTCTAGGCAAGCGTGCTTCATCGTCGACCACATCATCGCTACCATAAGGTGAGATGTGGTCAAGCGCGAACAAACAAAAAATTGTAATGGAATATAAACAATGATCTATATAAATGATATTACGTTTCTTAAACCTTGTGAAATGTATGTTATTGTAACTTTTTATTCAACCTTCAACAAGCTTTAAAAATGTCTAGATTACAAAATTTAACATTCCATATCGCGTTGGGTTAAAGCAGATCTTCTGGTCTAAAATTACAGTATCACCAACTAATTGTTAAGTCGAATGTCCACACAAACAATGTCGGGAAATTATACAAACAAACACAAACGAATCCATGAAAACTGTAAAGTTATTTGTAGTTACGAGATAATTTAACTTTGCTCTCAACTGTGAATCTAAGCGTGTTTACTAGGCACTAGAACAATGAATAGATTCCTGTAGTGTTTCACAAACTAAACAGTTCTCGTCGGATTTATGTGGCTTGTTCTGTTTGTAACGACTAGTTACTTTTAGAGTCTATGTACCTGGGTGCTTTAACTTGTAGTACCCGTTTTTATTAGCTCTAGTCAGCACCTAAATAACTGTTATGTAGTTAGGTTTTCAACGCTCCGCTCAGCAGTGAAAATACGTGTTTTTATTCAGGCTTACATTTAGGTGTCGCCTAGTTTTAGTGAAAACTGGCATACGAAAAACTTCTATGAAACATTTACTACTGTATTTCATGACCTGTGCCAATTTAAAGATCACTTATGCGGATTGCACCGTAGTAGGTAAGATATTTCTTGAACCGGACCAAGCAATGACACTGTTTAGTGTTCTTCGTGAAACAATAAAAGATATTATGAAAACCCTGAAAACTTTAAACTTACTTGGAATAACGAAGAGCCAATAAAACCGCCCAAATTCATTTTAATTACCCAAACAAGATATAACTAAACAAAGCAAGACGGGCACCACTCAATCCACTTTTCAGATTCCTGATCCGTGTGGTTCAATGTTTTTCGTCTCCCGACCTTGTCTCATATCAACCTGGAAAAGCTATATGAATATTTAAAGAGTTTGGAATTATGTTTGAAGTATATTCCCATGATAATCGGTTGTCATAGTTACGAAAAGTCCGTTTCTAACTTGAAATGGGTAAAAACTACTATGAAACAAATGGCCTTTCTGTGATTTACGTACTGACGGACAAGGCCATTATTATTATTCTTCTGTCCTTATGCCAGTTTATATTTACTTCTCTATAAATCGCCATATATCAGCAGATACTTCTATGAGCTGTCCCAACTTTCCACGTCTGTCCATCAACATGACGTTCACAGCATTATATTTTATTTTTCTTCCCGTACTCCTAATGCCAGTAAAATATCTATACGCGCTTCTTTGTCATTGAGAAAAGTGATGATGACGGGGTACGTAACAGCAAATTCTAATTAGTCCGCCGGTTAAAATATAAAAAAATATTGGACACGTATCATTTAATAATTCAGATCAATAAAAACTCAAGATACAGGCGCATTGGCCTGTGCCGTAACTTCTATGTAAAAAGTGTACCAAGACATGTCGTCATGCGATGTTTTAACGCACTGTATCATCATTATTTTATACGTGTCCAGTATTTTTTGGAAATCCAACTGACGGACTAAACGTATTTTTTTAATCGTCGTTCCAATTACAGCCGGAACAATAACAGAGGCTGTTTTCCGCGCCTCCGTGTCGAACGGGTGCACGTGATAAGTCGCCAAAACCTCGCACTTAACTCGATTCTAATCCAACAAGCAATCTGTTTGCGGATGGAAGGAGGAAAATTTTATTGGTATGTTAAAAGTACGTGAGACGAATTTATGAAAGTGTTGTTAACCTTCTTTTATTTATGTGTTCACTTCTAATTTTACTTTGTATATTTTTTTATCGAACGGACTTCGATTCATTAAATATATATATACAGTCTTCCAGTTTCGTAAAATATGACGAAACTGAAATAACAACAACACAGCTGATGCTCAGTGTAACCACACAATGAACTTGCGATAAGGAACTCCGTTCCAATAAATACTCAAAACTTTCCTGACGACATTTTCCTCATATACATATATAAGAATATGAATAAGATGCCGATACCAAAATCACTTAACACAATCTATTATCCATTGTATACTATCGTATGCATTAACTACCTGCTTAGTACCTACCACTCGTAAACCCAGTGGGCTGTGGTTTCTGATCAGGCTTTAGTAAAATCAGATTTATGCGTTTGTTCTTAATATATTTAGTCAGGATCATATTATAATAACACCATGTTAGGTGCCGATGTTAGTTATAGTTAGCCCCTTCGTGGGCAACCCTAATTCCGTTTTGACTGTTCGTCGAATAAATAATAAAATAAAATAAATAAAGATCACTATTAAAAAATTGGCAATTAATTTTGATCACCCCTAAGTACACCATTTGATTTTTATGGGCCAAGACAACATGCTTCGTCATCCGATTGCTTGAAGGGGAATTTGTTGTTGGCGATTCCCAAAGAGCAACACACAGCTGTATTAAATAAAGTAATCGGTACCAATCTGCTTTAGTATTATGGGTGATAATTATGTGAGGCTTTTGGCTGATATGGTGATGATGATTATGTGAAAAAGTGGCTTAACAAACATTTGGCAATGAGAGAAAAGATTTGCAGAATGCGTTATTACTTACCCGCGGTTGAAAAATATTTTTGATTAGATTTAAAGGTAATTAGGAAGATAATCCCTTAGTTTCTTTTGAGCTTCGTTCCGTTGTCAATACAAGCAACGAGGCAAGTTTCAGGTGGGCGCGAGTCAATTTCACTTTTCGTGTCTTGCCAGTAAACAAAACACGAAAAGGCTTCATAAATCTTACAAATGCCCGTTTTTGTTTCCTTTTCTTTCTTCTTTTCTAATTGTGAAGTATTTGCTTGGGGTAATATAACAAACTAATGGGGCTATTGCATTAATATTTATTGATCTTGTGGTAGGTATCGACTTTCTGCTTTCGAAAGAACGGCTTTTTGGTCAGATTTTTCAAGGTCGGGACTCAAAATTGTAGGAAGACTCCTTTCCCGCCAGTGTACTTTTATGTTGAACCGAATATATGATTCATCTACCTATAATAAGGTTAGCTTTAGTGTAACAATTAGCGAGTTTGCCCTTTGTCTGACTGTACAGCAATTCAGTAAGATGCAAATCACGTAATTTGTAGGTAAAACGCCATGATGCCAAGAACTTAATTGCCCTGTGTTTCCCGGTTTACCGCCCTACCGATTGTGAAATAGGGCAATTTATAGGGACATGTTAATTTACCCGGCACCGTATTGCGCATTGTTCAACACACAAACAAACAACCGTGTTACCGTGTTAAATAAATGAGATGTTGCGAGAGAAACCACACAATGAGCATTATTTCCAGATAGTTGTATCTACATTCATGCGGTGGGGTGCGCAGCATCCAGCATCAACTCGCCTATTCATTTGTGTGAGCACACTCATCTAGCTTCATTTAGCGCGGACTACTTCTCTGAATTCATTCCCCACTGTATGTAATCTCACGTAACAGACTCTCCCATTTCCCGTTTCTGTTGTACATTGTAAATCTGTGTATATTCGAAGATGGGATTGGAGGAAATGCAGATATAAATTCGAGACTATTTAATTAGATCCGTTCTGTACGTCATTTAGTCTGTCAATTTAAATTGGTTTACATATATTGCTGCATTTTTATATGTAATCTATATTAGGCTACATTTTTATTGATGGATGTTATTTACTGTCGTAGATCATGTCAGCTGAGACTTGGTGCTGCAGAACAGAGATAATCCGAGTTTTACACGTTACTTACAACCATCTTAACGATAGTGTGGTCACGATAGACGTAAATCTCAAGACATTGGCTGTCTTGTGAAGCTAGCTTGTAAAGAATGTATTGGAATTAGTTGGATAGGTAAAGGAACTGGCAAGATGAACGTTTAGTATTGGCGGAATGATTGGAATCCAAAGATTCTGTGAATGATTGGCAGTAAATTAACAGCCCCGCCTCGGAGTGACGTCTCTACTTTGCGCGCTTCATTGTTTTCTAATATACCGTTACAATCACAGATATAATCAAAGTTAAATCAATCTAATCGTGCTTTCTGAGATTGTTGTGCTTTTGCCATGACTTTACCATGATTATAAATATGAAAGTTTTTATGTTTGAGTTACCGATGATTAATATCTAAATTTGATGAACTCATAGGATACTTTTTATCCTGGTTTATAGAGATTATAAAACTCTTTTGACCTGGGTGAAGTCAAAGACAGAATCTTGTTTTTTTTTAATACTTTATGCTAGTCTTTTAATTAATTGTGTTATTTCTGTATGTTCTATTGTTGCAACATATTAGGCCTAATCTAGAAACCTCAGCAAGCAGTTTATTCACGTTATTGCGGTTGCAATTGAATTGAAAATTAAATCTGCGAGTATTTGCACAGATGGCAACCAATAGAAATATATTATTTTATATATTATTAATAGTTAATTTTGTAAGTTCATACATACGTAAATATAAGAGAGGAGCTCGTGGCTAAATAATAACAGCCGCACGGGTCGATCTTCAAGGTTAAGCAACGCTTGACGAGGTCGGTCCGTGGATGGGTGACCATTTCAACATATCGAGTTTCCTCCGTGCCTCGGAAAGCACGTTACTACAATTTAATAACGTTAAAACAAGAGATAAAGTTTCAGTGTAATATTAAATTACGTAGGAACGAAAAGGGGTTCTAAAAGTTATATCTCAAAACCTATGTGAAAAAGATTCCACAACCAATATTAAGATACAAACTCAACATTTCCGTTGTGATAAATAACGTTTCGAAACAAATGATGAATCATTGTGTGAGGGAAAGTTGGTTTGCTCTATTACCTTCAACTTTCAAGATGAGATACAAGATGAATGAAGCCAGTCAAGACTCCGATGTGAAACCATAGAGCAGTGATAAATGATATTCGAATCTAACTGTGACCGTGACGAAAAGATATGATTCTCATTTTGGTCGCGTTCACTGAAGATTCAAGAGTTCGGAGGATATTTACGACTTACGAAGGGTGGCTGGGAATGGCAGAAGGAGAAAATTATCTCGCAGCGAAGGGTCATAATTTATTGAATACCAGTAAATGAAAAGTTACCTGCACTCGAGAGTAGATCAACTTATTTCAAGCTGTTGCATGATATTCTCAAACACTTGGCGATAAAAAAAAACCCATGAAAAATCCAATAAAAATTTTAAAACTGTTTAATATTAATACAATTTAGATGTATTCCAGAAAATATTTATGCATGATTGGTGGATGAACGGACAGTAATGATCCAATGTGATGCGAATGAAAACATCGCGCCTGCGCCTCAATGGCATTTCTGATTTGCAATAATTCGACGAACCTTCTACATAAACGAAATACTCGGGGTATTCCATTTACTGAAATGTTCTGTCGGAGAAGTTCTTATCACGGAATTAAAACCCTCCTCATGAAAGAGATTATCCTTTATTACGTTTGGATTAGCGCTGTCATTAGCAAATTGCGGCTGCATTTAAGGGATTACAAGAATTGTGGAAATGGTTCTAAATCTATGATAATACACGAAGATTACTGAGCAAATGTACCTACTGGAAAACCACTACTCTTTATCATTCATAACTTACACAGAGATTATTCAGTCCCCTTGCTTGGACAATGCATATTTTACCTTGCCCAAAATAAATTAAAGTGTAAATTGGGCGCTGGCATATGATATGAAACTTGTAAGGCATGCAGGCGGTGACCTAGTGATAGGCGAGGCGCGGGTGGCCGCTTCCAGCGACTTTCTTTACGACTCTTACCCGACGCTTATGCAACTCAAGTGAGGAGCTCAGCTGTCGAGAATACCGCAGCCATTATAAATCAGAGGCAGACACCGTTAACGTTGATATAGCAAATTGTTTTAATCGATTTTGTGGATTAGTTTGATTACGGTTATAATGATTTATCATTATAAATTAATAACGTAAATGATGACACGGGCAAATTGCAGTTTTGACTACTCATTAGGTACATTACAGTAAAACTGATAGGCAGTAAGTATAAGTAGCTAGGTTCAAACAACTACAATCCATTAAAATATCACTTACTTTTCGA
This sequence comes from Orthosia cruda, assembly GCA_964057195.1. Lineage (NCBI taxonomy): Eukaryota > Metazoa > Arthropoda > Insecta > Lepidoptera > Noctuidae > Orthosia > Orthosia cruda. The sequence continues at coordinate 12,462,272 of OZ059825.1, read as the reverse complement.
AGCCCATAGTTGTCCATCGTCCAGTCCTGTCAGGTAGGTCCTGAGATCAGTCTCACACTTCAGAGGCAAGGCCAGGCTGCCGTTGTTGAGGTAATCCATCCAGTTGTGGTGGTCCAGCAGGGACTTCATCCATGCCATGCGGGAGCCCCTAGGACTCTCAGGCGCACTCGTAGAGTTCACATTTGCACCCACTACACTCACTAACACTAACAACGTCGCGATGAACATCGTTCTTGAATTGAATGTTTTTACGCACATCTCACACAAACATTCCTTGTATCACAGTGTTTGAATATTCATCACACATCCAACATACTGCAGTAATACCTGAAACCAAGAGAAATGCAAATAAAAATAAGGTTTCTATAAAAAAAATGCGTCGTTTAAAAATATTCGTGCTTCGTTTATTTTTTCAGTGTTCTGAATATGAAGATTTTTTACATTGCATAATCCCGAAGCACTCTGCAACACATTTAACACAGTTTAATTAAAAACTCAGCTCATTGTGCAATTTAAATCAATTTTCCGTTTCTTCATCTAATTTTTATCTTAATCTTGCATATGGCAGCCGTCTATGGCAATAAATAAGATTAATCTAAAATTAACAACTGATTTTTTTTAATGCTCTTTAGAAAATAAATGACATCTGTTTATCGATGGCTCACAAATTTTCACTCTTCAAATTTTCTAGAATTTGACTGTAGAATCTGATAATCAAATCCTCGGCTATTTTTATAATAAATGGCACCCTCATGAAATAAAAATAAAATGTATAGAGAGAAAGTAGGTATGCTAAAAAAATGATGTAGAAAAAAATGGGTCCTTCGGTAGAGCTCGTCGATAATGTCGGTAATGGATCTAACCCCAAAAAATGTTTGCTCCTTCCTGCGAGCTCTCAAAGAACGTCGTGAATAGCACAAAGAAACTTCAGAGTCGGTGATAAGAAAAATGTATCTCTCCTTTCGTACATTACGTTGATGCTACTCCACTAATGTTTTCCACGCTGGCTAAAAAAATAACAACAAAGTCCCTTTTATTGGACATATACGAGGGCGGCCAAAATTTTGTGGCCTTAGCAAATTAAAATCTTGTCAACAATTTATAGGAAAATTTTGTTGAATGTTACCCGGACATTTTGTGAATATTTAATATTGGCTGTCACTGTTATTAAAATTATTAGGATCGGACATGGCCACCTTCATATGCTACACTAGCTTCTGGCCGCGAAGTCGCCTTTATGAATTTTCTTGTTATATGATTGCAATCGGATTTTTCAACTTTAAAAGCAATTATAGTAACTGAGCGCGACCGTACGTAAAACCAAATTTTCTGGAATAAGCTTTTGTTTAAAATTTACCTTTGTTATTTTTCCACGATTTGGTAATGTATGCCCTTGAAAAATCCCGCGTTAGTCGCTATAGAAGGTTTGAAAGCAACTCAACTTGACATGGCGTCTCAAGCTCCAGCATTTCCTAACATAACATGTTATTAATGGGATTAATAATAACAATTAACGATGACGACTGTCACAACAATATTAATTCATCAAGGAAGAAACATACTACGCTACATCAGATTTAATGTGACGTATATTTCATCACGCTCTTGATAACAATATTTCAGGGTTGCCTTCTCAAAATTCTCGTAATAAACCCAAGGGTCGACCAAACAGAAGAGGACAATGGCCTCTGAACAATCGCAGTGCGTTGATTAACAACACAAAAGGGAGCCAAACCGAAAGCAATTAGACTCCATTGAAGATGCGTTTTTGCATAAACATGGAGTCTACTGGTGAATACGTAATTGTGATTTGAGTGGCCTAGGTACGTGCGTCCGCTTCGAGTGGACAAACAAACAATTCGGTTTGTTATGGTTTCCAAATGAAATGGTTGGTGATATTTATTTGTTTTTTCATTTATATTGTTTTCTTGTCATTACCAGTATAAAATATGTTGCCGGGGTGTCTGTTATAATAATAACAACATTGTCGGCATATTTATTTTAATGTACATACTTTCATATACAGTATGAACTAGCAGCATTTTCCAGTGCGAATTCCCAGTACATGAAGACTTACGAGCGGGTACTTTGTACACATCTACAGTGTAGCTTGATCATGCTTAGCTGAGTACCTCCACTCAGATACCTTTTAGTTTTAAATAGACCATCAACCTGTTCCTGCTTTGTGGATATATTTGATTCATCACTTTGTAGTCAAGGAGTTTCTTCAACATTTTGTAGTAAAGGAGATTCACGCCAAAGAGTACTTCTTTTTACAACTTGTAAAAAGATGAGTACCTTTCTGTTCTCTCTTACAAAGTCTGAAAAATCAAATGTGTACTTATACCATACAGCGTTCCGATTCTCAGACACAGTAGTAATTAAAATACATTTTGGTAGATGTAAGATTATTTCGTTCACAGTCAGCGGTTACAGCGAATTTTCCATTTAAATTTTCTCTTTTTTTGTCCCGTTATCAAAAACATACAAGCCAGATTTTGCCGCATACGGTTTTACCGTTTGAAGCTTTGGAATAGCTACGAAAAACCGCACAAGAGAAACATTTCGGTAAACCGCTGTTTGTATGAAGGAATGCAAACAAAAATGAATTAATATGAAAACAAACGAAAATTAACTGTCAACCAAATAAAGCTTCTATATGTCTCCAAGTATGGTGACGGGAAAAATAGAGGTCAAAATATCTATAAGTCGAAGCCCCAAACGGTGGTCGGTATAAATATCAGAGCTACCAGATATATCTATCAGAACCGCACTCCACCAGGTTTCTGGTTGCTGATCGTAACAGATAGAGAAAATCCGTAGGCAAGTTTTAACAGACCAGATTCTGAAAGAAGAAGAAAATAAAAATATTTATTTGAGACCCGCACAGGAGACATGAGAAATAAGCATAAAATTAAAAACAATAATAAAAACCCTGTGCGTGACCAAAAAGGCTCCTATCTCAGCATGTGCAGCGATATCCAAGGAGGAAATAACACTGCGCTGGTATTCAACTAGATATAACATTGATGTGTTCGAAGCAATAATAATATGCATTTCGAAACAAACTATCCGAAATCTCATGTGATCTGAGTATGACGGATAAATTGTGCAAACAAACAAAACGTTTTTTGTACGATTTGGAAGCTATATTTTAATTCAAACCCAGTTAAGTAATAGGTCACTAGCAGTCTGTCGGTCTGAATCAAGTTGTTGTAACGGTCCAACGAGCATCATACAAACTGTGGCGATTATTGCCCGCGATTTAGTGCCGATTAGTTTATGCAATGAATTGTGCAACGCTTACAAACTGCTAATGTGACCAGTGATTGCATTTCCCCTAATTATAATCCGTAGTTAATTTATACATGGAATGAAATTATTTATTAAGACTGAAATACTGGATGACTAACCACATTTTACATTTTCCACGTTCTTTTTTGCTTTCATAATCAAGGATCTTAAAGAAAGGCGCGGCACGACAGTGCGACATCGATGTGACAATGTGACATGACCTATATATCCGGTAATAAAATACTTTGCAATTTTAAAGCTTTTATGTTTCACTTAAGAACGAATGAAAAATTTAAACTTAATATCCTCCTTCTTAGAATTTATGAGCAGTATATATTACAATACCGCTCTGAATATCGGATGTAAAATTATACAGCTCATGCCTATGTGGGAAATTAATGTAGGCCAAGCGAGAGGTCTCTACTATCCATATTTATAATATAGAATCCATACTAAAACTATATGAATTGTATGAAACTTGGCAGACGGGTACCTGTCTAGGACTAGAATACTTTTTTATACCAGGAGTGCAGCACTGTAGTGCGTGCCACGAAAGATGACACTTGACACACCACGTGGTTTGACTTGCGCAGTAGATGATTATAAGTCTCTTTAGCGGTATGAGGTCTGAGTGCGGGGAAAACCGGGCGTCATCGGGGCAGCGGACAGAGTGCGGGAGGCGCGGTCAAGTCTCATCTTTCGTGACACACACTGTATGTTCCCTTGGTATAATTTAACTTACGCGGGCGAAACCGCTGGCAGAAGCTAGTATGTAATATAACAATGTTGTGTTGGACTGTTTATTTTTACCCAACAACTATAACATTACAGATCATATCTCTGACCATGGCCGCCTTTAAAACAGTCAGGTGTTCTTTCAATCCATCGTAACAAGCAGAAAGCAACCGTACTAAGTAATACGTAACTAAGTATGTACTTAGTTACATAAATTCTCATAATAGAGGTGGGTAGTATCGCTAATTCATTTAAACTGTGGGAACGGAATGATTTTCTGGTCATTCGCGTGATTGCGGTTTATCGTATGATGCAGGAATGACCTAGATAGCTGGCTGGCTTTCCGCGTGAGGAGTAAGGCTATCTGTGGTCCCCAGTGCCGGTGTCAGTCCTCACCGCAACGCATTCTCCCCCTCAATCGAATAATGCGCTGATTCTATAATGTCAGGCATTTATGCGAATCAATTGTTCAACTGGTTTTGCATATTATTGAGTGCTACCGATTGGATTTAGCATATTTCAGGTATTATGATCATTCGCGTTTCGCGCTAGCTCGAATTAAAAGATTAAAAGAAAATGCGGTTTATTTTTAAAATGTGACTATGCGGAAGTCATGTCCTGACTTTGTATATGAGTAAGTTCCGTCGAATTCTCCAGACAATTCAAACTTATGAATTGTATGCCAAAACTGACAAAGTTCCAACTATAGCCCGGTCCAAAGTAAGAAGTTTTGAAGAAATAAGCCTACCCACGCAATTTATTACCGCACTAGGGTCGCTCCATTACCGAGGTGTAAACATTGTTCTGTTATGTGATAATAGGAAGATACTGCGTCGGAACATAATGTATCTGTGTTTCTATTACCCAAGCCTTGGTCATGCTGGGCCAAATGATACAAAAAGCAGGTGAAAATGGTCTCCACTCAGAGGGGCCATTTAACAAATGACTCTGACAGATAACGTACCCTCAAACCCACACGCCTCCCTTTCTTACCGCAAAACCAAAGCGTTGTTATCAAGCTGACTGTAATATTTTCAGCGGAACACTATTCTGCCTCTAATAGATTGAGGTGATTAGTTAGTTTATAGCCAAAGAGAAAAATAGATAAAAATGTAATCAGCTTTGTTTAGTTACTTTGTTTGATTCTTTTATTTATAAGATCTTATAATAGTCGCTCAATTGAATCTTTTTGTTACCAACTTAACGATTGACCATCAATATTGATTGGCCATCGATTGTCAGCGAAGTGGAAATAATTTCAAATATCGAACGTTACGTCACATTCGAAGCTCGTGTTTCGTGACTTTCATTGTTGTTTGAATCAACAAACATTAATAAATCAATCATTTGCCCGCAGCGCAGCGCTACCGAGCCGTGTTTAGAGACGAACAACGTAGCATTGTTTGAAGTAATGAATTGATTTTTTGATTAATGAAAATAAAACATTTTCGCATCCTTGTTTTCGGGCTTTCGTTATTTGATACTGATCAATGAATATCAGCCTAGTCTTTTTGAGGAGCTTATTGAGGTCGGCTCCCAATGTACACAGATGCGGCCGAATATCGCTGTTTTGATCTGATTGATCGGGGAATAAGTACATAGACGCAGATACAGGACATCATAATACAGATATTCAATCAGTCAGCATATACTTTATCAAATTACGCCGCTTCTTTACGATGACGCAACTATACATGACGCCCAATTATTTTTATTGACCTCTAATCGTCTTATATAAGAGCGCGTAATATTCCATCGGCTAAGTGCACTGAATGAAATAAGTTTATCAATAATGTATAACAAATCTGATCACTGCACACATAGTAATGCAAAAGCTAACTCATCATCGTCGTCAACTCATCATCAGCCTTTTAACGTTCCCGCTGCTGGGACACGTGGGAATGGGCCATAATCCACTACGGGGGCCCAGTGCGCGTTTGGCGGATATCAAATAGGTTTCCTCACGATGTTTTCCTTTAAGGCCGTACCCTGAACAAAACACCACCGTGAACATTCCTAGTGCCCTAGCGAAACACTGGTGGCGCATGAGTTACGCCCAGATTTTAGAATAAGTTCTTTATAAAATCGAATTTTGGTAATTTGGAAAAATCAATCTTACAAAATGTTCGTTATTTAATTGTATATCCATTAGTGTTAGTACAAACAATAATTAATGAACACTTTAAGAGGAGATGCATGCTATCAATTATTGTTTCTCATTTTATGGTTTTGTTGGAAGGAGATTAGTGAAACATGCACAATAAAAAAAAAACCATTTTGGAATTAATAAAATGTAGAAATTTAATGTATGTTTATTGGTTGATATTTCTTTTTAAATAACAAGTAGATAGCTCCTAAAAACTGCACGAAAAACGGCTTGTGCGGCATTTTGCTCGGGTGATGAATTAGTTTACACAAACTAAAGCGCCTGCTTAGGTTCGGACCCACGACCTACAACTTCCAAGTCACGGCCGCTACCACTGGGCCACCACTGCACCACCAAAGCTTACTCACATAGTCCAATTTAATATTGTAAAGAACTAACATTCTTTGTTTATAAGTCTGTTAAAGGTAATCTAAATATAAGTACAACTCGATTGCAAAAAAAAACTCACTGAAATAAAGTTAAACTCTGGCTGAGTGCTTCAGCCTACTTTTTGCTTCGAAAAATTGCTCAAATCCTGTGGGAGAAGCCTAGTACCTAAATGATCCTACCTCAAGGAAAGAAAACACAATGATGAAATAGTTACAGAAGATAGAACAACAATAATAATATTGTCATACCAAAAAGGGTCCAAATAGGTCTGGTACAACATCGAGGATCGACGTGACTGATTTCTCAAACAGAGAAAGGTCTCATCTCATTACGGTAGGTAGGTAAAGCCGGTTGCAGACAGAGAGCTAAGCTACGTTGTTTTATTTTAAGGTTCACACAAATAGCTGCTGCGCCTATCGGCTACTATATGAATTGTAACTTTAAGGGATTGATGACGCGACTCAACTTAAATTGCGTTGATATATAGGCGATATCGAAACCTCAATTCAACTACTACTACTACTAGTCAAATTGCGTCAATGTGCAATTTAATTGCCATTTCGCTTGGTAATAATCGCCTATTGGACTATCGGCCATCAAGAATGTCGCTAATAACGTAGGTACATTTCTTCTTGTAATTGTTATTACTAACAAAATATCTTGCAGTAATCGTAAAAGTAGAGTATTCTCCTCTGGGATAAAGATGTGTTGCCTTCAGTTAGCTGGAATCCCTCGCTGCATTCAGGATTCCTTTTTTTATAGTCTATAGTTTCGCAATTGACATCCACATCATCGCGTACCATCGGGTGAGATAGTGGATCTCACCCGATGGTACGCGATGATGTGGTCGACTGTGAACAACGCTTGCCTAGAAAAAAACCTATTCACTCTTGGCTTAAAAACCCCTAGATTGTAGCAATCGGGAAACAGACTCCGACAGGGAATTCCACTCCTTAGCCGTACGCATAATAAAAGTGTCCCCAAAACGTTTTGTACGTTTGGGTGGGATATCCACTATGTACCGATGACGCATCGCCGTACGTCTAGTACTGCGATGATGGAATGGGCTGGGTAGAATTAGATCATACAATTCCATCGCACATTCGCACATTCCAGTCTTAAAGCCGTCTCTCAAACTCACAAAGTTTACTCTGGGATCCTTAATTACGCTCGGTGATCCCAGCAATACGGCACCCGTGATATCTATGCATAAGACACTGCTTTTTTCCCTAGATGCACTATTTTCTATAGCTTAGCTCTTGGTGTGCAACCCGCTTACCTGACGCGTGCTAAGAGCCAGTGAGGCGCTTAATCGACAGTCGACTGTGGAACTACAAATTAAGCGTGTAATGTCTTTTCGCATCACTATCATGAGATCGATTGTAAGATGGATTAGTGATGTGTAGAGATCATGCTATGTTGCGATTTAGAGGTAAAATTGGTCATAAACAAATTGAAAACTTAATAAAACTGTGATACAACTAGTTTTTTATCTGTTATAGAACTTAAAAAGTTTTTTTAGGTATAAATCTGAAGCTAAAGAAGTCATGAAATAGGAATATTGGTTTAATAGTAGTTTGGTTGAGTCGTGGAAATAAACCGTGAAAATTTACTTCCGGAAGTGGGTACTTGAAGGTAATCTTACTAGATATAAAATACTGTTAGTCCCACTATGCTGTAGTCTCGCTATGCTCGACTCGTAAAATACCTATTAAAAAGTGCCGTTATGCACGAAATCACATTCGCGAGCAGTGATGAGGAAAAGTGTTACAGTATTTTATTTTATTTAACCATTTAAAAGTAAATTAAGAAAACCTAGTATGTAAATTCCGTTACTTTCGCGAAAAAAAGGTAATAGATGTTCCGTTTCAACATACTAACGCACACTCGCCTCGACGCTACTCAACACTTCGGTTTATTCATTTTTTAAATAAAGTGTCCATCCATTCCATAGAACTGTGAAAAACGAAACGTCATGCCGTAAAAGAGGAACTTAACCTTAAAAATATATTGAACTAAGATTTCGAAGTTTTTAGTTTAATTTCAATATTTTCAGCTTCCTGCTCAATTTAATTGAATTCAAACACTTTTCTTCCCAACTGTACCTTCCATTGTTTACGTAGAATTGAACAATTTCGTGCATAGCGGCACTTTTTGGTAGGTATTTTTCGAGTCGAGCATAGCGGGCCTAACCGATTAAATATACCTGTAATGGTTTATTTATTGTAAAAATCTCTACTTAGTTTTGCCTGTAATATACATACTTTTCCCTTTGCTTAACCTTAAAATAATGCTTCTAAACTTGTCTAGACTCTAGAGCAATATAACATGAACTTAGCTGACAATACTTTCGTATACGAGCAGATAGATCAGACGCCACACACAAAGGTGCCTAACTTTGGCATTTCAAAGGCTTTACAGGCCTTTGAAAGCAATTGTTGGAACTTGACAAAGTACAGCTCCAGGTCTATCGAATTCCACAAGCCCCTCTCAGATGTGTGACCAGGTATTCAAATGTAGGGTGATTGTGAAAGTTTTTGCCAGTTATCTAGAACTTTATATTGTAAATTTAAAAGACGAAGTTTTACCTAAGCTGAAAGAGTATCTTATAAATAAAATAGGGAGGAGGAACATTCTAAGCGTGATGATCTCTGATTAAAACAAAAAAATTATGAAAGTTGAATAGGTATAGAATTCAACTCATCTTTGCGTGCGGTGCTATGTGTGGGTAAGTATGTGTGGGTGATTGTTTGCTGCCGCGTCATTGCCACACAATACTTATTGTATAATTACAAGCGCACGCACACATGGCGCCGGGCGCACGTATGAGTTGAACTATCTGTACTAAGATGACAAGATAACATAAATTAGAAATATACGAAGGAAAAGAACGCCAAATAATAACGGATAGTCGAAAGATGAAAATTACTTGGGGTTTAAACAAATTGTCATTCTATCAGGTTCAAAATGTTTATGTTTGACTACGTAACAAATCGGAAACGCATGTATGTATGTGTGTTCGTAAATTATCCATTGACTACCACAATCGCTGATATAATGATGATAAAATGTAATTAGTCTCCCTCTCTCGGTATTCTCGTGGTTGACTGCTTGAATTTATTGCTTGAATATTCTCTTGATTTCCAACATATTTCTGTGCAATAATAAACATTATTTGTGATCAAAGGTAGTTACTAACATACAAACTAGTGCAATCAATTAACTTGAACGTTTCAGCTGTTCCCCGTAACTTGTATGCCATCACGACGTAACGTGTTATTTGGAACTACGACTTATGCAAATCACGATTTGAATTCAACACGTTATTGCGGTGTATGGCTGCAGCTAAGCTGAAACTCATGTACGTATTACTTCAAGTTCTGTTCAACATCAAGACTTGACTACCAGCTGGAAATACAACATTATCTAGGGACGGAAGTTTTGCTACTTAGAATCTTCGTTTGTTCTAAAGTATATGCTACTAGAGCTGAATAGTTTTGTAGTGTAAATATTTCATTCGTTTTGGAATATACTTTGAGTTAAAAATTAAAACACGCTACTACTACTTTGAAACAAATTACAGTCAGTTAGTAAGGGTACATAGTGAGTACTAAGACAGACACCGAAAAACCGTTGTTTCATTTCTGTATAAATCTACTTAGTGGTTTGGCATGGCTTTGAATTTATTAAATGGGGAACTGAGAACCGTGTTGTGGTTAAATCTGTGTCAAATTCGTTTGTTGGACCCAAGCGTAATGACTAATGTGGTTTGCAACTTCGTTTCGCAAAACATAATGCGAATTCAGTAAATTGGTTTTTATTTTCTTGCTAAGTACCGGTTACTCTACTGGCCTACTGTAGCGGGGTATCCACTAATCGCACTTGCCTATGCCTATGCCCATCTATAAGTCCGTCTGTTTACGATGGTCACACACTAATAAAAAATTAGGACAGATCTATACAGTTAGAATCCCCGGTCGGCATTCCCCGCTTAATCTAAGGGAACCTAAGGGGATTTGCTGATATGTTGCCAATAGGAAGCACTTACACCTTTAGATTCACAGACAGTCTTGACACCTATGCCATTCGAACTGAAACAGAGCCATTCGTCTTATTGGTAGCTGAAATAGCTGATTGTAACTATTGCCTCGAATTATACAGGGTCATATAAAGTTCATCAGTGAACAGACGTGATGGATATCGATAAATAATACAAAAACAAAGGAAAATATCTCATAATTTTTAGTGACTACACTACTAGCAGCAGTGGACTCCGAAATCATCTGATGTTAGAAACATAAAATTAAAAAAAACCAGCCAAGTTTGTGTTGGACTTCGCACATTTAGGGTTCCGTAACAAAGAAAAATCAGATTTATCAATATAATGGTATTTGTTAGTAAAGTATACGTAATAGTAAACATTATCAGCAAATTTCAAGTTCGTAGATCAATGGAAAGTAAAAAAAATCTTCGAAACTAAATTGTGTGACAGACGGCAGACAGAAAGACGGACAGACAGACACGTGAGTGACAGCAATAGGGCTCCGTTTGGACCCTTCGGGTACGCAACCCTAAGAAAAGTTTGGCTCGTCGTCATTTGTTTGATAACCATCGCGTCTGAGGAATTTCATTAATTAATTTAATTTGTCCCTGCACACCATGGAGCTTATCTACTCATTCCTAATTTCTGCCAACACTACACAGATTAGTTAATAATTAAATCAATCACCTAGTACAACGAAGGGTAATACCGAACTAATACAATTTGATCAGGTCCCAATACCGACGCTCAACTATTTCTGGACTTTTTACTTTGCCATGAAACTTAATATTTCATGCCAGGCTTTGTACCTATATCTTACTTTTTGTTTTACTTACGCACCAGGGAGTTTATCTACGGAACATTTTTAAACGAAAGTACCCTTATTATCCTGTAGTCGCTTGAAATACGGCCATCCTGAATAAAGAAATGTATATGTCGGGTACATAAGCATACGCATTTGTCCACTGCGAACCCTACTAATCCGTCTTAGCTGACCGAACGTTCAACGGATAATTTCTTGTCCATTTTCGCTATGTCAAGTTTAGGGGTTTATTTTGGCGAACTGTGCGTGTCGTTTGCAACATAAAGCGAATTAGGACTTTTTTTAAAATGTATTAGTTACAGACAAGAAAGTTATTTGTAAACCCGGTTGAATGATACTTGCACGTCAAAAAACGGCCATAAACTTGTCTATGTGACAAAACTCTACCAAAACTACAGTGTCTAAATCTTTTTTTTAGACGAAGGTTAACCATCTACGTCTAGCTTAATCTATACTTTAGATTCTATTCTATAGATTCAATCAGTCATGAACCATTGACCTTGTTCTGAAAAGAAATTTTAGACACTTTAGTTTTGGAAGAGTACAACTGCACTTTTAACTCATAATTGTACAATTAATTTTATATACTTTTAAAATGATGGTGTGGCCGTCAAAACTAGCTAAAATATAAATTTAAAATACGGATATCTCGTCAAACTTTAGATTTAATCCCGACTCAATCACGTTCAGGATTACCTGTCAAAATTCGAGCCGATAATCGAATAGGCTGGATTAGGTTGCAATGAATGAAATGAATCCCCGTCCAAGTACCAATGTTTTCCATCCATTTTAATAAAATCGACTTGGTTCCTGCGGATCTCTTGACATAATTATTTGAGTAGAAATTCTCTTCTATTTCAGGCGTGTGTTATGATCGTCTTTGTGAATAATATATCGCAAGACTCACTGGAATACCTCATCTTTGTGAATATCTAAACACTTAGCTACCTTCACGGAATTTTAACGATGCGATATCTTACGTTAATCACTGAGATAATAAATGAATAATTATAACATATGAAATTATGAATACAGCAGCAAACACGTGCACAACAAATAATGTTATACTAGTACCATCTACTTGGTGATTTCATACTCATAACGAACGAGAAGTCATCAATTCAAAGTCAAAATTTCTAATCGAATTAATATAAACCTGTGGGGTTCCCACAGGTGGCCACACCCACACACGAAAAGAAGAAGAATAGAAACTTGTTTTTAATCCCCGACGGAAAAAGTGGGGTTTTATAAATTTGTCGTGTCTCCCTGTGTGATTAAGTAAGTACCCATCACGTAACATACTGCCTCGGAAGGTTCAAATGCTTTATAACATGTTCGTACAGAGAAGGCAGCTTTTAATTAAAGCCACCTGTCACTTTAACACATGCCTACATAAGTTTTGATACCTCAGGAGTAGGTAGTTACAGAGGTAAGACAAATGGAATTTGTAGACGACCCGTAGCTAATAAATTCACTCTAGTTATTCGAGAAATATTCGCAGTTATCATCTCGTTGGAGTTATTACGGAATATGTTTTGTAAAATATTATAACTATAGATGGTTTGTAGATTCCCACAGCTGGGAATAAACCTCCCATCGTTAGCCATTGTGCCTGGTTTGGCGCCTCTCGGTCTGCCACGTTCTTGTGTTTTACGCCTTCTGAGCCACGTCACAGATAATATCATACTAGCATACAAACGCCTCATCCCATAAAAAAAACCGTGCCGACGTCACTAGCGTTTTTCGTCTGTTTAAGATGATTTTTTTTTATAAGAACTTCGAGCACATTCGGTTCTGTTCCACGGCTATAGTTGGTGTTAGCAGTGACTTGCAGGTAAAACGTTTTCTCGGTCCGTGATTAGCTTTTTCTTTAAATATAGTGACGATTTGTTTTATAGTATCTTTTTTGCATATTTTTACAGTTTAATTGTACCGAAATGTGTTACAATACAAATTTAATAAATCGAGTGGCACGCCTCAGAAACATAAAACCGCGCCACCTATTGGAAACAATTTTAAATGATCCATTCAAATAATCTTTGAAATGTGAATTAAGAGCCCAATATACCATAATCTTGTGCTTAGAAGAGTTGAATAAAAAAAAACATAATTTTTAATGATCATTTCTAGAAAATGTTTATTTTACACACAGTAACAAATCAATGCAAATCGCGCCATCTAGTGACATATAATTAAACCAAATTTTGTTTGTTAGCGCTGGGACGCCGTGGCCACGTCAACGATCCGCGTTCGAAAATATCTATTACAAAACTCTTCTGTATAAACAATTAATTAGTTCGGCACTAAATCTTGCAGAATTAGTAGAGCTGCAAGAGGTGCTGTCGTCATTGGCAGTTTGGCAACGCTTGAGTCCGCTTTCTATGACAACGCCGATGGCACTTTTTCCTTTGCACAAGGTCGTGTGAAACTTATCTAACCATTCATATTCTTACTCGATTGCCTTCACAAAAAAACAGAAAGGATTGCCTCTGAGGCTTTATGTCAATAGTAGAAAGCTTTTGAGGTAAAAAATTATATAGATACCTAACTACATAATATGTTATCATGTCATGAATTTTGACTATAATGTGACTTTTAATTTCATAGACAAAACTAACATTTGGGGGGTTGTCACTTTATCGGGGACTATCCCGGGTGATCGAAAGTTAATCGAAAATGTAAGTAGATCGTTTAGAAATTGATTAGTAACTAGCGGCGGAAAAAAAAAATTGTTTAGTAACTAGCGGCCCTTATTTAATTTCTTTTCATTTATTTATGTCAGACTTCATTTTATCGATCGCGTTTATTTTATTGTTGATTTCATATTTAACACAATAAAAGTTTATGTACTATTCATATGAATAGGTACTGTTATATTTAAATGTATTACGTTTATATTTATAAAACATTTATTTACACCAATTAGTAAAATTAAATTGAGGAGTTATGTCACATCGATTAGCTGAATCACCTACGATTGAGTCTTACCTACATACAACACTATGCTCCGCACTTGCAAAATTTAAAAAAATAAGGTCATTAGCAACTGTCAGTTTAATCTACGAAATTAAAAATCACAGTATAGACTTTACTCGTAGAAAAGTCATAATAGATTGTCAAGAGACGGCTGTCTACTACCACAAAGTACGTAAGCGGCGGCGCACCGCAGACAGAGAGGCCACTATGAACAAAGCGTCATTTTGAACACACACATTGACATTGCGATTTTACAGGGAATATTGGGCAATATTGGACCGAGCTCAGTCGCGGCTGTCACGAGTGCTTTGTGCGGACGTTTGTCACGATTCATACATTAAGTACTGTAACGAGGTCGCATTGGCTGGGTTACCTTTATTAATTGTTACAGACCGAATATACTTTTTTTTATTCATTCTTTCATTCATTTTTAAGTTATAAAGGTCATTAAATTTATCAAGTTGACAAGTTAGAAATTCAATATCTATAAATATATTAAATTATTTAAATTCCATAGACGAATTCCATAGAGGAAAGGCTATGAAACTTTAATAATATGGTTTAAGTCATCCAGCTCTCAATTATGTTTCCTCCGACTGCACAGCATAATTTTCTTCTTGTTTAAGTACTTCTTTATATTTCAATTCTAAAGCAGTCGGGTTTTTTGATTTAATTGCCTTTTTTATTCACCTTTATATTTTTGTCGAGCTTGGTGCTTTTCACAATTTATGGATTGTTACCATCCAATCTTCGACGTATGTGGAGTCGTGATCTTCAATGGATATTTGATGCTCTGTCTATCCTATATGTTATGTAAGCATGATACGTTACTCAAACAACATTCTCTTTTTTTTAAATTCAGGTTCAATATAGTAGCAACCCTAGTGAATCTGTCAAGTTTAGCTGTCAATTTTCGAAACAGCGGGAGCGGCCCTTCTGTATACTTTCTATTTTGTGCTACTACGTTTACTGTTTAAACCGCAGACTGTGTACCTTGTGATTTAACTGGAGGTTTGTTTTATCTGCCAAGATTAAACTCTGAGCTAATATACTCATCTAAGCAAAGAACAAAGATCGTGAACGTAACAGTCACTCATAATTTTACTTGCATAAAGGAATAAACCACCAAGAGATTACAGATACAAATAATGTTGTACCTGCACCGTACCATAACACGTTCGTGTACTCACATTATATAAACAATACGTATATATTACCGACTACAGTAATTAACTACATACATAATTAATAATCCAGTTCGTTTACATCGAATGTATTTGATTCATTAGCTCGACAACTATAGCATCAGATTAATTGTGAAATTTACGCCGACGGAGTTCATAATTGTGTCATAACCAATGATATTCAAATAAACAGATACGTTATACACTCACAAAACAATTGAAAAAGTGTTCCGCACACACACTTTTCATTCATCTGACATTTCACTACAAGTCGAAAGAGATGGCTTGATACAACGAACAAGAAAAAAAGAGACAGCTAGTGTTTGTCACTTGCGTGTAAATGTAAACAAACATTATTCTGACCACCAGTGTTGTTATCTTTTTCTAACCTCCAAATATCAGAATATTAGAAAAAAAAAGAAATAAATTAGTAAATTGAGGCGTATTGCGTACTTACATATGGTATGAGATCCCTTCTGTTTTATGTACTTTGGTATCATAATTGGTACAATTTCTAAATACACACGACGGCATTTTTTTATTTTGTTTTTGTTTCAACAAAGCCTATCGCTCTTCGCCATGCGTGACATAAACTAAAGACTAAAGGTCACAATTGTGACCTATTCGAGTGTTCACAATGCGCGCGCTTATAACATATCTGTTTATTTGAATATCATTGGTCATAACTTTATAAGTTAATAAGCAAGGGATTTACTGCGGCATATAAAATAATGAGAAAACTGAGCGCTAATCAAAATCATTTCATTTTAAAACCTTCATAAAACAACAATGTTTTATGAAGGTTTTAAAATGAAATAGAAAATGAGAAATAAGCTGACCGTTGAGTCCTTTTCATTATTAAAATTACTCCCGAAAAACCAATACAGACGTTACGCTTAATTACAGCTCTCAGTTTACGAGTATTTCTCAAAGAATCTTAGCCGGAAGGACATATTTCCTCATCCGCCATATATACTTACAACTTGGAGACACAAATAAATGTCTCCGTTAATGTATCGTCCTTCTTGTAAACACACACGTTTTTATTTGTATCGTGAACCTTTTAGCTGTTTATTGTACTGACGAAAACGTTTTAGTTTTTCTTTAGACGAACTGGGAAAAGGGATCAGTTTGGGAAGTTTTCTAAGTGGTATGATAAAAGGAAATTGTTGGAGTATAGAATAAATGAGAATGGGTTCGTTCTGTGGAACTAGTTTTGTAGAGTTTATCCTGATGCTACAGAGAACCCGGTCGAAGCTGAGAGGGTGTCTCAAAACAGTGTCTCCGTACAAGACATATCAAATGTAGCACAGGATCTGAGTCTGAAAGGAAAGTAGACCGGCCTGAGAGTGCTGGCTTTTCATCTAGTCATCGTAATGAAGGTTTGCATTCGGTTATGTTTTCAGACGGTATTGGAAAAGGTTTAGGTAAATTAATAAATGGCAATCAGTCATTCCACTTTTAATTATTGCATGCCCGGGTCGTCTTACAAGCAAATAATGGAATCTGTGACAAATAATATATATAAACCAGATACCAATTTAACTGTATTTGTAGGTAATAGTATAAAAGTAAAAAAAGATGACATCACTGAGTGTGTAAAAGAGATGTTAAAGTTAAATTGCAGTAAAATTATTTTGTGTGCCTTCCCTTACTTGGAAAAATTGTCAAATAGACAAAATAATCACATTCACATGCTTAATAAGCATCTGCACTTTCTTGTGAGTCGCTATAGTGACAAACTTGTTTTTTTTGACATCAACATTTTTGTTGATAAATTAAAGTCGACAGGCGATACTTTGTATCTGCCTCTTAGGGTAAGACATCAAATAGCTCAGCTATTATCTTATACAATAAACTCAGACATAAGTAGTATGTCGAAGTATCCAGTTATTATTGATATTAGTAATAATACTAATTTAAAGGTGGTCAATACCTTGCATAACATTAGCAAAAATGCTATTAATATTTGTTCTTTAAACTAGTTAATAGGACAAGGGAGGGTACCAATAACGGAATAGGTAAGAGTATATTCACCATCAAAAAGGTACCTTCTTGCTCGCAAAAATGTAATTTTAAAAAAGGTCTGAGCAGAATTCTCTGAAATTATTCCACCAAAATATTCAGGGTTTTCTTCAAAGGAATTGGAAATGGAACTGTTTTTAGAAAAAACATTGTTTGAAATTGTTTGTTTCACTGAGCATTGTCTGAAAGATTATGAAATGCTAATCAATTATGAAAATTATACTGTGGGCAGTTGTTTTAACAGAAATATTATGTTGCGTGGGGGTTCACTTATATTAATTAAAAATGGTATTAAATCAAAACCTCGTAAAGATATAGTAGACCTCTCAGTTGAGCATAGTGTTGAACTGTCCTGTGTTGAGCTGGATAAGCATGTCATAGTGTGCGTCTACAGACCCCCTAATTATAAGAACTACTCTATATTCGAGTCAGTAATGGAAAATGTTTTGGCAAAACTTGCAATAGGTAATAAACTAGTAATTGTCTGTGGTGACTTTAATATTAATATTCTAGAAGATAATGCACATAGCAATAGGTTATTAAATCTCTTTAAATCATTTAATTTGTCACATGTGTTTACGGAACCAACCCCAACTACACTGACTTCTGCTACATGTATTGATAATGTTTTTTGTTGCTGCAACTACTTGAACAAGGCCATTATAAATTATCTGCCTTCGGATCATAGTGGGCTACTGGTGACATTTGAGTCCATTATGCTAATAATACAAGTGCATATTCTATCCAGACCAATAACATCCGGTAAATTAAATAAATTTAACAGTACTTTAATCGGTAAGTTAAGCGGACCTCACAGTGAATGATGGTAAAAACAAACAATTCGGTTTGTTATGGTTTCCAAATGAAATGGTTGGTGATATTTATTTGTTGTTTCATTTATATTGTTTTCTTGTCATTACCAGTATAAAATATGTTGCCGGGGTGTGTGTTATAATAATAACAACATTGTTGGCATATTTATTTTAATGTACATACTTTCATATACAGTATAAACTTGCAGCATTTTCCAGTGCGAATTCCCAGTACATGAAGACTTACGAGCGGGTACTTTGTACACATCTACAGTGTAGCTTGATCATGCTTAGCTGAGTACCTCCACTCAGATACCTTTTAGTTTTAAATAGACCATCAACCTGTTCCTGCTTTGTGGATATATTTGATTCATCACTTTGTAGTCAAGGAGTTTCTTCAACATTTTGTAGTAAAGGAGATTCACGCCAAAGAGTACTCCTTTTTACAACTTGTAAAAAGATGAGTACCTTTCTGTTCTCTCTTACAAAGTCTGAAAAATCAAATGTGTACTTATACCATACAGCGTTCCGATTCTCAGACACAGTAGTAATTAAAATACATTTTGGTAGATGTAAGATTATTTCGTTCACAGTCAGCGGTTACAGCGAATTTTCCATTTAAATTTTCTCTTTTTAGGTCCCGTTATCAAAAACATACAAGCCAGATTTTTCCGCATACGGTTTTACCGTTTGAAGCTTTGCAATAGATACGTAAAACCGCACAAGAGAAACATTTCGGTAAACCGCTGTTTGTATGAAGGAATGCAAACAAAAATGAATTAATATGAAAACAAACGAAAATTAACTGTCAGCCAAATAAAGCTTCTATATGTCTCCAAGTATGGTGACAGGAAAAATAGAGGTCAAAATATCTATAAGTCGAAGCCCCAAACGGTGGTCGGAATAAATATCAGAGCTACCAGATATATCTATCAGAACCGCACTCCACCAGGTTTCTGGTTGCTGATCGTAACAGATAGAGAAAATCCGTAGGCAAGTTTTAACAGACCAGATTCTGAAAGAAGAAGAAAATAAAAATATTTATTTGAGACCCGCACAGGAGACATGAGAAATAAGCATAAAATTAAAAACAATAATAAAAACCCTGTGCGAAACCAAAAAGGCTCCTATCTCAGCATGTGCAGCGATATCCAAGGAGGAAATAACACTGCGCTGGTATTCAACTAGATATAACATTGATGTGTTCGAAGCAATAATAATATGCATTTCGAAACAAACTATCCGAAATCTCATGTGATCTGAGTATGACGGATAAATTGTGCAAACAAACAAAACGTTTTTTGTACGATTTGGAAGCTATATTTTAATTCAAACCCAGTTAAGTAATAGGTCACTAGCAGTCTGTCGGTCTGAATCAAGTTGTTGTAACGGTCCAACGCGCATCATACAAACTGTGGCGATTATTGCCCGCGATTTAGTGCCGATTAGTTTATGCAATGAATTGTGCAACGCTTACAAACTGCTAATGTGACCAGTGATTGCATTTCCCCTAATTATAATCCGTAGTTAATTTATACATGGAATGAAATTATTTATTAAGACTGAAATGCTGGATGTCCAACCACATTTTACCTTTTCCACGTTCTTTTTTGCTTTCATAATCAAGGATCTTAAAGAAAGGCGCGGCACGACAGTGAGACATCGATGTGACAATGTGACATGACCTATATATCCGGTAATAAAATACTTTGCAATTTTAAAGCTTTTATGTTTCACTTAAGAACGAATGAAAAATTTAAACTTAATATCCTCCTTCTTAGAATTTATGAGCAGTATATATTACAATACCGCTCTGAATATCGGATGTAAAATTATACAGCTCATGCCTATGTGGGAAATTAATGTAGGCCAAGCGAGAGGTCTCTACTATCCATATTTATAATATAGAATCCATACTAAAACTATATGAATTGTATGAAACTTGGCAGACGGGTACCTGTCTAGGACTAGAATACTTTTTTATACCAGGAGTGCAGCACTGTAGTGCGTGCCACGAAAGATGACACTTGACACACCACGTGGTTTGACTTGCGCAGTAGATGATTATAAGTCTCTTTAGCGGTATGAGGTCTGAGTGCGGGGAAAACCGCGCGTCATCGGGGCAGCGGACAGAGTGCGGGAGGCGCGGTCAAGTCTCATCTTTCGTGACACACACTGTATGTTGCCTTGGTATAATTTAACTTACGCGGGCGAAACCGCTGGCAGAAGCTAGTATGTAATATAACAATGTTGTGTTGGACTGTTTATTTTTACCCAACAACTATAACATAACAGATCATATCTCTGACCATGGCCGCCTTTAAAACAGTCAGGTGTTCTTTCAATCCATCGTAACAAGCAGAAAGCAACCGTACTAAGTAATACGTAACTAAGTATGTACTTAGTTACATAAATTCTCATAATAGAGGTGGGTAGTATCGCTAATTCATTTAAACTGTGGGAACGGAATGATTTTGTGGTCATTCGCGTGATTGCGGTTTATCGTATGATGCAGGGATGACCTAGATAGCTGGCTGGCTTTCCGCGTGAGGAGTGAGGCTGTCTATGGTCCCCAGTGCCGGTGTCGGTCCTCACCGCAACGCATTCTCCCCCACAATCGAATAATGCGCTGATTCTATAATGTCAGGCATTTATGCGAATCAATTGTTCAACTGGTTTTGCATATTATTGAGTGCTACCGATTGGATTTAGCATATTTCAGGTATTATGATCATTCGCGTTTCGCGCTAGCTCAAATTAAAAGATTAAAAGAAAATGCGGTTTATTTTTAAAATGTGACTATGCGGAAGTCATGTCCTGACTCTGTATTTGAGTAAGTTCCGTCGAATTCTCCAGACAATTCAAACTTTTGAATTGTATGCCAAAACTGACAAAGTTCCAACTATAGCCCGATCCAAAGTAAGAAGTTTTGAGGAAATAAGCCTACCCACGCATCTTGTTACCGCACTAGGGTCGCTCCATTACCGAGGTGTAAACATTGTTCTGTTATGTGATAATAGGCAGATACTGCGTCGGAGCAAAATGTGTCTGTGTTTCTATTACCCAAGCCTTGGTCATGCTGGGCCAAATGATACAAAAAGCCGGTGAAAATGGTCTCCACTCAGAGGGGCCATTTAACAAATGACTCTGACAGATAACGTACCCTCAAACCCACACGCTTCCTTTTCTTACCGCAAAACCAAAGTGTTGTTATCAAGCTGACTGTAATATTTTCAGCGGAACACTATTCTGCCTCTAATAGATTGAGGTGATTAGTTAGTTTATAGCGAAAGAGTCAAATAGATAAAAAATTAATCAGCTTTGTTTAGTTACTTTGTTTGATTCTTTTATTTATAAGATCTTATAATAGTCGCTCAATTGAATCTTTTTGTTACCAACTTAACGATTGACCATCGATATTGATTGGCCATCGATTGTCAGCGAAGTGGAAATAATTTCAAATATCGAACGTTACGTCACATTCGAAGCTCGTGTTTCGTGACTTTCATTGTTGTTTGAATCAACAAACATTAATATATCAATCATTTGCCCGCAGCGCAGCGCTACCGAGCCGTGTTTAGATACGAACAACGTAGCATTGTTTGAAGTAATGAATTGATTTTTTGATTAATGAAAATAAAACATTTTCGCATCCTTTTTTTCGGGCTCTCGTTATTTGATACTGATCAATCAATATCAGCCTAGTCTTTTTGAGGAGCTTCATGGGGTCGCCCCCCATGTAAACAGATGCGGCTGAATATCACTGTTTTGATCTGATTGATCGGGGAAAAGTACATAGACGCAGATATAGGATTGAGGACGCATCATAATACGGACATTCAATCAGTCAGTACATACTTTATCAAATTGCTACGCTACTTTACGATGGCGCAACTATACGTTCTACAACTATCGTCTTATATAATAGAACGTAATATTCCATCGGCTATGTGCACTGGATGAAATAAATTTTAATGTTCCCACTGCTGGGACACAGGCCTCTGATAGAGGGAATGGGCTTCACCGTTTTAAGAGCACTGGTGAGCCTGCTTAGGTTCGGACCCACGACCTACAACTTGTAAGTCGCTGCCGTTACCACTGGGCCTTCACTGCTCCACCAAAGCTTACTCTAGTTTAATTGCATATTGTAGTAAAGAACTAACATTCATTGTTTATATGTCTGTAAGTATAAGTACAGACTCGATTTAAAAAAAAAACTCACTGTAATAAAGTTAAACTATTGCTAAGTGCTTTAGCCTACTTTTTACCCCGAAAAATTGTTCAATTCCTGTGGGAGAAGCCTAGTACATAAATGATCCTATCTCAATGGAAGAAAGCACAATGATGAACTAGGTACAGAAGATAGAATAATAATTCTGTCATACCAAAAAGGGTCCAAAAAGGTCTGGTACAACATCGAAGATCGACGTGACTGATTTCTCAAACAGAGAAAGGTCTCATCTCATTACGGTAGATAGGTAAAGCCGGTTGCAGACAGAGAGCTAAGCTACGTTATATTATTTTAAGGTTCCCTTAAATATCAGCTACTGTATGAATTGTAACTCTAAGGGATTGATGGCGCGACTCAATTTAAATTGCGTTGATAGGCGACATCGAATAATTTCGAATCGAATTGTTTCGTATTGCGTCCATCTTGCCATTTCGCTTGGTAAAAATTGCGTTTCGATCTATCGGCCATCAAGAATGTCGCTAATAAAGTAGGTACGTTACTTATTGTAGTATTCATTACTATCAAAATATCTAGCAGAAATCGTGAAAATTAGAGTATTCTCCTCCGGGATAAAGGTGTTTTGCCTTCAGTTAGCTGGAATCCCTCGCTGCATTCAGGATTCATTTGTTTAGGGTTCCAAAGGGTAAAAACGGGACCCAATTACTAAGACTCCACGATCCGTCTGTCTGACTGTCCGTCTGTCACCAGTCTGTATCTCATGAACCGTGATAGCTAGACAGTTGAAAATTTCACACATGATGTATTTCTGAAATAGAATAAAATAAATATTTAAGTGGGGCTCCGATACAACAAACGTGATACTTTTGCCGTTTTTTTGCGATAATGGTACGGAACCCTTCGTGCGCGATTCCGACTCGCACTTGGCCAGTTTTTATAGTCTATAGTCTCGCACTGGTCCACTATCTCACCTGATGGTAAGCGATGATATGGTCGACGGTGTAGCACGCTTGCCTAGAAAAACCTATTCACTCTTGACTTAAAAACCCCTAGATTGTAGCTATCGGGAAACAGACTCCGGCAGGGCATTCCACTCCTTAGCTGTACACATAATAATAGTTTACATAATAAACGTTTTGTGCTTATGGGTCTGATATCCACCATGTACCGATGACACTTAATTACGCTCGTACCCGTGATATATATGCATAGGGCACTGTTTTATTCCCTAGATGCACTATTTTCTATAGCTTAGCTCTTGGTGTGCAACCGGCGTACATGACGCGTGCTACGAGCCAGTGAGGCGCTTAATCGACAGTCGACTGTGCAACTACAAATAGAACAGATTAAGCGTAGTTCCGTTAAGTCCTAGTTTTCCTATAATATACATACCTTTCCCTTTGCTTGTGCCCTCATGAAGCATCAAACCTAAAACAGGTGGTCTAAACTCCAGAGCAATATAACATGAACTTATCAGACAATAAGTTCGTATACGAGCAGACATATCAGACGCCACACACAAAGGTGCCAAACTTTTGAGTTTCAAAGGTTTTACAGGCCTTTGCAAGCAATTGTTAGAACTTGTCAACTTGACAAAGTACAGCTCCAGGTCTGTCGAATTTCACAAGCCTAGATGTGTGACCAGCTATTCAAATGTAGGGTGATTGTGAACGTTTTTAATAGTTATCTAGAACTTTATATTGTAAATATAAAAGACGAAGTTTTATTGAAGCTTATTGAAAGACTTTCTAATGAATAAAATAGACAGGAGGACAATTCTAAGCGTGATGATCTCTGATTAAAACAAAGAATGATGAAAGTTGAATAGGTATAGAATTCAACTCATCTTTGCGTGCGGCGCTATGTGTGGGTAAGCATGTGTCACTGCCACAGAAACGCACGCACACATGGCGCCGAGCGCACGTATGAGTTTAACTATCTATATACTAAGATGATAGATATTAGAAATATACGGAAGAAAAGAACGCCAAATAATAAGGGACAGGCGAATGATGAGAATTACTTTTGGCTTTAGACAAATTGTCATTCTGTCTTAAGGTTCAAAATGTTTGTGTTTGACTCAAGTTTGACTACGTATCAGTTCGGAAACGCATGCCAATTTCTTAAATTGTCCATTGACAACAATTATCGCTGATATAAATGTCATTTTGTCTCCCTCTCTAGGTATTCTCGTGGTTAAACCTTGAATTGATTGGAATAATCTCTTGATTTCAAACTTATTTATGTGCAATAACAAACATAATTTGTGATCAAAGGTAATTAGTTACATACAAACTAGTGCAATCAATTAACTTGAACGTTTCAACTGTTCCCCGTAATTTGTAATACGGATAAAACACGACCATCGCACCAAAACCGCCGGGCCTATTTTAATGTACTTGACACCATCTAAAATATAATTTAACTATCTACATTTTGATCTAAGGCTTTTTTTTAAGTCATAAAATAAAAAGGAAAGTACTACTAAATCGCGCGGGTGTGAAACGTGTGCGTGTTCTGTTCCCTCAAGGTCGTTGGCGACAGTCGTCGCCTTAACTAGCAATTAACGAATAAACGCGAAATAAAATAAAATAAAATACCAACGGGTATATAATTCAATATATCGAAAATTTTAATATTGATTTAAAACGATTGAAAATTGTTTTTACTAAGCTTAAAATGTCTAATTAAATATATGATTTAAGGACTCTTATTAATTAGGTTAAGGTGCAGCGGGGTGACCCTTGGGCCCCCCTTGAGCCGCAAACATGTTTGTTTTATTCCAAAACATTATGTGTGAATATCATTATGCGTTTATAACAATATGCTTCATAAGATTATGCATCATTATTATTATGCCAGCAGTATTTATGGCAATATACATTATGACAAAGCATTTATGCCTAATAACATTATGCGTAATGATCATTATGCTAAATTTCGTTATGCAAATGTAAATTATGGGAATTTATATATTTATATTACGCTTATCGTACGTAAACCAGTCTTGACACCTATGCCATTCAAACTGAAACAGAGTCTTATTGGTAGATGAAATAGCTGATTGTAATTATTTTCTCGAATTATAAGAAGACATCACGTCTGAGGAGTTTCGCTAATTAATGTAATTTGTCCCTGTACATCAAGGAGCTTATCTACTCAATCCTAAATTCTATCAACACTACACAGATTAATTAATAATTAAATCAATCACTGAGTACAACGAAGGGTAATACCGAATTAATACAATTTGTACCGCCGCTCAAATGTTTCTGGACAGTCCCTGTTCATCCCTTGTCAACACTGTCGACTCCTTTGACTCAATAAGGCTGGACGTAAATATTGTTGTATATCCAATGTAATATTGGGAGACAAGATATTCTAAAGCCTCATCTTAAGCTAAACTAATATTAAAAACAAGTAAGCTTAACAGCAAATAAACGCAAGATACTTAAAAGGTTCCCTTTCTGTCCAAAACCAAAACACAACTTTAGCAACAAATTCTGTTAATAAAAGTGATAAAACGAGCCGAAACCAGGAGCCTGTATAGTAATATAATTGTGTTAATTATGGATACTAAACCAGTGTTAATCTGTAGAACCCAGCCGGGTTTAAACTCGACTTAGCCAGATAAATGAATGTTTCATGAAGGTTTCTGAAACTGTAGGGTTGCTGAGCGTTTCATCTTTTCATTAATGAAAAAGATTAGATGAGGAAAGACGGCTCAGTCCCAGTTTTATTATCAATAGTTAACCATTGGTTAAATATGGTTTCAAATTTCGGTAAAACGCGTTTATTCGTTAATTGCTAGTTAAGGCGACGACTGTCGCCAACGACCTTGAGGGAACAGAACACGCACAAGTTTCACACCCGCGCGATTTAGTAGTAGTTTGTACTTTCCTTTTTATTTTATGACTTAAAAAAAAGCCTTAGATCAAAATGTAGATAGTTAAATTATATTTTAGATGGTGTCAAGTACATTAAAATAGACCCGGTGGTTTTGGTGCGATGGTCGTGTTTTATCCGTATTAGACGTCACTTTACAAATTAATTACACTAGGTTTTAAACATTTGTTTAAACATAGTGTTTGTTCAGAATTGTAAAAAGTATTTGGCCATTTGTTTAACTAACAATTGACGAATAAACGCGTTTTAAAGAAATTTGAAATCATTGGTTAGCATATTTAACCATTGGTAGAGTTAATAAAATAAATAAATAAAAATAAAAAAGCCTCTTTATTTCATGCAAACAATAATACATAGTTGAATTTTAAATTATAAAAAAAAAACAGATTTTAAGAAACTATCAATAACTGATACGTCTATAAGATGAATTATTAATAATAAAATAACTCTTTATAAGATACCACGTAATACAATTAATTAATATAGTTGCGCTGCCTTTATTTGTATTATAAATTCATTTTCATTAGGTAAAAACATGTTAGTTGTTTTGACATTAAAATTCCAAATAAATAATTGATTAATTGAATTCATAGTAATTAAAATTAAAATAATTAAACGTAGCAATAAATAATGTGAAATAAATAATTTAGAATATTTTATGTAGAATTAATCTTAAATAACTAAATAATTAATTTAATTAAGTTGCATGAACCCCTCTGTGGGTAAAGGCCTCCTCCAGAGCCTTCCATTCATCTCTATTTGCTGCTGTAAAATTCCAGTTTTTGCCAGCGATAGTCTCTAGCTCGTCTTTCCAGCGTGCCTTTGGTCTGCCTCTGCGCCTATAACCGGTGGGCCCTCTCCATGCTGTGACTGCTTGAGTCCACCTACCATCAGTGAATCTGGCGACATGTCCAGCCCATTTCCACTTTAGGCTTTGAGCGAAAGAGACGGCGTCTATTACTTCCGTCTTTTTCCTTATAGTTGAATGTTTGATTCTATCTAAGAGTCTTATTTTAAGCGCACTTCTTTCTAACGCTCTCTGGCATGAATTAAGTTTTCTCTTTGCCACTGAGTCAAAGATCCATGTTTGGCAACCATATGTGAGGCAGGGCAGTAGGCAGGTATCCATTATTTTCTTTTTCCATTGGATGTGGATGTTTGACTTCATGATTATATGACCAGTACTTTTTCCAAGTTGTTGCGATTCGCCTGTCTATTTCTTCGATGTTGTTATTTTTGCTGAAGGATACTAGTTTGCCCAAGTAAATATAGTCGTTTACGTAGTCCACCGGTGAGTTATTTAGTGTAATTGGTATTTTAGTATGGTTAGACATTAATTTTGTTTTAGAAAGGTTCATTTCTATGCCAATTTTTTTACTTGCGACGTGAAGTTCTATCAGCATTGCTTGAAGTTCTGCAGCTTCTTCAGAAAAAATAACAATGTCGTCGGCGAATCGTAGGTGGGTCAAGCGCTTATCATTAATTATTAAACCTCTATTCGTCCATGGTAGATCACTCATTATGCTTTGCAGCACCGCTATGAATAATTTTGGAGAGAGCGGGTCACCCTGCCTGACACCTCTACCAATTGTGATTCTCTTCCCGGAGCGTTCTAGTTTTATTGTACTTGTACTCTTTGCATACACATTTTTTAATATGTTTATATATTTTCCGTTGATATTCTGGTTATTTAGAGCTGACCATATGCTATTATGAGAGATGGAATCGAACGCTTTTTTATAATCAACGAATGCTATATAGAGCGGTCTGCGGAACTCGGTGTACTTTTCAATGGTTTACTCTAGGACTTGAATATGGTCAATAGTACTAAAACCTTTTCTAAATCCGGCTTGTTCGATTGGTTGGTGGTTCTCTATATCGTCGCTTAATTTCTCTAGTAGGCATGAGGCGAAGAGTTTATACATGCATGGCATCAAGCTTATTGGGCGATAATTACCAACGTCTGTTGGGTCGCCTTTCTTATAAAGAAGAATTATTTCTGATTCCGTCCAAGCAGGAGGGACGACTTCCTCGTCTAGGACCATATTGAATAAGTGGGTGATGGGTACCAATAATATAGTTCGCGCTGATTTAATTGCTTCGTTTGATATGCCATCCGTTCCTGAACTTTTATCAGATTTCAGTCTATCAATTTTTCGTAAAATGTCGCTTTCGTGGAATGATGAGTGCTCGCTGATATTCAGGTTAGGGCAGGATAAAGTCGAGTCATTTGTAAAACCAGGAACATCGGGGGCAGTATATAATTCTTCGTAAAATTTTGTCGCTGTGTTTATTACTTCCAGGCGAGTTTGAGTTTTTGTAGACTTAGAATTGAGTGAGGGAATCCATTGTTTGACGTTATTAATCTCTTTCATAGCTTTTTTCAGACTGCCTGAAGTTTTTAAATGAGATACAAGTTACAAGGAACACAGGCATAACACAATATGTTATGCCTGTGTTCCTTGTAATTTCGCTTTATTTCTTTATTTGTTGCCTTGTACAATGCTTTGCGGTAATATGTTGGCACACAGGTTCGCTCGATGTACTGCTCCTGTTAAAATAACAATGTTCAAGGCATTCTGCCAGTCATTCTACACGAGTGGCCTGTGGGCAAACTATACGCAAAAAGCCTACAATGCCTTGCGCGTCCAGTATAATAATGTGTTCAGGGCTCTGTTTAGGCTCCCTCGATATTGCAGTGCATCCGGCATGTTTACTGACGCCAGCGTAGATGATTTCTACGCAATCATGCGTAAAAAAGTTGCGTCGGTGGTGCGACGAGCACGGGAGAGCCCGAATAGCGTCCTAAAGATGATTAGTGAGAGAACCGATACTGTTCTGCTCAGTAGGTTCATTGGACTCCATGTGTTGCGAGACCGATGAGCCTACTGTGCAGGGTTTGTTATGTTTCTTCTTACATTTTGATTATTTTTGGGTTCCGTAGTAAAAAAAAACCAATATGAATTACTAACATAGTTATAAAGTTCTTGTTACTAACAAACTTGCCTTGTCTATGGACTTTTTTGTCTGAAATAAATTATTTTTATTTTTTATTTTTTTTGAGCTCTTCTTTTTCCGCCGGTGACAAATTACTGCTGTGTTGAAGTAGACTTCGTCGGGCCATGAGTTCCTTAGCTTTGTTAGAAATAATCGATCGTTTGTGTCGTGATCCTTGCTCTGGTGGTTTTGATAAGCATTTCTTGATAGTTTCCTCTAATTTTGTATAGTAAGACAAAACATTATCATTTTCTTTGATGTCAAGATGGAGTAGACTTTGTTCCAGATTTGCTATGAATCGATTTCTGTCGTCCTCGGTTTTTAGCTGATTTTGTGGCGAGCTGAAGGACTTTCTGCTTTTCTTTTTCTTAATTAAATTTAAGGAACCCCTTATAAGTCTGTGATCTGAGGGGAACGGGAGATTCAAAACTTCGAAGTTTGTAAACAATCGTGGATTGTTTGTTAGCATGAAATCAATTTCATTCTTATATTTTTTGTCTGGCGAAATCCAAGTCCACTTACTTTTATCGTTTTTCTTAAATCTCGTATTTATTATCATTTGTTTTGTTTCGTGGGCGTACTGTAGCAGTCTAGCGCCTCTGCAGTTTCGTTTGCCGTATCCGAATGGACCCGTGACCGTGGATTCTTCTTTCTTGGGTTGGCCTATCTTGGCGTTGAAATCACCCATGCAGATAACTATGGAACTTGTAGCCAAGTCGTGAGCTTTTTGTATATCTGAGTAAAAAGATTCGACCTCGCTGTCATCCGCTCTCTCTGTCGGGGCGTATACTTGTATGAGCGTTATAATACCGAAACTGAATTTAAGTTGTAGGATACATACTCGACCGGAAACACCTTGAAATAATTCAATATTCATCTTGAGTTCTTTGTTTACTAGTAAACCCACTCCGTGTTGGCCAATGGATTCTCCTGAGTAGCAGAGTATGTGGTCGTCGTCTTCGATAATATTCGTGCCCAGCCTGCGTACCTCCGAAAGTCCGATGACATCGTACTTAATATTTTGTATAGCTTCTTTTAGCTCTAGTAGTTTTTCTGTGGTGGATAATGATCTAACGTTGAACGTGCATATGTACAATGGTATGACGTCGCTTTTTAGCTCTGGAGGGTTATAGTCGCAAATCCCCGCGGTGACAAGCCGTACTGGGGATGATGGAGGAAGAGTGGCTCGTGTTAGTTGCTAATGTTTTTTGGTTTACTTGGCTTTTTGTGCCGGATGCTGATGTTGAAGAGAGGTTGTCTCCTCCGGCGTCTCTTCTTGGCGTGACGAAGGAGGAAATGTCGTTCTTGTTTTTCTTTTTAGTTTTCTTTACAGTACAGTCTTTGTTGACGCTACTACTCTCTTCCGGTGATAGAGACAAGTTCCTCTTCTGGGTACGGTGAACGATATTCGGGTGGTAACTGATCTTTTCATTTAATATGACTAGTTTGTCGTACTTTATTACAGCCTTAGTCCCTTTTGCCTTGAGAAGGTTAACTTCTTTTTGTAATTCTCTTCTTTTTGCAAGAACCTTCGGCGGAAATTCATCATTTATATAATATTTGCAGTTCCCAAGACGTTTTTTATTTTATAGCGAGTATGGCGATACGAGTCAGCAGACTGGGACGAGATGCGGCACTTTTTTGCGTCTTATCCTTGGCGGCATGTGTGCTTCGCCTCGGGTGACCCCTCGAGCTGTGCGGACGCGGTTGCGGATGTGATTCGGCAGGGAATGGAGTATTTCATTCCATTCTCCGACATTCCGCTCGGTCACAAATCCCGACCTTGGTATAATTCAGAATGTGCCCACGCTGAGGCCCAAAAAGAGTCTGCCTACCAAGCCTGGGTCGGGGCCCGAGATCGCAAAGTTAGAGCGCGTAGGGTTCGTGCGAGGAAAAGAGCTTTTAATTCTGCCACCAAGTTCTGCAAGCGGGTTTTGCGTCGGGCACGTTTTGACCATATTGGACGTATTGGGGCCAAGCTGGCATCACACCCTCCGGGTAGTAAACAGTTTTGGTCCCTGTCTAAGGCTGTTGAATCGAATTTCTGTCGTCCCACTTTACCTCCAATGCTGAAACCTGATGGGTCGCTGGCTCACTCTGCAAGTGAGAAAGCAAATTTATTTGCATCTCTGTTTGCTAGCAATTCACGTCTGGACGCTGGATCCAAGCAACCACCTACTGTCCCTCATTGTGACTCTTCGATGCCGGAGATCGCTGTGCACACCAAAGAGGTCCGAAGAGTATTGTGCAGTCTAGACGTGAACAAGGCCAGCGGGCCTGACGGCATTCCAGCAAGAGTACTGAGGCTGTGTGCGCCCGAACTTTCTCCTGTGTTAACACGCTTGTTCCGCCTCTCTCTTGTAAAAAGAACGGTACCAAAGTCCTGGAAGCTTGCAAATGTGCAACCAGTGCCCAAAAAAGGCAACCGTGCAGACCCTGTCAATTACCGTCCAATCGCCATTACCTCCATTCTTTGTAAAGTTATGGAAAGGGTACTGAACAGTAAGTTGCTGACCTACCTTGAAGACAATAATCTCCTCAGTGACCGTCAATATGGCTTTCGCCGGGGACGGTCTACTGGTGATCTTCTTGTGTATGTCACGCACTGCTGGGGCGAAACCATCGAGAGACACGGCGAAGCACTTGCTGTTTCGCTGGATATCTCGAAGGCCTTTGACAGGGTCTGGCACGCAAGTCTACTCAGTAAGCTTCCTGCGTATGGCATCCCCGCTGGTTTTTGTAGCTGGATATCAGATTTCCTTTGCGAACGGTCGATCCGAGTAGTCATAGACGGCTGCTCCTCTGACCTTATGGCTATTGATTCCGGAGTTCCTCAGGGGTCTGTTCTCTCTGCAACTCTTTTCCTGCTGCACATCAATGACCTTCTTCAGCTTGGTATTGTTGGGTACGCAGATGACAGTACTGTTTCAGAGAGATACCTGTCCAGCGCAAGAACCAGCGTGGATGAAGTTCGTTCCTTGAGAGAGACTATGGTAGAGCGGACAGATTTGACCTTAAGCCTTGTCTCCCAGTGGGGTGATGACAATCTGGTCTCCTTTAACGCCACCAAAACACAGGCGTGTCTTTTTACCGCTAAAAGGAATCTTTTCGATCGGGCGCCTATTTTTCGTGGTGCGTCTGTTCCAGTGACTGATCGGATTGAGCTCCTAGGCATGGAGTTGACATCCAGTCTTAACTTCGGCGCCTCCATTGAGCAAAAAGCCCAAATTGCGGCCAAAAAACTGGGCATCCTAAATAAGGTGAAGCGATACTTTACGCCTGGACAGCTTCTAACCCTGTACAAAGCGCAAGTCCGATCCTGCATGGAGTATTACAGCCACCTTTGGGATGGCTCAGCAAAGTATCAGCTTGCCGCGCTTGACTCGGTGGAACGCAGAGCTAAGAGGCTCATCAGCGACATTGAACTGGTGGATACCAAGCTTCACAGCTTGGCTCATCGCCGCAAGGTTGCCTGCTTGTCGGTCTTCTACAGACTATATTTCGGTGAGTGTGCTCAAGAACTCCACGACCTCATCCCACCAGCCCCCTTCTACCATTGGACACCTAGACGCACTGCAAGTTACCATCCTTACCTTGTTGCCATTCCACCAATTCGCACCAAGCGCTTCCAAACATCCTTCATAATGCGCACAGCGAATGAATGGAACTCACTACCTGCATCTGTGTTTCCGAACGCATTCAACCCGAGTCTCTTCAAAGTTAGAGTAAACAGGCTCCTTCTGGGTAAGCTCACTCCATCGTCGACTCTGTCTCTGTCACCTATGACTTAGACTAGAGTCAAGAGCAAACCCATATCAAATAAAAAAAAATAAAAAAAGTAGCAGCTTTATTTTTTTGCCGTAATTAGATATTATTACTGAAATAGGTCTAGGGTTTGTCCCTTTTTTCCCGAAGCGATTTGTATATTCTATTTCATATTTTTCAAACTGCACATTCATGTCTTTGTTAAAAACCTTTAGAACAATATCTTCTAGTTGTTCATAGTTGTTTTCCGTTTCTTCGACCCCAAACAACACGATGTTATTCCTTTTGTTTTGTCTTTCCAAGTATTCAATGCGTTTTTCTTGCGATTGTACTTTATCTTCCAATGTCTTATACTTCATATCCATTTCAGAAAATTTTTCGTTGATATTACTATTTATGTTATTTGTTAAATTGGTTTCCATGGCCTTCATTTCTTTTTTGTGGTCGGCCAGTTCCATCTGAATAGCCAAAAGTATTGCTGTAATGTTCTCCATATTTCTACTCGCCAATAGATGACGCTAGTTGCCCTCAAAATATTGAAAAACGTTGATTCGGTTAATTTTTAGTTCTCCTATTCAGAAACAGATGGCGCTGTAGCAAATATTGACGTTAAATTCTGTTATTGCATATTTAGAATAAACTTTATGATAATTAATTATAAAACATGGAATTTTTACTCACTGTCTGTATGCTATCGTGGATTGTTCTGTAGCACTAATGGTAAAATCAAATTTTCAAGTTTTATAATCCTTTAGTTCACTTTGTTTACGTCCTCGTCAAACTAAGTATTTGGCAATGATTTCATAGATAGAACTTCGGTTTTTCGATTTCACTCTTTGAAGCACCGCCAACAATTACTATTTCGGCGATTTCAGCTTTAATAGTTAGGTTTAGAACACATTTACAGATTAATTTGTTTGGAGCAATATAAAACAGCTGTTAGTGGCGCGATTTGCAACTACCCTCCTCATTGGTAGAGTTAACTACAGATAAAAAAATGGGCCAAAGACATCTCGTAAAGTTACAATCAACACAAAAAAATACCACATATTTTTTTAAACTTATTTTTTTTATCCTAGTGTACTCTACGACTGAGTACATTTATCTGTTCCTTGATTTGCTACCTTACTCTTAACAACCATCCATCCTTTTTACTTTGCCATGAAACTTAATATTTAATGCCAGGCTTTGTACCTAGGTACATCTTATTTTTAGTTTTACTTACGCACCAGGGAGTTTATCTACGGAACATTTTTAAACGAAAGTACCCTTATTATCCTGTTGTCGATTGAAATACGGCCATCCTGAATAAAGAAATGTATATGTCGGTTACATAAGCATACGCATTTGTCCACTGCGAACCCTACTAATCCGTCTTAGCTGACCGAACGTTCAACGGATAATTTCTTGTCCATTTTCGCTATGACGGCGAACTGTGCGTGTCGTTTGCAACATAAAGCGAATTAGGACCTTTTTAAAAATGTGTTAGTTACAGACAAGAAAGTTATTTGTAAACCCGGTTGAATGACACTTGCACGTCGAAAAACGGCCATAAACTTTGTCTATGTGACAAAACTCTACCAAAACTACAGTGTCTAAATCAATTTTTTAGACGAAGTTTAACCATCTACGTCTAGCTTAATCTATACTTTAGATTCTATTCTATAGATTCAATCAGTCATGAACCATTGACCTTGTTCTGAAAAGAAATTTTAGACACTTTAGTTTTGGAAGAGTACAACTGCATTTTTAACTCATAATTGTACAATTAATTTTATATACTTTTAAAATAATGGTGTGGCCGTCAAAGCTAGCTAAAATATAAATTTAAAATACGGATATCTCGTCAAACTTTAGATTTAATCCCGACTCAATCACGTTCAGGATTACCTGTCAAAATTCGAGCCGATGATCGAATAGGCTGGATTAGGTTGCAATGAATGAAATGAATCCCTCGTCCAAGTACCAATGTTTCCCATCCATTTTAATAAAATCGACTTGGTTCCTGCGGATCTCTTGACATAATTATTTGAGTAGAAATTCTCTTCTATTTCAGGCGTGTGTTATGATCGTCTTTGTGAATAATATATCGCAAGGCTCAGTGGAATACCTCATCTTTGTGAATGTCTAAACACTTAGCTACCTTCTCGGAATTTTAACGATGCGATATCTTACGTTAATCACTGAGATAATAAATGAATAATTATAACATATGAAATTATGAATACAGCAGCAAACACGTGCACAACAAATAATGTTATACTAGTACCATCTACTTGGTGATTTCATTATCATAACGAACGAGAAGTCATCAATTCAAAGTCAAAATTTCTAATCGAATTAATATAAACCTGTGGGGTTCCCACAGGTGGCCACACCCACACACGAAAAGAAGAAGAATAGAAACTTGTTTTTAATCCCCGACGGAAAAAGTGGGGTTTTATAAATTTGTCGTGTCTCCCTGTGTGATTGTATATATGTGTATTTGTGTCTGTCTGTGGCGTTATACTTCCTAAGGGGATAAACGGATTTTGATTTAGTTTTATTTGAAAGGTGACATTATATGGAGTGTTCTTAGCTATGTTTAAACAAAACGGTACAGCTCTTCAAAAGTTATGGGCTATTTACTTTTGAATCGGCGTATTTTCGCAAGATATCGTGTCATAATTACATGTTCGATAGATTGTTGATGAAAGCGTGTCTACTACTAGATAAATTATGTAGTTTATAAAGTACGAAATAAAAAACAATTGTCGGGTGTTTCGGATTTTTAAATTTTTTAACTATCATAGATTCTTAAGCCTTTGCCATAATTCAAATATTCGGCTGCATATGCATAGGAGACGTGGTTCAAACCACTAAAATGCTCGTAAAAGCTTCAATTAGGTACTATTTTTAGACAAAGGCTGTGTCGCGATTAGGAAAAGTAAGTACCCATCACTTAACATACTGCCTCGGAAGGTTCAAATGCTTTATAACATGTTCGCACAGAGAAGGCAGCTTTTAATTAAAGCCACCTGTCACTTTAACAGATGCCTACATAAGTTTTGATACCTCAGGAGTAGGTAGTTACAGAGGTAAGACAAATGGAATTTGTAGACGACCCGTAGCTAATAAATTCACTCTAGTTATTCGAGAAATATTCGCAGTTATCATCTTGTTGGAGTTATTACGGAATATGTTTTGTAAAATATTATAACTATAGATGGTTTATATATGCCCACAGCTGGGAAAAAACCTCCCATCGTTAGCCATTGTGCCTGGTTTGGCGCCTCTCGGTCTGCCACGTTCTTGTGTTTTACGCCTACTGAGCCACGTCACAGATAATATCATACTAGCATACAAACGCATCATCCCATACAAAAAAACCGTGCCGACGTCACTAGCGTTTTTCGTCTGTTTAAGATGATTTTTTTTTATAAGAACTTCGAGCACATTCGGTTCTGTTCCACGGCTATAGATGGTGTTAGCAGTGACTTGCAAGTAAATCGTTTTCTCGGTTCGTGATTAGCTTTTTCTTTAAATATAGTGACGATTTGTTTTATAGTATTTTTTTGCTTATTTTTACAGTTTAATTGTACCGAAATGTGTTACAATACAAATTTAATAAATCGAGTGGCACGCCTCAGAAACATAAAACCGCGCCATCTATTGGAAACAATTTTAAATGATCCGTTCAAATAATCTTTGAAATGTGAATTAAGAGCCCAACATTCCATAATCAACCATAAGTGTTTAGAAGAGTTGAATAAAAAAAAAAAAAAAAATAATGGTCATTTCTAGAAAATGTTTATTTTACACACAATAACAAATCAATGCAAATCGCGCCATCCAGTGACATATAATTAAACCAAATTTTCTTTGTTAGCGCTGGGACGCCGTGGCCACGTCAACGATCCGCGTTCGAAAATATCTATTACAAAATCTTCTGTATAGACAATTAATTAGTTCGGCACTAAATCTTGCAGAATTAGTAGAGCTGCAAGAGGTGCTGTCGTCATTGGCAGTTTGGCAACGCTTGAGTCCGCTTTCTATGACAACGCCGATGGCACTTTTTCCTTTGCACAAGGTCGTGTGAAACTTATCTAACCATTCATATTCTTACTCGATTGCCTTCACAAAAAAACAGAAAGGATTGCCTCTGAGGCTTTATGTCAATAGTAGAAAGTTGTTGAGGTAAAAAATTATATAGATACCTAACAACATAATATGTTATCATGTCATGAGTTTTGACCATAATGTGATTTTTAATTTCGTAGACAAAACTAACATTTGGGGGGTTGTCACTTTATCGTTACATAAAAATTGTGTCGTATCCTGACTATCCTGGGTGATCGAAAGTTAATCGAAGTAGATCGAAAATGAAACAATGCCACGGGAAAAAAAAATTGTTTAGAAACTAGCGGCCCTTATTTAATTTCTATTCATTTATTTATGTCAGACTTCATTTTATCGATCGCGTTTATTTTATTGTTGATTTCATATTTAACACAATAATAGTTTATGTACTATTCGTATGAATAGGTACTGTTATATTTAAATGTATTACGTTTATATTTATAAAACATTTATTTACACCAATTAGTAAAATTAAATTTAGGA
This sequence comes from Orthosia cruda, assembly GCA_964057195.1. Classification (NCBI taxonomy): domain Eukaryota; kingdom Metazoa; phylum Arthropoda; class Insecta; order Lepidoptera; family Noctuidae; genus Orthosia; species Orthosia cruda. The sequence goes on along the minus strand of OZ059825.1, from coordinate 12,424,386 downwards.
GTTATGTCACATCGATTCGCTGAATCACATACGATTGAGTCTTACCTACAACACTATGCTCCGGCACTTGCAACATTTAAAAAAAAATAAGGTCATAAGCAACTGTCAGTTTAATCTACGAAATTAAAAATCACAGTATAGACTTTACTCATAGAAAAGTCATAATAGATTGTCAAGAGACGGCTGTCTACTACCACAAAGTACGTAAGCGGCGGCGCACCGCAGACAGAGAGGCCACTATGAACAAAGCGTCATTTTGCACACACACATTGACATTGCGATTTTACAGGGAATATTGGGCAATATTGGACCGAGCTCAGTCGCGGCTGTCACGAGTGCTTTGTGCGGACGTTTGTCACGATTCATACATTAAGTACTGTAACGAGGTCGCATTGGCTGGGTTACCTTTATTAATTGTTACAGACCGAATATACTTGTTTTTATTCATTATTTCATTAATTTTTAAGTTATAAAGGTCATTAAATTTATCAAGATGACAAGTTAGAAATTCAATATCTATGAATATATTAAATTAACTAATTCCATAGACGAATTCCGTAGAGGAAAGGCTATGAAACTTTAATAATATGGTTTAAGTCATCCAGCTCTCAATTATGTTTCCTCCGACTGCACAGCATAAGTTTCTTCTTGTTTAAGTACATCTTTATATTTCAATTCTAAAGCAGTCGGGTTTTTTGATTTAATTGTCTTTTTTATTCACATTTATATTTTTGTCGAGCTTGGTGCTTTTCACAATTTAATGTTTTTAGTGGGATCATTATTACACCATTTTTACCGATTGTTACCATCCAATCTTCGACGTATGTGGAGTCGTGATCTTCAATGAATATTTGATGCTCTGTCTATCCTATATGGTATGTAAGCATGATATGATATATGTTTAGACGAATCGAAGTATTTATGTGTTTTAATCAAACAACCTTCACTTTTTTTTAAATTCAGGGTCAATATAGTATAAACCCTAGTGAATCTGTCAAGTTTAGCTGTCAATTTTCGAAAAAGCGGGAGCAGGCCTTCTGTATACTTTCTATTTTGTGCTACTACGTTTACTGTTTAAACCGCAGACTGTGTACCTTGTGATTTAACTGGAGGTTTGTTATATCTGCCAGGATTAAACTCTGAGCTAATATACTCATCTAAGCAAAGAACAAAGATAGTGAACGTAACAGTCACTCATAATTTTACTTGCATATAGGAATAAACCACCAAGAGATTACAGATACAAATAATGTTGTACCTACACCGTACCATAACACGTTCGTGTACTCACGTTATATAAACAATACGTACATATTACCGACTACAGTAATTAACTACATACATAATTAATAATCCATTTCGTTTACATCGATTGTATTTGATTTATTAGCTCGACAACTATAGCATCAAATTAATTGTGAAATTTACGCCGACGGAGTTCATAATTGTGTCATAACTTTTTAAGTTAATAAGCAAGGGATTTACTGCGGCATAGAAAAATAATGAGAAAACTGAGCGCTAATCAAAATCCTTCTTGTTTTATGAAGGTGAAAATGAAATAGAAAATGTGAAATAAGCTGATTGTTGAGTCCTTTTCATTATTCTTATTACTCCCGAAAAAGAGATACTTATGACGGCCTCACTTAATCACAGAGTATACAGCGCCCAGTTTACGAGTATTTCTCAAAGAATCATGGCCGGAAGGACATATTTCCTCATCCGCTCATACTTACAACTTGGAGACACAAATAAATGTCTCCGTTAATGTATCGTCCTTCTTGTAAACACATACGTTTTTATGTGTATCGTGAACCTTTTAGCTGTTTATTGTACTGACGAAAACGTTTTAGTTTTCCTTTAGACGAACTGCGAAAAGGGATCAGTTTGGGAAGTTTTCTAAGTGTTATGATAATAGGAAATTGTTGGAGTATGGAATAGTTGAGAATGGGTTCGTTCTGTGGATCTAGTTTTGTAGAGTTTATCTTAATAATACATAATAATACATCTGTAGAAAACTCGTTTTTGTACATTGAAAATATTACCAAAAAAATTGTTTATAGTCTTTCACAGTTAGGGTTAGAGGGGGAGACTGTAACGCTCAGTGTGGACGCTTACGGTCAGAGTAGCCCCAGGTAGTAAGTCACTAAATGTGCAAAACGCACCCCGCCTCGCGCCCACGCAGGCCCCGGGCCCGCAGACCACCAGGAGTCAGTAGACATTTGATTCGAGTCGCGCACGCTAGATAGATGTAAGAACATTTATGTACAAAGTGTTGTGTATTAAAAGTGTTTTATATCGTGGCATGAACTGAAATCGTTTGATTACGACACCTAGGTGCCTTTATACATTTTTATTATTCCACAAAGGATATGTATACTGTAGGTATAGGTGCGATAATATTTTTTTTAATATGTACGCTACCTTTATATAATCTCTCTAAGAATATACCCAGTCGGTATGTTTGCAACATCTGTTGGTTTCGCGGGCAAATAAGTGAAAAATATTAAATTAGGTAATTACTAATGTACGCATACGATTACTCTTGCTAATTGCTCTGGAGTTTTAGTGAGAAGCGAGCATCCACCTATGTGTCGCTTTTGTTCCCCGTTTCCCCTTTTGGTCCAGTTTTCATTTTATTAAAGCACTGATGGTCCAATTAAAGGGAAATTATAGCGGGATCAGCCACGGAGCCCCAACAAGAACGAGATTACTATTTCGTCTCAGACTCTCGGTTCATCTTGCGACTAATCGTCGCGTATAATTTTTTATTGTTTCTGAATTCAGTCTTAATATATTAAGGATATCAGTTTTCATTAGGATATTTTTTGTAAGAACTTGAGTCTATAAATACCTTCGCATCACTGAAATAGACTGAACCCTGAACCTTTCAGGTTTTCAGTAAGAACATAAGTTACTGTCGTCACCATTGAAAACAATTGTTCAATATATTGTTTAGTGCACCAAATGCTGCTATGTATCTTTGAGACTTGATAAAAATAAACGTTTTAAATCATTGCCGTTAATGCAATTATTAGTAAATAACTGATATGAAAAAAAATGCAAGTATGGCGAGCAGTAAATAAAAATACTAAAAAGTTTGCTTTGATTTTTATTTAAATTACCGGTCCAGTTGAAGGCCTTCTTTTGATGTCAATCACAGCCATTTATCCATAAAAAAATAGCAGCATGATTATTTCTTCTGACTGTAGAATTAAATATTGATATCAATTCGCCCGAGTGACATCCGCCGCCTGCACGATCTTCGGAGCAAGGCTTATCAAATCTAATATTCGGCTCGAGTGGGATGGGAACAGGATTTAGTGGCTTCGTCTCAGTGAAAAATGCGTTAATTATTAAACTGAATTGAATTGCCTCGGTTTATTCTTCAACGTTACACTTACAATTGACGTGTACACCCGTGTAGCATAATGTACCATAAGGTATAATCGAATTGTGAATTGTGAATCATTCAAGTTAAGCAAAAAGACTTGCTTGTATTGGAATCGGATGTGGTTTGGGACAACGGTTCTAGGTATACAAATATCCAATCCCGCAATTTGTAGACTGCAGACGGAGACACACTTTTGCTGTCGACAGAGATATCCTAAAGTTAGCGGACCCCTATCTCTATACTCTTTTATTTATTGTGTATTCTTCTATCCTATTGTCCTTAATTAGCAAGTTGTTTTAGATAAAAATTGAACATAATCTATATACTCCTTTACTGAACTAAAATGTTTCGTTCGAAGCTGTCTGGCAACTCCATTTTCATAAAATTAAATTACCCTTCAACTGGTATTAACCGAATCCGGTTAGCAAAAAAAGTTACATCTTGCGGCAGTAACCGTATACGGTTCTCTTTTTGATTTACTTCATAGAGCAAAAAATTATCCTGGTCTATGTTTTCAGTGTTGAAACACTTAAAAATGGTAAATTATAAGACAAGAATGGCAAACCAGCCTTCGTTTTCTACTAAGCGCAGAGCAGTCGCAGAATAGGTAACATTCAATGCCATTAATTCTCTCCCTTTGCTCAAAAAAATTCCCGTCTTTCAGTATCCAGTCTATTTTTATTTATGATGATACTGACAGCTCGCAGGTCGCCTAAAGAAATAATGACCAGTAACAATAAACGGCCCTTTGGCAGATGTCCTTCGCTGAGAATGTTTGCCAACGGTTGAGATGAAACGAACCGACGTTGTTTGACGTGAAAACACGTCAAGTCGTCAACTATTCAGAGAACTCGTCGGGGAGGTAGTGTGACAAGGGACCATCAGATAAACGCCTGAATGGCCGGTCTGTTGTGAGGTACCTTCCTGCCGGTGCACACCGACGACTGTTTGCACAGGCGGCGTGTACTACATTATCGTTAGTGTTAGCAAAAAATAGGCGTCCATTCCAAAATTACGAAACTTACTTCGTTAACGTCATACCCTAATTTTTGACTGAGCGCGCCCGAACGCCGTATCGAGCAGACGTGCTTTTGTACTCGCGAACTATAATTTTCGGAAAAATAGTCTAAAGTGTAGTAAACAGTGCTAACGTTGCACCAATTCGTGCCTCATATAAGAAGAAACAATCTGTGAAAAAACCAAATCAGTGCATAAACTATTAGCGAAGTTATAAACAAAAACAATTACCAAATTTTAAATGTGATCGTTATAAATCTCTTTGTCTTTGTGTCGTGTGACTGACCTTTGCACGGGTCAATGACACACGTCTGGCACCGTAGTAGTATTGGTAAGAGATCACCAATTTCGCAGCGATTGTAACAGCTCCGTTGGCCTAGGAGCGCAAGCCGCCCGCTCGCAATCGTCGACTCGTAGTTACTCGAGTTCAAACCCCACGACGTGCAAAACTTTTTGGGAGGTCTCACTTCAACTTTCATTTTCTACGATACGTTTAAAATTAATACAGACATTATCGATACAAGGATGACAGAAAACAACTCAAGTGAGATTAACAATGTTACTGTTCGAAATAAATGTAAATCAGTTAATTCTAACAGTTCATTTGATTTATCAGAAAAGGACGAAGAATATCGATCACTCACTTCGACGGCCTCTTACGAGTTGAACCGTAGCTATCCTGATTTATATTTAAAGTCAAATGACGACGTGAAAGAACTGAGAAGCAGAATATGTCAACTGGAAGAAAAGTTAATTATTGCAGAAACTGAAATAGAGAATTTGTTATTGGAAAATAGTTCTCAAGCCAAAATAATAACTAATTACAAACTGAGAATTGACAAACTGACCCATATTTGTACAAACACATCCACAAAAAAATCCGAGGCAAAAATAAAACGAAAATGCCTTATACGAACAAAGCTCGACTTTAAAAACACGCAACAAAGCCCTATTCATCAAACTGGAATAGATAAAATGCCGTTGGAAGATACAATAATAGGACCTAATTTAATGTATGATGACTTACCACAGCAAGCTACACTAGAGGGCACCACTCGTTTAGACGCAACGGGCTCGAGTACACAACGAGATATAATTGTAAACAAAACTCGCTCAAATAAGTTATGTCTAATAAGTGAAAATAATGGTAACGCTATATTAGGAATTGCCGAAAACACCTTTCCAAATAATAAAATATGCCACTATTGTATGCCGAGCGCAGGTATTATTAAACTTCTTGAAACATTAGACAAAAAACTAGTCAATTACACTCTTAATGACCATTGTATAATCTTCCTAGGTGAAACAGACTTTTTAGTTTCCAAAAATTATGCAGAATTAGTAAATTATATAAAATTCAGACTCGAAAAGATATTGCATACGAATATTATCCTGTGTTGTCCGACTTTTAAGTTAAGATCGAATACTAGTTTGTTTAATACCAGAATAGAATCTTTTAATCGACTATTACACCAAAGTAATCAGAATTTTAATTTTACATATACTTTTGATACTAACAAACAACTAGAGTATTCATATGAAATGTTTTCAAAGTTAACTGGCAAAGTAAATAATACAGCCATAAAAAATGTCTTCATGAACTTGAAAAACTATCTGGAGCAATTTAAACCTTCAGATCATGAATATACCTGTATATATGATAATTGTAATATGACGCATACTTATGAAGATAGTGTTAAGAGCCGCGTGAAACCAGGTACTATTCCATATTACTTCAGCAAAATGAACACAGACCAACTTTCACCCAAAGTTGAGTCTAATGTTAGCACAGGTTTTAACGACACTGATCTTTTTCGTGAATAAGAAATTAAATACAGTTTGTAAAAGTACTTTGATGCATAAAACCAGCTGTTTAAGGATTTTTCATCAAAATGTATGTGGGATAAGTAATAAAACAACTGAGTTAGAATTATACATTGCAACCACGGGTATTCAGTTAGATTACTTGTGTATTACAGAACACTTCTTAAATCAACAATCTGCTCATGTATTTAACTTTCCAAATTATAATTTAGCGTCATACAACACAAGGACAAACAAAAAAAGGGGAGGGAGTCTTATTTTAGCACATTCAAGTACAGAAAGTGAAAACATTGATTTTGTTAAAAAAATGTATAGATCTGATAGTTTCGAAATATGTGGGGTTAAAGATCTTGAAACAGGGTTATATCTTTTTTGTTGCTACAGAAGTCCATTTGATAAAAACTTTGAAAGTTTTATGTCTAGTTTAGAAAAGTTATTGGAACATTTTATTAACAAGAAGTGCCTAATTTGTGGTGACTATAATATTGACGTACTTGTTGACAGTAAGAAACACACTGAATTTTTAAGCATATTGACATGTTATAATTTTCGATACCTTTTAAATACTCCTACTTTTATACGGAGCAACGCATATTCGTGTTTAGATAACATAATAACAAATCTCGCTGATGATGAAATAGTTGATTTTTCTGTTGATCACAATGGCTTGGCGGATGGTCATGGAGGACTTTTTTGCAATTTAGCTCTTGAAAAAATAAAAAGTAAATCTAAAAACTCGAATCAAATTGTAATAATAAAAAAAAGAATATTTAATAATAAAAATAATATTGCTTTCAAGAAAAGCATAAGTAAAAAAAACTGGGTGAATATGGGAATAAATAGTTTTATAAGTTGTCTTACAAAAACATTCCAAGAGTGTTACCGAAAGAAATCCATTAGAATAAAGCCTTTTAAAAATACCTCACTACAATGGATTACTAAAGGCGTTAAAGTTTCAAGTAGAATGAAAAGAGTCCTATGCTCAGGTACAGTAAATAATGCAAGCCTAAAAAAGTATAAAACCAACTATGTTCGAATTTATAGAAGAGTTATTCAGCAACTCAGGAAAAATGCTATAATAAATAATATAAATACGGCTACAAATATAACTAAACGGACGTGGAAACTTGTTAATGAATGTACTAAAAAATCAAAAAAAAGGCAATGTAAAAACTTAATCCTAAAAGTGAACAACAAAATGATAACTGATCCCCGGCAGGTCGCAAATCACTTCATTGACAGTTTTGTGTACAAATCGTCTCTCGCTAGCAAGGAAAAAGAAAGAGCGATGAGTTTTCTAATAGAGAGTACAAAAAGGGTAGAAAGTGATTTAACTTTTTGTACAACTACACCATCTGAAATTGCAAAGATTATTAGCAAAATGGCCAATAAGAAATCTTGTGGGTTTGATGATCTACCAATATCGATCTTGAAGGAGAATATAGACTCTTTGGCAGTCCCACTTTCAAATTTTTTTAATAAATGCTTCGAAGAGTGTGTCTTTCCAGACCAGTTAAAATTGGCTAAAGTAGTTCCTATATTTAAAAAAGGAATTAAGTCTGATCCGAAAAATTACCGACCTATATCCCTTTTGCCAACCATATCAAAAGTATTTGAGAAAATCATTAAAACGAGACTGATGGTACATTTAAATGCAAATAAAATTATTAATTTAAGACAATTTGGTTATCAGAAAGGCGTCGGTTGCACAGATGCAATAAATACTCTTATAAATGACATAATTAATAAATTTAATGACAAAATGAAAGTGGCAGGGCTATTCATTGACCTTAGCTCTGCTTTTGATACGATTGACTATGAATTATTATTGACTAAACTTGAATTTTATGGCATCAGAGGCAAATCCTTACAACTTTTAAGATCCTATTTACATAATAGACAAATGTTTGTCGAAATAAAAAACATCGATGACAGTAATCAAGAAGTCATATACACCTCTAAAATTACAAACATAAAACGTGGTGTGCCCCAAGGCTCTATTTTAGGACCTATATTATTTATAATTTTTACAAATGACTTGCTTAATTTTATGCATTATGTTCAACCAGAGGTAAAACTGGTTGTATTCGCAGATGATACAAATATAATAGTTGGGGCGAATGATTTAAAAGAATTGACCAAAAATGTTAACAAAAGCCTACAAAACCTCTGCGAGTGGTTTACAGCCAATAACCTTTTGCTAAACACAAGTAAAACGAACATCATTTTATTTAAAACTACAACTCGCCATAATGACACTTTGGATGTAAAAATCAAAGAAGACAAGATCGAATTGGTGGACAAAGTTAAATTTTTAGGTATTACCATAGATATGTATTTTAATTGGAAACAGGAGTTAGCTGCTATTGACGCTTCAATATCATCAGCATGTTATGCTCTCAGGAGCCTTAGAGATATATTGGATATAAAGCAACTCAAGGCTATATATTACGCGCTGGTAGAATCAAGACTAAGATACAGCATAATGCTTTGGGGAAACAGCTACAGTTATAACTGTGAGAAAGCGTTTATTTTACAGAAACGAGCCATACGAACTATAGTCAGGATCTCACAAAGAGACTCATGTAGAGAGCACTTTAAAGAATTGGACTTTTTAACGGTGCCTAGTTTGTATATATTGGTAATCTTGAATTACTTGGCTAGGAATATTCATGAGTATGAATCTCAAGAGGAGCGTAAGATAAGAGAAAGCACAAGAAGGAAAGAATTTAAACACAAGATGGCACCGAAATTTAACATAGCTAGGCACTGTTCCAGATACCAAGCAGTAGAGTTATTTAATAGGTTACCAACTGATTTAAAATTATTAATTTATAGCTCGCACTCTTTTAAAACTAAATTAAAGGCCTTCTTGTTGGAAAAATGTTTTTACTCCGTATCGGAATTTATTAGTGATAAAAGTAGTCACTTAAAATAATAGCAGTTGAACAGATTTAATGATTCTAAATTATATAATTATACTATGCTCATTACTAAGACCTTAGCGAAATGATTTCTGTTTTTTATTTTTTTTTTTATTTTGACATTCTTGCTAAAAATTGGACATTGAATTTGACATCATACTTGCATTATATTTCACGTTGTAATTGAGATTTTGCCTGATAATAATAAATTAGACTTTTTATCTGACACTGTACCTGCTATGAACCAGATATTGTATGTATTTTGTGTCTTTGTATTATTATTTTGCTGACATTGTATTAATTTGCTTAAGGTAGTTGTTTCTGCATGTGTTACTTCTCTTTTTAATATGTAATGTTCAACACAATGTAAATTGTTAATGAATAAAAAACTGAAACTGAAACTGAGCCTCAGTGGAAAATTAGATAAAATCCAATTTCTTTCAGAAAATAAATTAGATTCCAGAACAATTATGACGTTGAGATGATTAACTGAAATTAAAACCATGACTAAGAATAATGGAATAGGTTGTCCACTATAAACATGATTATTACCTAGCTGATCCGTAGCGGGACGCGCGACAGTGTGAATGACGGCGACGAACTAAAATATAGGCAAGGACGACAGTCAATTACTGAAAAATAAAGAATAGTTTGAGGTTGTAAGACATTTTACTCTAAAAAATAAAACTCATTTAAGTAGTGACCATCTCCAAACACTTTTTAGGGTAAGCTCATGTGGACCTTAATAGTCTATTTTACTTATATCTTCTACATTATTACATCAGTCTTCTATTTCATATTTGCTCGCCCAATTTCTTTACAAAACATGCTACATTCACATTTATATGCAGCGCTCAATATCACACTTATATTACTACTCGTATCTACTGTAAAGATGAAAAATTTCATCCTTTTCGAATGACTTCAAGAGGTAGACGTGAAGCCAAACCAATTACGGAAACCAATCAAATTGTTTGCGGTCAGTCAGCAGACCGTAAGTCAGTAGTTCAAAAACTAAAACCCGAGTACTGAAAAATCACGCTCTAAAAATGATGAAACAATTAATTATTTATTTTGTAAAACATAGGTATGGTTACAGATAGTATATTGTTAAAACATGTGCACTATGTTTTGCCAATATCTGGCGTACAAAATTAACATAAACAAGCAATTACAATTAAGTTGACGTATCAAAAGATTACCATAAAAAAAAGAAATACTTATGTCAATTTGTTAAACAGATCATTACTTAGATAAAGCACCTATATTCTAGGGATCATTACAATAAAATATTCTCATCTGAAATTATTATGTACTTACAAACTATTCGATATGTATCGGGTATTAAATAAACAACTTACATGCAATAAATATTTTATTGTATTTAATACATATTCATAGAGGATAACCGTTTTCGTATGGTACTTTGCTGAATGTTTTGTTTTGTTACGGTAGATGTCGTTGGGTTTTAGTTTTTGAAAAAGTTGTTTTATTTAAAGTAGTTTTGGGGTTTTTGCAGAGCCACATCACATTTTTTTTCTGTTAGGCTTTGTTGTTTTACATGTATCTAGATAAAAAATGAGATGTAAATTCCTAGTGTAGGGCAACATTTTTTTAAATAAAAAAATATCATATCATAATGCATAAGTTGCAAGAGTGGACTCTAGATAACGTATAATGATAACGTAATTGATTTAGGTAATTTACTATTCACTATTTTTCATGTCTTTGATGGGATATATTTCGCAAAAGGTAGGCTTTTCAAAAATATGATGTACCAAACCCTTCCTTTAAACTTCATTTGTTCTTGACCTTCATTTAAGTAGTTTGGAAGTTATGAGGTAACTGTTGAACATACATACAGACAAACCTCTCAAAAACATAACGCTCCCTTTTGCTTCTCCTTGGTCAGGTAATGAAGGAAGGACCGCAAATGTGGTGACAGCGTATATCATACCAACTAAGTACATTTTATTTTACCACTCGATGATTAAATTTGAGTGAAATAATAATATAGTGATATTAATTAGTAGATATCCAAAAAGACTTTATATAGGTACTTAAATATTTCTCTTACTGTGTTGTCTATCTCTTAGCATGATATAATAATTTTTTCAACACACTTGCTCATAAAGTGGCTCTAATTTCACCGCAATTAGGCACATAATGACACCTGTTATCAAACTGTGACTTTTTCATTACTATTATTCACAAGTGAGATAAAGAGATTCTTTTTTTAATTTATTGGTTGAGTTGCTTTGTTCTTAAAAAAGTTTCGATACAAAAAAGATCGTACTCAATAGTACAAATGCAACACATTTCATGCAACTTCGTATTCAAATAGATATTTTCAACTTATACGTGTTTAATAAATAAAACTTTCACTCAAAAATTATTTTTGTTTTTGTCTGTAATAAAGAAAACTTGAAATTCCCCATTTTGTACGTGGCTAAAACGCTATCCGCGAAAAGCCAAAAAAAAGATAACTCATGTTTTTTAGTCTATGGCCGATTGCCATTGTTAGATGCGCGCGCATAGGAAAACTGATTAATTATGTCCGCCATTGCGAAAAAAAAATCACAGCTCGTTTTTACTGTTGGAAATGATTTTTTAGTATTCTTTTCTTCACAAGTGTGTTGAAAAACGTCGTATGATACACGTGTGTATTGATGATTACCGTCCTCGGCTCTCTTAAGACCCTCACCTAACGGCTCGGGTCTCAATGGCACCTCAGCGGTAATCACCAACGTTACACACTTGTACCATAATGTACTAATCTCAGTCGACATAACAGGATCAAAGTTACTCCACGTATAACATAATGGAATTTCAGAATAAGGATGTAACACCCTCAAACTGTATAGTAAGACAAATGTCCTTTCCATGCAATTACAATACGATTCTACCACTGAATAGTAATTCAACTGAGCATCTCTAAAAGCTTGTTTGCTTAAGGAGATTTTCTCGAAGCGATGTGGCGAGAAGAGATAAGATTGTGTGTTTCTCACAGCTCAAATATCTGCTCGAAGCCGAAGCAAAAGAGCTTCGGCTTCGAGCAGATATTTGAGCTTTTACGTTACGTTATGTAAATACAGTTAGAACTTCCACCACGTGATGCTGGCTTCCCTATCAATGGTTGTACGATAGTTTTACTTGGCAAACTTTCCTAGTCAAGGGCCATTTCGCCTCGGATGTGCAAGCTGGATATGTATTAACGTGGTAAGTGTTCTGTGAGTATGTGAATGGGTTAGTAGGTTGTGTTTTTGTAAGTCACTCGTTTGAATATGTAATTATGTGGGGCTAGCTTTTACCGTGGTGTCGCTCCTGTGGCCTACCTATCGCACAGGAACCGTTTTTTTTTCGGGACAAAAACATTTTGGTATCAGATCATTTGGAACTTCAAGAGATTTCCTTTTACAAACATATATATGTAAACACGTTTAGATAATGTTTGTATCGGTAAATATTATACCTATATCATACTCGTAACTTACTTCTCTCTACTTACTCATTGATCTGTGTAATGTAGTAATTACCGACTAACAGATTGCGGTGATTTCGTAGAACGCTCGCTACTAAATTTACTGTGTTTAGTTATCCGATACGCTTGATATCTAAAGAGTGAATTTTGTCACGTATGTTTTGTAGTGAATATCTTCGTGAAAATGAAAAGAAAGATTTAAAAGAAAAGCCTTAATCACTTCGCTCGATCTGGGATCAAACGGGTAAGACTCTACAAAGGTTTACGAAGCCAGCTTTATGCAGATATAAAGCTACTGGTAAAGCTTGCAAACATAATGTAATTAACTTATATGTTTGGGGGATACGAGTTTCCTCCGTGCCTCGGAAAAAAACCCTTAACCGATGATCTCGGCTGTCATTCTAAGATTTTGGCAGTCGTTATGGATAGTCAGAAGCCTGAAATCTGACACGAGTCTGGCCAAGGAGCATCGGGTTACCCAGTTACTGGGTTGTAGATATCAGATATAGGCAGTCACTCCAACATCGCTATTCAACTTAATTTCGTTAGACTGGAAGGTTAGAGAGGATACTTTAATTAACAGTTGAGTTAATTTACAAGGGCTTAAGACAACGACAGTCGCTAACGCGAGGGAACAAAACGCGCACTCTTAGCAAATCCGCGCGTCCCAAAATTCTGTAGTTTTTTGTACTTTTCTTACTATAGTGTGACTTTAAAAAAAGCCTAAGATAAAAATGTAGATAATTAAATTGTCTTTAAGATGGTGACAATTTTACTAAAATACGCCCGGCGATTTTGGTGCGATTGACGTTTTTTTGTCTTTGTTAGATATAACTTTACAAATTAACTAAACTATCATTTATGAATAAAACTAAAATTTTTTTAGGTCTCATACTTTTATAAAATAAAGTCTTTTCGAGTAGGCAGGCAGGGCAGGCAGGGCAGGCAGGGCAGGCAGGGCAGGCAGGGCAGGCAGGGCAGGCAGGGCAGGCAGGGCAGGCAGGGCAGGCAGGGCAGGCAGGGCAGGCAGGGCAGGCAGGGCAGGCAGGGCAGGCAGGGCAGGCAGGGCAGGCAGGGCAGGCAGGGCAGGCAGGGCAGGCAGGGCAGGCAGGGCAGGCAGGGCAGGCAGGGCAGGCAGGGCAGGCAGGGCAGGCAGGGCAGGCAGGGCAGGCAGGGCAGGCAGGGCAGGCAGGGCAGGCAGGGCAGGCAGGGCAGGCAGGGCAGGCAGGGCAGGCAGGGCAGGCAGGGCAGGCAGGGCAGGCAGGGCAGGCAGGGCAGGCAGGGCAGGCAGGGCAGGCAGGGCAGGCAGGGCAGGCGGGGCAGGCGGGGCAGGCTGGGCAGGCGGGGCAGGCTGGGCAGGCGGGGCAGGCAGGGCAGGCAGGGCAGGCAGGGCAGGCAGGGCAGGCAGGGCAGGCAGGGCAGGCAGGGCAGGCAGGGCAGGCAGGACAGATATTCAAATATGTACAGGCATGTATTCAAATATGTCAAATATGGCAGGGCAGGCAGGGCAGGCAGGGCAGGCAGGGCAGGCAGGGCAGGCAGGGCAGGCAGGGCAGGCTGGGCAGGCGGGGCAGGCAGGGCAGGCAGGGCAGGCAGGGCAGGCAGGGCAGGCAGGGCAGGCAGGGCAGGCAGGGCAGGCAGGGCAGGCAGGGCAGGCATGGCAGGCAGGGCAGGCAAGGCAGGCAGGGCAGGCAGGGCAGGCAGGGCAGGCAGGGCAGGCAGGACAGATATTCAAATATGTACCCATAAAATTATTATGAGGAATAAATATTATGCCTTAAATATTTATGCAACTCCAAATTATGGCAAAACAAATTAGACCAAATGAAAGTTATGCTAACCTTTGCATTATGCCAAAGTATTATTTGCCTTAGTAATATGCCAATAGGTGGATTTCCCAACATAATAAACCAAAACTTCATTTAATTTGAATTTGAAGTTTAGGAATTATTGCAAGTCAAAACTTCTTAATTTCGTCTCTGACTCACTGACTCACTTACCGATCATCAAAATTCTAAGGTAAAACCAAGGCGGTTAATGTGTTAGTTTATAACCTTAATATTTTTATCTTGTAGCACTGGTTTTAGTGCTAATCTGGTCGATAATCCTTTGAAACCAAAGTTTATAACAACGATAAAACAACCACGATCAAGCAAATAGAAATATATTAGGGCTTCTGGTTGTGGTGAGCAAGATCTATAACTTGATCTCAAATTTATGGCTAGCCAATCTATTTACAGTTGCAAATAATTACCTTTATGTAGGTTAGGTACAGAAGCTATTGACAGAGGATTTTTTTTTGAGTATGTATGTTACTTAAGTTTTACGAGCTTTTACCGCCGGCTGCGCTTGCGTAAAAGTAAAAGAAAAATCTGTTTACGAGGGATATTAAAGATCCAACTTTTTGCTGTTTTTCTACAATAGTTGTAATGTTTCTAAATTTAACACAGAATACTGGCTTTGTCATGGGGCTTTCACATTCTGTATAAATAAACACTACAAAGTTCACCCGTTGGTATTGTAACATTTATCTGCTAGTAGCGATACGACATTCACTACACAACGTTACGTTAACATTACGTTTGTAATAAACGTAAAAAAAACGCAAAGTTTAAAAAACACGTTAGAAACATTTCACAAAGGCAAACAGTTCGGTTAAAACCGCATACATCAACGTCACGAGATTTAAGAATAGCCCAATCGTTTAGCGAAGCGATCTACTTTACGTTCGTGTGTGGATGTGTATCTGACCGCGATTGTACATTGGCAATTTCTCAGTAAACTGAACAGAGCCTGCATGCCAGTGATAAAGAGCTCCATTGGTTACTCATCGACGCAGCAATACACTCACTGGAGTGGTGATAGCTGCAATCAACAATGTACAAATATTTACACACTCTAATGCCTCAGCCCGCTAATTATGTCTCCCAAGTGAAATCTCGCGCGGACACTACAACTTTGGCTGTACAAACAACTTTGTTCTAATTGTTCTTGCTAAAGGATGAAGAATTGAAGATATTATAAATCTGGAGAATTGTCTCCAGATTTATAATATCTCTATCCAGGCGCTTGTAACTTAAGATTCCGCTAAAAAGAGGAAATTGGGCTTTTCTAGATCATTTTCCATAATTGTCTCTGTCTCACCGTGTACTGTTTAAGTGGTGTCTGAATTGGGTGTTTGGAGTTACGAACGAACCAAACCCAAAGTTTGACAGGTTTATTGACTAAAGTAGAGTTTGACAAAATACCCATCTTATTTTTAACCGACTTCAAAAAAGGAAAAGGTTCTCAATTCGTCGGACTCTTTTTTTATTTATGTTCCCCGATTACTCAAAGACGCCGGGACCAATTTAAAAAAATCTTCTTTTGTTTTGAAGGGTATACTTCCTAGTTGGTCCCATAGTCATTAGGTCAGGATCTGATGATGGGATCCTAGAGCAATCGAGGGAACTCCTCAAATATTTTAGACATACATATAGTGATTTTGGTAATTTCATCAACAATGCAATCACTTGCATTCAGAAAGTATAATTTGGTGAAGTGGAACTGATGAAGGAGACCACAGATGGCCACTGGAACTCCTAAATGCTAAGTTGGTCACGGGTATAAAATATCTCGAATAGTTAACCGATTATGATGAAGCAAATACTTATAAATGAATGGTACTGATGAAAATGGTACCATTGAACTGTTCTGATGATGAAGCCGGAAGGTAGGCACTGGAACTCTGAAATAAAACAATGTATCCTAGTCGTGCTTGGGCTTATTGGAATCGTCATGATATGTACTTTGGCCATAAATGATTATCATGTTAATTGGAGATACCTACAAAACTAAAAAACTTTTTAACAAAAAATCAAATCAAATTCTTTTCCGAAGTCGGTGTCGAAAAACTGAAAATATTGGGTACAAAAGATACCGACTTCGGAAAAGAAAGTTATATTTATTCAAGATCGGGTGAAAGCGCTATAGCTTTTGATGACATAATTACTCATTCATAGCCTATTGCCGTTTTGTTGTACCTCCGAGGCATAGATAATGGCATCAACCATACACCATACAGGTCGTCACTATTTTCCATCAAGTGAAGAGATCGTTAGCGCTATAGAACCTGGGAGCTATGTGGCGTGTCATGTATTCGGTGCGGCTTACTTCGGATAATCCGTTCGAATGCTCTACCGCATGTATGTGTGTAGTACCTCCCACTTGCATTGTCTATTCAATTTCCTACCGCCTTATAGGAGAGTCTCGCTGGAATCACGCTGTACTATTGTGTTTCGGCTACTGCTGACCGAGCTTTCATTGTAAGGCCCGCTACTTGTTTTCGCTTTTGTCTAATTTGTTACTAGTTATGTGTTCTGCTGAATTTATAATAGGGGTATCAAGTTTCCACTATTCCACTGTAATGTTAGGTATAGCATAAAATATATGCTATATGGTAAAAGAGCATTGCCTTTCACTATAATTTATAGTAATTTTCTTTCTCTGTCATGTATTCGATATTTATTAGTATATTAGATATTTAGTATAGTAGGTATTTATGTATTTTATGTTATCATGTATAAGTAAGTAATATTATTTATGATCAATTGTACACTGACAGCCCTAAATTCTTCTCCTATCGTTTCAGTCCATCCAAAAGTTGTCTGTAAGAGATTGCCCTGTGCGGTAAGACCGCCCATTGTACAGTTTGTTTTTAAAAATGTTTCTTCTGTATGTTTGTATTTTTGTGGTGTACAATAAAGTATATAATAAATAAATAAAAATATAATCTTTTATATTTTCAAAGAAATGTGCTTGGATGAAACGCAGATCATCGAGGTCAAGCTTGATTAACCCCTATCTGTTAGCATTCTCAATTTCTTTACTAACATGATTTAGTAAGTACGTTTATTTCACAGCATTATCACATCACTCATACTAAAGTCCATTGACTACATATGCAATCCTAGTTTAGGCTTGTTCTGCATCCGCTTTGCTTGAAAAACTTGTAAAGAGTCTTGCCTCAAATTAGTTAGCTTTGCTGCCGCAATTATATTTTGGTTTATACTTATAAGTATTTCTGATCTACGAACCCTATACTTATGAAGTCTTCTTCTTCGTGTCGGGTTACTTGGTCTTAATTTATATTTACACCATGTTAATTCACCAAAGGCCAAAGGCAGAGCCGATTGCTTTAATATATATATATATATACGAGTATATATGTAGTATTAGGTACACTTCATGACGAAACAATATGAATCGTCTCAAGTATGGGAAAGTGATTTAGATAAGGTCCGCTGATGGGAAATTTGATTTATAGGGTCCAATGGAGCGCTAAATATATACGGTATTGGCCCGGGAACCAGCGAAGCGATGGATGGCGGGGGCGTACGCTCAAATAGCCCCCAGGGTGACTCCGCTGACCCGCTTCATTTTTCTTAAGACGAAACTTGCTGCATATTAGAAGAAATCTATGGGCAATTCCTAAGAACAAAAATATGTTAAAAAGTATAACTTCGTAAAGAGTTCAAAGAATTCTATTGAAAAGTAAGAAACTGTCTGTAACTACCCGTAACATATTAAAGATTACACAATATTTAAGGTGCGTAAAAGTGATTTTATCTGGCTTGCCCGGAATACAGATAGCTATGTCAAAATATTTCATAATTTTCATCACAGACTCTTTCCTCCATTCGTTCTCATTTCACAGATGGTCGTGTTACCTGTCTAAAAATCATATTAACCCGTAAAAATTGTATTATTATTGTAATCCGATACGGATCATATATTTCCTTACGAAATTGAAAAAATCTGTTAGAGAAATTTTGGAGAGTTTGATGTGCTCTCCGATTGCAATTGCAACGATACTGTGTTGTGTCCTACGTAATTTTTGAAGCTACACTTCCTCTAAAATTCATTAAATACCTTTTCAGATACGTTTACTGCTTGAGTAATTATTACAATCTGGATACTTCTACTAACTTTTTAAAACTACGAATTGATTTTATCACAATTTTATTTATTAATACTGACGACAATTGCATGTTAATTAAATATTATTGTAGAATATCGCTGTTCAGTTTCGAAATTGTCAGACACCAAGTTAGACTTACAGTACAGTACAGTGCATACGCACTGCTCCAATATTTGATACCTGCAGCTTCTAACTCTGTTTGTTTTAGTCAATCCTTGTCCAGACAATTACAAAAATAATAAAAAATAGTCAAATCGGTCGTGTCAAGGGATGATCAGTCATACATACATACGTCATTACGGCAACAGTTTCACCTGTCCCAGTGTGTGATCAAACCCTGCAAGTTAAATGTGTCCCACTTCCCGGTGCTTGATTGAGCTGAAATTTAGCACACAAGTATTTCAATATAATTTCTTGTTTATGTTTAGATACGAGTAAAGCACAATTTGCAACATGTATAGTTCAGTAACGCATGACTCATCGAAAGTAAAAAATATATGAAATAATTTTGCTTTCAGAAAAAAAGAGCATTCATCTCACCGTTTATTATTCACCCGGCCACCTAGTAGTTTTATAAGCCGAAATGTAGACATTAAAACTATAAAACGAGTTGGTTCTCCTTGTTAAACGTGCGCTGAATAAAATCATCATACTCAGGTCGAGCTCAGGGTGCCATCGCCGCCTCGGTTTCTTTTTTATTGTTCAGGCTTATTAGCATTTATTCTTCAGGAGACTGGCTTTAGACATATTTTGTAAGAGTAACCGTTCCTTTTCAAAAGATGGAACGGTGTTCGTAGATGCTTATTTAAATGAGATACACATAAATGTAAGTCAGCCAGGCTGATGTAGTAAATTATCTTGTTTATTTTATTACAACTTAGACAATAGTTTCTTATCTCACATCATCATCATCAGCCTATTAATGTTCCCACTGCTGGGACACAGGCCTCCTCTCTGTGAGAGGGGATGGGCCATAATCCACCACGCGGGCCCAGTGCGGGTTGGTGGATGTCACATGTCTTCGAATTTTAGGTTCTTGGGCATGCCGGTTTCCTCACGATGTTTTCCTTCACCGTTTTTGAGAGCAGTGGTGATGAAATAATTTACACAAAGTAAAGCGCCTGCTTGGGTTCGAACCCACAACCTACAACTTGTAAATCTCGACCGATACCACTGGGCCACCACTGCTCTCTGTTTCTTATCTCATGAATATTTAATATCAGTTATCTCATTATCATATAGTCCTTTAACGCGTTCTCTGAAACTAAATCTGTTAGAGTATAAATAATTTAGTTGGAGCTTTGTAACTTATGGCTCGATGTTCATTATACAAATACACAGACTAACCCTGAGTTTCCCACCTTAAAATTATCGGAGAATTAATGTGACAAATTGTCAAACACGCGTTATCTTCTGTGATTGGCTGTTGAAAATTCATTCAACCAATCACAGCAGATAACGCGTGCTTGACAATTTGTCACATTAATTCTCCGATAATTTTAAGGTGGGAAACTGAGGGTAAGATATTCTGTTTCTCCTTATAATATAATGCTTTAAGGAATATTAAAATGATTTAGCGCGTATTCTGTCTCTTGTCATCTTCGTCATCTTGTCGAAAATATGATTTTCTTTCGCAAATTAGTAGAATCACTGATGTTTAGAGCCGATCTATATTTTGAATCTAATCTCTATTGGGGAGCGTAAGAAAATAGAACATATAATCACATATAAGCAGCTTTAATGCAAAGGCGAGGAAGAGTTTCGGATGTCATCCTTCACTTTAAAGCTCTTCTGCTTTGACAGCAGTTCTTGAACCGAAACAACGGAAAGGAAGAATTTTTACAAACGATGTTTACACATTATGGTAGGTATTAAATTTGCAGTATTTCCTCGACACTTGATCATTGGCGAACAATCAAGCAAACGAGAGTGCTGATAGGTATTCACTCTCGTTATATTTAGATATGAATCGATCTAAGCATGCTCAATTGTAAGCACAGGTAAATCATCCTTCTGTAAGTAAGTGCTTTACTCATCTCGAAAAAAATACCAGGAAAAATCTAGTAGGATTATTGAAGCATAAACTTATAACTAGCTCATAAGAGAGGCTGTGATCCTCGACAGTGGTACCAATTGGTCTGGAAAGGTATAATTCTTGCGTTACACACATTACGAAGAGAGAAACTTTGTCTATGATAATACGACAATCTATAGTGCCAATATGAAAGTCTTTGTTATTAATTTATTAACATTGTTCATTACTTTTGTGTTTGCCCACACTTTATTGTTAGGTTGCTACATTGGATTTTATGATTATTGTGTATGTTTGGTAGGTTGTTTGACATGTATGCAATACATCCTTTTGGTGCGTCTGTTCCTGTGACTGATCTGCTCGAGCTCCTAGGCATGGAGTTGACATTCAGTCTCAGCTTCGACGCCTCCATTGAGTACAAAACCCAAATCTTGGCCAAAAAACTGGGCATCCTTAATAGAGTGAAGCGAAACTTTACGCCTGGACAGCTTTTAACCCTATACAAAGTGCAAGTCCGATCGTGTATGGAGTATTACAGCCACCTTTGGGATGGCTCAGCTAAGTATCAGCTTTCCGCGCTTGACTCGGTGGAACGCAGAGCCAAGAGGTTCATCGGCGACGTTGAACTGGTGGATGCCAAGTTCCACAGCTTGGCTCATCGCCGCTTGTGGGTCTTCTACAGACTGTACTTCGGTGAGTGTGCTCAAGAACTCCACGACCTCATCCCACAAGCCCCCTTCTACCATCAGACATCTAGACGCACTGCAAGTTACCATCCTTACCTTGTTGCCATTCCACCAATTCGCACCGAGCGCTTCCAAACATCCTTCATAATGCACACGCATATCAGCGTAGCAGACACATAGTAGGGTAGTACTCGCGGCCTGTACAGATGCGTAGCACACTAGATGACGAGACTATGAAGACGTGTACCAGCGCAGCATTCCCAACTATGAGAACGTGTTGCACTGGCGACTGTGCAGACGCGTACCAGACGCGTAAAATACCTGAAACCTATTTTTATTATAGAAAATAATCTGTGTAATCTGTGTGTTACATTCTTACTAAATTAAATATAAATACTTATACCTTTTAATATATATAACAGACGTTTAATAAAGCTTCGATTTTAATATAGAACACTGAAATAACGTGGCATCACTTTGTGGCGCTTACTTATTACTTTGAACAGCGCTCACTTTGTCAAAGTTTGCAGCTTTCATTACATTTATACTACATACGAATAATGTCGGGGCTACCGTATTTTCTTTTCCAGGAAATATTTAAAGTATCTGAAATGCTGCTGCAATTTAATGTAAAATTCAAGGAACAGGCGATTGGTGGACGAGTATTTTGGATGAAACATAAAATTGAAAGTTTAAAAAAAAAAAAAAATGTCCTCCAAACTAAATATTTGTATTCAGATAAATGGTTCTGTAATCTTGTGGCAACGGACAGGTTATCTGTATTATGTACCTTATCGTAATTTTAAAACTTCTTAAGTAATACATGTTTATTTGTAGATACTGCCAGGTTTACGGAGCGTTAGTAGCCGCAAAAAGTGTTCAGTTCATGTAAAAGTACCTTACTGCTATAATATCAATATGCTGTACTCTATAACAAAATCGATAATTGATTGAAAAACAATATGAGTTTGGACCGAAGTCAAACACGGTTACAGCTGCAACTGATCTCGTGACAAAAATCAAATCTAACATCGATACCTAGTAAGAAAATTACACTAGGAGTGTTTGTAGATTTATAAAAAGCTTTAAATACTGTTAGTCACGATATACTTTTGTTAAAATTAAATCATCTAAGTGTCTCAGGATCCGCTCTTAACATGTTAAAATCATACCTTAATAAAAGATATCAAGTAGTGAAAATCAGTGAAGTCCAAAGCGGACCTTGACAAATCACCTACGGCGTCCCCCAGGTGTCAATTCTTGGGCCATTATTATTTTTAATCTACATAAATAGCATCCATGAAATCGGTGTAAAGAGGGATATAGCGCTTTACGCTGACGACACCAGTTAATTTTACTCGGGTACTTCAGTATACTCAATCATAGAACAAGCTCAACATGATCTGAACCTCTTACATACCTACTTGGCTTAAATCAAACTTACTGACAATAAATATATCTAAAATCAATGATATTATATTCGCAGCAAAAAACAAAAAGATTGGTCAGCACAGTAACTTACATATTGATGGTCAAGAGAGTTCATCAAGAAAAATATCTTGGTCTTAAATTTGACGATTAACTAACGTGGAAACCACACATAGAGAGTATCAAGTACAAGCTCACATCACTAACAGGTGCGCTCCGTGGTATAGTGCGGTGTCTTCCTGGACATGTGCGTTATACTATATATAACTCCATGGTTTAATCTCAATTGGACTACTTGATTGAGGTCAGGGGAACTGCTGCTTAATCAAACATAAAAATACTACAAATTGCCCAAAATAAAATAATCAAAACACTATTTAGGTATAACTATTTAACTCCTACTGAAAAAATCTACAAAGAAACACAGATAATGAATCTTCTTCAAATATATAAGTACAACACATGCATACTCGTAATAAAAATTCTAACTAAGGATATACATTTTCAGATAATATTTACAAAAAGGGCACAAATTTATAAAATCTTAACAAGACAAGCTAATGACATCTGCTTAACCAAGCCTAAGCACGAATGTGGAGAGAGGAATATTATGTATGAGGGTGCAAACTTTTATAACAAACTACTTAAACACATAAAAGAAATCAAATCGTCATACATTTACAAGAAGACTTAAAAAAAATATATAGTAAAAGCATTTTTTCAACCTTTCGATTAATCAAAAATAAATAATGATAGTCTACATAAACAAAAATAAATATATATATTTATTATGTACAAATATGTACATATTTAAACACTAAACAAAAATAAAACTATACAAAATTATACTAAACCTAACTACTTACACTATATACAAAAGACAGGTACACTTAGGCGTCGAAGTACTCCTCCACATCGCTGTCATCCGGGAACGTGCCCAGAAGACTGGCAGCATTGCCACGTTGAATGGCAATGCTAATTCTTTGCGCAAAGAAAGAGCCAGCCCTCTGGTCACGCACAGTGTCGATCAGTCGGCGAGAGATCTCCTTAAAAAGTAGACGTGCACTCGGGCCCCATGACCCAAGCGTTTCGACCCCAAACGGCTCAAAACTGTAATTACCAATTAGGTTACAGTATTTGCGCCGCTTGAGGGCCTCAGCAGCCGCAGCAGCAGCGCCAGCACAGCCCGCCGAACTAGGAACATGAGATGGCGCAAGGGTGTCGACACAGGTTGCGTCCCACACCAGAGGCCTACCCACCTTCCACGGCACCAAACTACAAATATTAGCTGAAAACAATTCAATGAATCGCTCATGTTCTACACTGTGTCATAGGCCTTAGTAAACATGCAACGACTACTAAATTGCACCCTACCCTCATTCTACTTAATTTTTAATTCTTTAGTGTACACAAAATAATATACAACATAGTGTAAAATGAATAAAATAAATCATATACATACGTACTTACGCACAAATATATAGATACCTATCACCCTCTTCGCTCAATACTGTTGTGTTGTTTGTTGTGTGTAACTTAACTTCTTCTAGTTTGTTTATTTTGTACTCGTTATGCTTTAACAATATACCTTTGTCAAGTCGAATTAATATTGTAATGTTAGTTTTAAGATGCATGCTTGTTTTTGTTATTATCTACGCTCACTGGCATATAACATTATTCTAAACCTATTATGTTTTCTCTATAAGCGAATTTGTTAATTCTTTTGAGAAATAAATATCTTTAAACGTAAAACGATATTATATCACAAACACCTTGCGACCAAAAAGCGTTCGAAAATAAAATATAACAGTTATGAAAACAACCTAAACTTTGCAAGTATCGGAAAATACTTATTTATATAGGGAAGCTGAAGCGGGTGAAAAGCGATCAGACACTGCATGAATAAAATATGTTCGTACTACGTTTATATAAATTTCTCTTAGAATATAACGGTCGGTATGTTTGTAACATCTGTTAGGTTCGCGGGCAAATAAGTGAGAAATATTCAATTAGGTAATTCCAACAGTACGCAAACGATTACTCTTGGTAATAGCTCTACAGTTTCGGTCGTGAGACGCGTGCACCCGCCTTTGAAGCCTTTCTGTTCCCCGTCTCCCCTCTGGTCCAGTTTTCATTTAATTAATGCACTAGTGGTCCAATTAAGGGGGAATTATCGCGGCATCAGCCAAGGAGCCCCAACAATAACGAGATTACTATTTCGTCTCTGACTCTCGGTTCATGTTGCGAAGAACCGTCGCGTATAATTTATTATTGTTTCTGAAATTACGACACTGAATCTATTAAGGAAATCAGTTTTCACTAGGCTTTTTTTATTGGGACAATCTCACCGCACTATTCCCAAACCACTGCAACTCCTGAAAGCCAGTATCAACAGTGGCGACCACCAGAAAAGCGCCGAGGCAATGAAGCTCGACGAAGTCCCGGAGAATGAATTTAACTGTCTTGGATCCCGCAACGAAATTAATCAGAAAAGAAAATGGAGGAGTAAGAAAAATACAAATTTCCACTTCCCTCCATATCAAGCAGGAGACAGAACAAACAAGACCAATAGGCACAAAGGGTTGTTTACAACTGGGATAAGCCCAGTTGCCTAGCACCACGGATAAAAATTAGCATTAATATTAATTCACTAGGATATTGTTCGTAAGAACTTGAGTCTATTGTCTTATTGCGCATTTGTAGATACTTACGAGTCGCTGAAATTGACTCACGCCTTATAACCTTTCCGGTTTTCAGTGAGAACATAAGTTGCTGTTGTCAACAATGTAATGCTAAATTTGTTTGGGACTTTTTATAGGGCAAAAAAAGAACTTTTAAATCATTGTCGTTCATGGCATTAGTAGATATGTAATATATAGTTATATAGTAGTCAAGGCTGCGGGCGTCCGGTGGATACAAAACACACAGGACCGATCAGTGTGGCGGTGCTTGGGGGAGGCTTATGTCCAGCAGTGGGCGTCTTTCGGCTAAAATGATGATATAGTTATAAGGCCCACTTGCACGTTTAGTCCGGTTAAACAAATAATTGTAGAGTTTGTTAACTCGGAGTTAAGTCATCAACATTTTATCTCATGATACGCCTTGCACCATTATAAAGTAGTGCCGGGCTCACTAACCCGGTATTTCAAGCGTACTACTAAATCCCGCGATATTTATTTTGCGAAATACCAGTGTGGTACCTCAGTTCACAAGCATATGAATTTTTTGTCAATGTCTGCCCTGAAATGTAATTCGACCAAACATAAATGAAGGAACTCAGTTGTGATGTAATAAATAAATCCTACGATATTTATTTAGCGATATTTTTATTATTTTTATTTCAATTTTTGTCAACGACCTTCGTATTGATTTGCCACCAAACTCGTAGCCCCGAAGCCCGTCCCTGACGGCTTCAAGAATTAAAATATGTAACGCTCAGTGTGCACGCCTACGGTCAAGGGTAGCCGCAGGTAGAGAGACCACGCTGCCAGATGGTCACCAGATGTGTGAAACGCACCCCGCCCCGCGCCCACGCAGGCTTCGGGCCCGCAGACCCGCTGACCAGGAGGCAGTAGACATTCGATTCGAGTCGCGCACGCTAGATAGATCGGGTATTCACGGTTCTAGCTCGTTCCCGTCAAAACTATTGTCGTAACTTTAAGTTTAGTTGTATGAAGTAGTTTGTTATATACTGTAGTTAGCGCGTAAGAACATTTATGTACAAAGTGTTGTGTGTATTAAAAGTGTTTTATCTTGGCATGAACTGAGATCGTTTTATTACGACACCTAGCCGCCCTTATAAATATTATTTCATTTTGCCTCCGTATACGGATCAAGGGCATCAGGATACGTACACATATACTTACCTAGAGCAAATCTACTGAAGTTACACCCATATTTGATTTGTGTTCACCTCACGTCTTCGTATGATCCACGTTTATTTGCAGAAAATCAAAATTCTTCATGGTGTTATCAATTTATGGGTTCACATCCGTATTCTATAAGCGATTGTAATCGCTACGGGGCGTAAGGCAGCCAGCAGGCACGCGGATCGATCGCGCGACTATTCTGTCGTACACTGCGGCCCCGTGTCGCACAAAAGCTCACGTATCTAATCTCGCGCTATCCACTGATTTCATTTCAGGAGTTCGGTATTATTTTTCCGTTTATTCTGATGCGATTTGCTCTTACAGCCCATTAGGCTTATTCGTTTCGCTATGTTGTGTTGCTTTTGAAATAAATGTGAAGTTTAGAACCGACTGGGTATTATTTAATTTTCTCTGGTGAAATACAGGTTAATTTTATTTTACTACGTGATTAAATCCTTCATTTGGAATGGAATGAGCTATGAATGCGGTATATTATTTACGCTATAAAAAACCTTAAATGGAACTGCCAGTATTATACATAAATATGTCTGATATAACCTAGGCTCGATAGCCACGATTATCAAATTCGGTGACAGGCTAATCTTTTCACCACGGCATGCTCGGCATGCGACAAAAATTTATAATTTTATAAATCGTCCCAGCACCGTATAAATATACGTTTCGCTGTGCCCAACACTAGGGAATAGCAACAAAAACTATATACAAACTTACTATTTAGCCTGTGGTCTGGGTTTTAAATGCCTAGATCTTCGTGAACAAAACATTGCTCAAGTAATTTAAACATACACTGCTTCGACCCACGATCTGCTGTTATAAACTTCAAATATGTAAGAATGTTGCCATTCTATGGATGTAGCATCCCG
Source organism: Orthosia cruda (assembly GCA_964057195.1). Classification (NCBI taxonomy): domain Eukaryota; kingdom Metazoa; phylum Arthropoda; class Insecta; order Lepidoptera; family Noctuidae; genus Orthosia; species Orthosia cruda. The sequence goes on along the minus strand of OZ059825.1, from coordinate 12,396,891 downwards.
TATGGATGCTTAAAGTGAACACAGTCAAGTTAATAAGCCTAAGTGGTTCGACATCACTTAAAGACTTACTCCTACTTTGTTGTTTTGATCTAAAGTGAACAATACTTACTCAGAAAATACATATTTCATATCAACTGAAGTTGAAGTCAACTCCACGGAATATTACTGTGATTCTGACTTTGCTGATCACGGATGATACAGACACAGGGATTATAAACATTGATTCACGATCGCAAAAGTTAATTACCCATTGTTTAGCAATTAATTACGTAAATCTGCAACACATTCAAACAGGGATTAATTTAATAACACACAGGATTCTAATTAAATAATGCTTTATTATAAAATCTTCTATTTACAATATTATGTAACGTGGTTTCAGAGTATTTTAGTCAAATATTTACAATTTATTTTTCAGTTGAGGTCGGTGATTGAGATAACATTGAATGATATCATTCATGATTAATTGTCTTTATACAAAATTAAATGAATATAATTATTGTTTCAAATGATTCCTGAACAGGTGAATCTATAAAATCTGATGAATAGTATGAACTAATTATCAAGGACCTCTAAATATTCAATGAAATATCACATGTTAAAAATATTTTACAATAAAAATAATCTTAACGCTAATCTCCTTGCTAACTATTGATAAGAAATACATAAAATTAAATCATTGTACTAGCTTACCAATGACAGCAAAGTTTCTGTTGGACCTACTCCTACACTACCGTCAAATAAGGACTAACTGAGTATACAACACAAGGTACTTAATAGAGGTAGAAAATATTTAATAGGTCCTCGAAATAACATAAAACACAACATTGTATTAATATATGTTTATAATCTCTGACCCAAATTAAATTCATTGTTTTACGGGGTAATGTAAAAATGTACTTTTATTACATACATTGACTCTGGCAAGCAAACGATGCTGTATTAATTTTATTTTCATGAGCTAGTTCATATTCAAGTAGCGTCTGGTTGTTAGCAACAAAAACATTATCGGAGACGAAGAACGTGCGGTTTGGGCTCCTAACATGAACCTAGTTATTATACAAAGAGAATTTATGTATGTGGTGGAGAGATAACGCGCGGTGAGCCAGCATGATTGATTCATTGCATGTAAGCGCGGCTATGGAGAGTAATCATAATAAATTATCATATTCTGGAGCGACACGGCGTATTCGACAATTGGAGAAATCATTTTATTGATTGATCATGGATCATAAAATATGTGGCATGGCGGGTAATTTTGATTCTCATTGCGAATGACTGTGCAGCGCGCGCATCCATAGACAATGTCACTACTTTTCTACATTTAGTCAATGAGCCCATAAGCGTCAATAAATTAAAAAAGTAAAAGTTTGCTACAAAATTAAAAATTAATTTTATGATGCAGTTGTTTGAAAATCGAAGGAAAATGTTGCAAAGTAAAGATTTTTTTTTAAATTTAACCTATCCACAAATATAAAGTACGTGTTTATACAATATTTTTTAATTCATATTTGGAACATTACGTTGTGAGTGTAGATAATATTTATAATAAAATATATAAAATGAAGTTTTCCTCATTACTTGAGAAAATACAGATTGCACTTTGAATTAAAATTTATTCACTCACCCTGAATTAAAATGTATGGTTGTTTGGCTTAGCGAGCAACACCATTATTTATTCTAATCCACGATCAAGAATGCTTCGCTCACTCGCTGAGTTCACCGCGTTGTGAAACTATACTGTAGGTGTAGATAGACATATCTTATACCGGGTTAAATCAGTTGCCGAAATCTAAGTACTTGAACAAGCATGTGTTTAACTTCGCAAGTAGGTCAACTCGTGATGACTGGTACTTGAGACAATGTGCCATCTATAGATAAAGCAGTAAGACATTACCCCTTTGAATCTATGTCACATCGGACGGCGCGGATACGACCGACGACCCAACCATTCAGCCAACTTTATGTTAGCAGCAAATAGATAAAAGATATGAACTCACATTGGTAACATGTATAAAGTCTTTATTGGTAACTATCAAGTCCCTAACGTTTTGAGTTTTTAAAATTATAACCTAAATAAAGCTTCGATCGAGCGCACTTCATTGGGGAAGGTTTGATCACAGTAGAGAGTAGAAACAGAAAATAAAACCTCCAAATACACAGTATATGAGCTTTTCTTACTAACATTTGTGTATGGGTTATCAGAAGTGGGATAGGAGTACCTATATTTTTTATTTACAATTGTTGTAAATCAATGAGTGCGCATTTAACAAATACCGCATGTGATCAACACGTTTATTTTGCGTGTCAATGCTACGACTGTCTTCTTCTATCTTCCGTGTGATTCAGGAGCTCTTCTTGCTCCGGGGCTCGCCGCTGATGATCTTGAGGAGTCTGACGGCGGGTGCCTCGAACGCCAGTGAAATGGCAAACGAAGCCAAGAATGCCATCACTGCGTACCCGGCGTAGATTGCGAGCTGGAACCATAAATTTATAAAATTTGAGATCCTTTTTATTAAAGCAGTAGTGTTTCGTTGTTTTTTTTTTGTTTTAAATGAATGAACAACAAGACATCAGTCTGTCATTATGGGACGAACTTGAACTTGATTTCAGGGCCCTATAATAAAATTGAAAGTAATCAAATTCGGAGTTGATCCTAAAAGGTTATCCATCTTATAAGCTCAAAAGTTAGAATACTTTGATAAAGCGGGCTTTAAAAAACAAACAATTAAAAATATCCAGAATATTAAGAATATTAATTTAATGGTAGCGGAGGATTTATGTGCGTGAGGAAGAGGCTCCCAGGCCTGGTTGTAGTTCCGCTCCAGGCCATTCTAATAAGTGCTCGTTAATATAGCAGAGAACCAAATTAATTACCTCTTAATATTTTACCAAATTAGTGTTAATGTAAACAGACACCTTTATAACTTTAATGTTATACAATTTTATCTTTAATATTAATGTATAATTTTGTGTACTTTAGTCGTTGTGGAACTAGATTCCAACAAACGATAATGTTATGAGATAGTCCAGCCTTGTGAATAGATGTCCCGAGTAATATGAGAATTTACCTACACAGTGAACAACTGCACAGTATACCCTACCGCAGCTAGGAATGTTTCCTAGAAAACTTTGAATACCTCTGAACTTCATTCACCGAAATGTTATTTGCGGAAAGCATTTTAGCTGATTGTATGTGGAAACGTCAAAGTTAAATTCAGGTTAAGGTTTGAGTGCAATTTCATAACTCAACATTTATATGAGTCCGTAAAAATTTTATGTGACGTCTTGAGAGGGGGAAGAATAGGGAAGGGGGTCCCCCTTGCCCTTTAACTAGAACAGTAACAACTAACTCCTGGCTGAGGTGTCGACGAGGTCTTCTTTTTCCGCAAACTGTCGGCTCCCCGGGGAAGCGCGGGATAAAGTTGACAGGATAACTTTTCAACTCGACTTTTGGTTTTGGCTTAATTATGCGACGTTTCACCCTTCGAGTTTGATTAACGGCGGCAGCTAAAAATATTGTATCGCCCTGAACACGTTCGAAAGCAAAACATTCGTTAACGAATTCATATGGCACGTTTTACGTTAACATGAACAGGTTCGGTAAGGTTTCATTTTAGATTGCAGGGGAACAGTATTCTGCCATAACGTTCACTAATAAGAACTTACTCAGAAACCATTCCAGTGCACTATGATATGTATAGTTGCTCTTAAGTTTCCTCAGCTGTACTTCGTAGTGCATTACTACCAAACTTGAAGACGCCAAGTTTAATTTGAGCTAAAAAGCGTTATATTTTACCTGAAATGGTAAAGTCTTGTGAAAAGCCTTTTATACTACTTAATGCAACACTAATGGATATCTACTTTATATGTCACAAAATTTTACAGCCACATTATTATTCGAACATAATCATTACTTTTGGGAAACTTTTATCGAGGTTATAATACTATCTCAAAGCCATGTAACATATAAGTGCTATGGAATACGTGTTTACATTTCTACGGCGATAAAACAAGAATATGAAATGGGTATCCTGAATATCGTTTTTAACGAAATGACACTCCGTTATTGCTTTTATATGTCAGTTGATAAATCCGAAAACATTACGAAGGTCACGCAGAAATAAAGGAAGAGTACGTAGCAAATTATCAACATTCTGACCCTCCTATCTGTAATAATAGATACTGTCATACATCGATAATAAGAGTAACACCGACCCTATTCAATATAGCTATGTCTGCACATATCAACCCTCCACGGCAACTACGAGGCACATCCCTTACGAAAGATTTTCAGATAAGGGTGGAAATGCGTAGGTACATTTTGTATACAAACCTATTAAATATTAAGAAGCATCAAGCACCTACTATTGTTGTAAAGCGGCATTTAATGGCAAACAACTCTACGCATGATTTCCTTTCGTCACCGTTCTTTTCAACCGATATTTCTTCTCGCGTCATATTAATTTCACGTAACATTTTATTATACACAACAATAAGTCCGTAATGTAATTATCCTGAAAGATTTTTCTCGTTTCCAAGATATTCGATACGAAAATCAGTCTCGATTGTCAATTAGAAGTGTCGGCGGACCAGTAACTAGTTAACAACTCCTTAAGTACGGTAGTTACGTTGACACCAACTCATAAGAACTGGCAAATAAAAGGTACTGTTACTGAGTTAAATAAAAGGTACTGTTACTGAGTTAAATACTGACAAAAGAATGATCAGTGACGGCCTGCCAGCCCCGTGTCGTGAAATAATTTTGTACTCTACAATGAATCACAAGTTTTTCACACAATTGAAGGCCCGCCTTTTATGTGCCAGCGTTTGAATGGATGTCGAGAGCGTGGCATAAATCTGAGCCTCTCAAGCACCCAGCTATAGAGACACATTTTACGTGAGAAGGCGACAGTAATGAAATGTTTATCTCTGATTTAGTGATAGTTTTCATGTATATTTTGGTGCTACCGTTGTCTCCCAAATGAGAGATTAATGTTGGCAATAAGATACGGCTGCAGTTTAATCTCACTGTCCCGAATTCCTCCGTGGAACCCTGTGTTCCTGAATCTAACCCGTCGTCTCGAGTTGGGGATATTAAATAAATGAAAGAGAATTCGGAAGTACGTTGAGTTTCGGAATGGTTTCGAACTTAAGCATGTGGTCTTGAACATTAACGATGTCGATGTTGTATACATACCGAAATACAGTTGTAAGTTAAATAAGTCGCAACGTCCTAGTTGGTGACAGGAAAAAGGATATATATATTTTTTATCTCTAGATTTTACCGACAATAACAGCAGTCGCCTGTTTTCTATTAGGTACACGCTGTTCCTATGCAATGTCTATTTATTTGTGAGATAGCTCGGAACACAACAGTCTCCTATCTTTATGAGGCGTAACAAAACTACGCTTTATGATTTTTCTGGACGATTTTCCTGACATAATATTTTAGCTAGAGTAAATAAAATTTATCAGAACAAAACCCTGTGGTTTGGTTCTTATTTTTTCATCATATAACCAAAACATCAAATATAGAATGGATCCAATATACTACACTAAAAATACAGCACATCTGACAAACGGTTTGTGTTTTCAATAAAATCCAAAACGTAATGAGAGCTGAAGCGAATTCCTAGTCAGTTGTACATTGTTGAGACCATTCAGTTGGAAAGTTGAAACATTGCGCGACATCAAACTGAACGTTTGCAATTTAGCAGCTTAGTGAATAAACATATTGAGACTATTGTAATAAAAAAGAACAATACGTACAGGCAAGAGCAACAATATGATACCTTAAAAAAATCAATAACGGTTTTGTCGTATGGGAATGTGATTGGACTATCAAGTCGCATCTCCGTAAAATTCAAATTCCTCAATATAATTATGAACAACGTAATACAAGGCAAATAAAAAAAATAACTAAATTCCCGGACTACCCGCCTAAAACTATTGATAGAAATTATGAGATCTTGTCTAGACATTTATCTTTTATTAAAAACTATGACAGTAAAGTGAAAATTCAATCAAAAACTACTTTCGGAAAAAATCTTTTTACATTTTCTCTTAGTGTGTAAATATTTTTGCTCGAAACTGTACCTACTACAAATATTTATGATACCGTGTTGGGCAATAAATTAACGCCAATATTTACTGAAAAGGAAGTCAGGGAGTGACTAACAAGTCACCTCCCTTGAAAAAGAAAAGATGTCAAATTTTACTACGTTTTTATCTACTGTTGAATATAGACGGTATCTGCGAGTAATTTGGGGGAGTTTAAGTTCTTATCACGCTGTGCAGGCGTAGGAGACAAATATTCGTGTTGTTAGTACTTAGGGACGTCGACCTCTTAATGTGAGAAATTGTGAGTTGGTGATGGGCTGTCATGCCATATGTTACGATATTATAAAAACCTTCAGACACTGCACCATTTGAATAAAATGGCAACATCATCTTGCTGCGCCAATCACCTAACAGGTTTTATTCTACTCACCACTGTAGAGTTCTGCATGTGATAGGGTCCGTCCAGCAAGAAGGTGGTATACATCATGATGGTGGGGTGCACCAGGTAGGCGCAGTAGGTCAGTCTGCTCAGCGGCAACAGTCCCCGGTACGACAGCGCGGAGTTCACCAACCCTCCGTAACCACTGCAGCAGGAGATCGCCACCCATGCTACTGCTACGCCCCAGGCTGCAGGAAATTATATTGTTAGTATTTTGCTACCTACAGCTAAACGTAACTTGGCCATTTACTCAGACAGTATTGTAAAAAGTAGCAGGCCTTTTGAAGTTATATATATATATACAAATAGAAAAACCAAAAACACGGTGACAAATTATGAATACTACTTCTTTAATAATATAGTCATTCTGCCACTAGCAAATGTTCTTATCAGCACTTATAAAGAGACAGTAAAGACACTTCTACCCATTCAATTCTGGGGACCTCTTAGTTTTGTACGACCCCCAAAGGTAAACAACTCCCGGTAATCACCAAGTTTAATTGAAATAACAGAGCAATAATTAATAGATTACGTTAAACATGTATCCAAGCCTTTAATAATAAAAGTGTTAATTGCTCTGTGACGACGGTAAAAGGGCAAAGCAAGTAGCGAACTTTAAACGGCAACTTTATTTAATTTAACTTGAGTGGTTCATATATAAGAGTAAAAAGATTTAACTGGTGAATATGAGCTAATAAAAAAGATTGGTAACTAAAACCAACGAAGACAAAAATATAACCATTAGAGTTTAGCGGGCGCGAGCGGTATCTACGCAGTAACTTTAAGTTACTCTCCTGTTGCTACGCTTTGCTACGTATATTGCTACGCCGTAGCACGATGCTACGATCGTGTATTTCAGAGTCTTCCTTTGTGATAATTTTCATTTAGGTGCAGATATCTCTGCGTAGCTGATTTTAAAATGAGAATCACGTCTAAACGACTAGTCATAATTTTTTGGAAAATAAATAATACATCAGACCATTTTACTTAATAATATGGTCTAAGAAAATTTTAAGTTTTATTCGTATAACATAGTGTAATTAATTTGTAAAGTTATGTCTAAAACGGACAAGAACACGACAATCGCACCAAAACCGCTGGGCGTATTAATGAAATCGACACCATCTCAAAGACAATTTAATAGTGTACATTTTGATCTGATACTTTTTTTAAAGTCATGGTCATGGTCAAGTCAAATAACTAAAAATTGGGTCGCGCGGGTGTGAAACGAGTGCGCTTTTTGTTCCCTCAAGGCCATTGGCGTCAGTTGTCGTCTTAAGTACTTGGTTTTCGTTGTGTATTTTTTTTACAATGTTTTTATATTAGCATTTTATCATCATATTTCACAGCTGGGCAAAGGCCTCCAACTCCAAGTCCTTCCAGGAATACTTTTCATCTCAAATGCAAATAATTTATTATATTAAATGGATTAATGGTTTTCTTTGTATTCTTAACAACGTGCGTGGGTTGATGTATCTGTGTACATATTTTATATTACATTATATTACAACAAATAGGCAAGATGAAATATTCTCAGTGATCTTTACCGTGTTCTCTGGCTTTTAAAAAGCTTTATCATTGATATAAGATTATAATAAAAAGAGCCTTAACTTTTAGTGTTAGTCTTGGGAGCCTTGAACTACTCTTATCAATTCGCTTTTTTAAAGCTGACAGTAACTTTATAATAAATTCTTGTGTAAGTATGCCAAAATCTTTTAAATTGATCTTTTAGATAGGACAAAAGATACTGTAGTAGTTTTCAGTGGGGTGGTAACGTGAACGTCAGCACTCTATTGTCCAACTAATCGGATTCAGATACTTTGCACAGGAATGGATACATCAAGGGGGAATTCTAGCAAAGTGGAACATGTGGAAATGACTAAATTTTCAAAGTACAGCACTATGGTATAGTATAATCAGACTCTTCTAATACAACTGACAATAAACTTCAAGGTACTTTATAAAACTAACTTTAGGGTACTAAAATCAAGTAAAGGATAAAGGCTCCGACAATGCCACGTGACAATACTTCTATTAAACGACGATGTGGCAACGCATTTTCATAGGAATTGTTATAAAATTGCTCTAAAGACAGATATATCAGTGTTCTGTCTATAGGACCCTTAACGGAAAGTAGGACTTATTTAATGTACCTACCATTGGCATAAACAATCATAAATAAGGGTAAGGTCTTACCTGTGTGTCCGATACTAATGTAGAAGGCAGTGGGCCACACTTCAAAGTAGCCGTCCACCATGCTGAAGATTAGACTGCCGATGATGGCCAGCGCGCCCGGCCAGCCCAGAGCCACCAGCCAGTAGGGCAGCTTCAGCTGGCACCTGGTCTTATGTAGGTGCCATCCTACCACCATGCCTGGAACAAGAATAAGGTACTGTATAGTCCTGAATAAGGGTTCTTTTCCACCAAAGATCCACTAAGTAGGTGCGCGAGGTTGTATAGCGAAGCTGTAAAATGGTGTGGTTAAGTGTTGCCTGCAACCCTCGCTTACATCTTCACACACATCCCTCGCAAACATTCCTAGCACTTCTCATCCCTCGCACGAATCTCTCGTTTTCTTGTATGTAAAAATACTGCACTCCTTGTAAAAATACTGCCAGTCCTTTATTTGATTGGGCTTGCTTACTTTTATAATAAAATTAGGAATAATTACAAGTTTTATATTAAATTTCAGTTCAGTTCCATCAGGTGACATAGTGATCAAGCGCGGCTATTAAAAAAAAGTTCTTTTTCTCAAACATGCATCGAAATTTTGACATTATTTTCGAAATAAGAACACGCGAAGTATCGAATTTACGGACAAAAAAAATCAAATTCATTGCTGAAACGTTTTTTGAGTTTGGGACATTACAACGCTCCAGCAATGTTGAACAAATCCATTGCAGGAGCGTTTTTTGAATTTGGAACATTACAACGCTCCAACAATGTTGTTGTAACAATATATTTATATTACATATTATTTATATATATATTTATAAAAAATATGTTTTATTTCCCTGCATTATTTTGAGAAAAGCACTTTATATGCCTCGACGGAAATGGCAATTGCCTGTCTCGTATTAGTGAAGTAAAACTCATACTCGACCTGCAATTGTCTATTTCCCGGCCATTGCAATAATGTATACTATTCTACCAGAGCTGTGCTAAGCCGGACTAAAAATAGAACTGATCGCATTGGTGTATTTTTTCCTATTGCGCCGCCTCGCTACATAGCGCGACTTTGGTGGAATAGCACCCTAAAGGTGCTCCTATATAAAATTTCTTCTCCTGTTTGAATAACAAGTCCTCTCTTTATACTGCGAGCAATTATGGTGATTGAAATAAATTAGTCATTCATTTTGAACATCGGATGTATATGTGTTTTCATTCGTTAGAATACCAAATAAAGTACTTCAAAGCTGCTACAGTATAATATTATGTAAATGTTGTAAATTGGTGAGCCATGGAGATTACAATCGGAAGACACACGAAATTGATTTGAACAGACATTCAGGCATGTGTTGTATATTATATGAGTGGAATAAATCCCAGTGATGAGACTGTTGAGGGTGATAGGGGACTTCGTTCCGATATTAAAGTCTAATAAATTCTTCAACGATCTCGTCTCCCGACGTACGGTGTCGCTCGTGGCATGTGGTCTTGTCCCACGCTTGTTATTTTACATCTGTGTTCTACTCGCAGACTCTCTTCTAGACAGTAGTTCTCAAGGTAGTTTCAATCAAATACGAGAAGAATGCTCAGATAGAATATTCAAACAGTCACTTATTTTGAACAAAATATCAGTAGGAAATTGTAGGACCAAACGCAATATACATAATTGGATGTCCAAACGACAAAACACACACAAAATTTTTAGCGAATAGAAAATGCCGAAATAGAAAGGAAGTTTGTTCTCATGCAAATTGCACAAGAAAAGGGCTTGTATTGATAATAATCAATGTTCATGTTGGGTAGCGGGTACGTACTCGTCTAGTGTGAAATAGACTAAGCTGTGAGCGAAGTTATCGGGTTGTTCAGTCCACCATTTACGCTTTGTCAAAGGGGTTTATGATTCCCTCAGTGACCAGCGAAAGGAAACCAAAATGTAGTGAGCATATAGCTTTCTGGTGAGATCTATAAAATCTCAGTAAAAGGCCAATTTTCGGGATTACGCGAGGAGAAGAGTTCGAAAGGGCTACACAATCAGTGGTGCGTCGAACATTTCGTGCGATCTCGGTGCGGGTGCGGTTTTTCGACCCAAATAAGTTTTAACAGAGCTTTTATTTTATTGCTTACTAGCAGAGCCGAGCATTCTGACCTATTTTAATATGCGCTTTTCAAATTTCCAGCGACATTGTTTCGTAAACTAAAACTGTAAATGTAGGCTACCAAATTTAACAAATGAAGCCTTCACAAAAGACAGGAATGCCATAAATGTTTGAATTTAGCATAATATTAACAACAGGCCAGTGAAAGTTTTTTGATATGTTGTTAATATTATGTTAAGTATGACATGCAAATTTATTGACAGTTTTAATATAACATTATTTATTTTACGCAATGCGACCACGGATGTTTTTTTGCAAATGACACCTACTTTCGTAATAATACATAACTACACGTAACACAAAACGGGTTATGATAAACAAGGAAAACCGCGTTTAATAACTTATGTGAAAATACAGTAATCCATGTGAAGAATATTAAGATAGTGCTACTATCTAATGGTGCTCCCACAAAATATTTACAAACATTAGTAAATATTTTCTACACAAAACATTTCCTAACATTTGTTAGTAAATGTATTAGTGTTAGAAAATGTTTGTAAACATTTTTAATAGCAGGGAGCACCATCATATTGTTGAAAGAAAACCACTATTTTAAAAGCACTTACAAGAAGTAGGATGACGTGCGAATACATTTAAAAGAAGGCATAGTAGCCAGTCATCCAATTTCGCCCGCTCTTCATAATTTATCAAAGTTGATATTGCTTCAGAGGGTGATTCGATTTAAGAAGCTGAAAGCTTCGCCGATACAGATATAATAAAAAAAATCTGGGATAAGTTGAGAGAGTACGGAGCATGCGTAACTTTGTCGGGGTTTGGAATACTTAGTCAATTGGCAATTACTTCTTTTTACAACATGCCTCCATCACAGTCTATTCATAATTTGTTACAAGTTTTACTAAGATCGACGAGTACTCACTTATTTCTTTCGTAGTTTCTCTGCTTCAATTAGACTATCTACATGATATTGGAATATTAGTTCCTCTTACCGACTAGATAGGGTCCGATCCTGGACCACGGCTTGTCGTAGAGCGGGTCGAACATCTCGAACGGCTCCTGTATCCGCGCCTTGTATTGATGCCACACTGAGATGTAGATGGTGGTTGCCCATGAGCTCACCAGCAACAACCCTAGCGATATCATCGCAGACTTTGGATGCCTGGAAACAGAAGATACTTTTTAATAAACCACAATAAGAAACAAGACCAATAAATAAAAGATATGAAAACACGATACGCAAAGTTAGCAAAGAAAAGTAGGTGGCTCGTTGAATAAAGTGTATATTAGGACCGCGCTGGCTGAATACCGTTTCAAGATTCTACAAACGGATTCATAACATATATCGGCTTAGTAGTTCCTCAGACAACTTGTAAGGGTTCAGTAAACAAACTTTTCTACTTTATGAAAAGAGTGTCCACGGAAAAGAGGCAGAGAATATGAACAATATTGACACTAGGAAATACGCAAAAGTAGTGAAAATGTACGCAACACTATGTCGCAAAATTTTATTTTTCATATGCTAAATTGTTACTTACTTCACAGAAATGAGGAGCAGTATAATTCCGACGACGTAGAACTGAGTGTCGTTCGCCATGTACCATGACCAGACCATGCACATCTCCCGCTGAGGATACAAGTTGTTGATGTACAGCAGATTGCGCCACCAGAACTTATCGCATGTAATATGGTCGAATATCGCCGGCTCGAACACTGATCTATCGTGAGTATACCTTAATGCAATCTCGTTAAGACCAATCACAAACCCATAAGCTGGGGTAAGTCTCACTAATCTATAGGAAAACAAAATGAGGAAGGACTTAATCATCGCCAAGAATTCTGCTATGGAGTAAGTGCTGGTCTTCGGCTTGTCCAATAAATCCTCCTTAAAAGATTGTTGGCTTATCACAGAGACGGAGAGTGCGGAATTACTGAAGCCGTTAAGATTTTTGTTGATGTCCTGTTTGTCTTGCTGCTCAGCTTTTGCAGCCTTTTTGTCTTCTGTGCGTAAAAATAGAATAGTGACGAGTATCCCACTGTAACAAAAGAGAGAAGTTTATTGAAGATTCATGTTACGAGTTCTATTTAATTGAAGGAGCTTTGGTCAGTTTATTTAATACAAAGGATAGGGAGGCCGTATAAAGGAAATTGATAACTATTAAGCTAATGTCGAACCCCAACAGGTCTTTCCCTTATCAGCTTTGATGGAAGCTCAGCTAATCGTTGATTAAATATTCATTTGTGTTTGATCGTATTTAAATGTTTGTGAAGCGAATATGTGTGGACACTTGGACAGTCCCGTGGGTAATCGTGGGGACCGGAACAGAATATAATTAGGTACACATTCCGTGTATTTGATTTGTTCGTATCAAAGGGTTAACAAAAGATTTATTTTGGTTAATCTACATAAATAAATAAACACGCCTCAACTTATAATTCAGATCAAGTCGGCATTGTTTCCTCTTATAAGAAAGTTAACGAAAGTTTTTGTTTTACAACTTCGCGGCGAAACGTTTCAAATGATCTTAATGGAATGTTAGAACAGAATTTCGAAACTCTGGCAGGTATAAAATGAGGTAAGTACGTTATCTAACAGAAAAAAAAAAAAAATATGCTTGAAGAGGTGCAGGCATTAATTAAATTATCGGTTATAAAAATACCTCTGTAGTGAACTTCTTTATGCATGTTACATAAGTAGATAAGTTAGGTAAATGTGATTGTATGTCTATGAACTTTACGAGGATATGAATATATAGTTTGTTTACTTTCTATTTCTTCTCAAAGCCAATGTTTAATAAGTTAATACATAAAATAAACCAAGCTTACATTGTTATATATACATTTTGAGTGTGTTTTATAATCACGTTACCATGAAAAATCTGGTATGATCATCTTGCGCATAGATTTAAATTGTAATGATGATGGATAAATACGTAGGTATCGCAATAAAATCATGAATTCGGTCATATTGCGCTATAGTATAAACCACGTTTCATATTAATTTATGATCAATTTAAACCAATAATCGTGCAATGACATATCGAACAAATGGTGATGAAGGGCATTAGTATTCTAGACATCATTATGATCAAAATTACGATTTCTATATTTATTGGGTATATCCAATCATTTCTAAATAATTTTCCAAAGTAGTCTCTCTGTCTATCTATACTAATATTATAAAGAGGTAAAGTTTGTGAGTTTGTGACGTTGTAAGGGGTGATCTCTGAATCTACTGAACCTATTTTGAAAATTCTTTCACCAGTAGAAAGCTACATTATGCCTGAGTGTCATAGGCTTATATAATTATATATTTCCAAAAAATTAGAGATCCTTATTAAAATTGCAATAATGTAACCCAAGGTAGCAAAAAGTTGCCTGTTGGTATGGTTTGGCGTGCGCTGAGGAAACTATTGATGATAGATAGAAATTTGTAGGTAGGTAGGCAGGGTAGCCAGGGTAGGTAGGGAAGGCAGGTTTTGGGCAGGGTAGCCAGGATAGACAGGGTAGCCAGGGTAGGCAGCGTAGGGGCAGGGTAGGCAGGGTAGCCAGGATAGGCATGGTAGGGGCAAGGTAGCCAGGGTAGCCAGAGTAGCCAGGGTAGCCTGGGTTGCCAGGGTAGCCAGGGGGGTAGTCAGAGTAGCTATGGTAGCCAGGGTTGCCAGGGTAGGTAGGGTAGGGGCATGGTAGCCAGGGTAGCCAGAGTAGCCAGGGAAGCCAGGGTAGCCATGGTAGGCAGGGTAGGGGCAAGATAGCCAGGGTAGCCAGAGTAACCAGGGAAGCCAGGGTGGCCATGGTAGCCAGGATAGTCAGAGTAGCCAGGGTAGCCAGGTGTGGGGCAGGCTAGCCATGGTAGCCAGAGTAGGCAGGGTAGGCAGGGTAGCCATGGTAGCCAGGATAGCCATGGTAGCCAGGGTAGGCACTAGGCTGGGTAGGGGCAAGGTAGCCAGGGTAGCCAGAGTAGCCAGGGAAGCCAGGGTACCCAGGGTGGCCAGCGTAGCCAGTGTAGCCAGGGTAGCCATGGTAGCCAGGGCAGCCAGGTTTGGGGCATGGTAGCCAGGGTAGCCATGGTAGGCAGGTTAGAGGCAGGGTAGGCAGGGTAGCCAGGATAGGCATGGTAGGGGCAAGGTAGCCAGGGTAGCCAGAGGAGCCAGGGTAGCCAGGGTTGCCAGGGTAGCCAGGGGGGTAGTCAGAGTAGCCATGGTAGCCAGGGTTGCCAGGGTAGGTAGGGTAGGGGCATGGTAGCCAGGGTAGCCAGAGTAGCCAGGGAAGCCAGGGTAGCCATGGTAGGCAGGGTAGGGGCAAGATAGCCAGGGTAGCCAGAGTAACCAGGGAAGCCAGGGTGGCCATGGTAGCCAGGATAGCCAGAGTAGCCAGGGTAGCCAGGTGTGGGGCAGGCTAGCCATGGTAGCCAGAGTAGGCAGGGTAGGCAGGGTAGCCATGGTAGCCAGGATAGCCATGGTAGGCAGGGTAGGCACTAGGCTGGGTAGGGGCAAGGTAGCCAGGGTAGCCAGAGTAGCCAGGGAAGCCAGGGTACCCAGGGAAGCCAGTGTAGCCAGAGTAGCCAGGGTAGCCAGGGTGGCCAGCGTAGCCAGTGTAGCCAGGGTAGCCATGGTAGCCAGGGCAGCCAGGTTTGGGGCATGGTAGCCAGGGTAGCCATGGTAGGGGCAGGGTAGCCATGGTAGCCAGGATAACCATGGTAGCCAAGGTAGGCAGGGTAGGGGCAAGGTAGCCAAGGTAGGCAGGGTAGGTAGGGTAGCCAGGGTAGCCATGGTAGCCAAAGTAGCCAGGGTAGCCAGGGTAGCCAGAGTAGCCAGGGTAGGAGCAGGGTAGCCAGGGTAGCCATGGTAGGCAGGGTAGGGGCAGGGTAGCCAAGGTAGCCAGATTTGGGGCAGGGTAGGCAGGGAAGGTAGGTAGCCAGTTGACGGGAGCGAAGCCCCGAGGGTCAGCTAGTTATAAATAAAGCAGAGATGCTTTAAACTCTTAATATTGCCGAAACACGGTTTAACTTTCAGTTTACTGACCTCAAAAAATATACACAGCAAAAGATAACAAAAAAGAAATGATATCGAATTATATTGTGTTGGTCGGAGCGAGGGATAGTGAATAGTGTGTCCGGGGAGAATGGAAGAAGAAAACGTGTTGTCCCGACCCCAAGCAACATGGCGCAAGAGCAGATAAAAAATTGTTTATAGGTAAAACAAGTTTAGGTATAAACAAAATATTTGATTGGATCCTCCTTTATGGCAGATAGTGACACAAAGATGATATAGATATGAATTGAAGAACACATAACTTAACATCACGCCTGGACTTCCCAAAGGTATAATACGGTATAATATGTAGGTTGTGGTTGGTGGATAGTACACCCACACACACACGCACGCACACACACAAACAGAGGAAAATAATCTAATATCAACTGACCTGATAACAAAAAAGGTGTCGACACAGTAGGACGCGTTGCCCACGGACTGGTACCAGAAGTTCCTCTCGGTGATGACGCGCATGGTCTTGTTATCGGCTACGTAGAAGATGGTCAGGTAGGTGTGCACCATTATCACCCAGATCACCGACATGAATCTGAAAACATGGATAGTATGAGGCAGTGCATAAGCTTCATTTAAACTGACTTGTTGTAACTTCAAAGTTAAATACGTATTATGAACTAGCTAGCAACAACCGCATAGGCTTTGCTCACTTTAAAATAGAGATTTGTTTATTATGTACTTTATTGTACGCCATAAGTGACATTTAACACATAGTTAGTTTACATTTATTGTTATTTTTTATCCCACGGTAACAAACTACCGCGATAAAATGTATGCTAATCTAGGCTATGTCTATCTGTGATAAAAAAAAAAACAAATCCTTTCAAAGTAATGATTTATTGACAACGCTCCTCGATGTATAATCTTATCCCAATTCCTATAATTTTTATAAGAATTGGGATATGTACGATAAGACCAAATCGAATTAGCGGTCTAAACGTGGTTGTTGCCAGTCAAGATTGGTAAGACTCAGTTTAATGCCTACACACTAAAAATAGAAACTAATAATAATATATTCTTACTGTACTAAACTACTGACCATTAAAGCAGAACTAATTTGTAAAGTTTGATTAACTTTAGTTCCCGCAAACGAACTAGGTATATTAATCTATTGTATACCTACACTATTAATAAGCAAGCGTCTATTATAATTTCTACAGTTATTTACTTCTAGTACAACCAATATCCATTTAGAAGAGATTTACGTAGGAAAACTAATCAAAAGCACGTAAAATTAAACAACGAATCAACACGCTCCAATCAGACTTTAGTACAAATACTTTAGATCAACGGCCACTTTGTACAAGAGTAGATTCGCAGAGATAGGCAGCGGACACACTGGCATAAAACAAAATGATTGGAACTGTAACATTTACATTCATATACTCACATAAGCTGATACGGGACGAAAAAAGTTTCGTAATAAAAGAAACGTACCTCATTCCGTGAAGACAAGTGAGGGCCCCGTCGTTGGGAGGATCCGTGCTGAGGATGGTGCGCCCGTTCGATAAGATGGAGAACGATAATAGCACCTCCGACCATACCCCTGCACACGGAAAAGGACAACTTGAATTGAAATAAAGATAACTCCGAGTAAAGGATCTCAACTTCAAAATTCTTTGAGAACGGTCTCCTAGAACAAATAAATTGCTTTGATTCTTGTTTCAGATTTATTGAATTGACTTTGCTATTTATTTTAAAGAGTTGGCATACACACAATCACAACTCGATTGGGTAACATTGTTTCACAATGCAATCCTGCGACACGGTTTTGTAAAATAAATCTGGGAAAGCATTTGTGTGGGCGTTGGAGAGATCATAAAACTGGAGGCCGTAAGAACAAATAATTACTTCGGTGTTTTTACTACAGACGATAATATACTTGTGGGTGAATGAGGTGTAACGTATAACAAGGTACTTGGGCGTCACATTAGCTTAAATTTAGTCTAATACTCATTAAGTGGAAGATTGTCTCAGGGGAAATGCCGTCACCATCAGCTTAATGTCATCCTGACTTGAATAACTTGTTTAGCTTATAGCCACGACATTAGGGTTAATTAACATGCTATTAGTATCGCGAATAGCATTAGTTATGTTTCATAGCATCGTCGCCCGTATATTCGCTCCATGGTAGTAACTGTATCAACTATTAAGGTTATGTATGCATGTAATGCTGGTTTAATCGCGGAATGTAAACTCCCTTATTCCCAAGCCGCGACTATTATTCCCGTGTTTAATTTATTAGGCAAGCGTTTATAACATTGCAGAGTTTTTATATTCAAGAGAATTCATAACTTTTAATACCTTTCTAAATGTCTATAATAAAATGTATACGTATAAATACATACGATAAATTCTCGCCAAATCCTGTACGTACGTATAATATATGCTTGCTAAATACAAAAGCCATTGTAGTAATTTGCGAGCTGGTCGTAAAGTTATGCCTCTCAGCTTTTAACGATTGTACGCCTTGACCTTATGACTTCCAACTTGTTCAAACTTCTTAATTCTCGGCTTATGAACAAACTTTATTTTCAGAGCTATGAGGAATTGGCAGGTTTTTTATACCTACACGAACAAAGTGGAAAGTTTCGTCAGTTCTTAAAATAATTTCTTTGCATAATTCCTTGAATATATAGTTTCGTAATTTGATAATTATCTTTGGGAATTTTCTTGAAGGTTCATTATTTTGAATATATTCGCATTGTGTTAAAAGAAAATAAAAATATTTGGGGTCCCCACATCATCCTGGGTTCATTGACTGTGTTCTTTGTTTAGGGACCATTAAAAAGATTCCTATATTTTTCATTATCTTCTTAATTATTATCAGAAATTGCTTCGCGACCTTTTAGGCTTCGAGGGTTCTTCAAACACAATTTATTATTTTATTTAACTTCGCTTCTAGTGTCTGTGTATGTACTATGTAGTGGTTCTGTAATGATACAACTCGCATTAGGTACTCACCGCAAGTCTCCCGTCGAAGGTCCCTATCGGCATTGTCTGCGCTCACTGGCTTCGCATCGGCAGCCGGCACATTGTTATTAGCCTGCAAATATTGTGACGTCAGAAGTGTTCATTGGCTACGAACAATGGAAGAGCATCCAACCCTTCTCACATAATTATTCGTTTGGCAAGGATTTGACAAGCATTTTAAGAATATACACCTAAATGCGAAGTAGATATGTTTTTGTCTAATGGATGAGTTGTAATTTATATTTACAGCTAAGTAAGGAAATGGGTTAAAGCCAAAGAAAAGGAAAGGGATATTAAGAGTACGTTCAATGAAGATCTATTGAATTAAAAAGGGCTTTCAAAACATAATAAATCTTTGCTAGATGTAAACAAAATCTACCTGCGACATTCAATTAAGGCCTCTCCCGTTTTTATCAAGTCGTTAATTGCTTGTCCACGATAGCGATGTGCCGTCCACATCCGAATCCTCACGACGATACGATACTTTGATGATGATAAAGGGCCTATTTACAACACCGATAACATTTATTTTCTGTTTCGTAGTACATTCACATCGACACCGACTATTTTCGGAATTGAAACATTATCTTTATTAAATTAATTATCTGACACGTAATATAAAAGCAATTATAATTTTGATATAAGCTTTGTTTGATCTACCCACTCTAAACTGTGACACAGTAGTACTTACTGTGTCACAGTTTAGAGTGGGTAGGTAGGTTCATCAACATAATTGGGTGTTCGTTATTAATTTCTGTTCTACGTCAATAATGGAGAGTCTAAAACTTGCCTATTCATTGAAATATCAAATCCGGCTGGTGTGAATATAGGAAAAATGTGAACCAAACTTTGAATAGCACAATAGATTCGCTCACCCAGGCTGTTGACGCGATGCACTGGTTCAACGGGTCGATATTTTTCAATGCTGCTATAACATCCATACTTCAGATTGATATAGCTGATTTGCAGTTGCGATATGATATAAAATGAAAAAAATCTAACACCAGAGTTATAGCGGCAAAGTGATAAAAAGCTTAGAAGAATATAAAACCAAACTTCCGTTTTGATTAAAACATAAAAGTCATTCTGAGAAAGGACGGTTTAAAAAACACTTAATAAAAATTCAATGACTCCTGTTAAAAAGTTAGAGATTTTAATATTGGAGTGGGTACGGAACTTTTCGGTTTAATAATAAATGTCCCTTTACTGTTTCGTAGACCGCACAATGTCGTTCTGACTTCGGTCACTTTTGTTTTTGGGCTTATTTTGAATTAATTTGTATGGAACCGCTGGCTGAAAAATACGGCGACCTTTCGACCTGGCACGGGCGTGCCTGGTTGTAACACGCCATGCTCAATCACACGGTATGTTTAATGAAACACCTCTGTGGTTCGGAGAAAATAATTTTTCCTTGTTGTCGCAATCACGTGTTTTGCAGGTCATTTATTGCTATCGGACCACATAACGAGTAGGACGCGGACGTAATTGTGGCACATCAAATTTAGGAAAAAGTTGGGTTTCCTCCCATATTCAGAGTCATTTCCTACTCGAATCAGTAAATTGACAGTTTTATCTGCTTATTTACTGACATCGACCTAATCGAGCCATTTTTTCCATTATCATGGTGACTGACTCGAGTGAAAGTCCTTCAAACTGGCTTCACCCAGCACCAGAGTGGTACTTTATCAAGAACCAAAAACAATAATTAATGCCATATTCCATCATATTAGATACTTCTTGCTGTCAAAAAAGAGGATATTATAAACGAAAGTACCAACAGGTTGCTTATGGTTGACGTCAGTAGCCACTTCGAGGTCGTCGTCCTTCATCAGCCGGTACTTGCGCTCCAGGTAGCCCTCGTACAGAGACCCCAAAAACATCAGGATCAACACCAGGGTCACCACCGTGCTGTAACAAGATATAGCTATAATAAATGGCAAGAAAAGAGATAACTTGAAGTGACGACGAATGGATATCAATACAAAAGAAGACAAGGGCAGGAGGATGATATTAGAAAGAAAGAGAGCAAACTTCAAGCTTAAGTTTCCAAAAGCATTATTTGTTCTAAGAAAATACTGTTTTCAAAAGTTTTAGGTATATGTAATTCAAGTATTCTCCCAAGCAACCTGAATTTCTCCCAAAATCTTTAATGACATTGTTAATGATAAAACTCTTAACATTATTTAAAACTGAACAGCTTCCAAACACTTGTTATCATGCAAGCATGGCGACAGCTATGAGAGGCTGTAACGAGCTTCTTGGCACTCGTTCAGAACATTGTTTAATTACTAGGATTTTGGCAACCTCACATTTTAGCGCAAAACAGTCAGCAACCACACTTTTGAATAAAGAACCAAAAATAAATACGAGAGCAGTGTGAAAAAGTGTAATTGTTCGGAGTGTTGCCATTCCTATCTTCTGAAATTATTTTAATCCAGAATGCTAATGGTATACGTGTTTGCATAGGAGAGAATTAAAGTTTTGTGTTCTGCTTGTGGAATAAGTGCGTGACCGTTCATACGTGATCGTAATATCTCTGTTACTCTGGGGTCGCATTGCTAAACGGATCATGTGGATAATACATCTTCGGCTTAGATGTTTCGGCATCAGTCTTTGTAAAGGGTTTGTCAGACAATAGTATCGTATGATGCTAATGTGTTGGAGTTATAAAGTAATGATAGTTTTGACCTTAACAGAGACATTTGTTTAGTAATAGGCTTCGAGTGAAGTGAATGTGTGACATTCAGAACATTCTATACCTACTATGTACGTATAAGTGATGTCCGTGTCTGTAGGTCAAGACCTCAAGACTAAACAAAATATGCAATGCCAGTTTCCCCGCCATTAGGACAACACATTAGTTATCTGACTTATCATTACACAATCTTAAAAAGCTATACTAGTTCTTAGGTAGGTCTACCCATAGCTTTACTCAAAATAAAGGCCATGTGCGAGACTTTTGTCCAGCAGTGTGACAATATAAGCCAAATACCTAAATATAAAAAGTTAACCAAAGATAAATATATCCAAACACAAAATTGCGTTAGAAAAAATACTCGGTGTGAGCAATTTTAAAGCTGCACTTGTTAGCTAATACCGAAAGCAATACATGTGTTCACAGGTATTACAAACTCTTAGGTTAGGTTTGTATTCAAAGTTTGGAAGTAAAACACTCTTTTAGTTAAAATTATTTGTCGAGTTGTTACTAAAATATGACTATCCGAAATTGCGCCAAAAAAAATTAAAACATATTTTCTGGTGTCTTCCAGGCAATTTGTAACTGGCAGTTTCGGCTTCCGGGTCGAGTGGTATTCAGTTCATTCTAAATTTGTATTTGTGTCCCAACCCAGCAAGGTGTATTTTTCTGCCAACCTGCATACTTTATGGTTCCCAGTAGCAGATAAGCTACATAAGTCACAGTAAGGTGGTGTTGCAAAATCCGTTTTACAAACCCATTTGGGTTAAATACATATTCTGTATTTACATGTCTGTACTCGACAACAGAAATTCAATATAATAAATTAAAATTATCACTCAGAATTAAGTATTTAAATACGGCCGTTATATAATTATTATGATAAATGATTTTATTTTTGTAAGTTGGTTTGTACAAACACTTTTACATGTCGAACATATTTTTATAACTAGATGAGGTCGGTGTTTCCTATCTGATTACTCTGAGAAGAAAGGTCGAAACAAACTCAGAGGTCACAGTCTCTTTTAAAGTCCAGACAAAATCTTGGTTAGATCATGTGAAGACCATGTAGACTGATGACTGAAATGGTCTTTTGAGGATAGAACCAGCCAGATTGAGTGGACCTTTCCAGTCAGTGCACGCATTTGTCAAAAACCGAGCAGCTCGACTAAGAATTTAAGGAGCTCAACGATTCGACGAACAATACCAAAGAAAGGGCATTCGGGTAGGCCGCATAAACTACTCAAACTGCTAGACCATAATTAAAAGCTAAGATAAATTTAAATTTAAACAAAAAAAAGAATGATCCACATAGTCTTCACATTCACAATAATTAAAATAAAATATTACTTTAAAAAGTAAATATTCTTGTCATTGCTAGAAAACCAAAAAATTATAATACCAAAATTCACGGTGCAAAATATAATAAAAAAACAAAATTACAAAAAAACTAAATTAAAAACAAAATTAAATAAAAAAAACAAAATTGTTTGATTACCTTTGATTGATTGACAAAGTTTTGATAACCTACGTGCATTTCTATGCGTAGCTGTATATGATGCAATATAAAATCCTATTTATTTTTGCAAAACATTTAAATGTTAATAAATGGCGTTAGATAAGTAATTATTATTAAACCACATGCTCCGGCCTTTTAAAAATCGAACACTTTCGTGTTTCTTTTGAAAAAGGAATCGAGCGACCTCTTTTTAATAGTTTTATGAGAAATAACCGAATTTTGTATCTATGGTTTATCCATTAATTCAATGTTTTTACTTGTATAGATTTATTTTAATTGGATTATGGACCAATTAATTATCATTCCTAGTTATTAAAGCAAATGTTCTCGGAGTTGTAAATCAACCCCGAATGGTGAGGAGATAATGTAGTCCCTGCTTGCATCAGTGATTTACATAATACGCCATAGACAGTGCGATGAACTAATTAATTAGATAGGCTACTCTACATAATACATACCTATCTGGTTTGATCATTGTAATTAATCTAGTTAATTAAGTAAAACATTGAACTAGGTAGCAGGTATAGTTTAGTGAGAGTATATCAATGCCCAAAATTGTCTAATATTTATTGTAGTGAATAACAATTGGGTACCATGCCGTACAAATTGCATCGTTTTGAGTTCATGCAGCCACTAAAGTATTGTAAAAAGGTATTGTATTGTATAATATGATTCATACATATTAATAATATTCTTTCCGAAATAAATTCAGATTGAGATTTTTCTCTTGCAACATTCAGTATGTGTAAATGATTATTCAGCTATCTAAGTAAAATCTAACCACCAAAAATTTGATAATTTACATTCGTGTTTAGATACAAAAACTATTCCTATCATTACTGCAATTTTATGTCAAGTACATCAGCTCAATAGGACCACACACTAAACTAAATACAACCACAAGGCCAGCAGCCTTTCAATACTTGACTCCATCTTTTGTTTGGAATATTGGGGGGCCTTGCATAACTTTAATAGAGAACTACACTTCCTTTCCAACCCATGAAGCTCATAGCTACCTTTAGATATCTGCTGATTTTTGAATGAGTGTTAACCACAGATATAAATCTAACTAGATGACGCGATTGTATGTACTTCGCGTGCCAAAAAACGGTGGATCAATTATCGTAATCTGAGATTTTCATTTAGTATTATCGGCACCGGAAATCCACCGGAATCTAGAAGAAATCCTTTCTATGCCATATTGAGCTGTAAAGAATGTATAGAGAAAGTTGGCCTAGGCATCGGAAATATTTTCTTGCATTGGTAAGTGAATTTGTTTTTAAATAGTTTGTGAAAAATGTTTCACAGAGATGAAGGGAATTGCGTTATCTAGTTAGATTTCTGTCTGTGGTGTTAACCATTATAATAACCGTAGACAACTGTGTTGAGCAAGGAAAGGTGTTGTTTTTCATGTTTTCATTGTTATTTGCCACGCGGTGAAATAGATGTTTTGTAAATTATAAATTATCTTTGCAAGTAAATGTGTGTTATCAAGCTTGTTATTTGCATGCCTTAAGGTGTAATATGGTTGGACGGTGCTATATTTTTAACAAGTTTATGTAATTACCCGTATTAGCAAATAAATGATTATGAATTATGAAGCATGTTGGATAAGTGAGAAAAATCCACCAATTGAATTACTCCAAGTCATAAGAAGTCATTTTATTGGTCGTTTTTTCACCGTCCCATTCCTCGCTGAGATTAAAACAAACAGCCATTGAGGCAGGTTACATAACAGCAATTTACCCTAATATCTGCAGCTTAGGGTCAGCGAAGAGGTCATAGTCGCCAGGTACAGGGCGCACGTTCAGGGTGCTGAAGGAGGCAGCTAGGCCTGCAGAGGAGGCTTGCATAGAGGCGGCACCTTCCGCGGCGCCTAGCAGCGAGGTGATGGCGCCTTTGTCGCAGGAGGCAGGCACGCACTCGCCGACCAGCATGAGTCTGCTCTGTAGAGAAAAGAAGGAGATTAATGGAAAAAGAGATAAAAAAATCTCGTCGACCAAGTACAGACAAGTTTAGCGAAGAATAACGAAAACAGCCGACCTCAGATAATGGGCTAAGGTGAGGCGAGAGACAGTGGGAGAATTGACAAAGAAAACCTATAGTGCTAGACTTTCATCAGCGATTGAAAAATGTATGAAATTGAAATCCCCTATTGATATATCGTGGTCTTTCCTAAACACTTTGGGACTTTTGACAATAGTTATCGCTTATAGAATAAGAAACAATACAACACTAGTTAGTGAAGCAAAAGAAGTATGTAAGGATCGTAGCAGGTGGCGTTCTGTAGTTTCTGCCTACCCCCATGGGAAAAAGGCGTGAGTTTATGTATGTATGTACAACACTAGTTATGATTTTGTCAGACTATCTAGAGCCCATGTCCAATTATTGGGTTATCTAAGACTCTACCTGCTGGCCCTAAACTATAAGGGTTTACTTAACCGTCGACTCGAAGAAAAGAAAAATTTCATTTATTTGGTGCTATTCTGCGTTAGGATCAAAAAGATATGCGAACATAAATTATCCGATAATGAGCGAAAACTTATGAAGCGTTTTATTTTTATACAAACAGTAGCTTGGTATAATTATGTTGAAATACTAAAGCTTGGCATCGATGGGGTTGGTTAAGCAAGAGAAAAACCGGCCAAGTGCGAGTCTGACTCGCGCACAGATGGTTCCGTGTAAACAGCTACATTCACCAATATAAATAGGTAAAACTACTAACGTTCATAAACAATGAAAGCACCGGACACTGCTCTAACGAAAGAAAAAAATTACTTTGCCGTTCGAATACTGTTGTCCCCATATATCAAAGTACAACATTTTTACTTTTCCAAGTACATTTTATGAGTTGATCGACTATTACTCGTAAACATGTAAAGCCTTCTTAGTTTTCCTTTTAATTTCGTTATATATACTACTGCCGTGATTTTTTTCACATATCCAAAAGCAACAATTAGCTGGCATGGGGCTGACACTTGACTCTCAACAAGAAATGCAATTTAAAGCGTAAATTTACACAAACGGATCCATGATACGAAAAATGGTTTCGCAGACCCGTAATATTTTTGAATGGCCTACCCAATGATATCCAACTCATTTCGACTTTACGTGTACAGCATAAAAAAAGAACATGATTTTATTTTACCACTTTGTCGGCGTGATTAATATGTATATCCATGCCAAATTATAGATTTCTAGTACTACGAGTCTCTGAGTTAAGCTGCGGACGGACGGACAGACAGACATGGCGAAACTATAAAGGGTTCCTTATTAACTACGGAACCCTAAAAAGACAGAAACGACTTTGTTTATCTTCAACATGAAACAGAACGAACGCGAAAACAACATTAAATCAATGAAACAGTTGCCCGAAGCGCCAATTAAAAACAAAATGAGAGTTTTGAAAGGTTATCCATTACATGCCCGGGTCCAATCAATTGGCCCGATAAAGTGTAATTTTCATCACTTTTCTAGTTGGTAATCAAATATGGTCCAGTGCTGAGTTCATGGAAAAGACGTTTTAAAATCCATTTATAAAAATATAATCTATTGATTTAATTCATTCATGATCACCAACAGTATGGACTAATGGTGGTTTTTCTTATAAAGTTTGTTTACCACATCTAAGGAAAAAGATACCAGATACATACCTACACTATACTTAGTGACTTGTCTCACAAAGATTTGGCAACATTTTGGGGTCAAGCTTGCTCAATGCACTCCATTCATTAAGCGAGCAGATATCACCGGCTGACTTTTGCGTAAGCTCACGTAGGTAATTGAATGTCAGTCAGCTTAACGAACGTACCACACGATGTATCGGTGTACCAGGGAAGCAGACGTCAGCTGCAGGTTCCCATCGCTTTTCTTCGACTTTAAGGCATTACGTATACAAATGCTACGAATTTTCTTTTTCAGTCCACGAGCTTTCCGGCGATGTTTTGTTTAAGAATTTGTGACAATCTGGTGTAAAAGGTTGTCTTTAACTTTGTGTGCACAACTATGTTAATGATCGTAAAGTTTAAGTTGCTTTCTTAATTCTATATTGTACACCAAGAAAAACAACATTACATACATGTGATAATAAAGTACATGTTCAAAGCTAGCTTAACTTAAATCAGTTCTCTTATAGATATACATATAAATATAAACTAATATTATGTCATTGTGCTATCTTCCTCTTGAAGACCTCCAGAGAAGGGCTGTCGCGTAGGGAGAGTGGGAGAGAGTGCCAGAGACGCACTGCTGTAGCAGAGAAAGAGCCATCATAGCGGCTGGAAGTGTGTCGCGGAGGACGAAGGAGAAGAGAAGTAGCTGTGCGACAGGGTTTGCTTGCAGGGTGCTTTGTGTAAATGTCTTCTCTGTTTTTATTTTTGTGTAAAGTTGTAATGTGGGTTGCGATTCCACAGTTTGGATTTTCAACTAGTAAGAAGGTAAATTGTTTGATTTAAGTATCTTAAATAGCTGATTACAAATAATTTGAAAGCCACTCTAATAACTTACTAGGCCAGTGTCAAAACGACACTGAGTGGACTTTAATACCAGGTCATTAGGTATCGCAGCACTCATTAGCTGCCAAGTTCTGACAGGTTCTGGCATCATGTGATTACTACTATGGTTGACTGGTTTCGCAACAATAGCTAAATTACTGTTGATTTTTCACTGATATTGACTAATATATTAGGTACTTATAATTGCGCAAAAATATAAATATAGAGAGCTGGTAACTTGGTTAGGTCGGTCCGTGGTCTATCATGCAGGCACCGTCCACTCTTCAAGGATAAAAGCCTATGGCATTTAACACTAGTGTAGCTTTACATCAGAGTTTTCGTCATCCGGTCAATACCTACCTATTTCCAGAGATTACCCTTTATTAATATGAAAACTAACAATATCATACATCTTTCTAAAAAATATTAGTTCCTAAAAAGGACTCCATATCTTCTAACCTTAAAGTAATATCAATTCATCAAAGCACAAAAACTAATTCACACAAGTGTACAAACTTCAATAACCACATAATATTAGTGAAGTATATTCCGTGTCCAAGTTCTATATCCTGTTAATAAAAGTTGATTCATCCGCGGCCCTCGCCTTAGGGGATCAAAACTTTCTGGCCATCATTAATCTATATACTTAGACTGATATGTAATATTACTTTCTTATATACGAGTATTTTCGAGCACTTTTTTCTTATGGTCATAAGCTGTTAGCTGATACTGCAGGCAGTACTTGCGATAAGACACCTGCCAAGCCTGGGTCAATGGGTCTTATAAATTAGAAATACCCGGCATACTCGATAAATATTACATCAAATTACCTGCCTTTACATTAACCGGTCTAAATCAATCTCCCCGGCACTTAACACGATAAGTTCTACTATTTAAAACTAATTCTAAATTGAGTCTTACAAACCAGCAAGAACCAGCCAGCCAGCATGGAGTAAGGTTAATCCCTTCAACACAGCAGGCACAACCAGTAAATATTTGCAAAACTTTTAGCTACCTATGTTGAAGGTATGTCCTATCTAAATAAGTAGTGAAAAAAATATCTGTCATTAACTTACAAGAGAACAAGTCTCTCCGCAAATATAAAAAACCGGCCAAGTGCGAGTCGGACTCGCGCATGAAGGGTTCCGTACTAGTATCGCAAAAACGGCAAAAAAATCAGTTTTGTTGTATGGGAGCCCCACTTAAATATTTATTTTATTCTGTTTATAGTATTTTTTGTTATAGCGGCAGCAGAAATACATCATCTGTGAAATTTCACCTGTCTAGCTATCACGGTTCATGAAATACACAGTGCGTGACAGACAAACAGACACAGACGGACCGCGTAGTCTTAGTAATAGGGTCCCGTTTTTAACCCTTGGGTACGGAACCCTAAAAAGCTAGCTTTTCCCCGCGACTTCATTTCCAATGTCAATCCCACAGAAACCATTCGCATTTCCGGGATAATAAGTAGCTCGCGAGATTGTGTAGGATTTTTTTATCAGTGAAAATTCTTTCGTAATCGGATAAGATCGGATCTGTCTTGCCAGAGACTATACAAAATAACTATAAACAAACAAACAATGCTATTAAATAACTATAAACAAACAAACAAGTTTATAATATTACTTTAGAAGACACTTTGTAATATCTTCTTTGGTAATTCTTGAGCCTAGATCGGTAAACCTATCTCAGCCGGTCATCAGTTTTTTATTATAATGCTTGCCTTCCTTCCCAAGAACGTTATCCATCGCAAGCCGTCCAAGTTAACGTTTACGATGGTCATATACATTCATATCATGCCTTTAAGCTTCGTTGCTTTCATTTACCGCAGGCAAAAAAGATCCGAATTTAGCGGTTTCAGGAAAAACATCTCCTGCAGTATCCTAAATAGTTTCTTATTCAGGGTGATTTATAATTCATTGGCAAACTTTCATGGGAAGAAAATACTCTCCCTACTCTCTACCAGTGCCGTAAATAGCCTTTTCTGCGCCCTGTGCGAGCTTCTATAACTGCGCCCTTGTTTTTTTTAATACACAAATGAATGAATTCAGATAGTAAAGATTTATTAAAGCAAGCCAGAAACTTTTTTAACGATTTACTTTACGCGCTTTATCCATTTCGAAATCGTTGATAACCTTTTCATACGATAGGTTCAATCGACAAAATCGCTAGGCCAGCCAACCTTTCTTGGCCAATCGTCGAGCGCAAGTAAGTTTTTGTTTTTATTAATTTGAGCTTACTGAATGAACTTTCGCAGGAAGCTAGTCACTGGCATTGTTAAAAAAATCTTTATAGCGACTACTACATTGGGCAACATCTCTTTTAAATCTAGTTCGACTATAGCTTTAAGAAGACCCAGACTTGAACTACGGTCACATAATTTATCAAATAATATAGTCGTTTCAACTTTGTAACGATTATATATCCGCAACGGCTATCAGCGACATCTGGTGTCAAACACTCTTTCATCTAGGTGTGTCACAAGGTGATTGAGTTGTACTTTGGTACTAGATGGCGTTGAGGTCGGTGCGGAATTAATAAGATTCATTACAAAATTTATTAGATATTGTGTGTATTAATATAATTCTACAATCATACAATTTCCCACCTATCTAGATTATTAATTTCTGGTAAAAATAATTGCATGAAGAAAACCATGGACATGACGTGTCTATTGGTTGATAAAATGCTCAATGTCTATGGCTGACAAGAGTGACATTTCCTTTCCATTGCTAATTCTTCATTGATACGGTCACGAAAATATCTATAGAAAAAAAAGTCGGTGTCTTTCGTAGGTACCAAGTTTTTTGCCTTATGGACACCGACTTCATAAAATAAAGTTATTTTTCACTTTGTAGTTTTGTATTTGGAAGTCGGTAGTATTTTTTTGCAAAAAGTTCTTTTTATTTTTCACTTTTTTGTTGTACCTGCCTAATAAGCAAGTTTGTAAAGTAACTATAACGCCATAATAGATTTCATGAACCTTGTTCATAACCGGTGAAATGAGAGAACTGCGTACCCCTTAAGAGTGTACAGGCGTGATGTTATGTTCTGAAATGGTATAAACAATAAACATACATGCGATTGCAACAATCCCGAGAGATTTGCCGTTATTTATTGAAGAGTTCTGTTGTATATCTCCGAAGTTCTTCATCAGATCTACACCAAATTAAAATGGGACCAATTTCGGAACATACTTTCTCAAAAAAATATTTTTTTTTCAAAATCGGTCCACAATTGACGGAGTAATCGGTGAACATACACAAAAAAAAAAAAAAAAAACCTGAAGTCGAACATAGAACCTCCTCCTTTTTGGGAACGGTTAAAAAAGGTTTATCTAAGATAATCTGAATGACACGTAGGCGGCAGGGAACCAGCCCCAAATATAAATATATAATGTGCCAGCAAGCGCTGTGAGTATTAGTTGAATTAAACTATATTTTCATGCTTGTGAAACATGTGCTTATATGATGCTCATCCTGCATTTTTCCCATTGGCAGGGCTCATTAGGATTAATTTAATTTAAACAATAAATACATATTAATAATTGTCAACCGTACGTAAAAGCGACAGCTGCAGTGCTCAACAACAGGCTCCGAATACCCATGATATTTTGACCGGTGAGAAACTGGATGCCAACTGCTCATAGGAACGGTTCTGATTGAGATATCATACATCTGGTACTATGTTTTAAGGGTATATTATAGCCCATACACAAGTAAGTTTTATATGTGTCATATAAATACATTATGAAGCTGTAGTGCTGCTGAAGTGAAAATTAAACTAGTTGACCAAATAGAAAGACTTTTACTTCTGTCGACCCTCATGCGAAATCATCCCTGCAATTGTCTCATCCTGATCACCTACCCCTGAGTTAGCTGGTGAGTAGGGTGAAAATTTACCTTACAACTTGATTCTTTAAAGTGTCTAATTCAGCCCAAAATTCAGTAGCATTAATTTAATAGACGATACTGGTATGTTTTGATGATACTAGTATGTAGTTACGTATGTATTGGAATCGAGCACTAGGGGCGCAGCGGGTACTTGTCAGGAGCAAACCGAAAAAATAATAGTCCTGCCTGGTCTGGCCGTTCTTGCGCCCCCCAGAATCTACGCCCTGTGCCTATGAAACGGTGGCACCGCCCTATTTACGGCACTGCTCTCTACTACTCATGGAAATTAACAACTTCTTCTATGGAATCGACTTTTAAATTAGAAATAACCTGCTTGTTTAAGTAGGTAAAAAACAGCGGATCGTTCAGTAGTAGGTACATTTATCTTCGCATACCTCACTCGGTTTTTGGGTTGATTCCATTTGTTCATATTCATGAATACTTTCAGCCTCTGAAAGATTGCCAACGACCTAAAAGTTAACCTTTTTACAAACTTTATATTACCGTGCGTTCGTGTATGTATTCTGCAATTCGTAATCGATGTGTCAAGCACTTTCTGGCATCCGATTAAGCTGACACTTGGCATACATATGTAACTTTGGAAACATTAAAATAATATGGTCCTGTGGAGTTGGTCTCATGCTCAGATCAAATAAAAAGTCAAGATGGAACTTTGCAAAAAACCAGGTGACGCCCCGGTTAAAACTACGCCTTGCCGTATACATACACGTATACAGTCGAGCTTTTAATTTGATCTGAGAGCTCGACTGGCAAGCTAAGGCGTAATTCCGTTGTACGTGTGTGCGTGTAATTGTGTATGTATACGGCAAGGCGTAGTTTTAACCGGTGTCACCTTGTTGTTTGCAACGTTCCATCTTGACTTTTTATTTGATCTGAGCATGAGACCAACTCGAGGTCTCATGATGGAGCTGGAAGTTGACCATAGTAACTCCGTAACCAAACAAAGTAGCACGTTCGTGTTTGGGCTCAAGGAATATGTATTGACAAGCGATATTACATTCATACTTCACGCTGAGCTTTAAGTTCATTAAAAGCTTGTTTTAAAAGATTTTTAATTATTTAAACTTTGAATTCATGAACTATGATATTATTTCCTAGGTAACCTTTTCGTAGAAGCTGGTTTGTTTTCACACATCAGTCACAAGACTGCAGGGAATAAGAGCGTAGCAAATTAAGTTGACTCTATCGGCGCAGAAGGCTGGAACCAATGATATTCTAATAAACAGATATGTTATGAGCGCACGCATTGTGAAGACTCGAATACGTCCTAATTGGAACGTATAGTATTTAGTATGGCGAAGAGCGATACGCTTTGTTGAAAGAAAAATAAAATTTAAAACATGCCATAGTGTGTATTTAGAAAGTGTACCAATTATGATACCAAAGTACATAAAACAGAAGGGAACTCTTACCTTATGTAAGTACAATACACATCAATTTACTAATTTATTTCAATTTTTTCCTAAAATTCTGATATTTGGAGGTTAGAAAAAGAAAAAAACATTGGTGATCAGAATAATGTTCGTTTACATTCACACGCAAATGACAAACACTAGCTGTCTCTTTTTTTCTTGTTGGTTTTATCAAGCCATCCCTTTCGACTTGTAGTGAAATGTCAGATGAATGAAAAGTGTGTATGTGTTCTGTCGCTGCTATGCGGAACACTTTTGTCGTCCCTCCTATAGTATGTATGTGAACTACTATATGCTTGCTTCACATAATATACTGACGACATGAGGATACATAAATACACATTTATCATGAGAGTGGAAAGATGAGTCGACCTGTTTTATTCCACTCCTATTATTACATAATTATATGCATATACTTATATGGTGAGGTCTAGCCTCTCTCGTGTGGCTGTGCCACTCACATGCATTAGCTGGTTTTACCAAGTGTCTTGCCATACTCTTGTTACCTCTTCGTGCTTGCACTCCCACGTACTCTATAGAGGTATCTCATGACTGTTATTTGACTGCAGTTTACATATGGCTATACACCTCTATTACCTAGCTTGGCATCGGTCGACTTGCTCCGGTCTAAACAGGGTACATCCCTGGTGACTCTGATCATGTTTGCATATTAGTCACTTAGCCGGACAGGGGCCTATGGCGCCCTGGAGGCCTCCACCATCCCCATAGCCTCGCCACGGTTGCTCCAGCTCAGTCGACCGTGCCAGTGTGTTTCCGGATCACACTACCAATATATGGGAGCTCCAGGCTTCCCTGTCCAATGTCCTTGACTACCAAGCGTGCTGTGCACTGCAAGATTGGACTACCAATAAAGGAAAGAATGTCATGCTACGACAGTCTGCTCATCTTTCCACTTATCATGCACTTATAGGTCGACATAAAGATATTGCAAAGTAAACACTCACCTGGGGTCTTCTTGGACCTCCTAGAAGCTCGTAGCTCCTACCTTGTCTTGCGACCACCTTTCTGCTCACTTATCATGCTTGTCTGAATGGCAGCCACATTTCCCGCCATGCCTCTAGCACAGTACCAACATAAAGTTAGTCAAAGCCAAGAGTGGTGTTGTCACAATATAAAATATAGATTGACATTACTAATGTTGATACATACCGATTGTTAAATGGCGAATCGCGCAATGCTGCGCGACACTCCCACAAGCAGAAAGAGTGTTATTGCAGTAGTGTTAGAAGGTGACGCGTCCATTCCAGTATTTTCTCTCTGGCCCGAATAGCTGCGTCCCTTCTTCCTCTGGTCCCTGGTTGCATACACTCAGGGTCACAAGTAGCTTCCTCTGATCTTGATGTCTCAGTATTCATCATAGATTCTTGCACTGGCATTACTTCACTTGTGGTGTCTACCTTATTTTCATTGTTCTCAAATTCTGGATTAGTTGGTAACGGTGGTTGCATGTTATCCACTCGACTTGGGCCCTTATCCAGATCCAAGAACTCGATTGGTGCATCTAGAAGTGGTGCTATCACTTCCTCCTCAGTTCGTCCGGACTGTGCAGAGTTGTCCGGCTCAGTTTCTAGCGGATAGAGATGTCCTACAGACCGAATCAATATAGAGTCTTTAACTTTGACCTTAGCTATTCTATGTTTACCATCTGCACCCTTTATCAGATCCGCTATCTTGCCGACTTTCCACAACTCACGGTTTTTTAAGTCTGACCTTACTTGTACAATGTCTCCTATTTTTGGTACACAATCAGATACAACTCTTGGCTGTTTAGTAGAGTTTTGGTACCTCTCTCGCAGACTAGTCAGATACTGTGACATGAATATCTTCTTGAATTCCTCAAGAATTGTCAGTCCTCTTTTCCAGCTCTCTATCAAATTTGTCTTTAGTTTGGAGCCGTCCACTGGATAAACATGGTTAGTTGCTGGGGTCAAGGTTAGGCATTTTCCTAAGCTTAGGAAATCAGCTGGTCTCAATATGTGGATCACCTCAGTTCCAACCTTTGTAAGCGGTCTTGAGTTGACAACAGCTTCTA
This sequence comes from Orthosia cruda, assembly GCA_964057195.1. NCBI lineage: Eukaryota > Metazoa > Arthropoda > Insecta > Lepidoptera > Noctuidae > Orthosia > Orthosia cruda. Next base: position 12,361,996 of record OZ059825.1, on the reverse strand, counting down.
CTTCTTTGAGCACTGTTAATAGTTTGCTGTCTCCAAGTAGGTGCTTTTCGAGAGTGCGTTTTAGGGAATGTTTCACTACACCTATCAGCCGTTCATAATATCCGCCATGCCACGGAGCGAGCTGAGGTATGAATCTCCATTCGATTCCTCTCTCAATACAGTAAGGTTTACTGACGACTTCAGATGTAAGTTTGAAACACGTAGCATTATCAGAATACATCCGCTTTGGTGTATTTCTAGTGGCAGCAAATCGTCTAAGTGCCAGGAGACATTCTTCTGCCGTCAAGTCGTTTACTATTTCTAAATGAATAGCGCGCACAGCAAGACATGTAAATAGAACTATCCATCTCTTTTGTTTTCCATTTGGTGTATTCACATATAGTGGTCCAAAATAATCTACGCCACAGTATGTGTAAGGCGTGCTGTAGTTCACTCTTTCAGTTGGTAAGTCAGGCACTGCTGGCAAGCGATATGGGCCACCTCCATGTTTAATGCACTGCTGACATCTTGAAATCACTTGTTCTACCCGACGTTTCCCTTGTGGTATCCAATACTTTTCTCTAATGAGGCTAAGTGTATGGGTAGCACCAACATGGTAATTTTCTTCATGAGTATCCTTGATAATCTTATTTGTAAATTCGCAATCTCGAGGCAATAATATGGGATGTTTCATGTCGTAATTCCATGTGGTGTTTACCATTCGTCCTTGGCATCTCAGGACTCCATCCACATCTAGAAATAGACCGAGATTTCTAGTCAGGTGTGTCCTCTTTCCTGTAATCTCATCAGCAAAATGATGTTTTTGAAGATCCTTTATTTTTGCGATAGTGTCAGCTGACTTTGATGTAATTAGACTTTGCTGTACTGGCTCAATTTCTATGATATCGCCATTCCCATTCTCATTCACTGGGTTATCGTTTACATCGTCAATTTCCATTTGTTGGTTTGCATCTATCAGCTGATTCCCTGGACCATCATCTGCTTCTGGAGTCTTTCTGTAATTACTTTGGTCCAGGCCCTCCCCGACAGAAAGGACTGTCATGTGGTTCATGTAATATCTATCTGCAGGCCACACTGATTCATCCTCTTTTAGGAATGTGGGACCGTTGAGCCAAAGTTCTTTAGACTGACTCCATCTGTCAGGTCTTGTTGCAACATCAGCTGGGTTCATCTTTGTATTAATATAGTATATTTCTGCTTGAATTTGGTTTTTCTTAATTTCCTCTACCCTATTGGATACAAAGGGTGGTAGTAATTTGTTGGAACGCATCCACCCGTGCACAACCAAACTATCTGTCCACAATGTTTCCTTGCTTATTGGTAGTGACAGATTCTCTCTTACATATTTTAGAAGTCTACTCGCTATTAGCAGACCCAAGAGTTCTAATTTCGGGATATGAAGTTCACTTGAGTTTTCATTTTTGGCTATTCTTGACTTTCCCATTAGGAATGAGACTGATGTTCCTTGTTGATTTTGTGATGTTAAGTATATAACTGCAGCATACGCAGCCTTTGAAGCATCAGAAAAACAGTTCAATTGGTATGTTGTCTCAAACTCTGGAACAGCATTTGTTATGCATCTCTGTAGTTCTATGTGTGCCGCTGTTTCTATTACATCCAAGACTTCCTGCACAGACTGTATCAAATTGTCTGGCAAGACGGTGTCCCATTTATGTTTTTGTTCACAGATGTGTCGAAACAAGATCTTCAATGGCAGTGTTAATGGACAAATAAGGCCACAAGGGTCATAGATCCGGGCTAAAGTTCGAAGTACCTTCCTTTTTGTATTGGCTGGAGTATCTTTATTGAAGTGTTGATCAGTTATTTTCAGTTTTAATGTGTCTCTTGCCACATTCCACGTCAAGCCAAGGACTTTTACTGTGCCTTCGTGTTTTGCTTGTTTCTCTGTAGGTACAAGGTCAAGAAATTCCTTTTCATTTGACAACCAGTCTCTTATATTCATGGAAATCTGTTCAAAGGATTCCTTTGTCTTCTCGTATATTTCTTGAGCTTCTTGTATAGAATTGGCTCCTGTTACTAAATTGTCAACATAGCAATTATTGGCAACATCCTTTAGTAGGGTTATATCAGTCTGCATCATGTGGTATCTAATAGTTGCTGCGAGAAGAAATGGGCTTGCAATTATTCCGAAAGCTATACGACGAAATCGGAAATACAACAGGTTTTCTTCAGTTGGGCCCATTGTGATGTCCTTTACCCAAAGGAATCTCGTGACATCACGGTCCTTTTCTTGGAGCCCAACCTGCAAGAATGCTTTCTCTACATCGGCTACAATCGCTATCTTCTTTGTTCTGAATCTCAGCAGAAGAGCCGTGAGATCCTCCAGCATGGAAGGTCCACTATAAAGACATTCATTCAAACTCTTCTTACCCGTTGCTCTCGCTGAAGCATCATAAACGATTCTACCGCGTTTCCCTTCATTTTTTACAATATGATGAGCTAAATAATGTACAGGGTGTTCTGTGCTATTACTATGCGGTTCAAGAATTTCAATGATGTTTCCACTTAATTGCTCCTTAAGAATGTCATCATATTCTTGTAGTGTTGTCTTATCCAATCTGTTGATCAAACTCTTCAGTCTTCCCAATGCCATGCCAAAATTAACTGGTAGTTGAGGTGGATATTCAATCCATGGCCATGTTACTTCATAACGTCCATTTTTGTATTGAACAGTATCATTAAAATGTTTGACTGCTTCATCTTGTCTTGTAGCTTTAGGAGAATCGATTATGCCAATGCACTCAAGTGACCACAAAAATTTGATGTCAATATTTCTAAGAGGTAAGTCAGGTTCAGTAAAATAAGGGCAGCTTGAATTGTGACAGTGGCAGTAAGTAGTTACAGTTAATACATTTTCCTGTTTCGCGATGGGATTTTGGTCTACATTTCCAGATAACAGCCAACCGAAGTCAGAATCCACCAAGTACAAATCATTCTGAATCTTCTCTTTTGTTTCACGCATGAAGCCTGCAAAATAATCGTTCCCTATTAAAAGGTCTATATTTTCTCCAGTAGAATCATCATCAGCCACTAAATCAACCGTGGAACAATCAAATTTAGCTACTGGTAACCTCTCTGTAATATGTGGAACAATATTGACTCTTACTTGTTTTTGGATGCCACGTTTGGTCTCTAAGACAATGTCTACAGATGGGCTTGACATCTCTTTCGGATCAGTTGCTCCAAACGTATACACCAAGAGTTGGTCTTCATTGTCAGGGGTGAGCTGTAATCTGGATGCAGCCTTAGTGCTGATATAGCTACGTTGCGAACCACTGTCCAAGACAAGTCTGCATTTATGCCCCTTTGTTGTATTGCCGGGGTTTGTGATTAGCGCCACTGCTGTCTGTAAGAAAGTAAAGTTCCTTGTCATATAACATTTGACTATAGCACAATCGCCCTTGTAAACAGTTGCCTCACCCCGAGGTTTGGAACACAGCATTTGGAGATGTCCATCACCACAGCGGAAGCAAGTAACCTTTCGATGGCACTGTTCAGTCTTGTGATTTCTTTTGAGGCACTTGTGACATCTGTCCCCCAACTGCTTCTGTCGAGCCTCAATGTTGTTATATTTTTTACAGTCTGCACTACCGTGGTTATTTAATTTGCAGAAGATACATGGTAGCCTATTACACTTTCTAGGTGGGTCATTTAATTTATTATTTGCCTTTCGTTTCAAATTTATCCTTTCTGGTTTGTTGCTGGCAGTGCTCCTTATTGGATATTCACGTTTTAGTTCCGATTTTGTTTGAAGTACTTCAGTTGTAATGACTTCTTGCTGTGTGGCTGATCCCTTTGGTATTGGTGTTACCTGAGCCTTCTCCAATGCCACTACAATGTCTAGTAAAATCTGTCTAACATTAGTTGTTGAATTATCCTTGGAATGCAGCTTTGGCATCAAGTGATACTGATGGAGAACTTGCTCCGGGAACTTACTGAGTATGGTAGCACGCAGATGGTTTCCATTTATGTCCTCACCTAATTTCTCTAAGACTCTTAAATGTCTTTCAATGCCATCCAGAATTTGTCTGCAGCTGGGAGCTGTATATTCAGCTCTCTCCAAGTTGGTCAATGCTGTGTAGTGTGCGTCTACTAATGTATCATTAGATCCGTACCTGGACTTTAAGGCTTCAATAGCGATGGTATAGTTGTGGTTAGTGATAGCTAAGCCTGCTACCGCTTCCAGAGCATTGCCCTCGAGGCTACTAATTAAATAAGTCAGTTTGTCAGCCTCTGCCATAGGTTGGCTGTCTATGTTTGAGCTGAACCGGTCCCAAAATTCAAACCATTTAAGACCTTCTCCGTTGAATTTAGTCATATCTAATTTCGGTAATCGAATACTTAATTGGTGACTGGTATATTGTTCAGTAGGTACACTCCGTGAGGAAGCCTCAATTGCTTCCATCGAGGATTCGATGTTTGTGAGGAAATCCTCACCCTGAAGCTGTAATTCCATTGCCTCGGTGACAATATTTATTTGAGGGTTTGTTGAGGAAGACGTGTAATGCCGCATTTGTTCCTGTAGCCTGTATAATAGCTGCTTTAATCGTGCTACAGTACTTGACGCCGTTGAAAGCACCATTTTCCCCGACTCATAATCAGTTTTAGCTCGTTCCAAGCATTCTTTAAGTTTGATTCTTCGCATTTCTAACATTCTTATAAGAATTTCTTCCATTGTTTTCACAGTATAACTTACGTCGTGAACTTTGATTCAGCTGTACCGTCCGTTATTTCGACACGTCTTCACTAGGAAACGAAAATATATCCAGCCCACAAACACTTATTTCACATATTATAGTAATTTTTCTCGCACTAAAACTTTTAACTCCACCGACCGAAAAAGCGCCAAACGAAGAAAAAAAACGACAATGCTACCAACTGCAGCCCGTAGTGTTGTCACGCAGAAACCAAATTACCGATTTTATGTAGCTTGTTACAGTCTGCTAAAAAGTTTTACACCTCGATAATATGTAATTTTATTACAAACATAATATAATTACCCGGATAACTGCTTATGCTTATTTATAAAAAATAAAATAAAACATCTCTCTAGAATACATTAGTTTAATAAAAACGCCTGCGTACACATCGAATCGATTAATACCGATTACTATAGTGCTGAACTAGACCATAGACATTGTTCAAGCGTATCCACATGATTGCTTGTCGAAACGTCGAACCGATTCATATGCCTTGCATACAATTTTAAAAACGTGTTCACAATTATTACATAAACATCATTAACATTACATAAATTGAAGTTTATTTTATTGTACGCAAATTTATAATCAATCATATAAAATATCTGCTTAAAGAGATATGTCTCTCTTTTTTTTTCATTTTATTTTGAAGGATTATTGATGCAAATATGTCACACAAATAGCCCATTAGTATCATATCCCAGCATCTCCACCAAAATGTCGTCCCTCCTATAGTATGTATGTGAACTACTATATGCTTGCTTCACATAATATACTGACGACATGAGGATACATAAATACACATTTATCATGAGAGTGGAAAGATGAGTCGACCTGTTTTATTCCACTCCTATTATTACATAATTATATGCATATACTTATATGGTGAGGTCTAGCCTCTCTCGTGTGGCTGTGCCACTCACATGCATTAGCTGGTTTTACCAAGTGTCTTGCCATACTCTTGTTACCTCTTCGTGCTTGCACTCCCACGTACTCTATAGAGGTATCTCATGACTGTTATTTGACTGCAGTTTACATATGGCTATACACCTCTATTACCTAGCTTGGCATCGGTCGACTTGCTCCGGTCTAAACAGGGTACATCCCTGGTGACTCTGATCATGTTTGCATATTAGTCACTTAGCCGGACAGGGGCCTATGGCGCCCTGGAGGCCTCCACCATCCCCATAGCCTCGCCACGGTTGCTCCAGCTCAGTCGACCGTGCCAGTGTGTTTCCGGATCACACTACCAATATATGGGAGCTCCAGGCTTCCCTGTCCAATGTCCTTGACTACCAAGCGTGCTGTGCACTGCAAGATTGGACTACCAATAAAGGAAAGAATGTCATGCTACGACAGTCTGCTCATCTTTCCACTTATCATGCACTTATAGGTCGACATAAAGATATTGCAAAGTAAACACTCACCTGGGGTCTTCTTGGACCTCCTAGAAGCTCGTAGCTCCTACCTTGTCTTGCGACCACCTTTCTGCTCACTTATCATGCTTGTCTGAATGGCAGCCACATTTCCCGCCATGCCTCTAGCACAGTACCAACATAAAGTTAGTCAAAGCCAAGAGTGGTGTTGTCACAATATAAAATATAGATTGACATTACTAATGTTGATACATACCGATTGTTAAATGGCGAATCGCGCAATGCTGCGCGACAACTTTTTCGGTTGTTTTGTGAGTGTATGTGTAAACAGATACGTTTATCTGTTTACTAGAATATCATTGGGTGGAACTTGCCGCGAGGTAGTAAAACTTTTATATTAAACTTTGCTGACATAAGAGTGAATTAGGCCCAAACTAAGCTATGGCAAGTTGTTGGGTTCTATTTGTCTTCTGTGCCCGCATCATGATATTAACGGAATGGAATGACGACGTGTTTACGATCAAGACTTTGAGTTTATTTATTGTTTTTTGTTTGGCTAGATTGTTATTATGTTTAGGTCAGTCATGTTTTATGACTAGCTGTCAATAAAATTCAAGAAACCTAATTTGAAAAACAAGAAAATGTGTGGCTAAGGGCCGGTTTCAAATTAAGAATTACCGACAAGAACGTGTCAAACCTTACTTTAAATCTTAAATTGGACAGATTTTCAGGTTAAAGTAATGTTTGTTTGACAAGTACTCGACTACTAGTTCTTAATTCAGAAATCGAGGGTAAGTATAAACGGTGAGCTTTTCAAGTAGTTACGGATGGCCAAATCTGAAACTATGACGAATAACGAAAAACATTCAAAGATTTCACGAGCCCGATTTTGAAAAAAAAACTAAAACTGCTTCATTGATTTTCAAAAAAATCAATATTTCTAGCCAAGAATCGAACCCGTTGTTTTTGAAACAAAAAAGCATGCTGTATTATTACACTCGTCTCTAATGAGGATGAAATTCTGGGAAGTAATGTCATACGGCAAACTTGAGAAAATACTCATTTAAAACAAAATATTTTTTTTGTAGGAATCTACGAAGACCGTATCATGCAATAGATGTCATGAAAAATCTTTTGAGAATATTCTAAACGGAATCAAAATTATTGTAATGCTGATGTAGTACAATGCTTGGTTGTCGAGTCCGGAGTCATTGTTTGAAAAAAAATATTCATCACTTTAGGTTTAATAAGGAGGGTACGAAAACACATAACGTAGGAAAAAAGGCTTTGCTAAAAATGAGTCCTTTAGTTTTCCTTTTCTTTTTGTTTTTTCACAGAATTTGATCATTTTTAGTGAGACTACCGAATGGTGTAATAATACAGCACTTATTTTTTTTTTAAATCAACGTGTTCGATTTCTGGCTAGGTATATTTCTTTTTCTAAAATCCTATGATGCAGTTTTAGTTTTTATCAAAATCGGCCTCGTGAATCCTTTGAGAGTTTTTCGCTATTCCTCATAGTTTCGGATTTGGCCATCCACGCCCACTTGAAAAACTCACCCATAAATTTGTTTGATAAATACTCAACTCCTTTAGAAATCAGCAGTAAGTAAGAAATAAACAATAATCCAAAAAAGTACTTCAAAAATAAATATTTGTTCTTTGAATACGTCTACATGACTAACCGCAGAGATCAAAGAAATCACGTAACTCGCATTGTATTGTCATTCAAATGCTGATGAGTCACGGAGGGAAAGCTTGAACTTCACGCAATCGGTCACATCTTCCCTCAAATAGAAAGCAAATCGTTGATAGCTGATGAAATATACGAAATTTCGCAACTACGCGACAGTTTGAATAAGTTTACATAACAAGATATTATAAAACGTCTATTTGAAATGTAGCATCAATATCAGTAAGCATTTCAAAAAAAAAACAAGACGAGCGTAATTTTTTTTCCGATAACCGGATATGCAGCGAATAACGACTTTTGAATTCAATTTCCATTAAATTTCGTTGATTAGGGAAAATATGAGAGGAGTGTTATGGAATGAAAAACCGGCCAAATGCGAGTCACACTCGCGCACTAAAGCTCCGTACCATTATCGCAAAATACGGCAAAAACATCACGTTTGTTGTATGGGAGCCCCACTTAAATATTTATTTTATACTGTTTTTATGTATATTTATTTTATATTGTTTATTTGTTATTATAGCGACAACAGAAATACATCATCTGTGAAAATTTCAAGTGTCTAGCTATCACGGTTCATGAGATAAAGCCTGGTGACAATCAGACAGAGAGTGGAGTCTTAGTATTAGGGTCCCGATTTTACGCCTTACGCAAAGCATAAAAACGGGACCTAGAAAAGAAAACTAGTAAAGTAACTAGGTATCCATCGTTATTAAACGATGGATACCTAGTTACTTTTCTAGTTATACATTCATCAAAGGCTAAGAAATGTAACAGAACGTGCATCTTTGTTGTAAGAAATAATTATGTAAGATTTTCGAGAAAATCTACAAATAAACTAACTTAAAAACAATATCTTACCTGCGGCAAATGATCATTGTCCACCGTCAGATTAATCTTGGCGACATAGAAGGTGGTAGGGAAGGGCGGCGTGTGCGCATAGTACTCCGTCAGCTGCAGGTCGCGGCAGGCGTTCTGCGAGCCCAGCCAGTACTCGTCGCCGAACAACACGTTGGGGGTGTAGTGGCCTGATGCGTCGAATACTGAAAAATAAAAAAAACTTTGGTTAGGAAAACATTTATAATCCTGATCTCAAACGAAAGTCTGATTTAGGAAAGTTGAGAGTAGATAAGGCGATAGGGACCTCTACTTGAAATGGTTATTGACCCCTACATGGCTAATTTCGGTCGTGCCCCTGTCCTACAAATGTGAAGTATGCCAAAACTGAGGGGCGCCCTAATATTGAGGCCATAAACAAACAAGTCATTGTTCCACTTTGCGCCGTAGTAGTTAGGTATGTCACTGACTCATCCTTGCCCACTCACTCCATGCGTCTGTGTTGCCGAATGTATTCAACCCGAATCACTTCAAAGTTAGAGTGAACAGGCTTCTTCTTCTGGGTAAGCTCACTCCATCGTCGACTTTGTCTCTCTATCACCTCTGACCTAGACTAGAGTCAAGAGCAAACCCAATTCAAATTAAAAAAGAATGCGATATCTAATGTGAGTAGTACGGATGAGGGTATAAACAAACAAGGTTAGGTACAAATAGAAACACACGGAGAATTCCTATTTCTTCTTTTGTTATTGCTTGTCTAGACTATAAGGCCCAATACTTGTTTCCACGACTAGAGTCATGCAATTGTGTCTCTGAAATGCCACACACAAGATAACTGGCAAGAGGCTACGCTAGCGCATTTTCACCCCGACCTCGTGCTTATACAAGTAAAGCACAAATAGGAAACATTTGTAAAATCAATTCGATTTAAAACTTTTATTTTACCAAGAGCTTGGTTGGATTTTGTCTACTTTGACAACATTATTCTTCACACATTAGTATTTTTTTTCTGAATGTTAGTTGCTCTCTAAACAATTGACTTTGTCTGACCTATACCAGAGCAGTGTGTTCATTTAAGATAATAGGTAAGATGAGTTGCTTCACTTTGTGCCTCCTACAATCTGACATTATTGCACACTATGTGCAACATAATGTCGTCAAACTATACCTGCGGTACGTTTTAAAGCAGTTTCATTGATCACGCTCTTAAGTGCTAGATTTGACGTATTTCAGAATATAATTCGCTACAAAGTATTTCGCACTTTCGTCATAATTCCCTACGGTCGCAAATTGCCTCACCACGTTGTAAGATGTGTTGTTTGTTAAATACAAGTTTTTGCCAGCGAGTTCACACGGGAATAGGTCACAAATTATCCCAAGGGAACGTAAGTAATACCGGGATACAATGATCCTCGAGAGCTGATCTCGGAGTGCTGTGACATAAAAAGCTCCTTGGTACAACGAGTAATACAGCAGAATTCGGCAAGGCAAAGGGTTTGACAGCATTAAGAGTATGATAAATACTTTTTAAATAATTAGGTATTGCTAAACATTATTGGACGCTTTAATTGGTGAAGATACTCCTTTCGAAAGAGTCAAATAATTTTTGGCAATACTTAATTATGTAAAGAGACTTTGTCATACACTATCAGGGGATCAAACCCTTTGCCTTGCGGCATTTACTGACGCAATTAGGCTGCTGGTCATGGTCTACCCGTGTTCCAATTTTGATTCAGAACCGTTCAGCCTTTAAGGCATAAGTGATTAACAAACATTAAAACATTTAAAACCATCCATACGTACAGATTTTCACATTTATAATGTTAGTAAGAAAAAAGACGAATAAGAATTCAATTTCTTTGCCAAAAATAGTTTCACGCTTGTAAACGACAGGCTATTAATATTTTGCCTATCTTACTCGGGAATAATGTAGCTTCCCAACGGTGAAAGAATTTTCGAATTTGGTCCAGCCGTTTCGGAGTCTATAAGGAACATACATACATACTTTCTCATTTATCTATACCAATATTATAAAGAGGAAAGATTTTTTTGTTTGTTTGTATCTTTGTTTGTTTGTACCGAATAGGCTCCGAAACTACTGGACCGATTTCGAAAATTCTTTCACCTACGGAAAGCTACATTATTCCCGAGTAACATAGGCTATAATTTTGACGGGAGCAAAGCCGCGGGGGTCAGCTAGTGTATGTATATAGATAGATTAACAAACAGGGGAAGGAAATTAATACTTTAGTGAACCCATTTATTTTCTTACAATAATAGTGTATGTTCTCTGACTTCTTTTTCCTGAATGGGATAAGACAAAATCACAATAAATATTCGTCAAAAACAGTAGGTTTTACACGGCTTTGTTCGTTGTGAAGATCTCGGTACAGCGAACTAAGATCTATGAGACATCTCGCCTAATCTCAGATATGAAACTAGATTTGTGAAACACATCCTAGAAAATTGCCCATCACTGTACATTCTAATAAAAATCTCGAAAAAAGAGCCTGAAGGCGGGAAATATCAACATATCAAATTCAATCTGCAATAAATTACTTAGTTTAGAGTAGTTTTTTGTTCTTATACTAATAGATGTTGTGTAAACAAAGGAAGAAAAACGGTAAAATTATGACTCTTCAAAAAGAAGCGAAGCAATCTCATCGAAGTTTTTATATAAAACGAAGTAATTCACTTAATTCTAAGAATTAGGGGAAGAAGATCCTTTTATAAATTCTTAATTTTCTCATTTAAGAGGCGACCCCGACATTAAAAAAATATAAGTTAACGTTTTCTGTCCTGTCCTTTTGTTTGTGCCTTTAATTTAAAATTATTAATGCTTCCAGTTAATTTATATTTGGGAATTGAAGCTACAGTACATTATGGTACAAGTGTGTAATCTTGGTGATTACTGCTGATGTGCCATTGAGACCCGAGCCAGTAGGTGAGGGTCTTAAGAGAGCCGAGGACGGTAATCATCAATACACACGTGTTTCATACGACGTTTTTCAACACACTTGTGACGAAAATAATACAAAAACATATTTTTCAACAGTGAAACGAGTTATAAAAAATTTTCGCAATGGCGGAAAAAAATAATCAGATAACCTGCGCGCGCATCTAACAATGGCGATTGGCCATAGACTTCAAGAACGAGGTTTCTTTTTTTTTGGATTTTTGCGGATAGCGTTTTAGCCACGTACAAACTGGGGAATTTCAAGTTTCTTTATTACAGAGAAAAACAAAAGTTATATTTGAGTGAAAGTTTTATATGATAATTTCAACTTGAACGTGTTTAATAAACACGTTCAAGTTGAAATTATCAATTTAAATAAGAAGTTGCATGAAATGAGCAAGCAATAGGTACATTAATTTATTTGTACTATTGAGCACGACCTTTTTTGGATAGAAACTTTTTTAAGAACAAAGCAACTAAACCAATAAATTTAGAAACTCACTTGTGAATAATAGCAATGAAAAAGTCACAGTTTGATTACAGGTGTTATTATGTGCCTAATTGCGGTAAAATTAGAACAACTTTATGAGCAAGTGTGTTAAAAAATATTTAAAGACCTTATTTTCTATAGTTGAAAATGTCTAAATCCTAACCCATACTCTATAAATGACATCAAAGATACAAGTCAAACACCGATCCCTAAATAGATTTATTCTAGAGTGGAGCTCGGATAAATACGGTCGTTATAGTTGGCTAATTCTGTTTATAGTCTCGATTAGATTAGTTGCAGCTTCCGAAAGACACAATAGAGACTGCCGGATACTCGGATACCCGGATACTCGGCGGGCTTGTAGTCTGTGGTGCTGAGCTAGATCCCAACCTCGTGGAGCGCACTTCCAATGATTTATAGCCTTCACACTTACTAATTCAGTGAAGTATTGCTCTCTCTAGATGAGGTTCCGCAGGAAGTTCTATTATATCCACGCCTTGAGTATTATTATAAGCTTTCATGGTGAAGCGCCTTTTATTAAAGGTATTACGTGATATCCACACATTTTTAGCGCAATATTTTGTGTTATCAGCCAATTTTCGAAGTTTAGAAAACGCTGTGTATTTTTTCGTTCATAAAAACTATTATCGGATCTGCTCAAGCTAGGCTACAAAGGCATTATTTCATGTTACTTTATTAAAGCGAATCTAAATTTATACAGTTTTACTCCGAGAGTAAGGCAGCCGGCGGGTCTAAAATTTCAATTCTATTACGGACACTTTTACGGCTTCGGAAACTACAAATGTATCGCAGTTGCAGTAAAGGAGAACGTTGAACAAGATTCGTACGACGACTATAAAACAAGGCTGGAGGATCGAAGACATTAAATCATGCAAAGCCATCCAAAATAACATTTTTATCTGTAAACATGGCGGGATATCACACTTCTGGGTGAGATATACGTCCGTTTAAAACGTCCGATTTATCAAAGTCACGCAAGAAACAAAAAAACTCATGAAACTTCCTTTTTATTGACAACTAAGATCGAAGAGTTTGCCGGATTGTTTCAACATCAAACAAGACCACTGTTTGTTATCAAAGTCAAATTCGGAAAACATATCTCAAGGCCCATTTGGGGTTAAGGGGTTGTTCGTGTAAGTGAATATCACGATCATATGTCCAATAAACACTTTAGGGATTACAAAAGTTTCGGCTACCCAGCACCAGTATCCTATCCTAAATGTGAAAGTTTGTGAGAACGGATGTTTGTCTCTGACTCTTTCACGCAAAAACTACAGAACTGGTTTTGATGAAACTTTACAGTAATACAGCATATACATATATAAAGTTATTGGGAATAATACTAAATTACACGAGCACGGAGCCGCAGGTGACAGCTAGTCTACTATAACTTCTATATTCTAAATCACACGAGGTTGTATAAACTGTGAACATTACAACATAGGTGTAACACATTCAATTAACTAAACCAATATTGATTACTTTGTAAATTAATATCCAAGTTTGAATTACGATATCTGTGAGTTGACACAGATAACCACAGGAGTCGTAACACACCACAAAAACCACGGAAATAGACCCACAGGCTACAACAATATTAGATCTTATGAACGTAACGTAATATCTGGATCAACCTGCATAATGCCATCTATTTGCTTTGTCTTTGAAGTTAATTAAGAAACAGAGATAGCTAGGTATATAAACCTGTATTCCATTAAAATAAATCAATGCCTACCGCTCTCACTCCGGTATTTAAAAGAGTAAAAAGCCACCTGAATAATGTATTTAATTTGAATTAGATAATCTAAGCACGTTATGTCGTTTATCTTCAATCGAATTCGCGCAAGTTTCATGAATAATTTCTATGCCAGAGACAAAATAAATGGTATCTGAAACGAATATCTCGAAAAGTGGTTTACACTTTTTGGAAAAATCGAATGACAGAAAGAAAGATGGCAGCGAGCCATCGCAGTAAGGTGTTCCGTTAGAACCTTTTGAAGTAGATAGAATACTCCGAATAGTATGAATTTCATGTTTACATTGGAATCTGTTTTCGCTTGAATTCTAAAAAAGCCGCAGTTAACCTCGCCGCAAAAGGGACCTTACTTAAGTAAGGTCCATCTGGCAGGCAGAGGCAGACCTTAAACACGAGCACATATTTGTTTCATTTAAAGGTCGCATGTTACATATTTAAGGGACCCTTGTCAATGTCGGGTACATTCACAGTTAGTGTGAAACGCGTAAACTGGGGTATTTGATTGGAAGGTTTCTTGGTGTACATTTGTTTCATTTCCCAAGCCTGTAATTAAGTAGCGTTGGTGATGCGTCGCCGGCCGTCACCGTCACCGCGCGCTGCCGCGGTCGGCGCGGGCGCGCGGCTCGTCGTATGCACCTGCAGTCACGGTCGGACAACGACCCACTTTGCGGTCAAATCTGCACTTGCTTGAATATTTTTCTCTTACCTATTACATAAGCAATGGCACATCTCGCGCGTCACTTGATATCTTCGTAATTTACACAGACTGCGTGTGGCGGCGTCAAGATGTTTTAATATAAAATTTCGGCGTTGTGACTTCATAAACTTCGGACTATCGGTTACATTTCGGGGAGTGTGCGATGGAATTGCATGATCTGATTCCACCTAGCCCGTTTCATCATCGGACTACAAGACGTACGGCGATGCGCCACCGCTACATGGTGGACATCCCACCCATACGCACTAATCATTTTGGAAATACTTTCATTTTGCGTACGGCTAAGGAGTGGAATTCCCTGCCGGAGTCTGTGTTTCCGTCTTTAAGTCAAGAGTGAATAGGTTACTTCTAAGCAAGCGTGTTACACCGTCGACAACATCATCGCTTACCATCAGGTGAGATAGTGGTCAAGCGCGAGCCTATCAAGAATAAAAAAAACACATCCTATCATACTATATATAGAGATGACTATGGAAATATACGATCCACTTCAGTTCATTTAAATTGAAATGACGCCAGCGAGTACGGCAATATTAAAACATAGTGGTGCTTTCTAAAAGCTTTTCCTCCACTGGCAATCAGTCAAAAAATACGGAAATGTGAGTCCAATAGTAGCATGTACGATATAAACTGGGGAAGTGGTTTAAAATTTTAATACGGGGAGATAGAATAAAAGCAAACCGTTTTCCAGTCTTGTGCTCATGTTATTAAATTTTTCGACTGTTACATCTGTTAAATCTGACAGTAACCTACATAATTACATGTATAAGACCAGCAATAAGAACATTTTAAATTTCATGCTACATGTTTTATCTAGTAGTAGACACACTTTGATCGACGATCTATTAAAGAGTTCCGTGATTGTACACGTAATTATGACACGATATCTTGCGAAAACACCCCGATTTGATTTATGAATAGTAAAACGCACATAACTTTTGAACGGCTGAACCGATTTTCATCAAACATAGCTAAAACCACTCTCGATAAACTCACTTAACAAACAATAAATCACGGAATGAAAATCGGTTAATCTGTATAGGAGCTCTGATGCCATAGACAGATACACAAATACACAAACACAGGTACACACGTCAAACTTATAACACCTCTCTTTTCCCTCAGGGTTTAAACATATTATATCATTTTATTCATTGTGAAAACGTTACGATATACCTGAATTGAGGCCTGTGTCTTCAAACAACTTTCAAAGTTTCTGCACAGTAATTCGCTCACTAGCCCTCTACAATCTAGAATCAGGCCCGGGCACAGCACTGTGTCCACCCTCCTTAAAGTGACTGGCGATATAAGAGCAGAATTGAAAGACACCAAAGTTACTGTACTAGTGTTGGTCGATTCCTCGAACGCCTTCAATACCGTCAGTCACGACATCTTGATAGCCATTCTGTCCTATTTGATGGGTTCACCTGAAGCACTGGAATGGTTCAACTCTTACCTTCAGGAACGACAGAAGACGGTTCAGGTTGGAGATTCTTCATCTCGCTGGTGTGACTTGGAAACTGGCGTTCCTCAAGGGGGCATTCTTTCTCCTCTTCTATTTTCTATTTTTTATATCTCATTACTTCCGAACTTCAATGTGCGTATCATCTGTATGTAGATGACCTGCAGTTGTACCATCAAGGGAATATCTACGAAATACCTGACGTTATCAGCAAATTAAATAGGGATTTATCGGCTATAAAAATCTGGTCCGATAGATTTGGTGTTGCAGTAAACCCCAATAAATGTCAGGCGATCATCATTGGGAGTCATCGAAACATTGCTAAAGTGGATGTTGCAACTTTGCCGCCTGTTTAATTTGACAGTAAGATGTTTTATTCCATTAGCGTACTCAAATCGCTAGTGTGAGTCAGAAGGTCACTGGAACGCTACGGGCTATTACCAATCAACACGAAGGCAATGCTTGTGCAGACCTTAATTTTTCCTATCATCGATTATAGTGATGTGTGCTGCTAGGACCTGAATGTAGTAATCTTCTCAACAAACTTGACCATCTTCTAAATTACTGCATTCGATTTGTTTCCATTTACGTAAATATGATCATGTCTCTGCGCATCGATCACTTCTAAAGTGGTTGCCCATACGCCAGCGCAGAGAGCAAAGGGCACTTACTACCTTGTTCTCATTTCTCGACTCTTCCTTTCAATCCTTACTTTCAATACATTTGCGCCAACCACAGTAAAAATCTACGGTGTCACATAACTGCCTTCAACATTGTCCCACTCACCGCACTGACTTCATTCACCGTTCTTTCTTCGTTCAGTCTATTTCTCTGTGGAATGCGCTCCCACAGGAAATCAGGACGGCAACCAACCGGTTAACCTTCAAAGTTAAAGTTCGCGAGCATATCCGTAAGAAGTTGGCAGTAGTATCGTAACAGCGCTAATGTTTTTCAATTATTTATCTATTACTACTAATGTTTAAGTATATTTATGTATTTAGTTTATTATTTTGAATATACATGGTATAATTATATAGTATTTATAGTTTATATTTAAATAATCCATATAACTTTCAATATTTCACATACCACTGTTTATCTCTCCATCACCCAAAGATCGACTGGTAAAAAATGCCTAATGCATTAAGTCCGCCTCTGTACTTGTCTGTGCATGAAGTATTAAATATATAAAGAATAATACAATAAAATATCTACCTACAATCCTACATACTAGGTAAGATTATATCTGAAAACGCTGCTGTTGCGGCAACAATTCAAAAATTACGTTTCGCGAACAACGGATAATTTGTGGCGAGCGACGTGAATGGCACTTCAATTTGAAATTTGATTAAGTTATTATTTATTACTTTGTCGCGTTTCCCTCTACGAAAAATATTTTGAGGGATGACAAATCGGTGCACGGTATGGTGTGCTCCAAAACAAATATTTTGAAGGGCAAAATTTATAATAAGTACAACGCAATTTCGTAACAATACACCAATAGTGCGTGACATAAGCATTGGGGACTACACTTTATATTTTATGTGTAATTTTAATCTTTAGTAATAATGTTAATTTCATTTCATTTCTATTCAACTATTCTATGCTCTAAGGCTATGCTCTAAGGCTATGCTCTATTGCTGATCAGATTTTAATTATTTAAGACCTTGTATTATGTACCTACCTATGATCCACAATAGAGATATTGATTGATTGATTAAATATTCTCTGTAGCTCAATAAACCACCGCAACGAAAATAAAGTTGGCAAATAACTGAGTCATTCTTTCTAGGGAGCTACAAATACACTGTGTCCATACATCCGGTCCACTTGCTAGCCGCCATTAAATATTTCATTACAAAGGATTGACGTGGATTGTGAAAAGTTGGGCAAACTCCTGTTAATTGACCGATTGGCTTACACCACAGCACACCACGTTGTGTGGTGGTGTAAGTGGCCACCGACTTGAATTCGGTTAAAAATTCCTCTAGACAATACCCGTTCGTTCCCGTGTAATAACTATCCATCATGCTTGCTTTATGCTCAATTACACTAAATAATAAAACCACTTAGCTTTACTCCGACTCTTCTTTATATTTCCATCCGCTTAAGGGAGGGAATGAGAGGTAACAACCCTCTCTGTTAAAACTTATCTCGCTTTATGTACGCCGATAGGGCTTCGTGCATTGTATATCGCCATGCACACGCGAACTTCTGTCTTTAAACACTTTCAACGTTTTTCACTCACTCTTACGTATACTGTACGCCGTATACACGCGTAATATACTTCATAACATTTATTTTAACACTCATTTAGTTTATTTTCTGGGATTCTGTACTGTACCCGGCGCCTCCACCATTTGTGGGGACGTAGCTAGAGAGCGCTACTTAAATAAAACTCTGGATTCACTGTTCTAGTTATATTTTAGCAGCAAGGTGCCTACCCATAGGCACCTTCTATCAGACTCTCACATCAAAGCTCAGAGGAGCCCTTATATACACGGGAAAAGTCTAGCGAAAACATCTTCATTTATTTTATATTCTAAATTCATATTACCTTTCAAGTAATACTTATTGCCAGTGTTAATATAGGCAAGTAGGTTGCCTTCTAGTTAAGCAGAGTCCTCACAGTACCTACCATGTTAACTTTAAAATAATAAATAAATATTTTTTTCAATTCTGCTCGAATTTTCTATTCTAGACAGCAATTATTATGCTTAATTAGTGAATTGACCAAAAAAACCTAGAACTTCAACTAAGCATCCACTTTCCTACTCTCAACGTATCCTTCCTTCAATATTATTGAAGGTACATTGATAGACCAAAACTAAGATTGTCACGAAATCACTACATATTATAAAATAAAGTCTCCTGCCGTTTTGATCGTGATAAACTTAACTTGTGGTGGTGTGGCGGTTGCCACACCACCACAGCACACCACGTTGTGTGGTGGTGTGGCAACCGCCGGTACCACAGATTGCAATGCGTGGTCCGGTGATGCAAAGGGCGCTCCGTGTCAACATCTTCACAAGAACGAGTGTTTGTTGGCTTAGGTTATGATAATCCACTTTGAGACACGTACCATGATTATTTATTAAAACTTAAAACTAACGACCCGCCCTGTCTTCGTCAGTGACAAATTATACACAAAAACCTTTCTCGTTTCTCAGTCTTTTTATTGGTGAAAACCGCATCATAAACCGTTCAGTAGTTTTTAAGTTTATCACGATCAAAACGGCAGGAGACTTTATTTTATAATATGTAGTGATTTCGTGACAATCTTAGTTTTGGTCTATCAATGTACCTTCAATAATATTGAAGGAAGGATACGTTGAGAGTAGGAAAGTGGATGCTAAGTTGAAGTTTTAGGTTTTTTTGGTCAATTCACTAATTAAGCATAATAATTGCTGTCTAGAATAGAAAATTCGAGCAGAATTGAAAAAAATATTTATTTATTATTTTAAAGTTAACATGGTAGGTACTGTGAGGACTCTGCTTAACTAGAAGGCAACCTACTTGCCTATATTAACACTGGCAATAAGTATTACTTGAAAGGTAATATGAATTTAGAATATAAAATAAATGAAGATGTTTTCGCTAGACTTTTCCCGTGTATATAAGGGCTCCTCTGAGCTTTGATGTGAGAGTCTGATAGAAGGTGCCTATGGGTAGGCACCTTGCTGCTAAAATATAACTAGAACAGTGAATCCAGAGTTTTATTTAAGTAGCGCTCTCTAGCTACGTCCCCACAAATGGTGGAGGCGCCGGGTACAGTACAGAATCCCAGAAAATAAACTAAATGAGTGTTAAAATAAATGTTATGAAGTATATTACGCGTGTATACGGCGTACAGTATACGTAAGAGTGAGTGAAAAACGTTGAAAGTGTTTAAAGACAGAAGTTCGCGTGTGCATGGCGATATACAATGCACGAAGCCCTATCGGCGTACATAAAGCGAGATAAGTTTTAACAGAGAGGGTTGTTACCTCTCATTCCCTCCCTTAAGCGGATGGAAATATAAAGAAGAGTCGGAGTAAAGCTAAGTGGTTTTATTATTTAGTGTAATTGAGCATAAAGCAAGCATGATGGATAGTTATTACACGGGAACGAACGGGTATTGTCTAGAGGAATTTTTAACCGAATTCAAGTCGGTGGCCGAAATAAATGAATGG